>CAOKZL010000349.1:0-1200000 GCA_948472985.1 Iguana delicatissima
TCCGCCTGCGGGAGCAGCCTCAAGGAAGAGAGCCGCTACATCTTCTTCATGGAGCCCGTGGTCGCCTCCAGCCTTAACAGCACGGGGTCACCGCCGCTGCTCTTCCGGGCGTCTTCCCCGCCCCTGGAGACGGGCAGGAATATCAAGAAGGAGGTCAGCAGGGCTCTGTGCACCAGGGGATGTGGTAAGTGAGCTGGCTGGAGAACGAGAGAAAGAGAGACAGAGAGAGCGGGGATGGGGGGGCCAGAGAGTACCTTTGGCTTGGCTGACCCGCAGTAGCAGATCCAGCTCTGTCTTAGGGGCAGGTAGGTGAAGAAAGGCGTCGGGGGAGGAGAGATCGGGTCCCATTTCCTTCTCTGAGCCCCTCCCCCCGTTCACCTTCTCCTCCCAGCTTCTTCCCTTCTCCTCTTAAAGCTTGTAGTACGCGCTGGATCTCTCTCTCTCTCTCTGTTCTCTCTCTGTCTCTCATTCTCTCAATTTGCAGGTGGAATTGGATTTTTCATTATTTGAGGGAGAAGTTGTGTCACAAGGGCAGGAAACTTTGGAAAAGCTGTTTCAGCAACAAGCAGGCTGCTGCTGGCTTGCCTGTGGGGCTCTGTGTAGTGTAGCTACGCAAAAGACCGGAGCCTTTTGATGTCCCCTCGCCCCTGTGTGTTGCTGTCTTTCTTTTTGGAAGGTGGCTACTTTTGTCAGGCGAGGACAAAAATGTGTTTGAGGCCATGGGGAGAAAGAGGAAGGAAATTTCTGGGCCGTATGTGGATCCCTTTCCTTCATCTGAAGAAAGGCCTTGGCTGTTGGTGTGTGTTTGCTCAGAAGAAAGGAAGTGGTCTGTAGGGACTGTGGGTTCTGGAGGTTTTAAGTGCTTCTGGCTGGTCACTGTTTATGTTGATATGTTATTGTTTTGTTAACTTTAATGAAATTGAAGTAGATTCCAGCATCTGTTGATTTTGGTGTTATATTATGTTGTCCAGAGAATTTGTTCTGTGATTATGTGTAGAATACTCCCTGGCTAGCTTTTGCTTTAGGGACGGATCCAAATTGGTCTAGTTGTTTTTCATCTACTCCTTTTGGGTCCACCCTTAAAGTTTTCCAATTTCCCCTAATTCATTTCCATCAACAAGAACAGAAGAAGCAATTTTAAAGCAATTTGTCTTTCCTAGCTCTTGGCATTTTAGTGACTGCAGAATGTTAACAACCTTCCAGATATAATTCAGCACTCCCCACTGCTGGATGAATTTGTCCTCAGGCCAGTTCCTGTGAGATGCTGGGCTTAGCTTGATTGTTTGTGAATGGAGTGCCCAGTCATGTTTCACAGCACCTGAAATTCCCAGCCTGCCAGTGCTCTTTAACTGTGAGTGTTTCAGGATGTTTGTTTTGTGTAGATAGGGAAGAGAAAGATTATTAAAGGCAAAACTGCCAAGACAGAATGCCTACTAGGGATCTTGATCGTCCCTTCATTTGGTGTACTTCTGCTTGAAGTTAGACTGGTGTGTACTGGGCCATGTTTTCCAAATGTATTTATCTGATTGGACTCATCTCTTGATTTGATCCTCCTCTGGGTATTTGGTGGGCCTCCTCAGTCAGATTTCTCCCCAAAGGACTGCAGAAGGGAACTGTCCACACTGAAGAGTGCTGATATTGAAGGAATGACGTTGGGATTCCCCCGGACTGGTGGATAGATGTCACTGTAAAACAAGGGAAATACTCTGCGGGGACCTGACATATTGGCTGGTATAAAAGCTGAACATTTCTCTACAGCAGGTTGTTTTTTCCTTGTGGCGCAGAGTGTGCTGTTTCAATCCCCGGTACTAAGACTTAGCATGATTAAACAAGACAGAGAACGGATTTAGTCAGCTGCGAAAACAGAACTGGACACAGACATAAGGTGAAAAAAGTGTAGGGAGCAGAACTATGAGAATATCAGAATCTTATTTGTTTTAGTCAGTTCATATGCTTTGGTGTACGTTTCATAACAGTACTGACAATAGTAAAGCTTCAGACCTTAATGTGACTTTAATTCTTTTGCTCTGGACTCTCCTGCAATGTACAAAGCATCTTGAAATACGTAGCTCTTTTCTGTTGGTCATCATTTTGCTATTGCACTTCAAATGCCAAAATGTTTTCTTACTAAGACACGTTCCATATAGATGGTGTTTAAAAATCAGAACCCTTCAAGAGTTGTGGCATGCTGCTAATATTGCAAAAAGAGGAAATTCAAAGACAAGTAAGCTAATTACAAGTGGCATGTTTTGTTTTGTCTTTGTCTCTGTGTACCTGAAGTGTATGAAAGTGATATAGCATTTGTAAGTTATTTCCAGGCAGAAATCTAGAGTTTTTCAGAACTTGAATTTTAAAGCATATCTTTTGGTGTTTGTTAAGTATGTGTATCTGTTGCTGATTAAGTGGTGGGATTACTCTTTGGGATTACATAGGCCTTTTTATTTATTAATTTTACTTTTTTTCTGTGTTGCCAGGAATAAGAACAGTACGTTAACATTTATCTCTCAGTTCCCACCTTCTTATCTATCAAGAGATATTATTAATATATTTACAGTATTTGTTGTTACTTAATCACAAAAATACTGTGAAATCATCAGTGGATTTCAGAGGCAAACACTAAATATAGCTTTTGTTTCTTGCTATTAATATTCCACCACTTTTCCTTAGTCTATAATAAAGTAAGTTTGCTCAGTTTCTGGGACTTCTCAGAATTTAGCTTTGATTTTCATAGACACTGAACTCCAAAATACTCTACTCTTTTACTGTAGTGTGACACCAAATTTACTCACATTAAGGAATGAGCAAACAGTCTTTTGTAACAGTGCTTCATTAACAATGCATTGCCAGGGAATATCAGATGGCAATAAAGTGTCTTGTTGCACGCCCTAGAGCTCAATTCTGTTATCGTGCCAAATCATAGTTTAGAAAATTTTACTATAGTTTAGTTAATGATAATTTAGTATAATGGTTTCAAACTAACCAGCAATTCAGAGCTGAAGTCAAGTTTTAAAGAATTTTATTTATTTATTTGGACTGGCAAATCTTTGCTATTTGTGCTATTTGTGGTGTGACATTGTGTCTGTATTGATCCAGTGTATTAATAGTCATTATATTGCATTTGGGTTCCACTGAAGCTAGAGCCTGGAGGGCTAAGCAGATGAAAGCAGAAGCAGATGTAATCATGCTTTGCCTGCCCAAAACTATAGAAAGCTCACTGTTTGGGTTCCAGTCCATGTCGGGCTGTAGTATCTGAACTAAACCACTATATGATCAGCTGTAAGATGTGCTCAAGTTGCACAAATTATATTATTAAAAATGCATTGAAAATACAAAGGTTCTACATCACATATGGCCATGATAAGTGTTAAGTATAACTTTTTAGATCAGAAACCTAAGACAATACTAATTGCTGTCAGTCACGTACTTAATTATCGGTCCCTCTCAACCTCACTCTGTATCTGTATAACTGTGCACTGTTTATCATCTGCTTCAGAGTCAGATGAGAAAAGAAGCTGAATTTTGCATCTCAAAACTATGAGCCTTTCTCTCTGAAGAAGAGCTATTATTCTCACCCCCCACCCCTGTGCTTACATATCATACATCTCTGTAGCCTGAACGTAAATGTTAATGATGTGATTAGTCCTTACTCAAAATAAGCACTTTTATAGCTTTCAAAGATATAGATTATACATTAGATTGAGACAGAGGAAGTACACCCCTTTTCATGATGTGGTAAAATTCATACAAGCCGTCTAATGAAGAGGAAGCCTAGGAAATACCATCTTTGCATTCATCTGCTTGTCTTTCACTTTGGAAATGATTAGAAGAGGACATCCTCCTGTTAGCTTTGTAGAGTTCATGGTATTAGAATTTTAAATTTCAAGCACTGATAGTGATGCCAGCTACCATGTATTCTCCATTTAGTAAACATTTTTTCCTGAACTATTTCTTATAAACAGCTCATGAATCAGTTTTCTGGGGGGAAATGCTAGGTGGTACTGAGGGCCAATCAGTGAAAGGGGAGGGGAATTCTCTCTTCTACATAGAAGGTTGCAGTGAAAGCTTTTTGGATGAAGTCATCTCTGCATGGTACAAGTGCCACATTGCTGACAACCCAGTTGCCCTTGCTGACAGCTAGCCAGTCAGTATCTGTGTACTTGCCCAGTGCCAGCTCAAACTGAGGTGACCTCTTTGTCCATATTCCAAAAATTACTGATAATAATTCACCTTCCCCTCCCAACCATCCTGAAGTAGCATCTCATTGGGACTTTACCAGTGACTACCACTCTGAAAGAAAATGGATATCGTGAAAGCCATTACATACGATACTGAAGAAGAATGACAAATGAAATAATAAAAACTAACAAAGAATTCTAAAGAATGCAGTGGTAGAATTGTGGACTTCAGATTTTGTGTGTGTGTGTGTGTGCACTTTTCTGGAATATAGGGGTCATATTTCTGAATGTTCTCTCATATAAAATGTACCCTGAATGTACTTAACTATGGAGAAGGCAACATTAAATCTTTCTCTCTGATGCAATGGTTTCTTGATTCATGAATGTTTTTTCTTAAAAAAAAAATAGTGAAGCATTCAGGAATCTATTACCCACACCTGTAGCCTCAATTGTTACAGCTGAGAAGGAGAATTACTGGGTCTGCCATAATCTGGAGATCAGATGTTACTGAACACAGGCATAAACAGATGCTTTACATATCTCCTATGTATTTCATACATTTGTAGCATACATTGTGGCTTTTTCACCTTTTTGGGTGGCCCCTCTTCCATTGTCTTACATAAATTCCATTGCCCTCTACTTTGTTTTTCCAAGAAAAGAGTTAGGGCTACACTGTTGATAAGAGGAAACCATCTGACCTATAGTTTGTCTGATTATACTCTAAACAAGCTAAGAAACATCTGTGTGCTTCTTTCTTGAACCCCTACAAAGCAGCCTTAGCCCAGTCCAAAATTAAAGTTAGTGTTTTCTTTTTTTTTTTAATTCATAACTTTACATTTTATTCTCTCTTCAAGTAAGGGGATTGGCCTGCAAGAAATGACTCATGAATAGGATCCATGCTTTTTGTTTGTGTTTATATATATTCATATTCATATAACAGTTTTCTTGTCTCTGTTGATCTGCTGTCTTTGAGGCATCTGGCCATTTGCATTTGCAATAGATTTTAATTTGTGTTAACTGCACTGATCTTGGCTGATATGATATAGCTGAAGTGGTTTGATTGGGTGGGTCGAGGGATTGCTGAATGCCTTACTTGGTTAGGTGAAAATGCCCGCTGCCTTGAAGAAGGCTGTAGTGTACCATCTCTTGAAGAGGACTTCCCTGGGTCCAGACCATTTTTCAACTAGTATCATGTATTTGAGCAAGGTGGTTGAACATGTGGTGGCTGGGCAGCTTCAGACATTTTGGACGAAGATTATCTGGACCCATTTCATTCTGATTTCAGGTCAGGGTACAATACTGAGACAGCCGTGGTTGCCTTGACTGATAACTTACTCCAGGGAAAGAAGAGGTGGAATACTACCCTGTTCTTCTTCAGATATCTCTTGGAAATTGTTGATACCATTAATACCTCCCATCTGATGGGAATAGGAGGCAATGTATTACAGTGGTTCTGTCCCTATCTGTGGGGCTACTTCCAGAAAATAGCATTAGTGGACTACTCTTCATCTACATGAGTATGCTCAGCCCCATTTTTGTGGAGTGAGATAGCATCCTCCTATTTTGTTTGGTATCTATATGAAGCTGCTGGGGGAAGTCATTAGGAAATTTGGGATTGGGTTCCATCAGTATGTAATTGACATTCAGTTCTACTTCTCTTTGCCATTGGAGTCAGCTGGAGTTGTGCAGGTGGTGGACCACTGCCTAGATGATACAATGGACTGGATGAGTGCCAGTAATCTGAAGCTGAATCCTGATATGACAAAGGCTCTATGGATTGTTGGTTCTTGGGTTCAGGAACTGGAAAGCTACCTACCTTGGATGACATTGCACTTTTCCTGTGGGAGCAGGTATATAGCTTGGGAATACTCTTAGATCCATCTTTGTCACTGGCAGCCTAATTACATTTTGTGGTTCAGGGTACTAGGGCCAGTTTTGAATGGTCCACCAGCCTTTCCTGGGAAGAGATAACAAGCCACAGTAGTCCACACACCTAGTGTCCCAACTAGGCAGGATAATGCAGTCTGTGTTGGATGGCCCATGAAGATGACTTGGAAATTAACAGCTAGGGCAAAATGCAGCAGCTAGACTGAGAATGGAACACCATGTGAAATCATATAATGCCACTTTTAAAGAAATTGCATTGACTGGCAGTATGCATCCAGTCGCAATTCAAGGTGCTGGTGATTAACATGCAAAACCTTGAATGGTTTGGTCCCCCAGTTCTTGAGGAAGTGCTTCTCTCTTTATTCACCTCCTTGAGAACTGAATTCTGTTGGAGGTGTCCTCCTGTGTCCCAGCACCAATGATGGCAGTTCACTATTGAAGGACATGGAAAAGAGGGCCTTCCTTGCTGTGACACCTCAGTTATGGAATACCCTCCTCACAGAGGCCTGGTTGGCATCAACGTTGGTGTCATTCTGGCACCAAGTCAGAACATTGCTTTTTATTAAAGCCTTCAGGGCCTAATTGATTTTGTTGCATTTTTACATATGCTTTGGCTTTCATTAGATTTTAAATTGTTTTAACTGGTTAAGATGGCTTATTTTAAGTGATTTGTGCTTTATTCTTTTTAAAGCATTGTTGTTGTTCTGATTCCAGGGATAAGGAAGGATAAAATAAAACAAATAAAATATGATAAAATGACTTTATTATGTTCTCCCCTGAGATCTTTGGATATAGGGTGGAATATAAATATTTTAATAAATAAATAAGTATGCAACTATTTGTATAAAAAAATAAAGTATTGAAAGATTTTATGTCCATTTTTAAAGGGTTTTCTTAAATGCTCTGTCAATAGTAAGCTTTAATAATGTCAGTTACCTAGCTGTGAGGTTTTTTTATAAGACTGTACTGGCATACTTTGCTCAAGCACTGTGCTTGAGTATAACAGTATATATGTTTACATTTATATATCTGGTTTGTTAAAATCTATCATGTAGATGAACTATTTAATTTACTTGGAAGTACTGTGCCTTATGTGGTTTGAAACCCAGTACCTATCTCTGTCAGATCAGTATGTTGACTCATCTAACAGGGTAAAACTGAAATATAGTCACTTGGGAAATGTCTCTTAAGCACAATCACTTTTAAAAGGCTTTTGAAAAGCTGACTTCCTATTTACTAACACTGGGGAATATATTTTTATCTCAATATGTTAGGTTAGACAGACTCAGTACTAATGGAATTGACATGCATACCCTTGAAGATTCAGACACAATTCTCATAAGGTTTGAGGTTAACAGACTTTTCTTTTTTTTTTCTGGTTTTCCTTTTTTTTTTCTTTTCCAAACAATGCAGTTTGAGAATAACATTCTAAGTATTACTGACCTATGAATTTTTCTAGCCAATAATGAAAGCAGGATTATGAATAACAATTATGTTTTTGAAATACCTGTCTGTGGGGCTGCAAGCAATAGCTTAATCAACTGAAGGTTTAGTTGACTGATCTATGAAGCTCAGGAGTGTAGCTACAGAGGAAGGATCAAAATGAGGACATTGTCCCCCAATAAGAATTCTGTCCTTCCAATGAAATTTTCCTTCAGTCTCCAAATTTCAAGTATTGTAGAGAAGAAGGCATGAAAATTGTCTACACCTAGGACTCTTATATTTCTTACGGGAGGTGGAATGGTTTAGACCTAATTGGTCAAACAGTGAATCAGTTAACAGGTAGACAATTAAACAAATAAAGATGCTCAATACTCAGTGGACACTCTTTTTTTATCAAATATAATTTCCATATTATTCAACACAAATAAATAGAGGTTCTTCAGATGGCAATTGCATTTTATCTTAAGTGAGCATGGTAGGGGTCATACAGAGGGAAGTGAAGTGGCCCCAGCGGAAAGGAATTATTTCATTTCAGCAGACCTTACAGTTGATTACGGGCAACATTCTTTTTATGAAACAACATAACTACCTGTAATATCATTAGATGGGAGCAGGCAAAACTCCTACTTTTTCTTTCCTTGCAGTGTTTACTCATTACATCTCAAATATTGTTTTGGGAGAGTTATTATGAGAGCTTTATTGTGTTTCCTATTTTTAAGTACTTTTTTGTGAAATAATCAAATTAATAAAAATGTAACATGTAAATAATTTAGTGTGTTACTCATAAAGTAATGCATAACGAGTAGCAGTTTTTCTTCCTAAAAAGCTGCTTTTTCCTAAGCTCTGTATACCAAAGGCAGGAGGCGGCTTTGAAGAGTCATCTTGCTTCTGAGAATTTGACCTTCACAGCAGAGTTGTGGAACATGTTGCCTTCCAGATGCTGAACTGTAAATTCCATCCACCCTCATCCTTTACTAAGTATTCTGGTGTCTGCAGGATTTTTTTCAAGGAGAAACAAATTTTCAAGATAGTATGTAACCATAATCTACATAACACACGCCACAACAACACATCTATGTAGTTTACTTGTGGATGAATATGCGCTTTGATCCTTAGCATTACATTCAACAACATTTAGAATCCTGTTAAAAGCAGTGGGAGAAAAGCGTCAAGATTTGAAATCTGATAACAGGAGTAAGAACACAGGAGGCATCATGAATTCCAACTTTGGCCATTTCCGCCCTACACTGTCATAGAGCTGTTATTCCACTTTCAACATTATAGAATCCTGTGGAATCCTGGGGTTTGTAGTTTAGGGAGGGGCCTTTAGAATTCTCAGCCAGAGAGCTCTTTGGCCCCAGTAAACTACAAACCCCAGAATTCCACAGGATGTTGAAAGTGGAGTAATAGCACTATAACAGTGTAGGGTGGAAATGGCTTTTGTGGCAGTGTGGGCCAAAACAAAACAAAACAAAAAACACAACCATAAGAAAAGGTGGAAGAAAAACTCAGATGAACAAAATACTGAGTGTTTTCTGGCATCGCAGACTTTAGTATAAGAACAATTTCACAGGACTTGTCAGAAAAAGATTCCCCACGTTGTCTAGAAATTTTAATTTGTTCTTGGAAATGTTGGTGGACCTCTGTAGAAACTAACAGTGATCTCTGCAGAGAGAAGAAGTGTGTTGGAGGAGAAGAAACATATAATCAGAGTTCTGGGGGAATATGGAGCATTTCATTTTTCATATTGTTATCAGATACTTTTTTACATCAGTTAACATGAAATAACTTTTTCATTGGTTGTATTTTGAGTTTTCTTGCAGAACTGCACAGTTTGTGTATGTAAACATTTTGCTGTCGTAGAACATTCTGACTTCTTTGAACAAAATAGATATAACAACATTGGGATACTTTACTTTGCAGGGTTGGCACAACCCACTGTCTCTTTGTCATGAAATTCTGCCTTTGCTGCTACCATTTTGTTTGGATCAGGTAGATAAAATCAAGGCTTCAGTAAATTCCTGGATTTCTATTACCTTTTTTTTAAGAGGTAGCAATCAGTTCCTACCCGGAAACGTGAAAACAATGGTTTTAAAATGATCCAGGAAATCCATTCTATAGAGAGACAGTGGTCATTTCCGTACTCACTGTTGTAGTGCTATTATTCCACTTTCAGCCATCCCATGGCATCCTGGAGTTTGAAGTTTAGGGAGGGGTATTTAGAATTCTCAGTCAACTACAAACCTCAGAATTCCACAGGATGTTGAAAGTGGAATAATAGCGCTATAACAGTATAATATGGAAATGACCAGATTTTCAGTCAATACTTTTTATTCAGTTCGTTGGATAAAGACATTGAAACTGTGAGACTAAGCTAGCTACTTACAAAACAAATGGGCAGAGATATATGTGCCTCCTATCTCAATTTCTACAAGGTCTGGAGATTTATTACAAAAAGAAAGCTGGGAATCATGGGATTATGGCTTATAGGGAGGAGAAAGATTTCTCCCTTATCTGTCTCATGTTTTGTATGATAAAATATTCAATACAGTGTTTGTTGTGCTACAGACTTCCCAGATTGCAAAAGGGGAAGACACTGTACAGTAAAGGGAGCCTAGGGGTTACTGCATTCAGATGTTACTAGCTTGTTACTGTACAAACCATACCAGAACCAAGCTCTTACTTAAGCAAATTTATGTGCTACTGGGGATATATTGTCTTTGTACTGTATTTCAAAGGTTTCCACATCTTGCAAAATTAGGTTGGAACAAGTGGGCTGCATCTGAGATGCTTGCCAGTCCAGGGAGGCTCTCTTTCAGAATGATGCAGAAAGTCTTGATCTGGTAGCTGGATTCTCAGTTGACACGGTCTCAGAGATCACTCTAAACCCTTTGCTGACCAGCAAAATGTGTGTCTCTCTGTGCATTTTAAATAAATTTAGACTGAAGTGGGGGAAAGAATGCTCTCATGTATTACTAAAGAAACTCCCTGTACATTCAGAATGAGCATGACAGGGAAAATTTCTATTCAGACTTTCTTCTTGATATTATAGTTATGAATGGGCAGAGATCCTGCAAAGTCTCCAGTGGTATAGTACAGTAACAGGTACAGCATACAAGGATAACGATCTTGTGTTTTGCCTCTTTTCATTTTGGGACTGTAGGGGTTTGATAAAGCTGCTTGAGTACATCTGATCACTGAAATAAGCAGCATATGGATGTACCCTAGGTAACAGAAATGTCAGATTGCATATTGTACTGACAAACAGTGTGTGTTGGAGATGCTTTTTAAAAATGTAAATTCTATTTTAGATTAAGTGAGTGGATTACATGACTGCAATGCATGCTGCCACTTGGGCCTCCTTCTATAAAGTAAGCTGATAGAGTTCAGTACATCTCGTTTTCCTGAAGAAAATCAGCTAGGTTTTGTTTTGTGTGTGAATGATTATAGAGATGGACCAATATAATTATTTTTGCCTTAAAAGCAATTCTAATAAGTCTGTTACATCAGCAAAGGTTTTATGAGTTAAATTGGTCAGTTATGAACCAAATAATTTTCTTTCACAAGTCTGCCATCTGCTGTGTTCTGTATTGTCACTATCAATTATAAATACAAAATGGGATTCTTTTAAGATTTACTGGGAAAAAATATAAACAAGGATTATACAAGAATGAGAATATTCAATCCTGTTATTCACATAATAGTTTAATTTAGTTCCCATTGGAAAGGTGCCTTTATGGCTTTCTGATAGTGGACGTAATTATCTACTTGAGATTGTGAATGTTTATGTTATGTCTAGTGACAGATAGAAGTCATCATTTATGATTGTGCAGTGTTCTGGAACTGTCTCACTATACTCCTGTCTGTGCCAAGATTATCATTAGAAATGCAGCGAAAATCTAAATTACCATTTACCATGATTATTTTGTCCTTAATGGAAGGTGAGTCATAGAAAAACATAGACTGTCTTAAAACACCTAACATAAATTAGATTGCACATTCTTGCAATATGTACAGCCTTATTGTTTTTTTTAAAGGAAACTTCTTAATAAGAAATAGTATGTTAAGAAGTTAAACAGATTTTTGTAGTGAGTTGCATAAAGATTTAAAATTCACCCTTTACTGTGCATGAGTTTACTACATTTAGAGGTCTGTCGCATTTTGTACTGACAAAAATTGTGATTATTCTGATAACTAAGACAGTTTTTACATACTCTCCAAACATATCACAGATGAAAACTGGGACATGTGTGGCCAAATATCAGAGTGTGGTCAAGATGGGAAGAGTTCTTAATGAGGAAGAACAGACAAACTAGGGCCCTTTCTGCAGTAGCCTCCCATCCTGGCATGAGGATGGGAGAGGACTGAAACTGCGACAATGCTTCTGCATAACGTCATCATGGTCCCACTCCTCTCCCATCCACAGGCAGCATGATTGCAGATTAAATCATTGACAGGTTTTCCCCATCAATGACCTGTGATTGGGCCACCATCCTGCAGTTATCTATACTGCAGAAGAGCAGGAAGTGCAATGGTGGTACTTCCTGCCCAAGTACAGCCTGGTAAAGTACCTTGCTGTGCTGCAGAAGGATAATGCATTCCATCATGCTCCCTTCCACAGGGAGCTGGTCCAGTGCAGAGGAGAGTGCTCCCATCATGCTCGCTTCCCAGCAGAGCCGCTGACAGGATTGCCACCGGAGGACCGCGCAAAGAAGTTGGGTGCAAAAAGGGCCAAGGAGAGGCCACAACAGTTGGGCTTTATCAGAGCCTTCTGGGAAAGGGAAACCTCTGCCCCTTCCTCTTCTCTCCCCTCACTATGTTGAGTTTAAACTGCTTTTGAATTTTGACCATAGTTTGCAGCAGTGGAAATAAGCCAAGATCAAAGGAGGAAAGTGGGGGAAGAGTGAAACTGGGCCATTTTAAAAGCAGCTGACAGAAATGGAATGATAAAGGATTAATTGGGGCTGTTGCTGCCAAACTGGGACAGTTGGAGGGTATGCTTTTAAAATGGAGTTTTTCCATTGAGATTGCAACTTCCCCTCAGGTTATTTCAACAGGTTATAACATATCCATAGCAATTCCTATGTAGAAAAAAATCCAGACATATCTCATGAATATGAAAAACTTCCTCAAGCAATCTTTAATAAAATAAAACAATACACTTTCTGCTACCATGCAGCAAGGCAATTGTAGAAATAAGTGAACTGTGAGAGGAACATATAAAGGAACAGCAGTGTTTCACAACTTCATTTCCTTTGTTGTTTTTGGCTATAAAGTTTCAATATAAAATATGGATTAAAAATAACAGCAAAAACCCAACAATCAAATATGTTTCTCAGAGTCAAATCATTTCTCCTGCAGTAGACCCTTGTTTTGGTTGTCTTAATAGATGACACATACTGGAAAAGGGCTTCTTTCCATCTGCTTTCAGATAGACTGTCAAGATTCTGAACTCTTCTCTGGATGTGGTCATGGGCTGGATGTGATGAGACAAATGTGTTCATAAAGAGTATCAGTGAGCTATGCATACTGAGTTGAGTTCACTCAGCAACTTGAGTTCAGCAGGTATTATAGTGGGTAGTACTTGCTTTGAAAACACATGTCCATAGTTTAGGGTTCTTTTGCATCTGGCTTTAACTTTGCTTTGTTCTGGCTTGGAGAATGCAGATGTGATCAGGATGACACATGCTTTCACTACATGATGTATGGGTTATTACATTCTGCCCTACACAGAATATTTGAAGAGTATTTGGAAGCCGGTCCAAAATACGGTAGCCTAGTTGTTAGTAGGTTTGCCATATAGAACAAATGAGGTTCTGTTGTTGAAATAGCTGTACCCTTCCAGTGAGCATCTGTTCACTATCTTCAAAGGGCTAGTGAAGATCTTTAAAGTCATGTATGGCATAGGACTGGGATATCTGACAGACTGCCTTCTCGTGTACAAGTCTGTCTAACTATTAAGATAATCTCTTGCACTGATCTCTCTACTTATAGTCTCAGCAAGATAAGCAGTAGCTCAAAGGTGGCAACACTTGGATAGCTTACATTTTGGAACTAGCTAGACAGAGTATGGTAAACAGACTTATATGGAAAAAAAATGACCTGGAACTTGATAAGGCAAGACTGAATATACAGATTATATGGTGGTAACACTTCTGAAGGTACACTTAGTTGCAATGAGGTAGACAGCTCTTTCAGTTCCTGTGCCTAGGCTTGATGGGGTGATGATGGTGATCACCCCAGAAGCTTCAATTTTTGACAAAATTGAAATTAAATTGAAAAATTCCATATACAGTTTTTCAACTTGTTTTAGTTTGGTTCTTGAATGTTTTATATATTTTGACTGTTGTTGTAGTTTCTTCATCTGTTTTTCTTGGTATTTTTAGCATTTTTAAATGATAATGATGGTAAATTTATTATTTTTGCTCTTAGTAGCATTGTGCTTCCAGAAGAAATGACACAGCATTCATAAAAAAAAACAAGTTGTAAGATAAATATAATTATGTTGAATTAAAAATACCTTTCTGGTTTTATAACCATATTCTCCAAACCACATACATGTCAACAGTCTCTTCAAAATTTGAGAAATGAAATATAATCTTCTGAATGCTGTTATCATTTAGCTTTATGTTACTTGTTTCTTTCATTATTCCTGCATCTTATAGGCCGTTCCTCCACTAGACTGTTATAGTGCTATTATTCCACTTTCAACATCCTATAGAATCCTGAGGTTTGTAGTTCAGGGAGGGGTCTCAGAGGACCCTCCCTAAACTGTGAACCCCAGGTTTCCACAGGATTTTGAAAGTGGAATAATAGCACTATAACAGTCTAGTGTGGAAATGGCCATAGTTTAATCAATCATCTCTTGACTGTTGGCATGTTCCACAACTGGAGATATAATTTGGCAGAACAAATCTTTGCTGCTATACAAATTGTTGATTGCTTACAGCCAAGCAACAAGACATCTGGTAAAGAATATTCAGTAACTATATCAAACACATGTAGACGGTTTCAACATACATTCAAACATGTACTCTTGACATCACAGCCCTTTAAACGCACAAATGGCCTAAACCCATTTAACTTTCCTAGTCAGAATTTAGTACCATTAAGTTCAATGTGACTTCCTCCCAGTATTTATTTGATTCGATTTATTTAATTTATATGAGTATGCAGATACAGGATTTCAGTCCAATGCACACTTACCTGGGAGTGACTGGACTCAGCAGGGCTTAATTTTGACTGTATAGAATATATAGGATGGCAGTGTAAAGCACTTAGGGTAAGATGCTACCTAGTATAGCTGGCTACTTATATGTTATCTAAAACTGTGCTTTTAATTTTATGCTGAAGTTGCAGGGCACAAATCCTTTGAATTAGTGAATGAATACATGAATATGAAAATAAAATGTACATCAGCTTCATTTAGTACTTAATCATTAATTTCAGCCCTGGATGCCAGTCATTGGGTAATTTAGTCCTGTGGTTCCTCCACAAGATTTGTGTCACTGCAAGTAAACACGTGTTCTGTGGAAGGCAAATAGAGTAGACCCATATAACTCACCCTAACCTGTCTTTCAAAGCATCTAGATCCATGTATGCTTCTGTTTAACCAAAACCAGAAGCGCTAGAACCAAGCAAGCAAGACAGTAGAATGTGTGTACTCCTACAATATTTTTAATTTAAAAAAAGGAGTTTGGAAGATATTGGATAGGATCCATTGGTGAGCATCTGCTGGTGGAATGGAAGAGTTTGGTATGAATGGGAAGACGTGACTACAGCTTCCTGTGTGTCACCAAACAAGCACCAGAGGGCTGACAGATCTTCTAGAATCAGTTTCTGGGTGCCAGAGAGGGCTATGTGGGAATGAGGCACTGAAGAAATATCCAGTGCATCCACTAGAACACTGAAGCATTTAGCCCATTTTGTTCCATGTGTCTTGGCAGCTGGGGTGCAATTCGTCAATAAGCTTCTGAAAGGTAGCAATGAATAAGACCAGCATTTTTCTCCTTGCTGCAAGAAAATCTTCAAAAACCACACAATTTTTTAAAGCCTATTCACAATTCAGGACTTATTCTATGCAAATTTCTCATGTGGTTGTTTTGTGCAAAACAGCCTTTTCTGAGCAGGAAATGGCATTAGCTGCATGGATGATAATACTGCAGAAATATGACTTTTCACACAGAAAATGCTGTTTTCCATACACATCAGCCATGTGTGAATTTTATACAGAATAAATCCTGAATTACAGGTTTTATCTGCACAGAAAACATTTTCTGCATAGAAATGGATATTCCTGTGTTGAAATATTATTTTTCTCATAGAAAATGCTGCTTTCTGTGCAAATCAGCCATGTGCAAATTTTACACAGAGCAAACCCCTAATTGCAGCTTTTTTCTGTGCCAAAACCAGCATTTTCTGCACACAATTAATACTTCTGCATTGAAATACTATTTTTCACACAGAAAATGCTGTTTTCTGTGCAAAACAACCAGGTACAAATTTTGCACAGAATTGGTGCTGTACTGCACTGATTCTTATTACTCCAAGATTCTTCTCATCAGGGTTTCTTGACACTAAAAAACACACAAAAAAAACCCCATTTTTTTTTACTATTTTTTGAATATTTTTGAATATTCTTTCCCTTGCTGCATGGCAGCTGCTGTTTTAGTAATTCTCATAGTCCTGCTTTGGATATCATCTGTCTTGTTCTAATATCTGAGATATGTGTGTGCATCTTTGATACTGCGGTGATATTCCATTGAATTTACTTTTCAAAATCTTGCCTTTAGTTTCAAATGGAGATACAAAGAACAAAGTCCTGAACCATGAGGAATGCCTGGAGTTTTACAGGCAAGTGGCTTCAGGAAAAAAGGCCAGTTTCCCTGAATTTTTTTTTAGTTTCTTTCAGAATCTCCTGAACCTCTATTTAGAACTAGCTGTAATTCTTGGCTTCCCAAGGCAATTTGGTACTGAAAACTGACATAGTTTACTGTCAAAAAATAAGCTTTAGAGGTGGTAAATGATGTAGCAGGTGGTCTGTAGTATATGCTAGACCTTTCACTGCTGGGTTCCAGCATCCCTTCACAGCAAGTGGTAGAAATGGACCTGTAAACAATTAATTCTACCCAAACTATTCTAGGGCTGACATTCTACATGCCTCTGGCTGGCTACCTTAGTTCCTTGGGTTTGGGTGCAACCTTCACAGATAAGGGCTATGGATTACAAATTCCCAAAAGTTATATACTGCAGAGGCAAACAAAATTGAAATCTAAGTGCACAGGAATGACTCATATCCTATCTCAATAGCTACAGGCAGGTTGCTAAAAGGAAAGTTTACTTCCCTAGCCCAGTCTTATCCTTCCATTTCTTCTCAGCCTTGAACTGCTGAGCTAACATGAAACAAATCTTTTCTATACCAGAGGACAACTATTAATGTTTAGCCATGATGCTTAACAAGGACTCTAAACCCATCTGTCTAATGGCAGAGGCCGCGCTTACTAAAACTTCAACAAAAACTGGTATGATTTGCAGTTTCCAAGTGAATTACAGCTTAGAATTTTGTAATGCACTGACTTTTGTACCTCTCAAATCTTCTGAAATAGTTCTTAAATTTTTAGAAAGAATGTTCAAATACACCTGGAAATGTATATTTTGATTGAGACTATGTTTTATGCACTTAAATGCAAATTTTTATCTGAAGTATTTTTATTTAATGAGACTGATTAATTCAGAAAGATAAAATGGACTTGTGGGTGAACACATGTGAAAGTGACATGGCCTGAAAGTAGACAAATTTATCCACTGCTGGTTAATAAACATTTTAAAATAACCCTTTTATCCCCAGAAATTATGGTTATGAGAAATGAAAAGTCTGTTATTTTTTCTTTGTGTTCTACCATTATTTTCTTCTCAGTATATATACTTTAGTGGTTTATACTTTCTTTTCCAACTGATACATAAATGTGAGGTTTTTAAATTGTCATTAAAAGTCAAGTATTAGGTGTTTTTGAAATGATATTTAAAAAGCTACTAATTTTATTTTATCAATAATAGTAGCAGCAGCAGCAACTAACAACAACAGTAATAATAATAATAATATGATGATGATGATGATCATCATCATCATCATCATTATGATGATGATAATGGTAATGGTAATGGTAATGGTGTGACTGTCTGTTGGGCTCCCTTCAGCATAGCTCCAAGGTCATGAAACTTAAATATCTGAAACTTAGCATGGGTAGTAAAGGGCCTAAAGGATACTGATGCTGCAGTATTATTTTGTTCATACAATAGATTTACAAATTTTAATTCATTAAAATATGCATGTTGCTTGCTGTAACATTTTTACTCCCTGTGTGGAGGGTGCCAGGCTCTGCAGAAGCAAGAGGATTCCTCAGGAGTAGCTAACCTTGATGTTTTGACCAAATGACTGCAGCTGATTTTGGGTAGGACTCAAGGACACCAGACTATTTTACTCTTTCCATAGCTGGAGTAATACAGGAGTTACCTTTGTGAAATTATTTCACTTTCAACATCCTATGGAATCTTGAGGTTTGCAGTTTAGGGATGGGCCTTAGGCCCTAGCTGGCTGGAAAACCAACTGCAGTTATAACCCTGTGTATATTAATATGCCTATCTCCAGCCTGTTTGAATCTGAAGGTGTGCATGGTTGAGCTCAGGTGCAGTTGGGTAATTTTAGATACCTCAAGCATGATCCCAAACTTTGTGAGATCCAATTCCTGGCAAGCAAGGGATACAGACTTAGCCCAAAGGCCCCTGTCTGTGGCTGGGTGACGGGCTGGCAAGCTAAATTAATGTAATAGTGCAGGGGCATTAGATCTTTTTTTCAAGGAGTCTTCACAGTTTTTGCAGGTTCCTAGCAAGTACGAAAAGCACCAGCCATTCAGACAGTAAATTACTGGACTGCATTGGGGCAGGCTTGCAAGCCAACCTGCTAATTAAAAACTTCAGTCAGGTCCACTTAGTAAGCATAAAGCCAGCTGCCTGTCCAGTACTCTGCCAGTTCTCAGAATGTCTCCCTGCTCACCCTCCCTGTAAGGCAAGTTTCCCCTTGCCCAGGATCCCATATGGGAACCCCTGTTCACCATGCATGATAGTCTATGGGCACATCATCCCCCAATTTATCTAGTTCCATGCCTAATCCACCAGAGTTGTGACAGATTGTGACCAAAGTTGTGACAAAGAAGATTAATGTAAAGTTAATTTGTAAGTCTGTAAATTAATCTGTTACAACTTTGGTGGTTTGGCCATGGGGCTGGATAAATTGGGGGGGGGTGGACTTGTGGCTTAAATATATGGTGATTGGGGGGTGCCCGTAAGGAACCTTAAGCGAAGGTGATAAGAGGCATATCTAGTTAAGAAGTGCATCTGGCCCCAGACGAGGTGATTGGGAAGCTCATAGTGGCTTTCACCTATGGGGCATCTTGAATCAGTTACCCCAGCAGTCAGACTGGTTGGGAGCTGGTATATTGACCAACAGAGGTGTCACCTGATCTTTGATCCATGCCAAGCCAACCATTTCCAGCTATAATCAATAAAGTTGTGGCCTAATGTTATTCCACACAGAGATGTATAGGTCTTTCCTGGAGTGTGCTGTCCCAAGTCACTGCTTTAGAGCCACAAAATTTAACCTATAGGATATATACATCTCTGCAGCTGTTAAAAGACTGTGCTATGAGGGGAAAAGGCTGCAGATTTTGCACTCCTGTGATGTCCCAGCCTTTTGTCTCTTATTCATAAAGTAGTTTTGGTAGGAGTGCTTCTAAGAATATATGTATGCGTGTACGTGCACCCATGTGCGTACCAGTCAACCTTTTTATGATCCACCACATAATGTGCATAGTGACTGCCTGGATTAAAGGAACTATGCACCCCAGAGAGAAGGAAAGATACAGAAGCTGTTGGTCCCAGCTAAGAATGGGGAACAAAGTTAAAAGAGGGGAAGGCTGTACAAATGCTGGGGGAGGGAGAAGGAGAGAAGAGCACTGAGAAAGAACAAGGGATAGAGGTAGGAAAAAAGAACAAAGTGAAAGGTGGAAGACACTGGGTAGGAATTAAAAGGTTTCTGTTTCTAACTCAGGAGGTATGGGCTGGGGTGAAGGGAAATAAAGATCCATGAGAAAGAAAGAAAGACTAGCAGGGAGAGAAATACAACTGGTGTGGGGGTGTGATAATGGATTTTCAATCCAGGGAGAGCTAGGTACTTTTCCAGTTCATTTTTATAACATTTTGAAATACTTGTCATAAATATGTTGACTGTTGTAAAACATTTGTTGTAATGAGTTTTTCATATAGTGGTAATCTCTATATATACTCTATATCTTTTTATTATATTGACTAAGTTTATGACAAATATTGATTATATTATGGCCCCACTAATTTCAGTGAGGAGTATCTCCAGGGGCCCTGATGTTCTCATTTTTTAAATGGATATCTGTGCAAGCAACTATTCCTTCCTTTTTGAAAAGAAACATTTGACTGCAAAGTGGAAATAGAGAGTTAGAAATAGAAGAGGAAAATTGTGACAAAATAAACTTTTGTAATAGCTGCTTCCATATATTCAATCTTTTTGCAATGCTTTTGTTGTTAAGATAATTGCTGATTTTTTCATCCTCTTTCTAGTTTATTGTTTAGTGCTGTGTCAAACTTCCTCAACAGAAGAAGTTACTATGGAGTAGTTCATGCTGCTATTATTCAGAAGTTAGAGATACATAATAAAATGCATAGAGTCCCTAGATAATTTTCAGCTGAATGTGGGAGGATATTAGATGATTTCTTTTTCTCAAGAAAGCAACTGGACTTTCAGCATGGGTTTCATGTCATTTAAAACTACCATCATATTTGTGGTAAAATTGGCAGAATTCTTTGATAACTTTCATTACTGCCATAAAAAACTGATTTTTCCATAAGAATAAAACTTTCTGGGTGTGAAAAACTGTAGCTGCATTGATGCAACTGTTGAAAAAGGCCTTGCTTTAGATATTGAATTACAATGTAGCTTACATTTTTCCTAATCTCTTTGAAAGAGGAGTTTGAACTAGAGTATAAACTTGAATGTAAAATTATGTTGTGAATGTGCTCACCAACTTCTAAAAATCCATGATCTCATCCAGGTAAAAATTGCATAACAATAATTTGAGGGTTGGGCAACTGTAGAGGATGTGAAGACCATTTTCTGCTATCACTCAGACTTGGTGTGGGCTGCATTAGTCCTTCCCAGGAAAACCAGAAGTGAATTTGGAAGGTTACTTCCATTTTTTGAAAGAAATGTTTTTATTTTAGGTGCCATGCTGGCTAGTTTTTGAAGAGAATTCCTTTGTTTGTGGCATCTGGATGTGTGTTTTGGGGTGTATTTGTGGATCTACAGAGAGGCTGCAAAATTGTCTTGTGTGCCTACATGTAGCTTGCATGGTCACCACCTTTGTCTCTTTCCTGTGAATTGGATCTTGAGATATAATACTGGAAGAGCTTCTCTACAAAGTATTGCATTAGACCTGCCAGAAAGCATCTCAAAATATAGACTTAGCACAGGTAAACATGAGGAAATATTTTGCTTGCAGACATTCTGAAAAATTTTGTGCAAGAATTTGCACCAAGTTTGTGTTAACAGAAGCCCTCTGCTATGTGTCTGCGCTCTTTTTTCTCTGACATACAAAGATCTTGTGCTACATCAGGAAAAAAACTGTCCACTTGGGAAAAGGCCTGCAGCTGGATAAGGGGCATTACAGGAGTCATCCCGGTACAGGTGAGAAGACAAAGCCGGCATTCAGTTTTGAAATACAGTGTCCAACGTGCTTAATGCAATACTCTTGAAATAAACTCCACAGCATTTATTAGCCCACTTGCTCAGTCATCTACTATATAAAAGTCAAAGCTTGTCTGTGAGTTTGTCTCTCTGTGTGCGTCAGGCAGGTGAAGACCTCATATGATTGGCTGAGTGAGGCAAGAAGACCTCATATGATTGGCTGGCTGTGAAGATTCTATGGAATCTTGGGGTTGGCAGTTTAAGGAGGGCCTTTTAGAATTCTCAGCCAAGAGCTCTTGGGCTTCAGGCTGGTTGCTATGGAGATGAGGCCTACCATCAATAAGGATGCCAGAAAACATTTGGGAGGCATATGTGAGAAAAATGAAAGTGACATACACAACATCGTTACAAGGTCTTCTCGCCTCACACAATAGATTGTATGGGTTCCATATGTGAAGAATCTTAAAGTTGAAATTCAAAACAAAAAATGCTTCCAGAAAAATGTAAAGCTATTGCACAAATTCAACAGAAAGCAAAAAAATCAAAAGCTAGTACATCAATGTCACCAGAGAACACAGATTAGATTGGAGACTATGGGGAACAGTTACAGGTACTGGAATAGGTCGATTGCTATAGAGAGGGTGCCTAGCAACAGGGAGGAGGACAGTGTATTACCGCAGGAACCACATCTCTGTATGTTAACAACTGCGAATACAGATTGGATTGGGGAATATGAGGACAAGTTACAGGTACTGGAATAGACTGGTTGCTATGCAGATGAGGCCAAGCAGCAAGGAGCAAGAACCTAATCTCTGTGTGTTAACAACTCTGAATACAGATTGGATTGGGGAATATGGGGAAAAGTTATAGGTACTGGAATAGGCCAGTTGCTATGAAGATAAGGCCTAGCAGCAAGGAAGAGAACAATGTATTCCCTCTGGAACCCAAACTGTGTATGTAAATAACTCTGAATACAGATTGCATTGGCAAATATGGGGAAAAGTTACACATACTGGAGAAGACAGTTGGGCGAGTTCTTAAGAGGAAAATAAAATCCTGGGCAATGCCAGGTAAATATGCTAGTATTATTGTAATTCAAAAACTCTCATTCTCATCCAGTTTACAAAAACTTCCTGACCTGCTGACCTGGAGGCAATTGATCATGCCACAGACAAGTACAAATCACTACGCAGGGACTTATAAGAATTGCCATCTAAAGTGACCCTTCATATGATCTGAGAAAAGCAGAGTGTTAGAGTTGTTGTATACTTTATGGCAGTGTTTGAGAATTTCTGAATTCATGTCGGAATGAATCACGTGTATTGCTGTTTTTGCTGTGACCCTGTATGCATTTGTGTCCATACTTATTCAAATCCCTCAATGATGGGATTCATCTAATGAATATGACTGTAGAAAATGTGCATAGAATATGATGACCTGTAAGAAATAAAATATTTCTCAGCAGTGTGAAGCTAAAATAATGCCTGTGCTTACTGTATTAGTTTCAATGAGACAGAATAGGAAAAGAAGTTTTTTTTTAAAAAAACATAAACTAAGTTGATAACTAATATTCTTAGAGTTTTGCCTTTCCCCAGGATAGGGTGCGTGTGTGTGTGTGTGTGTGTGTGTGTGTGTGTGTGTTGCCCATCTGTTTACTTAAAGACAAAATGGGACATCATTCCTTTCATTTTCTTTATTTGACAGCAAACAGCCTAACTTTGTTAACAGCTTCTTCTCAAAAGAGATTGTGTGTGTGTGTGTGTGTGTTGCAAGGAATGCTTTTGAAAATAATAAAATAAAGAATTTGAATTTCAGGCCATGTCTTCTTTAGGTCAAGTTCAGGTTGGATTTCATGGTCTGCTTATGAGAGAGCGCATGGGGAAGGGTAAGACTGATATACTCTTGCTTTGCAGCTGAAGAAAAATGTCAAACAAATGATTCCATATTCTGATCTTGAACTCTTTTTTTTTCATAAAGTGACATACAGATGTTACAGATAAGCTTCTGAACAGATGTCTTGTTTGCCTTTCTGAGGATAATTTTCAAAGAGCTGGCAGCCAGTTGACAAATCTCTTGTGAACAGAAAACTTGCGCTAAATTATGATGACATGGCTAATGGGGTGGAAGTGGTAAGAGTGACCATGTTTTCCTGGAGTTTGTTATATAACAGAAAGGGGAAGCCAAGCGCAATCAGATACACATTCTAGGCTTAAGAAAGCTGATTTCAGTAAACCTAGGGAAAAACTGAGTGTGATCATATGGTCAGGAATACTAAAAGAGAAGGGAATTTATGATCGATGGGAGTTTCTTAAAAGTGAGATGTTGAAGGCACAATTTCAAGCATTTCCGACTAAGAAAAATGGGAGATGTCTTAAGAAACTGGGAGGTATGTCTAAAGAACTTTCCACTGAGTTAAGGTTTGAAAGGGACATGTAAGAGAAATGGAAAAAAGGGGAAAGCACCAAAGAGAAATTCAAATGAATAGTCAACATGTGTAGGGAGAAAGTCAAAAAAGCTAAAGCACAGAATAAACTCAGGCTTGCTAGAGAGGCTAAAAACAAAAACAAAAACAAAAAATGGCTATTTTGTTATGTCTGTAGCAAAAGAAATAACAGAGAAATGTTAGGGCCACTGAATGGAGAAGATGGCAAAATGCTACAAGGGGGCAGAGAAAAGGTGGAACTGCTGAATACCTTCTATGCCTCATTTTCTCCCAAAATTCAAACAGAGCTCAACCTGAGGAAAGTGAAGCAGATGATGCAATAGGAGAATTGCATAATAGGTGAAGAGGAAGTACAAGAATACCCAGATACTCTTGATTAATTCAAGCTTCCAGGGCCAGATGATGGAAAGAGCAGTTCAGCAATGGAATACACTGGCCCTTTTCGCATGTGGGGGGGCCGAAACGGGGTGGCACATGCAGGGGCAGAGCTTACCTGCTTGCATTTTGCTCCGTCCCTGCGGGGAACGTGGTTCTGCTGCTTCACATGCTGCTGAATTTTGGCGGCGTTCGGCGGCACCCAAAATGGCGGCCAGTGGCTTCCGGCGGTGCTCCGCCAATAAGGGCAGTGCGCCAGCCGAAGCCCGCCCCCGGGCAGATCTGCAGAGATGCACTACCGCATCTCTGCAGATTCTCACCGGGATCTGCCACAGATTAGTGCGGGCGAGTTTCATAAAAACCACCTGGGAAGGTGGTTTTTAAAAAACTTGCAGCGCCACCCCTGTGGCTGCGCTAGAGTGGTTGGAGGTGTGGCACCTCACCTTTTCCAACCACGCTAGTGCAGCCCGCGGTGTGAACAACCTCCGTCTCTGGTCGTCGCACCGCGGGGTTTTACCCCCGTGTGAAAATGGCCACTGACTTGGACTATGGTGGAGTCTACTTCTTTGGAGGTTTTTAAACAAAGCCTGGATGGCCATCTGTCAGGAGTGCTTTCATTGTGTATTCTTGCATGACAGGGGGTTGGACTTGATGGCCCTTGTAGTCTCTTCCACCTCTATGTTTCGATGATTCTTAATATTTTAGTAGTATTGAGCAACATCATTTAAAAGACTTTTGGGGGGTTGAGAGAGTTGTTAAACTATAGTTGCAAGATGTGCTGAATTCATTCTGCAATATTATTCAGAAATTGTTCCTGAGAGATGAAAGCTAAACTTATTCCTTTGAATATACTTGACTTAAAACCATGACAGGTGAAAAGCAAAACAGAGTCTTCTTTTTCTTCCCACCTCTGAATTGTTCATTTTATTGCTATCATATTTTCAGTCTTATTTTTGCAACTATGAAGATGAGAAAGATTCTTCAAAAGGAATGAAAACTAGTTATCTCACATTTCTATCAAAAGCCTTCAGGCCACATAAAAGTGTTTTGGGTGCCACATGCTGTGTTGAAACATGTTGCTCACCCCTAAAAGAAAGCAATGAAGAAAAAGGATTATATTAGCTTAGCTGGACATTAATTTGCAGACCACACACACACACACACACATACACACACAAGGAGTCAATACAATGGCAGTTGGATCACACAATCTGCTCTTAGAAAGTATAAAGTTATGATTTTAATCGGTTATAAGGAATATTGCCCCATCTGTAAGAATTGTGCATGGCTTGAATAATAATCTTGCTATATGACTTTATTCTTCTGTTATAAAAAATCTTGTATAGAAGTTAAAAATAGATACTTCCTATAGTAAATGTGTTTGTTTTCATTCTTTTGACTTGTATTTCCCTTTTCATTTAACTTTTTTCATAAGCCCAATTACAAAAACATCTAATATGTTAGGTATAGTTCATTAATGCAAGATTCTATAGTAAATCATCCATTCCTTCTCAGATTTATCAATGGAGATCTTTGAAATGTCTCAGTCAGGATCACATTTTTTTAGTTGCATGTATTCAGTTACTTCTACCATTTTTGCAGCTCTCTAAGAAATAACCAGTGGATACTTCAAGACTAGAGAACCATTGCTGTTAATATTTTAGCAGTATTTCTCTACATGTATATTATTTAAACTGGATTCAGTAATTTTGGCTTAACATTTCAAATTCTCAATTTAAGTGAAGTCTACATAGATGTAGAGACCCAATGTGGTGTTGTGATTTGAGCACTGGACTACAACCCTGGAGACTAGGGTTCAGTTTCCTGCTCAGCCACGGAAGCCCACTGGGTGACCTTGGGTGTATCACACACTCTCAGCCCCTGAAAACCCCGTGATGGACCTTGTGCTGTCCATAAATCAGAAATAACTTGAAGGCACACAGCAGCAACAACAACAGCAGCAACAACAATAAATATAGATGTAACCATGTTGGCTCACAATGACCCTTTTTTGAAGCCTTGTGTTTTCCTTTCCATTCTTGGATCCCAGAGTGTCAAACTGCAGGTTTTTAGCTTCACCGGGAGTAATCTGCCGTATGTGTTTGTGTTGCTTCCTTTCTTTGTACAAGGTGTTTTTCATTGCATGTCTTTTGCATTCTTGAGTCCGTCAAAAAGTGAAATGAATTGTTGTCCATGTAGATGTCCATAAATGCACTAGATGAGGGCCACTATACTGACTTCATCTGGGTTTTTAAAAAGAAGATTAAAAAGAAGACTGTTCCAATGTGCTCTCTATCATGAGGCCACCTCCAAAGAGTACTTCAGAACTGTAGTTCAGGCACAGCAGTTCTCCCTGGGAAGTATCAATGGGTGGTAGTTAATTGGATGATATTACTTCAGTACTTCTTCAACTATATTGATTCACAGTATAGTCTAATTCAAATGGTTAGTTGTTGTCTTTGAAATGCTAAACAGCTATAGTCATTTGCACATATATCTTGCTACAAATTATGTTAATTGGAGGCAGAACTTGGAGGGGAAAGAAATACTTTTGTGGACTATAGCTCCCATAATCCTTTTCTGAAAAAAAAAGTGCTTGTGGCTGTGCAGGCTGGATGATTTTGGGGAGTTAACAATTCAAAAATGAAACTTTTCCATGCTTTAATTGAAAAGGAGTCTGATGTTTAATGGAAAAAAGATTGGAGAGTAAATGGATGCATGTCCTCCCCATAGGCTCTGGAATGTCCTGCCTCATTGACTGTAGTTCCTTTCCTACCTTCTTTCTGCTGAGCACCACAAGTTGGCTCTTTTTTCCTGACAGCATTTGTATCTGAGTTGCTCAAGATCCTGCTTCTTCATAGTACTATTTTCGGCAATGCCTTGTTATTTTGACTGTTGTGCTTAATTTATTTATTTACTACTGATTACATTGTAATCTGCTATTCACTTTGAGAGGAGCATCATACAGATAGTCATCTGTTATAATTTGTAAATGATTGAGAGAGTTTTGGAAAATTTACAAAAGACCAATACCTTTATTGGCCAACCAAAATGTACAAAATACATCAGGGAAGCTTTCAAAACTCCACTGTCTTCCTCATCTAGCAAAAGATCTGAAAGAAATCATATAAGGGAAGAATATTGACAATGATAGTCACAAGCCTACATTTTGTATCAAATGTTGTTTCTGTTGCAGTTCAATTATTCTGGAGGGATCTCAATGCGGACAAAAGCCTTCTTGGCCATGTGGGGACAAGGGTCAAAGGGCAATAAAAGTCAGGTAATAAAATTTCAACTCCATTAGTCAACAGAAAAGTAACCTCCCTTGAAATCCAGGTTGTCTCTGCCTGTGGAAGCTAACTGCTCTTTTCTTAGGCAGAGATCATTGAATTTCTCAAGAAGTCCCTGTAGTCTTACATCTGGGGAAAAAAAAAAAACTTAGATGCTTTATAGGCAAAACATGCCTGTTGTAGTCTAAATGAAGGAGGTTTACACTTGTTGGAGGTAAATTCTCAAAGAGGTGAATCCAGTCCATTAGCGCCTTCTTCTTAAAATTTCCCCTTTTGAAGCAAAACTCAGATTCTTCAAATACAGGAAGCACATTCAGGAATACCCATATTGGCCATGCAGCAAAATACAACAAAATCCAAAATTCACAAAATAAAGGTATCACTGCTTTATGGATTTTGTATTTTGTTGTATTTTGCTGCACTGCAACATAGCTGCCCTTGAATATATTTTGGGAAGTTTGTTTCCTTTTGTGGCTTGCTGTTCTTTTTTTTGCACATGGTCAAGTCCCATTGACTTCAGTCTAATCTCTTTTTCTGCGTGTAATTCGGTGCAATATTGCAGGCTAAAAGTAAACTGTCCTTTACTTTGAACATACAGGTGAAACTTCCATTAGCCAGACAAAGAGGTCCATGCAAACATAATGTTGATTTATAGCACATTTTATTTGCACTGTATGAAGCGATTGTCATGTAGTGGTTTCAGTGTCAGACTATGATCCTGGAAGACCAGAATCCCCACTTGGCCCTGGAAAACCACTGGCTGACCTTGGGCAAGTCAGACTCTCTCAGATTCAGAAGAAAGCAATGGCAAATCTTATGAATCTTACCAGGAAAACTCTGCAATAGATTTGCCTTAAGATCTCCATGAGTTGTAAAAAAAAGCTTGAAGCCATACAACATTCTAATTTAATATATTTGAATATAGATATTCTAATTCTAATTGGTTTTAACAAATGTCTGGTTGTATTGATTTAATAGTTTTTCTCCAGAAGAGGTTTTCTACTGCTTCAGCAAATATGATCCTTGGAAAATATCCAGAGAATGGGACAGAAAACAACAGGAACTGCCTCCCCACCCCTTTTAAATGATAGTAAGCAGAATAGTTTTTGAGGTTAGTGAAAGTCATCATTTATTAGCATGCTCACTTTTCTCCAGTAAGGTAGTGAAATCTTTTTGTCTGAGCTCTTCTTTTATAAAAGCTCTAATAGAAAAAGCACATGCAACCAAGACAGGTCAGAGGGAGTATTTTTGCAGTGGTACAGAATAGCTTTGACAAAGTTAGTGAATCAGTGGAGCTGGCACATGAGGCTCTCTCAAATTGATTGATATTTTCCCAAAAAAATGATTAAATAGGAATAGTAGTGCCTTGTCACAAAGCGAAGAGCTTGCCAGCTAAAGATTAGGTATTTGATATTACACTGATAGATGCACAGTGTAAAAGACCTTGCCAGGTTGTCATGTTTAAGGGTACTTGAGTCTTATCAAAAGTGCCAGCCTGATTCTATTGTTTTTGCTTAGGCAAAAACTGAAAGAGATTTTTTTTTAAGGACATGGATCTTGTATTTAAATTGGGATTGTAAAAATTATTTAAGGTACTTTGGTGCCATACAAAATCTTTTGTAAGAAATAAATGGAACTTGATGACAAAATTCAGTTTATGTATCTGATCGGTTGAAGATGCTTTGGAAATATGGACATTAGAATGAGAATTTAATAGATGAAAGTTTCCTAATAAGTTTATTCTGGTAGTTTAAATGTGGGTAAATATTTTGTATAATAAATAGAGATAAAATACACTGATTTAAATGCTAGAATATGGTGAATATTGGCACATTTACTAGGAGTATGTTTGTAATATTTTCTGATGAGCCTGTTCCAATATTAAAATGTTTGAGTAGATGCCATCATTAAAAAAATTGTGATGCTTACTGTAACGTATATCATAAGATCTATGGAGGAGGAGAGATAGGGGAGAGGGAGAGAAACACTAACAATTATCTTCTCACACTAATGAATGATGCTGAAACCATTCAGTTAATTTTACCATCCATGTTTCATTCAGAAACCCATGGAATGAATACAGGATGTGCAGCGCAGTTCTGTTCATGTATACTTAGAAGTGTATCCTTGTGAATTCAAAGGGGCTTTCTCCCAGATAGATACAGACCTAAGCTTCAATTCTACAGATGCTTCTAGGAAAAAAGAAAGTATGTATTTGAAGAGCTTCTAATAGGATTGCACTGTAATTCTCCTTAACAGGGCAGAACTTGCAGCTGAACTCTGACTTTCTGGATCCCAACATTCAGTCCTAATTAATCAGCTCCTGAGTGAAGCATTACAGCAGCTGTGATGTCATGTTGCTCCTACAAGGCCAGGAACTGGCTGCTGGCTTCTTGATGCAAATAAGAGTAACACAAGCTCGCTGCAGTGCCAGATCAGAATCTGGCATTAAGAGACAGAGGACAGGAAGAAGCAATGCAAGAGGGAAAGAGGTTCAAGAACACTTCTAACCTACTTGTGAGTGATTTGCTGGCACTCAGGAACCATACAGCACCTTGTTTTGTGCTTCCTGCTGTATGTATAATCAAGATGATCAAGGGGCTGGAGCAGCTCCCCTATGAAGGAAGGCTATAGTACATGAGTGTTTTAGCTTAAAAAGAAGAGAGCATAATAGAAAGGCATGAGACATAACAGAAGGAGTCCATCAGCTGCAACCTTCCCCAACGTGGTGTCCTCCATGTTAGTACATAGCTCTCATGAGTCTGAGACAACTCAGTGGATGCTCACAGTGATGGGAACAATAATCTAAAACAGTGGTTCTTAACCTTTTCTTTACCGTGGACGCCCTTTGAGTATCTTTTATTGCCATGGTTGCCATGCCAAGACTTAAGGCAGTTTCTAGCTGTATGTGTGGTAGCAAGAAATGTCATGTGCTTTCAACCACTGAGCATCATTCGTTTGCATGTTCTCACTCTATGTAGAAGTAGTAAGTGCTGAACACACTTTTCGGCTATCAATTTCATAAGTTTTGAACAGTTTGATGTATTGTAATAAAACTTTGTACAAATAATGTCTGTCACTAGCAAAAGACCCCTGGTCTTTGAGATCAATGTATGACCATCCATCTGTCTGTCTTTCTTCCATTCTATTTTAACAGAAAAAGTTCATAACGTTTCTTCAAGCCTTCACAGACTGCCTGTGAGGACATCACAGCCCCCCAGGGGTCCGTGGACTCCAGATTAAGAACCACTGCTCTAAAACTTTTAGAAAGTGCAGGATTGAAAAAGCCTGCCATAGTAGAAGGATGTGCTGTCATACTTTACTCTCTCCCATATTCCTTTGAAGCGGTAGAAGTAATGGTGTTCATAATAATGGCTTGTACTATAACAACAATGTAGTAATACTATTAATACAAATTTATTATTATTTCACATGTTTCTCTTCTATACTTTAACAAAACTATCTGGAAAGTTAATAAGCATAAATGCACAATTCAAAGACTAAAAGTACAAAATATCTAAAGTATTATTTATTTAATTTATGCTTTTCTCCCATGTAGGATCCAAAGCTAATAAAGTAACAAGTACAACATGAAATCTGCAACATTCTAGATCCCCTATTTCCCAGGCTGTATGAGAAGAGAGCATCTTAGGGTGTATCTACACTGTTAAAAAAACACCAAAATGTCCCAGGTTTTGTAGCTCTTCTTTTTGACCTTATTTGAGAGATCCATACATGTTTTGTTTGTCCTAGAATATTTTTTGTCAGCTCCCAGTACAATCAGGGACTTTTTATACCAACTCCTCAGTTCAGTTTATTTTAAGCTGTTATGAAATCAGAAAGAACAGGAATAAGATCTGGGATTTTTCAGTCCGTCTGGATGCAGTCTTGGTTACAGCTACAACTTTTCTGTTTGTTTTTAAGTCGAGTCTTTGGATTTTCAATGGAGTATGGGCTGTTTATTTAGAATACACAACAGAGATTACTGATTCTTTTGTTGGTTTCAATACCTTTTAGCTTTTGTTTTGTTTTGTTATCTCAATATTTGTATTACTAATGTAAAATTACTCCTGTTTGCCGTAGGGAAGATATTGATCTGAGAAATCCCTTTGAATGGCAAAGCATCGAGTGATAAAAATATCTTCTCTTTACTGGTTGCAAATGTGAGTGCTTTTTGATTTCTCTTAATTAAAACTAGTCATGTGAACAATTTTAAAAATGTGCAAAGGATCAATGAGTTTTGTTTTCCGTTGCCTCTCTCCTGTTCTCTCTGATACAAGCTTAAGACAATTTCAGAAACTCATCTTTGTTCCAGCGAGAGCATCATTGGTAGAAAGGAGGCCTTTTCAGAGGTAAGGCCATTAGTGCCCTGCCTGTCTTGGAAATTAAGACTATGAGAAGAAAATAATGGCCCTGGATCAAGAATCTGTCAATGCCAATCCATAGCATGTTGCTGCCTAAAGAGGAGCCCATATAGTATGCATCTGCTCATTAGAGTCAACATTTTAAAACATATTTGTGCAACATTCAGGCACCAATTTCTACTTTATCTTTTCAGAATACCAAATGAAGCAAGCTCTTTTATTCTACTACATGTTGAAGCAGTCTGTGAGATATGTAGCTTCCTCTACCTTCCCATTCAATACAGAAAGCTGAGAACTACAGATTCCATTATCCCTATTGTTTGTTTATTTAATCCCTCCTTTCTCCTGACAGTGAGACTCAAGGTGACTAACAACATTAAGCCAGCACAAATTAAAACATCGATGAAAGTATAAACTCATATTTTTTTTTAAAAGACCCAACTAAATAATTTCTAAACCTACATGTTAGCAATAATAAACACATTAAAATACATTGTGAGACTATACCAACCTTAAAACAGACTCACACAGCATTGAGAGCCCAAACCCAGTCAATTTACAAAAGCCTGATGGCACAAAAATGTCTTAACCTGCTGTTGGAAGGGGAGCAGGGGCAGGCCATTCTGGCCTCTCTAAGGAGGGATTCCAGTCTCTGGGAATCAATACTCACATGCGTGTTCTGGGAAGTAACTTCCAGTTATTGGAGAGGCTGAAGAGGCCTTATTCATTTCTAGGTAGCTGTCCTTACTACTGATTACCTGTTCTTTTACATCTTCTTTATTATTTGCTTGTTTTGCTTAGTGAGTATAGGACAAAATGACAGATGAACATGTAGCTCATCAAAAAGAACTGAGGTTTCTTAAACTGTTCTTGTGGAAAGCTTAACAAAAATACCTGAAATATTTTTCAAAGCAAGAAGAAGGAAGCCCATCCAGTGATAATTAAAACTTTCAAGTTTTTGTACGGTCTTGGTTAATTCATTTTCAGTAATGGAATTATGAATGCTGAAAAAAGACAGAAACAAAGACAAATGCATTGTTATCTACTGTGCTTTCCTTCCTCAAATGATACCACTCCCATACATACATACCGGTACATACATATATTGAATAATCTTTTGAATAAACAAAAATCTATACAGGTGCGAGAAGACTGTCTTGGACACTTGTAGAGATATTTCTGTTTAGCTCTAATTCTGTGAAGGGAAATGTATGACTTTGAAGCACAATCTGAACTGCTTTTTGATAGACTTCTGCAATGTTTTATTTATTTCAATTATTTCTGTTCCACTGCTCAGCTCAGAAGGCTTCCAGATTAATTAAATTAATGTGGGGAGATCCTGCCTGAAAGCTTTACAATTTAAAAAATAAAATGCATGGTGCAAACAGAAAAAGGATATAGAAGGGAAAAATAACAAGAAAACACAACTAAGTGGTTCTTATACAAACTTGGTATGATGGCTAAAACACAGCTGGGGGTTAGTGCCTTCCTTATCATGACTAGCCAGAGGAAAAACAGATTCAAAATGAAGTGTAGCCCTGGATCTGCAAGTCTCTAAGGTGTTAGTCTGTGATGTGGCCCTGCTACTTGTTTTTCCCTCTGTTACACTCTGCTGTGCTGTGCTGTGCTGTGCAGGGTGATGGTGATTCTCACTACCAGATTTATACTTATGTTAAATATATTACAGTTTAGGGCCTCAAGTTGTAAGGAACATCTAAATGGGGCCTTTCAGTGCAAGGCAGAATACTTTTTAAAGATTTTACATAATTGTTTGCAAATTAAAGAAACCAGAAAGACAGACTCTAAGAAAGATATCATTCTGATATGACAAAAATGTACTTATTGACTGTATTCCTTGTTGTATTGTTTATAATTTTCTCCTGAAATGACTATAATTTATATCTAAAATTCATTAGGCCAGGTGTCCATAGACAAAAAGCTATCCTGGAGGAGCAAAATTGTTGCTTTCTGTCATTCTCATTTTAATAAACTATTCAGCAGAAATCTAATTTTTATGGCTTAAAAAGATTTAAAAAAATTGAATGGCAAACAACAGTGCTGCAAAAAGAGTTCACTGATCTAACCCTTATGTACAAAGACAGTGATAAACTTATCATTTGAAAAGAAGGATTGCCATATCAACAGCATCCAATTCCATGAGATTTCCAGGCCAAAACCTGAAACTAAGGAGTGGGTCCTTGTGATGTCGCAGAGGTGGGCTTTTGTGATGTCCCATGACTGCCTTTGGGCCAGCTGACTGTAGAAATGGGCATAAGGGTGATCTGATTAAATGGGTGCAGAATTTGGAGAAAACCCAGACAGCCAAATAATCTGACTGTCCACAACTAGGGAAGTGGGACATTAGTAAATTTTTCAACAGCATTTTCCAGCAGTTGGTGCCATTTACACTACGACTTGAATCACGTCAGCCATACCTTCGGTAATAAGGTTGACATAATTTGAAAAGCAAAAAAAGAGAACACATTTACCAAGTGACTACTTCAAACCATGAATCGCTGTGATGGCTCTCACTTTAAAAACCGTTGCTATATAAGCTGTTAACATTGTTTCTAAAACTATTCCTGAACTTCACTGTGCATAAATAAAACCAGTTTTAATTGCTTATTTAGCAGTATTCATTAACACAAATAGAAATGTGGACAGAAATTTTAGCTCTGAAAAAAGGACAGGTCCAGGAAAAGAATGACATATGGTAACCCTATACAGTACACTTGAAATGTGGGCAGTTTTTCCAGACCCTGTGCTGTTGTTAGGTGTAATGGAAGACTTGCCACCGGCCCTTGGGGAGGTATTTTCTCTCTCCAACGTTGCACCACTGATGCCAGGCCTTGTACAACATCTACTCTTTGCCTGGCTCCAAATGGCACAACAAGCTGAAGGGCAGGATCTCCCTCTCTCTAGTCTCCTCCCCTTGATCCTGGCTTTTTGCAGCACTCACGATGCACAAGCACAAGACACACACCTCATGAGCCTGAGAACCCTGATGCCAGCTGAGAATGGAGCTAAAGATTCATATCCATGTTTTAAAGCCACCTCATGCGCAAAAATCAAACTTCCTCTTTCTCCAGAACAAGTTATCCTATCTGGAGCCTCAGGGTTTTTTCCACAAACAGGTTTTACAGTGGAATAGCGATTGTACGCCATACACACTTTTTTCACATTGATGCACTTCCATTTATCTCCAGGTTTAAATCAATATCCCCCCCCTCCTCAAATAATCTATTAAGAACCCCAATTATGGCAGCTCTCTCTTCTGGTTTGCCTTTTTTTTTTGCAAGGGGTATAAATGACCCATATTGGATTTTCCCTATTTTTGGAGACAGATGACTACTGGTAGGTGTGGTCTAGGTGTGTTAGGATGTGTCCATGTAGAAACATCTCTGGAATTCCTTTCAGTTGTTTTCTGGAGTAGATCAGACTTCCCTTAAAAGAAGTAGAAGTGGCCAAGTTGCCAAAAGAGGACTTCTTTAGAATTATGTTGAAAAGCTGACTGGCAACTACACGTATGTTCAAATTTTGTGGGCTCTGATGCTATTTGAAAAGGCAGATGTTAATAGAACTGTTTTCTACTATCAGGAGGCTGGAAGTATGCCTTCCTAGCATAATAATGGTAAAAGGGGCATGACTGGGGTTGCGGGTTGGGTAGCAGAAGAGTATCCTGCCAACAGTATGGAAGGGGCTGGAGTCAGGGCTCTGATTCTGTTCTGAAATGTAAAGAGGTTGCTGGAAGTGCATTACAGAGGTGAAAAAGAGACAAAGGTGTCTGATATTGTGGATTTGTATTTGAAAATGTTGGTTCATTTATTGATTGTATATTAGGGTATGAGGAAAATAGCTATTAGGAGAGGGGAAAGAATGGAATTTTGGAATGAATGCTGATTGGTGAAATGTTTGAGGAGATTTGCCTAAAGCTAGTGAATGATAGTTGGGAGTATTATCCTAAAGCATGGGTGACTCAGGGATATACGATGCCAGTACCTCCATGCAAAGGTGAGGAATTATTAGCTCAAATTAGGAGGCCTGCAAAAGAGGAGTAACCTAGCGAGATCTTTCTACTTATGTTTACCAGTATTTCTGCAGGGAAGAACAAGCTAGAGATCCAAAAATAAGCTAAATTGTGTTTTATGAGGGGAATTAATCACATACACAAGATCCAAACAGTCACACAATCCCACAAGGCTTATTGAAGGAAAAGGCAAGGAAGTTTTAGATAGCGAGGCTTCAGGGCATAGTGGGTGATATTTACTGGTTCCAAAGAACAGTGAAGAAGCAACAATATGGCTTAGACTCCCATCTAAGGACAGTAGACAATTGGGAACTGGAGTAGCAGAATGGCGACCAGCAATTAGTGTACTGTGAGTTGACTGGCCAAAACTAGGGGTTTATGTACCTGATTTCTGCTGGAGGGCAAGGACGTGTATGGGTCTCTGACTGAGTAAACAATGGAGTTCTCTGACTGGACAATGAGGTCTGGACCAGGCTAATGTCTTAGCGTTAGATGACAAAGGCCCTTTCCGCACGGGGGGAAAAAACGGCTTAGGGCGACTCATCCGGAGGTCGTCCACACCGTGGAGCGCGCTAGAGCGGTTTGAATAGTGGAGGTTCCACACCTCAAACCGCGCTAGCGCGGCCGCAAGGGGTGGCACGGCGCGTTTTTTAAAAACCACATTTTATGAGGTTTTTACGAAACGCGAGCGCGTTAACCCATTGCAGCGCCCCGTGTGAAACTGCAGGGACGCGCTAGCGCGTCCCTGCAGAGCTGCCCAGGGGCGGGCTTCCGGCTGGCGCGCTGCCCTGATTGGCGGAGTGCTGCCGGAAGTCACCGGCCGCCATTTTGGCCGCTGCCAAACACCGCCGAAACTCGCCAGCGTGTGGAGCGGCGAACGCACGCTCCCCGCAGGGACGGAGCAACCCGTTTTCAGGTAAGATCCGTCCCTGCGTGCGCTGCCCCGTTCCCCCATCCCCTGTGTGGAAAGGGCCAAAGAACTAATGTTTGCCGTGATAGCTCAGTGCTTGTTGGACGGGTTTTAGGACAAAGGAGCGGTGGCTTGGTCAGAGGAAAAGGAGTTAAGACAATCAACAGTTTGGTGGAAATCTCCAAGTCACCATTGTTCAAGAGTTGTCATTCACGCTAGCTGTAAGCCTATTTATCTCTGGAGTTACCTGAAGATTTCTTGACTATGACCTGGCTAGGCCTAGAGGGGGTTTCTGACCTAATTCGCAGAGCACATTTTTGGCTAGCCTTTTCCTCTTATCCTGCTTGCTCATAGCAGGGCACATTTTATATCAATGCCAATTAATATGTTTTGCCAGTTAAATCATATTTCGCCAATGAAACATACCAAGGTATGAGGGTGTACGACCTGATAACAAGAGTTCGGTTTGAGTTGGGAGTTAGCGGAGGATTTTAGTAGTGTGCAGTTAGTAAAAGGCTGGTTGGAGAGAAGGGAGTCTGAGTTGAACAATTCTTAATGGACTGAGTTAGATAGTGTTTTAAATGTAATAAATAAATAATCTGCTGTGTAATGTTTAACTTTTGTAAAATAAGATTTGTTTTTGTTTTTCTATACTTTTGGCCTCTAAAAATGCTATCTGTCTGAGAGCTTGTCAAGGTGTCTATGGTACCAGCATTAAATATAGAGAGGTGGTATTCATTGAGGATAGAAGTTGTATAAATCCTTATATGTAACTTGAAGGTCCCCAAAAGTTGTTGCAATGAGCACCATGGCAGTCTTCACAGTTGTTGTGTTAAAGGGTAGTAATCTCACATTTGGACACGGGGTGGGATTGTCTGAGAGGAACCCCCAGAATTGGTGGCATTGAAAGGACTGTCCAAGTGTAAACTCCACAGCTGTTAGGATAAAGATTGGAGAATCCTCACATTTGGATGGAAGCCCTACAGGAGATAGTGCAAGTATCAAAGAAGCCAAGTGGCCTTTATGCATGCATCTGAGAGGATGTTTCAGAAAGGCAGGGAGCTCCCAAAAGAGCACCTTTCTGACATTAATGGTCAAAAGAGTCTGGCCATTGTGTTACGCTGACTTCTGGGGGTCCCTTGGGGGACACTCCAAGGTGCAAAAGTTGGAGAAATTAGTGGAGCACTGGCAATGGCAAAATGAGGGGCAGGGTAACCCAGCAGAATCTTTTACCCAATGTTTACAGGGTCAGGCCAAGTGAAAAGCCAGACAAATGTACTAATAAATGTATTTTCACGCACCAACACATTCACTCACTTGTGCACACAAGGCCTATCGAGAAGGGAAGGAGGTGAAAATTGATTCAGCGGAGAGGGGGTAAAGGCGATGATACTACACCTATCCTGAAGTCTTCGGTCTGGGAAGCGGCAAGAAAGACGGAGCTCAGTGAAGAGCCACTGAGGGGATTGCTCGCCTAACAGAGTGCCGGTCTGCTAGTGTGGAGGGGAGTTCTCTGAAGAGACCCTCGAGAACTGGGACTACTTACAGGGCAGAATGTACCTCGAGGGCAGGCTCTCTCCCGGGAAGAACAATGGCGAACATAGAGGGAGAAATGCCGCACAATAGCAACTTGGTAGTTTGCATGATTGATTCATGCAAATGGACCTTGCCATGTAGGATTTTCGAAAGTCGGAGTTGCTCAACCTGGGGAAAACCCAATAATCCCCTCAAGTTGGCTGGTTTTGGCTGGAGACCCTTTGTCCGTGCGGACGTGTTTAGACTGAGGTCTCCTAGGGGAAGCATGACTAGAGATTTTCCTGGCTTGACCTAGTTTCAGTCGTTTGACCTCTTTGTCTATGTACCCACTCAGGCAACCTCTCTGCCATGGTGGCCATATCTGATATCAAATTTATATTCCCTGGGATAGGGTCTGTCATCAGGGTAACAATTGAAATGAGAGAACACATTTCTGGTATTCTTTTTTTTTGATGTTGTTGTGGGTGTGTGCACATGTGTTTACTTTTAAAACACATGCACCAAGGATGGGGAAATCAGTAGGGAATGCCTATCAGAGGACATACTGAAAAGACCTTGGTGTTGAAAGGCAACAGTGGGATCAATTGCTACTCTGCTGATATCAGGAAAAGTATGAAACTCAGTACTGTAATCATTGAAGTATAACAAAAATGAAAAAGCCACTTCTGAAATGGAGCTAGGAAGCAATGCAAAAGAGACCACAGAATCCAAATTTTAGATCAAATTTTAAAGGGGATCAATCCAACATGGTAATCTGCCTTAGAGGAAAGGGTTCAGCACATTGGCCAGCTATGTTAAATTCAGACTAAAATGTGGAAAAATTGACTGCCCTTTGAAATGGAAGCCACCAGTTGCCACTGGATCTGGCAGCATTGTTAATGGCTTCACATTCTGAAAATCATGAAATAAAGTTTAAAATTTAATATCATGAGCAGAAGACACACAGTGCATGTCATATATTCTCTTCCATTTACTACCCATTCTATTTATTTGAAGGTACATCATACACAAATAAACTTGTTGTAAGATATATGTTTTAGTTAGATTGCTGGGCCTAATTCCAGTTGTTTATCTCAGATAAATAGATCCACTGAACCAATGGGAATTTGGTAAGCCTATGTACATTTCTATGATTCAATAGACATACTTTGCCTGGAGCTAACAGTTGGATGTTGGCCTTAATTTTTAGTTTAATCAGTTACACAAATGTATAAACATAAAGCTTTACTATTTCTATTTTCATTGTCATTTCTGTCATAATAGTTCATGTTTGGGGGTAATGCTATGAGCTTCTTAAAACTGACATATGGGTCCACAGCATGTCTTAATCCAGCCACAGTATCCCTGCCTTTCCTACTCTGTCCCTACTGTATGCTGATAGAATCCTGATATCTTGACAGACTTAAGAAGATTAATGTAAGCCATCAGTCTCACCTTGTAGTCTGCCAGATACATGACAGCTTTTCTGTGTTTGTACTCAGGCAGCAAAAAACCAAACATTTTAATAAACCACTGGTTGACCACTGTACTAACTTGTGGTCTTTGTCTGGCTTTGTGGTTACAAGTTATATGGCTATGGCTTATAGACTTACCTTCCTTCTAAATAATAATGGAGATCCCTAACATTTGCATAATTCCCACAAAATATCCGGACTGAATATTGAAATGTGGTCTGAGGTCCCTTCCATAATTCACAGTGGAGTTGTACTGTTGCCTACAAACATGGTTGTCATTCTATATACTTTTCTGAGCTTGCCACTCCATTGCATGATCAGACAATAGCTATGTGTGATTAGGCAGTGATCTAAATTCTGCAGTGCAGTCCAGGTTACTGAGTTGGACTATGAATATTTTTCAACATGCAGATAGAAAAAAAAAAGACAGATGGATAACATCAATCTTTTGACAGGTGATGTCCTTAATGTAGAAGAGAGTTTTTTTCCCCTTCATCACTGTTGTCGCTAGAGAGTTAATGAGCATTTGAGGGGCAACAGGGTACAAGAGAGTCTGATAAACAAATTTGCGCATTTTCAGGCAGCCGCAATTTTGGGGGTGCAGGAATTCTTAAGTGTGCCAAGGATTTTCTTATTTACAGGCAGGTAATACCGCATATAGGTGACCTTTTGTAGTGACATTTCCTGCCAGGACGTAGTGTTCTGTTTCTCACAGTTGCAGGCAACCTACCTCTGAAGTTGCTAGCATGCTCCTAGTAAAGATTTTCTGTGGTGTGTAGGTCTAAGTTTGCTCTTGTGGCTTACATAGCTGTCCTGAATTTACCTAACTCTTTAAAAAAATGAAGCTGTCTATTGGACCATTAATAAGCACAGTGTTTTAAATAAGCTCCGTTCCATTTGAGATAGTAATAATCTATATGGCGGAATCTACAAGTTGCTTTAGCCTTGTACAGCATTGCTATTGTCATCATCTGATAAGAGAATTAGAACTGCTCATGTTTCTATATTTAAGCATATGTTTAAATACTGGAAAATATACTCCTTACTCCTACGTTTATTAAAAAGTGAGTCTCCCTCTGTTCAGTGGAGCTTATTCTCAGGAAAGTATGCATAGAACTGTAACTCCAGCCCCAATCAGATTCTCTGCATATTTGTGTATTCTACTGGGACCTACATAAACATAAGACAGCAATCCTATGCACACAGGGTAAGATCCTTGGTGAGATTTCCTTTTCGGTAAGCTTGTTTGAGATCATGTTCCAAGTTCTTACCTATAAAATGGAGGCACCTAGCTTGTAAGGCTAAACACTATAAAATCTACATGGCAGCTGTCGAAGGAAAAGGTGCTATACAGAGGATAAAAGGCTTTTCAATGCTAAGTATTATCTTGATAGCTGCTGTTTTGCTCCATGTGGGAAGAAATGCAGCCATTTGATGATTCTGTGAGGTATATCTGTGTGTGTGTGTGTGTGTGTGTGTGTGTGTGTGTCTGTGTGTGTGTATACATGTTAGTACCTCTAACTTCTCTGGCCTTATTTTCTGTGAAACACAGTTCTTCCAAAAGCAACTGTTTTCATTCTCGTGTTCAGACATTTCTGAAATTCTATGACGTAAACATAAAAATAAAGAGGTGTACGACTGGTACATGATTTGCATACATTGGAAAACAATTTCACATTTGTTAAAACTGGCATCTTAGCTTTGTTGTTATGTGCCTTCAAGTCATTTCTGACATATGCCAGCTCTAAGGTGAACCTATCATGGGGTTTTCTTGGTAGAATTTGTTCAGAGGGGTTTTTGATGCTCAACCATGATATAAAGAAACCAGACATAAAGTTGGGTTAACTAAGGGCCCCTTTATTTTGACTTGTATTATTTAAATTGCATTAACCTGAAAAATACAAAAGCGGGGGAGCAACATGATATAGGTCCAGCTGATATCAGGGTCACAACGTGACAACCTGCTCAGCCTACCCATGGGCAATAACACCTCATTCCCAGGGGCAATCCAAATTGATTTTGTCACTTCCCAGTCCGGCATCTAGGAAGGTAACCCAGAGACTCCCACCCAAACCACAGGGCTCTAAAAGTGAGAGCCTTATTCCCAGGTTAACCTCAAGGGTAGCCTCCTTCACCGAACCCCCTGGGATGCAGGGCCCTAAAGAGGTGGTTCCAGAGCCCTACTCTACACCAAATGAGTGCCAGTAGGTGATCACCTAACTGCCAAAGGACAGCCTATTTAACAACACCACCCAGAGCCAATTTTCCCAATTCCATCAAATACAGTATGGAATAGACAAACTCTCACTCCATGGAGACCATCAAAAACTTACCTTCCTCTGAAGAGAGATTTGTCATGTGAGTCCAGGTAAGTATTCCCTTGCTTTCCTCTGAAGCTGAAAGAATGTGAATTGCCCAAGGTTACCCAATAGGTTTCCATGGTCAAGCAGGGATTCGAGCCCGTGGCTCCCAGTGTCCACTATACCATGTTGGCTCTCCATTTTAGTACCAACTATATAATATAGTTGTGTTTGAAAAAATATTAAATTCATAGCTGCAGAAATATAAGCATGCTTATTTGGAAGTAAGTCTTGCTGAAGTCAGTAGTACTTAATTCTGAGTAAACATATGTAGGATGGGCATTTGGACTGCAAAACCCAACTGTATTTTACAGGAAGCAATTTCTGTCAAATTCAATATCATTTACCCCTAAGTAAATATAATTAGGATCAGGCCACAAAGAATATGAAGTGGTGGCAACTTTGGGATCTTCTATAAAGGATGAAATGTGTGGCACATATGTTTACGTAAATAAATCAAATTTGAAGTGGCTAAATCAATATTTGTTTTAACATGGTGACAGCTTTGAAAGATAAGTTTAAATTTGTAAGTTAGGATTGAGGATGTGCACAAGCTGACTGCATTTGTGCTTGCTGAAACTGCTATGCAAAGTACACTGGCTATTGTGTAGCTTGCAATTTCTCAAAGTCCAGTACCAAACCCCAGGTAAAAACTTAAGAAGAGCCATACTGGATACCACAGGTCTATCTAGTTCAATATTCTGTCCATACACAACCCACAAGCAGGACACAAGTGCAGCAGCTGCTTCCTCACCTGTCCCTGAGCAAGTCATGTGCAGAGGCATACTGCCTCTGATACTAGACATCATGTGTAGCCATCCTGACTGGTCTTAACCTGTATGAATTTGTATAAACCAGCCATTCTCAACCTTTGATCCTCCAGCTGCTCTGGACTTCAGCTCCACCAACTTGGCCAATGATTCTGGGAGCTGGAATCCCAAACAGCTAGAAGACAAAGGGTTGAGAATGGCTGGTTAAACCCTCTTTAAAGCCAGCCAATTCTATGGTTGCAAAGTTCGTAGCTTAATTAGTGTTTTCTTTTATCTGTGCTGAATCTTTTGCCATTGAGCCTCAGTGGATGAAGCTGCATTCCACCATGGTAAGAGAGCATGGAAAAACTTATCTTCATCGACTTTTTCTAAACCATGCGTACTTTTATATTTCTACTTTGTCTCTCTGTTTTACCCAAGCTAAATAGGCCCAACCTTTTCTCATGGGAGATTTTCCTTCATCATCTTGCTTATCCTCTTTTCTTTTTTTTGGTACAAACTAATGAAATGAATGGATACCAAATAGCATAAAAGTCTGTGACTCTGATTGTATCTTAGTAAGTGGAATTCTTATCCATCTGTGCTGGTGAAACATGTTAAGTGCAACTATATGCAGCAGAACAAAGATCACATTATACCTACCTGCTGTGAAGCTGTCAGAAAAAAGAAAGATGTGACAGCTCTAATTCAGCAGATACCTGGTTGGATACCCAGGTATTTAATGCCATAGTTTAAGCGAGAAGCGCTCAAATCCTCTCCTAGGATGGGCAAATGTGTCAACTTTGGTTTCCACCACATTAAAACTTTTTATCTTTAATCCTTTCCATCTAATGTATGAAGAAATTTGCAAAAATGTGGAAAGTTCTTATTTTAAAAAACCAACAAAAAAATAAAATGCTCAATCATTCCTAATCGTATTCTACGATTCTTTGCTTGTGTAGTTTTGGCCTGAAAGAGTACAGGGAACAACAGAGTGAAGGGTTCTGCATGCAGGAGAACACTTTGTGCCTGAAGTCCAGCACTGTAACCAAAGAATTCCACATTGGTACTGCATTGGCCCAGCGGGACATGTGGGCTGTGCTGAGTCATCATTTGGGAGAAATCCCTGAATTGTTACAGCTGTGCCTTACATGGGCTGTTTGGAAGTGAATATGGGAAGGCGGGTGGAAGGAGGTAGTCTACTTTACAGAAAATCTGAGGAACCATTGGAGGATAATAGGCGATCTTTTTCTGTCCTTTGCAGCCTTAGAATTCAGTAGTGTTGTGTTGTGGGCCCTGTTGATAACAGTGGCAGAAGCCACAATTTCAGATTTAGTGAATGTTCAGATACTGGGTTCTCTACTAAGTATATTTTACAAAGATGTAAAATATTCAAAGGCTTTTATGCAATCATGTTTCTGACGACCCTATCTTAGGGTTTTCTTGGTAAGATTTATTCAGAGGAAGCTTACCATTGCCTTCCTCTTAGGCTGAGAGTCTGTGACTTGCCGAAGACCACCCTTTGGGTTTCCATTTGAAATCTGATCTCCCAGAGTCCTAGTCCAACACTCAAGCTACTGTACCAGTCTGGCTCTTCTGCCATGTTTCTTCTTACCATTAAAGTATGCTATACAGCTGTACTTTTTAGTGTCTTCAAGTTCTGTAGAACAATATCTTACTGGCAATTCTCTTTCATAAAAAGGAAAAAAAAAGAAAAGAAAATTGAAGGTGTTGTCACATAAGTCCTTGCACTTAGGATCTAGAAAGCTTAATCCACTGAAAAAGGACTAGTTGTACCTGCAAATGTCATCACAATCTATCAAACAGAAGGAGTTACAGTAGTTTGTGGATTTCACATTATACTCAGGAAGACAGTTAGTAAGAAAGTCTTTGTTTTGATCTGGACCCAGAGATTAATCAGGTGGCTGCTAATCCATCTGAACCAGATCAGTCTCTTTTCTAAATAGCTACATCAGAATCCAAACTGAGTCTTCGTTTGGTGCACACCCTAAAGTCTACTAAATGTGTTGAATTGCACATCTTGACTGACATGGAGCATATTGAGACACAGCAGTGTTCTCCCCTGTATCTCACATATACAGTGTAAATGCAGTCAAGTGGAGAATAAACTGAATTTTTAGTTGCCAGTTGCCATTACTGTTCTGGCAAAAACTTGCAGCATAGTCCCTCCACTCCATGGTTACAGATCTCTGCAGTAGGAGAAACATCAGTCATATTTCTTTTCATGCTTTAATACAAGACATATGGAAGCAGAAACCACTGAAACAGAGGAGCAGATAGTTCAGGACACATGGAGTAAAAAAAGGAGGTTTAGTGATTACCAACTGACTTAGAAGCAGACATCATTAGGTCCAGGGGTGGATGCACATAGTAAAAGTGCTGTTGTTGTGTGCCTTCAAATCATTTTGAACTTACGGCAACCCTAAGCCAACTCTGTCATGGAGTTTCCTTGGCAAGATTTGTTCAGGTGGGATTTTTTTCCCTTTATCTTCCTCTGAGAGTGTGTGACTTTCCCAAGGTTAGCCAGTGAGTTTCCATAGTTGAGCAGGAATTTGAACCTTGGTTTTCATAGTTGTAGTCCAACACTTAAACCACTGCATCATGCTGGGTCCTACAGTAAAAGTGAGTGATCTTAGTTAAAGAGCAATAATCACAAAATATTAAACAAAAAGCTATAAAATGCAGTTTTCTAAGGGTGATCTGTTTTTAAATATTTTTACCCTTAATGTTGTTCAGAGGAACTGAGTGCATTGTTTTACCCCTAAAAAATAAAAAAGGCAAATGAAAACAAATAACTTTTATCACACTTTATGTTGATCTGATAGTAGCCCAAAATTGTTAACACTGTAATGTAGCAAAGTCATATTATACAACTTATAATCAAATTGTTGTTTAAAATATGCAGTGGAGAGTCATAAAAAGGATGGAAATTCAGCAACAAAGATATATTCTCAGTGACATATTCTCTCAGTTAAAATACTTATGTCTTTTCTTTTAACCTTTGTCTCTGCTTTTGTTCTACCAGGCTGGGGAGGGCAGGAAACCTCACCATATCATATGATTGGGTAATGTTTTTTAACACAAAGGGGATCACCTGGCATGACCTGGTTTAAGAGCTAGGCCACACATGCATGTAGCTCACGTAATGCATCAGCTTTTAGCTCCTGTACGTTGTAGCTCATTTCAGTCAATATTATGAGAGCACGGAGGGAGGAACGGAATTGCAACTGCTCAACTTTTATATGTACAAAATAAGGTCAGGATTAGTTCCTATATACATAGCGTCCAGGTATACAGCGTGCTTTTTGTAAGCGATCATAGCTTTTTGAATCCTCATAATGCATATGAGGAGGCTGAGTTTCGCACTCTGCATTCCAGAACTTGAAAAAGTTACTTTTGGGAACTATAGCATCCAGCATCCCACCAAAAAAGTATGTTCTACAACCTCTAATGTATTCATATGATATTTCAAAGGGGCTATGATGATTCATAGATATATGTATGAATGCGTTTTCATGTGTTTGTATTTGAGGAGATGCACCACCAAGTATGAAGCTTTACCTGTGAAATTAATGAGGGTTCATTCACAGAGGCAAGTCATTGCTTTATGTGCAGAATATGCACAAAAATTGCTTGACAACTAATTCAGCTAATTCAGTATGTATGGCTCTTCTCAGCAATGGAGATGACCATATTGTACCTACCTGCCGTATAGCTATTTATGGTGAGGAGCCTCTCAGAAAATGAAGAGGAAGAGAAGGAATAGTGGGAATAGTGGGAATAGTGGTGGTGGTGGTGGTGTCAACCCAGATTCTGGACTGGTCTGGTTTAAAACACAAGGTTTCAAAGCCAGTCTTTTAAGAATTAAACACTCAAAGCCCTGAGCCTAGGTGAATGAACCTATCATTTTCAGTTTCTCACATATTCATTTTTTTACATTCAAGTTTTTTTCTGATATGAAGAAATTTGTGAATTTTGGAAATTTGTTACAAGGAACAAACAAAATGATGAATGTGTGCGTTTGGAGGAAGCTTAAGAGGTGGAATAGAAATATTCAGAGCAGTTCTGTTCCTGCACTGTTTCCTTCCCTGGACAGATTCTAGTGCTGGACACCCTCTGGTGGAACAATGGAATCTGGCAGAAGTGAGTGGAGGTGGATGATCTTTCGTCCCCACTCAAGCCCCCACCCCTGTTCAATCCAGAAAACGGCTCCAGAGGTCTGGAAAACACACTGGGGTTGTTTTCAAGCAGCTCCAGTGGCAGCACAGGGGAGACGAAGGAAAGGGAGAGAAGCGCCATTGTGATGTTGGATTTAGGACCCTGTGGCCATCATAGTAGATCAGCCTTGTCTATTTTGTTTCCTTCAGTTTTGGGATTAATTTTGTAATGCTCCATTTTATTTCTTTGGGAAGATTTTTTGCACAAGAAACATCTCAGAAATTTCTAATGTAACATTTGCCTTGAGAACCAGAAAGAAGACAGTACATAACAATAGGGAATTAGATCTTTCATGCTTTGTCGATGACTTTTTATGAAATCAATTGTTTTGATCCAGAATGATACGTACATGTGATTAGCAGTCTTTGTTGACTTGCATAGCAGTTTTTGTTGATTTGTTTGCAAACCCTTCTGCTAATATAGGTCATTAATATTGACACCTGGCTTGTTATGTGTCCATCCTAGACTCTTTAATTCTACAGTTCTCTTCACACAATAATGTGTTAAGTGATCTGGGATACAGATGTAGTGTTGTTGAAGCAATCTACTGGGTTGGTTGAACTGCAGTGATGTCATAGGAAAGTAGAGCAGTGTAGATGTCAGAATTAGAAGCAAGCAACTCAGTCTGCATGGGAATTGGGAATTGCTAAGACTGAGGGACCAAGCTTGTATACCATCATGTGAGACCCTACTGGCTACTTGAAGTATCACCTGATCTTTGTTGGGTGGGTGGCTGCACTACTGCTGTCCAAACAAATGCTGTGGAGGTGCAGCCAAACAACAGAAGCCAGGGGTGCCTTCAGTCTACAACTGCAATGGAGATTCAGGAATCAAGGTGCATGTGCCCTGCCAATGGAATCATCATGTCAAAATCTTCCAAGACCTTCCAGAAGATAGTTTAGGAGTACAGAGCCCAGAATCAGGGCTTCCGAACAAAAGAAAGGCACTGAACTGAGAAATAGGAGGGTGCTTAATGGATAGGTAGAAGAGAATGAGGTTTGAGCATAAAGAAATGGCCAAATGGATAGAAGGAATTATTTTAAAAGGCAGGTTGATATGTTCTGTGACACAGAAATATTAGTTTTAGTGCAGTATTTAGGTTCATCTTGTGCAGAGGCTGAACATCCCAAAATTTCTACGGTCTACTGATACATTATTGTAATTGCTTTATTTTATCATCTCTGAAGCATTCTGTGTGTGGAAAAGTATTGTTCAGGAGTGTTGAAGGTTACAAAATCCAGTCTAAATTATCTTGTGTATATGCCCTGTGATAGATAATTCTTAATCTATCAGTAAGTGTGACACACACACACACACGGGGGGGGGGGGAAGCAAAATTACAGAAAACATTTCTGAGGTTGGCAAACAGGTAATTATTTGCAATGTATTTCACAATTACAGAGTACTCAACCATTAAAACACTGACTAGATCTTTTATTAAACATAGTTTTGCATATTTTTTTTTGAAAAATGTTTGACATGTTTGTTTTGCTGGAAGAGGGGCTTTTAAAATGTAAAATGTTGTACAAAATATGAATGTGAGCAGCAGCAATAATTAACCATGTTCCAATTTTATTAATTAAGGGAAAGAAACTGCTGGGGAAGCTAAATGATTTTGTTCACAGGGTCTTTCATTCCTGTTAACATATAGTTAGAGCATTGGTCTGTCTTGCCCTATATAACTTGCCCTGCTTCTCACTGTGCCTCATGAGAACTTTTCTCAGCCTTCATATGCCAGGAGATAACTTTTGGTGGGAGATGCCAGGTATTGCCAGGGTCTGGACTGAATAGCAGACAAAGCTTTCCCTAGCATTTCATGTTAGTTGTTAGATATGACAATAGTGTAAATAGAATTCAAAGTCCTAGCCATGTTGGTCTGGATCAGTATGGAAAGGGATCTTGTAGCACCATTGGGACTGAGAGAAAGAAGTTGGTAGCATAAGCTTCATAGACTTAACTCTATTTTATCAGATGCATGGAGTGAAGTACTTAAGATCAGAACTTTATCGCTAAGAATGTCCAGGCTCTTTGTGTAAATAGCAATAGAAATGCAAAACTTGTGGATATGGTGATGAGATGAGAAGATCAGTTTTAATGATGGTCATTGGGCAACAAAGACAGGAAGAAAGATGTTGCCTAAAGCCAAGGTGAGTAGATAACCATATCAATGGTGGAGGAAATTACTGGAATGGAGTGTGGTGTTGACTAGGAACCAGAAAGGAAATGTGATAAACTGACCAAGAGAGACCTCATGAGATTGAGGTGTTAACTAGTATTATAATGTGTGTAGTATGCCAGGAAACCAAGTGTCTGTTCAACCCACTGTTGATGGACTAGAGTTTGTAGATATATTCCAAGTTCTGCTGTTTCTCTTTCCAGTCTTCATTTGTAGAACGCCTAGGAAGATTGAAGTGTTCTGCAACTATTTTTTGTGTATTCCTATTTTCTGATTTAGGTCGGTTTATCCTCTAGTGCAGAAACTGGCCTGTTTGTCCAATGCAGAGTGCTGAAGGGCATTGTTGACAAAGGATGGCATATATCGCGTTGGAGGATGAGCAAGTGAAAATACTTCTAATATTGTGTATGATGTTATTAGGTCCTGTGATGACATTTCCCAAGTAGATTTGTGGGCAGACTTGGCATCTGAGTTTGTGGCAAGGTCTTGTACCCTCTTCTCATCTGTATTGTATGTCCTCCTATAAGTAAGTAGCTGTTTGAGACTGGAAAGCAAGTAAAGGCCTGCCACCAAGAGCCTTTGAGAGGGCAGCATTATTGTCCAGAATAGTTTGTGGTTTATTGATGATACATCTGAGGGGTCTTTGCTCTGCAATGGACTAATCTGGGGTACAAGTCTTGCCTTGTCAATTTTGTTTTTTTTTTAGCTTCATATGGAGGGTACTGTAGCTTGAGTAATGCTTGTTGTAATTCCATTATATATATGATATAAGCGTGCAGATATTTCATTGTCACATGTAGGGAAGAAAAAAATTCAAAGGCTTTGTGTGTAAGAGTATGAGAGCTTCCAAGCATTTTTATTTTTATTTTTTTCACATTTTAGGACTTTTCAAAGTAAATTTATTAAAGGCTTTTTACACAGAAATGTTTATGCATGAATAACATTGTATTTGGCACAAAATATAATGTGATTTCTGCAAAAGAACTTCTGTTCTTCCCTCAAAAAGTAGTGGTAGCTGTCAGCCTGGGTTTTTTAAAAAAGATAGTTTCTTCTTTGTGTTTTGAGTATCTTATGGATGGCTAGTTGAGGATATGAATATTTCTGCATATTCTCTACATCCCTAAGACATAACAATTTACTTCAGTTATTCCTACTACTTCATCCCTTTGGATGGAAGAAGAACCTACTATATACAAAGTTCTGTTTCTATATTTCCTTCTGGTTGGCATTTTCTGTCAGGAACTGAATTCACACACGCAAATAGTACAGTGCATAAATACTATTTATTTGGAGTGCAATACATCGTACAAGACTTCAGTGAGAGAACTAAAATTCAAAAGCAAAAGCAAGTACATAACATTCCCATCCTTCTCCCTCCCTCGTGCAAGAGACCTTGAAGCAGTGAGAACCTGGCAGGACTTATCAGTGCATTCCTAGCTTTTGTTTATCTAATGGTCTCTGATTCCTAGACTTTCTTTTCAAGGAATCTGCTACCTTACATTAGACTACATATCCCATTACTGTAATATGGAGGGCATCCCGACATTTTCAGTAGGACTTTAGCAATGGCTCTTATTTCTTGGGATTTTCAGCTTCTGTAGAAAAATTTAAGGCCAAACTGTTTGGCTTTCTGGAGGTAGTATTTCCTATTAGGAATTATTGTAATTTATGTTATATTTTGTAGGGGAGTTGTCCAGTCCCTAAAATTTCCAGTTCAATCCCTAGCACATTTACCTTTTAGGAGGAGTGTCAAATAGCAGGGTTTTAGAAGGGCCATGTCTGAAATCTTGGGAACCACTGGCCGGGGTATCTGTGATAGATGCTGCTGCTGTGATTGAGGATCAACTGATTGTGCATGGGGCCGAGCCAGTGAGTGGGATAGATGATGCCTCTGAGATTGAAGAACAACTGATTGTGCCAAGGACTGGCCCAGTGAGTGAGCAAGTCAACCTGCAAACATCCCCTGCACTGGAAGGTCAAACAGAGACAGAGTTGCCCCAGCCAGCTCATGACGGAAGGGGAACCAGCAGTGATGCAGAGGAGTGGCAGCCACCTGTGCCCATCAGCCCTCAGTCACGAAGAAGGCTGAAACGGGCTGCTCAGAGGGAGGCTGCATGGACTAGGTTGAGGAAACAATAACAAGCAGCACCTGCTCACAGTGGCTATTTAGGTCTGCTGGCATGGCTGCTCTTTGCTTGCAGCAAATTACTAGCAAGCCCTCATGACCTTCATGTCTCCTCCTCCCTGAAACCTTCTGGACGGATCTCTGCCTCCTGAACCTTTGGACTGGACCTTGACCTGGCTCGGCTTGTGTTTTCCTGGTGTTTGGTATATTCGGACTCTCCCTGAAAGTATTCCTGACCTCCCTCCTCCCTTGCTGGCTGCGGCTCAGCAGGGAGAGATTCCTAACAGTCACCACTTTCCACCCTGTTGCCTGTTCTTTCCCAGCAACATGATCTAGGTCACCTTCCCATGGTTGCTATTAATCTGCATCCATACAACACAGCACTAATTAATTCTCCTCTAAAAACTAGCATGTTGGGAAATGAAAGAGGTTTCTAGATTAGGATACTGCCGCCCAAAGTGTTTTCAGGACAACTGATTAACCCAGCAAAGATATTCACCAACAAAAAGGGTTCTTCATCAGTAGTCTGATCACATAGGTTATAGCAATTGATGAGTGTTTCATAATGTGTAATAGATGGATATTAAATGACTTCTGCGCATGTGCCTTCAAAGCTAGATGCTGATTATGCATTCAGAGAATCAAATGGAGTTTTCTAAGAACTCAGAGATAAATAAAGCTTGATTCAAAGTACAACTGACCATTAGGAGCTGGATAAAATTTGTACACTAGATGAAATGGTGACAATTTTTTGGTGATACTTTTACTGCTGTGCAACTTTTTGAAAAGTGTTTACAAAGATTTGTCAGTGACAGAAAAGCAGATACTTTAAATATACATCTGATGTTTATAGATAGGATATCATGGCTTCAAATTGTTCAGCAACTTTGCATTGCAGGATTTTTTAAATTTGGAAAATAAAATTCCCTCTTTCGGAAGGCTCCCAAAGGCCATTCTGATAATCTGTCTAACTTCTGAATAATACTTTGCACGGAATTCCAACTAGAACTGTATATTGATCTCATCACTCTGTTTGAACTAGGTCATTACTAATCCCTAAAGCACATGTCTCTTGTCAATCTAGCTCTCCTTATTTATGTACATCTTGTCCTCCCGTTTCTATTTTTTCCTCCTCCTATTGGGGATTTTTCGGTATATCCAAGTAATTTCTGCAGTTACTTCCTCATTTTACATTCTTTTGGTACAGAAAAAGATATGCCTGTCTCAGCTGTTTTGGAATGCTGGTTTTTTTCTGTCTGTGGCTCATCCTGGGTGCTGTCCCAAATAGTGTTACAATGAGAAAGCACCAACACTGTTTGTGTGGATATCTTTTTATTTTTTCTACTCTTTCTCAACAGCTAGTATCACCTTCTTTTCCTTTCGCTTACCAGATAGCTGCTATTGCCTATGATACCGGACATTTCCGCACTGCACTTTTTTAGTGCTATTATTCCACTTTCAACATCCTGAGGAATTCTGGGGTTTTCAGTTCAGGGAGGGGCCTTTAGAATTCTCAGCCAGAGAGCTCTTTGGCCTCAGGAAACTACAAACCCCAGAATTCCACAGGATGTTGAAAGTGGAATAATAGCACTATAACAATGTAGTGTGGAAATGGCCACTGTATCAGTATGGAAAATGTAATACTCTGCACACGCAGCTCTGTGCTGCGCCTACTCCAGAAGTTAACTTTCAAGCCCCAGTGGTGCTATCATGGCCACTTGCTGTCAAAGAGAAGCAGGGAGTAATTGTGATCAATTGGTTGTGTTTTTATAAATTGTAATATTAAATCATATCCTTATGTCTTTTTGATCCCACCCATGGGTAGTAGTTTCTACAGTTTTCAAGTAGACAGGGTCTCAACCTTGTTTGCTGTCCAAAAGTAGTGGAGGCGTACTGAATAATAATAATAAGATAGACAAACAAGAAAGAAGCAGTTATGCAGGATGTGGTACAGTTGTGTGCTGTGTGGAAAGGGATAGAGAAGAAATTATTGTTGCTATTGCTGCTGCTGTTGTTGTTGTTGTGTGCCTTCAAGTCATTTCTGACTTATGGCAACCCTAAGGTGAACCTATTACAAGGTTTTCTGGGGTTGAGAGTGTATGATATGTCCAAGGTCACTGAGTGAGTTTCCGTGGCTGAGCAGGAAAATGAACCTTGTTCTTCAGGGTTGCAGTCCAGCACTCAAACCACTGCCACACAGTGGTTTAAAAAAATAGTTAAATCATCCCCCCTTTTTCATATTCTGAATCTACATAGGCTACAAACAGTTATTAGTAAGAGATGACCTAATATGAGAAGCTGGTTGCCTTTCTCTTCTTTGTGTTTAACATAATGTGTGGGCCATCTGATGTGAGAAGCAATCTTCTGAACACTCTACATAGCAATCACATTCTTATGACTGTATCTGCCTTAGTTTCTCTATGATCCTTCACTTCATATCAAAAAGTACAGAGTTATTATTTATTGTGAGTATAATTCCTAAGGATGCAATTTGTTTTTCACAGCAAAACCTAAAAACTAGCTCAAGCAAACAAGAACAATTTGCTGTCTTTCTGGAGCACGATAGTCAAATATTTGTGTAGAATATATATGTCTCATTAACAAATATAGCTGTCTCCATTCTTTGGGAATTAAGGACAGAATTTCTAGGTAGGTTTAATCCATAATGACAGAAGCATAGAACTCTCAACATTTCAAACTCTACCCACAGCTATATTTGATTTTATTACATTTAAAGAGCCAAAGTATTTCATATATTCTAAGAAATAAGAGTTCAGTACACTTATCTCATCAGTAAACTTCAGTTTGCACTTTAGTCCTGATTTAGAAATGTACCTGTATCATTACCCCAGTGGGATTCAAATTAGCTCTAGAGTTGATTCGAGGTAAGCAGGAAAACAGCATTTTTAAAGTTTTCTCCCTCTGTGTCTCTCTGTCTCTTTAAAGTGTTGTGTAAGTGGCTGAAATATAAAAAGAATGATAAATGTCCATTCTTCATTAGGTGGGCAGATTGTTCAAAGTGTTGGTTCTATTGTATTTTCTCCCTTTCTAGTATGCAGATATGAGTGATTGATGTTTGTTACTGCTCAGAGCTTATTAACAGTAGTAATAATGGTTGGAGCCAGCGCTTTCAGTATCGAAGAACTGGGAATGTTTGAATAACAGGGACAATAGTGATACCTGCCCAACTCCACAGGATTCTTTATTCCTTCAAAATTTAGCAGCAGTTCTTGCAATAGCTGGGTGGTAACAGGCAAAGACAGATTTCTCAGAATATATTGTTGTGAGCTTTTCCTATTATAAAGTATTTTGAAGTAGAAAGATTTTAAAGGGGCAGTTAACACACAATGTTGCTGTGTGCCTAAAGTCATTTCTGATTTATGGTGACCCTAAGGCGAACATAAGGGTTTTCTGGGACTCAGAGTGTGTGATGCACCCACAGTCACCAGTGGGTTTCCATGGCTGAGCAGAGAATCAAACTCTGGTCTCCAGGGTCATAGTCCAGTGTTCAAACCACTACACCTCACTAGTAGAACCCATTAGTTTTTCATAAGGGCTGAAAATTCTCTACCAGAGAAATCTAGTGCTGGAATTCAGGGGAGGCGTTAGGGCTCTCTAGCAGAGAAGTCCTAAACAGCTCCAGCAGACTACATATGCCGAGATGCCATAGCAGAGAGCTCTGACAATGGTAGTGATACCAGGCAGCTATAACTATGTGGTGTGAACACACCCCAGGTTAGAGATGTACACTGTTGCCATCCAGTTCTGGGAGAGGGTATTGGTCCCTCTGGTATCCCAGTAGCTCAATGAACATTTTTTTGTGAACATCACAGTGAGAATGGCAGCTGTGGAGAAAAGATTATAGGGTCTTATGTTCCTTAGGACTTAATCACATGATAGGTTTGTTGCATGGTTGTTCTGGGTTGCTTCTGTGTTTGATCCATCCTTGTCACATGATGTCTTGACTCTCCCAATGTTGCATTGCCTTTCCATTACTAGATTGCATCTTTTCATTAATGGAAAACCCCGTTACTGGCTTAAATATCACTGCTGTTCAACTATTGCTTCTTGGTGTGATCTTTTCTTTCTGTTGCAGTTCCAATATTCTGTCAGTCATGTGGTGTGAGTGGATATGGTTTCCCTCTTTTTCCTCTCGTTGTCCCCAAATGGTCACTCCACTTCAGGTGTCTAGACAAAGAGGACACAATAATGTGCAGGAACAACATTGCTTTCACTCCGTTCCCCAGCACATATTTCTTTTAAAAAAGTTGTTCTTCCGTAATATGCAATTGCACAGTTTCCAGCATGCCGCAATCACGCAATTAATATAAAGCTAAAACTAAAACTGTAACTAAAAATAATAGAATTATGTAAAACAACATTGCTTTTACTCTATTCCTCGGGATATATTTCTCTTTCAATTTGTTTTGCTGTAATTTCACAATTTTACTGCCATGGCAGTCACCAAGATGCCACAATTATACAATTATTGAAAAAAAAAGTCCTGCAGAACTGAAACTGCACAATTGCAGCAAAAAGAAAAGAGAAAATAAGCTCATGTGCTATGTAGCACAGATACGAGTAGGAAGGCAGGGACAGTGAGGCAGCGCAGAAGACTGATTGTGTGAATGTGCATCACCAAAGTGGCACTGTAACATTATTGCAGACTAGGTGTGAGGGTTATTGTTTCCATACTGGTATGTTTCCATTTCCTTAAACAGCGCAGTTGCTGCAACACAACAGGTGTGATAAAGCCCTTGGATAATATTATGATAAAAGCAAGTTGTGGGGCAACACTACGAAAGCAGTGTGTAAAAGACTCCTGAGGCCGAAAAGATACTGATGTTGTTATCAGTCCTAGTTGAATGGCATCTGTAATACCAAGGGATCTCTCTTTTCTGTGCAGTTACTATAATCACTTTCTCAAAGGTAACTTTTGGTACCTGGTTCCTAATTGCCATTGGCAGGCATACTGAACTCCATAGAGAGGTAGGCATACAGGCTTGAAGCCTAGGCTTTCAAGAGTAAAGTCTTCAAAGGTCAGGGCCTGAATGGACAGATTTGTCAGTTTTGGTTTCTCACACTTTTTTTTATAGTACATTCTTCTCATCTGATAAGTTTGCACATTTTGATAAATTCTTTTTTAAAAAAAATCAAACTGAAATGAAATTCTCACCCATCCCTAAATAGAATGCTTATCAAGGCTTTATCTAGAAGAAAAGAAAATTTATTTTCTGCTTATACATAAAAAGAAACAAAGATTTACTTACCTGTTTGTTGTGTTGCTGTTCTGTGCCTTTGAGTTGTTTCTGACCCTAAGGCGAACCTGTCTTCAGGTTTTCTGGGGACTGTGTGATGCACCCAAGGTTACCCCGTATATTTCCATGGCTGAGTGGGGAATCAAACCCTGGTCTCCAGGATTGCAGTCCTATGCTCAAATCACTATGCCATGCTGGCTCCTAACTTCCTTATTTACCTATCTATTTTTATAATTAAGAACTCAATTTTTCTTCGAAGCCACACTGGAATATTCCATCTCACCTATTAAAATTGAACACCAGTAGTGGAACAAGGGAGTGCTGATTCTTTTGTTTTCACACAGACTGACTAATATGAATCTGAGAGGTCTTAAAATGGAAAAGTGCTGAAGTCCTTCTACTTTACATGCACAATTTGGAATAATTTAGGTAGGATTGCAAACTATTTACACAATTAATGAGCAGTCATGCTTCTTTGTCAAAAAAAAAAAAAAAGAGTTATTCATCCTCTAAACCTAATCTGGTCAGTTTTAGCCAGAGCAATTGATATTCTGGGTTTATTTTTGTTCACAGGACATGCATAGGTGTCAGAACTGGTATGGAAGAAACTGAAAACAGTGTAACTCAGATAAGGCTTACCTTTTCAAATTCACTTTAAAGTTAGTTATCACCTTAAACCAGCCAGCACGAGATCTTTCTTCTGCTCCAGCCAGCCAAGACAAATGAATATGTTTTTGTTCAAAGAAACACCTATGGAAACACTAATACACTTTTAAAAAAATCTATGCATGGAGAATTTAGAAGCTATGTGTGATTTCTCTCCCTTACTTTACTGTTCATGCGTTGACAGCTGTATTAATATTTGTTCTGTTATATCTGTGTGGGAAAGAGTATTATATACATGTTGCAAGATTTTTAAGCGTGTCTGCAGATTTAGTGAAAGAATGTAACAAACTCAGCTTTCCCAAACCATTATCTCCTTTCTGGAAATATAACTAAATGCTGTGGAGAACCCCTTACTTCACATTTATATGCACCTCCCAAGCAGATTCAGCTGACTCAGAATACACCTGCAGCCACATATGAGTAGGCCAGCCATAGCTGTTGATTAGCTAGTTTGAGCTGCTGCGCTCTCAGAGGAGTACCTGGGTCTGTGAAAATTTTTTAGGTCTTCATATAGACAGTGAAGAGGCAAGACTGGCCTAAAGCTGTCCAGAAAGGCCAATGTGTCTTTTTCCCCTGAAAAGAGTTATTCTTTTCAGAATGCAGTAGCTTGGACAGGGTGGAAAATTGATGGGGGGAGGGGGCTAGATTTCCCCACCCCAAATGAAATTCTGCTCACTTCTGGTTTTGGGGAAAAAAAGTGTGGGGGAATCTCATGGATGGGTGTAGCTCACAGTGGGCCCTCAGGAGCAAATTGATCCACAGATCCATTGAGGTTTCCCACCCTGCCAGAAATACAAACACTGTTCATGAGCTATCAGCAAACCCAACTATCCAAGGAAAAGGAAAGAAAAGATAATAGGAGTAGAGAGAGCTAGAGTGGTGTAGTGGTTTGAGTGTTTGGACTATATTCCCTGTTTGGCCATGGAAGACACTGGGAATGTCACACGCTCTTAACCCCAGAAAACCCCATGATAGTTTTGTCTTAGGGCACACAACAACAACAACAGACAAGAGTAGAAAGCATGGAGGAAAAAGGGAGAAATAAAGGTATTTGTTTATATAAGCAAATAATCAGGGGTATATTTTGCTTAAAAACTGTAAGCCCTGCTGTCAGAGTAAAGGAAAAACTCCAAGATCCTTTGATTTGATTTGATTTGATTTGCCAGTGCTTATCAGTAGAATTTGGGCCACTACTTCTATCTACTGGCTGCTGTTTCGTTGTTTAAAACTATATACTGGTTAGTCACTTTGTAAAGTCAGTATATGTTCTTGCATTTCCTCTGCTTTGTAAAGAGTTACTAGAAAAGTATAAGGCCATTTCTGCTGTACACTGTTATGGTGCTATTATTCCACCTTCAACATCCCGGGGAATTCTGGAGATTGTAGTTCGCTGAGGCCCAAGAGCTCTCTGGCTGAGAATTCTAAAGGCCCCTCCCTGAACTGCAAATCCCAGGATTCCATAGGACGTTGAAAGGGGAATAATAGCACTGTCACAGTGTAGTGTGGAAATGGTCTAAGGATTCTTCTGTCTTTTTCTAAAAAAAAAACCCCGTATGGCGCAGTGGTTAGTGCCATACAAGAACTGTGGGACTCCAGGTTCAAATGTACACTGAGCCAGAAAGCTCATTTGGTGATCTTGGGCTAGTTGCTGTCTTTCAGACAAGCCTATTTACAGAGTTCTTATGAGAACAGAATGAGAATGAGACTAAGGCCATTTCCATGTTAGACTGTTATAGTGCTATTTTTATTCTACTTTCTTTTTTTTATGAATATTTTTATTAAAGTTTAAATTGAAAATAAAAAAAATAACCCTTCCCCACTTTCAAGCTTTTTTCCAGTTGAGTCTGCTTGTTTACATTCCATTCATGCATAGTTTCTGCTTAAAGGATAATCTTACATTGTTGCCTCTTACATTGTTACATTGCTGCTTTGTTACATAGCCCTGTTACATTGTTGCCTTGCATTACATACAATCTTGCTTTGTTCATTTTTCTTTTCTTTTGCTATATCTTTATCCAATTCAAGACTTCTCTCCATTCCCTTTCAAAGTTCTGGATAGGCTTATTTTTCAATGAAAATTTTAACTTTTCCATCTCTGCCATATCCAGGACTTTTAATTTCCATTCTTTTATATCAACATAATTCCTTTATTTCCAATATTGCGCATATGTCAGTCTTGCAGCAGTTATCAAATATAACAATGTCTTCTGGTGACATCTTATTTCTCTTTGTTGCCCTAGCATATTTAACAAATAAAACTCTGGCTTCATTTCAAAATTTAAACTATAAATTCTTTGAATTTCATCATGTATTTCCTTCCAAAATTTCCTTGCTATCATACAGGTCTTTTATTCCACTTTCAACATCCTATGGAATCCTGGGGTTTGCATTTTAGGGAGGGGTGTTTGAGGCCCCTCCCTAAAGTGCAAACCCCAGAATTCCATAGAATGTTGAAAGTGGAATAATAGCACTATAAGAGTCTAATGCGGAAATGGCCTGAGTGTGCTGTTTGAGCTCTTTGAAGGAAAGGTAGGATGGAATTGTAATAGGCCTAAGCCTTTCTTTAAAGTAAAGAAAGAGAGAAATGCCCATCAGCTTTCCTCTCTTTCTTTCTAATCATTAGTGTTGAATAGCTTAAACTGTTGAAAGAGCTTTGTGATTCTCCATCAATCTAGAATGAAATGTGTTAACAAGCCCTGCTGATTATGCAGTTGTCCACTTGAAATCTAGAATGCATAAGCATCAATCTGGAATGAAATGCATTATCATGCCATAGTAATAACACAGAGGCTGAGTTTAAAGCCTGAAGCAGTCACACTCATCTATAACACAGCAGTTAAGAAGGTGAACCAAGTCTTCCTGCTTACCTAATTGCAAACACATCTTGGATTGAAAGAGCCCTGTTACCTCAAGAGGAGAAAGCCAGCAGGGAGGTATATTTTGCTTAAAAGCTGAATACATTTCAATTTTACCTTTTAATAAGGTAATATCAATATATCTAGGCATGCAAAGAATGGCACTCAGTCAAAATATCTGTTCGAGTATGGAGCATAGGGAAAATTGTTCTTAAAATATATGCCTCTGAAAGAAGCAGTGGCAGCTTAGGGACTTACTATTCAACATAACCATTTATCATCATTTATTGGAATTGTCAAATCCTTCTAGGAGGCACTTGCTTCTTGGTCTGACTGCTTTATTGCTGCATGTGTCATTCAGCATTTATATAACCTAACTAATTTCCAAACATTGCCAATTCTCCCTTTCTGGGTCTTGTGCTTATTGATACTCTGAACCACTTACTATCTTTCAGCTTTTTTTCTCAAAAAAAAAAAAAAGCTGGGGGGAATGAAGAACAAATATGACACAGTAAATTTCCAAAGGGAATCTAACAGCCTTAGTGTTACATCACAAGGCATGATTCTGTAGTGACGTATTGCAGGAGTATGTTGTCAGCATTTGAGACTGATGACCACAATTCCTACATATGAGTAAATTCCCTTAAAATAAATAAGGTTTATTCTTATTTAATTTTTTAAAAAATTTGACATACAAACATATGTGGGAAAAATGCAGTAGAATGATGGCTCATCAAAGTTTTGTTAACCTCAGATTAATTTCTTAAATCTGTATTTATTCTTATTCTTAACTGTATACTGTGCTCTGAAGCTTATCTAGAAATATCATTTTCAGTGGAACGACTTACTCCTCTTTTTAAATGTAGATAAAAGGTGCATTAATAGGGGTAAATTGATAAACAATAATATGAGATAATTCTGCAAGTGTGCATTATGTATCCATCTGTGGAATCTATGCACAGAATAGCACCATTTCTTCTTATGAAAACACCTGCTTATTTATGCAGTGGTATCACGAATAGAATATGTGGGTGGCTTTGAGTCAGCCCTGAACTCGTTGTATCATACTTTCGTCTTGAACAGAATATTGAAACTTCCTACACTGGGTTTCTGCCCAAGGCATCCATCAACTTTGAACTGATTACTGTGCTCTGTTATGTTTATGGAGTGGGTGTTTATTCCGAATGGCTGCTAAAGATGCCAGGAGAAGACATTCGGCAAGGAGAAGCAAACTAAATATGAGTCTGGGTCATGGAATCTTCAGTCAACACTAACTGTATAATCTAGGGAGAGAAAACCTCCAGCTATCTTGGACTATAACGCTTGATCATCTCTGCCAGCATGGTCATTAGCCAGGGATTTTAGGAGCTGCTGTTCCAAATATTTGGAGGACACCAGCTTTCTTCTCCCCAGTCCACATATCCAATATGTTTTCAGGATAAAGATACTAACTGGTGCCACATGAGACTAAGGCCATTTCCACACTAGACTGTTACAGCACTATTATTCCACTTTCAACATCCTATAGAATCCTGGAGTTTACAGTTTAGGAAGGGGCCTCAGGCTGTAATAGTGCTGTAACAGTCTAGTGCGGAAATGGCCTAAATCAAGGATAGCCTTCCATGCCACAATAGTGGTTTTAAGAATCAGCCTTGCAGATAAACTTCCGGTTATGCCCAGAGGATGCTAAAATATGCACAACTTCTATCACTACACGTAGCCATTTTTCCCGTAGGTCTAGTTGCAGATAGCAGAGTATTTGCCATTAATATCATCTGTGTATTTCAAATGCTGTACTGAGTGATGGGAAATTTCCACTTCATCTCCTGCTACTGTAGGCTTCAGAAATTAAAAATAGCGGACCACTTCATTTATTAGAACAAGTTCAGAACTTTGACTGCTATAGTTAAGGCTGAAGTACACTATTAATCTGATGAATTCTGGTAACTAACCTGATCAGGAACAAATACATTTACTATGTGCATGTATACATCATAGTTGAAAGTGTATGCATTTCTGAGTGTTCTCCCTCTTTTTAAGTGTAGTTTTTGCCACTCCCTACAGTGGTGGCAATAACGAGAGTTTCCCTTTCCCTTTGAGGGCAATGGTATTTCTAAGTTTGCTTACTTTGGAGCAGAACATTCCCAAATTTGTTTTAATTCAATGGATATATTATCCAATTTCTTTCATTTTAATTTGTTCCAAATATTTTTATACATATTCAAGAACACACGTATGTTTCTACATCTTTGAAAGGAGCCAAGTGGTGTATAGTAATAAATATTAATTAAAAGGTAGCAATAGTGCAAATCTTATATTTGTTTTCTTGTGTACCAATAAAAACAGCTATGCTAATTAGTCAGCTAACCCTGTGAATGGTGTATTAATAGCTCTGTCAACAAGAAAATTATAAGTGTAAAGGAGAGCTATGAAATTAATGAAAATCATTCATTTCAATAGTTTATTAAAGTATACGTGTACCACTTTGAAATGTTTCTCAAATCTCCCACACCAGATCAAACTGGATTTCCTTTTTTTAAAAAAAAAACACCTAAACTATATTTTACTGTTCTTCTCAGCATTTCAATCAATATTTAATATCACTGCAAGCACTAATATTCTGTTCATCATTTACTTAAGATTGAAGATTTCTATATGAACCAGAACAACGTTGTAATATTGGTAGACAGTAGCCATAAAGTTGTTTACCGTTGTGAGTACAAACATCGGTTTAGGTTTTTAAAAAATGCTGCTATTGGAAAATAGAATTACATTTCTGTATTTTTACCAAAGGCTACATGTAATGGAAATATTGTTTTGGATACATGATAGATTCAAAATCCTTTTATTATTTGTTTTGGTATAGCAAAAGGAAGACATAATAAGTAACCACAGAGTTACAAGACAAAGGATGTATCAGAAAATGAAAGCAAGTACAACATTTGACCCTATTATAAGAGTGTTTCTGCCCCAGATCATACTACTATAATTTCATGTGCTCCTCTGTTCGCAAGGTTCTGTGTTGGGTCAGAGCAGAGGTGGGGCTCTTGTATTCTCTCATGGACCTGTCTCACTGGTTTTCCTTCTACAGTGGGCCCTCCATTTTTCTGAGTGTTTGGGGAGCATGACCCTCATGAAAGTGGAAAAACTGTCAATATCTTTCCCCTCCTGCCCAAATGAGTGAGCAAGGGAACACACATGTATGCCTTTCCTCCCCATGCTCTTCCATGCCATCCCCTTGTCATTAGCCCTAATAGGGAGGGAAAATATGTACATGCCTCTCAAATAATCAAATTGGCAAAGTCAAACTCACAAACATGGAGAGAGGACTGTACTTGTTGCAAAGCAGGTGTGGCAGGTGTGCATCCCTGAGACATGTATCTACCCCCTCTCAGACAGTATCCATAGATAAAGCAGCATTTGAAAAGGCAGAGAAGCAAAAGAAAAATCAATAGCCCTTTGCAAGTCTATTCCTCATATGATCCTAGTTATGTAGAAGGAGCAAGTAGGATTATACCAACCACGCTTGCCAAGGGATCTCTGCAGGCCAGACTTTCTGCTGCCTGTGCATTAGCACAGTGTCTGTAAAGAGAACAGTTGTATGCACCTTCACTGTCTTCAGGATTTGGAACCTTGAGCATGAATAATTCCAAATCATGGAACCCATGTCAGCTTTCTTCCCAAATCCAGGATCTTACAGATATTTTACGTTGTAATTACTATCAGTCCCAGCATGGGCAGTGGTGGGCAACATGGGAACTGAAGACTAGAATATCTTCAGAGATAGCAGAAAGTTTGGCCTGGTACCAGCTTGGGGAAGTTGATTTATGCACGTATAACAGGCTTCCTTTTTACAAACCCATCCTTGTGTGTGTTGAAAGTAAAGCCAGCTGAGGTGTGATATTGTGGGCAGAACCAATGGATGTGGTTCCATTGTTGTTCTCTGTCTACTTAATGTGTGGAGAATCATATCTGAAAAGAATTAAATATACAGTTCTGCAATTGGAACTACTGTGGGGGTTTGGGGTTTTTTCTTTTTTTTCTTTTTTCTTTTTCTTTTTTTGCATCTGACAGGAGGTGAGATTGTATTTCCACCAGACATATATACACATTAGTTTTGTTCATGATTACACCCTCTCTCTTAATAATTCCCAATATTCATCCCATATGATTCATCAAGATCAAAGATGTATTTTAATGAAATTATTTTGACAACATACAGTAATCTGTGTAATCTTACTGTTCTCTCTTTAACTCTTCTTTCTTTATACAACTTGACTTCAGAAGTTAGTCACTCTGTGCAAAATCCAGTTTACCACTTTGGAATTTTTGGTGCAGTTTCAGGAACTCAAACCATAAATGAAGTCAAGGGAGAGATTTCTCCATTGCTGTTTTGGGAGAAGCAAACACTGAGATCTCACACAGTTTGTTGGGTTGTGGTATCTCAAATCTGAATTATTTATTCAGTTGATTTTCATTATGATTATACCACTACTTTCCTTCAAGACTCTTCTCAGTGCTTTCATCCCCAGGCATTGCTTGTGGGGCCAATTCCTAGCTTCAGCAGCTAAATCCCGTCATACACTCTTTAGCCTTGGATTTGTTTTGTTCAACAGAACATGAACATGATGGGAACCTAGTTTCTGAAGCAATGTATATTGGACAATACCAGTGTGACAAAAGAAGTAGTGAAATGGATTCATATGGAAAGGCCTCTAAAGGGATTCAGAAGGGAACACAGTTGGAACAGCAAGATAAAAAAGTTAAGACTCATGCCCCTTAATCGAGAAGGCAACCATATGTTGAATGAAAAACTAACAAATATTACTTAGGATAGCATGAGTATACTTAGTTTCAGGCCACCAAAAAGCACTGATGCACATACTCAAAGAATGCTCATTGTTACTGCTTTTAGTGTGAGATTAAAATCATGGACAGGGAGATGGGAAATGGACCGAGTGTCAAGTCATATTAGATCAACATTCCTTATATAAAATGGGTTTCCTGTCTTTCTTACAATTGAAGAATTGTAGCCTCATCTGTGGTAAAACGATCCTCACAGCTGATGTTTATGTTTTCTTGAGTCTCCTGCCCAGAATATAGTTTGATTTATCTTGAAGTCTTACCTTTCTTGTCATGCTAGAATGATTTAATGTTTTAACTGTTGTTGTTTTTTTAAAAAAAACCTTAAGAATCACAAGAGCTTCAGTTGCACATTTCTGATGAATCATTTGATTTTGTGATTAACAGCTTTTCCCACAGTTTTGACAAGGTTGGGTTCTGGTCACACATAGTTATTGTATTTTTCTTCTTCTTTCCATAGCAGCAGTCACAAATATTCCTCAGTATACAGTCACATAGGGCTATTTCATATAATATCTGGATTTGACACTTTTACAGTGAACCCTTGTGTGTTGCTGCAGTGAATCTCAGATGCCTGTGGATATTGGTTTATATTGCTATCATCCTCGTTACTTCCATTGGTTTTAATTTGCTGTTTTTTTCCACCCTGAGAGTTTTTTCTGCAGTAATGTTGAAAGGAATGTAGGAAGCCACAGCCCTGTTTTTGGAAAACCTGAGGAGAGCTATTAATAACAGCGTCTCTTAGAAGTTTCTCCTTCATACAATCTCCATAAGTCAAAGTCAGCTTGATGGCACAGAACAACAAAAACAACCTGTTTTTATTTCAAATTAGACAAATAACCTGTTAAAAACTTGTTCTGCTCATACCTTAACACCTATTCATTAAAACTAAACCAAAACAACAACAACATGGACCGTGTGAATGCAGGGGTATTTTCAGATCTCAGTGAGATTTTAAGTGCATTGCCGGATATAAAAATACACCACATCCAAAGGAGTATTTGTGTGCGCTAAATCTAATGTGTTCTACCCAGAGACTCAGAGCCAGAAAACACAAAGTAGAACTAAGATAAAGTAAAATAAAATAAAGTAGAGAAAAGTGTAATTCCTATATGGTGGTGCAGTTGTTTACCCTAATGAATATCATTGTCACTCAGCAGAAGACATTTCTATTTCCCCCCGAAAGGGGCCAATGTGGTGACAACCAGAACATACTGCTTCTGCTCTGCTGCATCATGGTTCACAAAAAACATGGGGTATTTTTTTTATCTCAATACTTTATATTGACTAGAACCAAAAATAATAGTCCAATGTCAAAACTCAATAGATTTGTTGGGAATTTATTTTCTCTCAGGTGTTATTTTCCTTATTGGGGAAACAAAAACCCTCTACAGTGCAAAATGGATGAAATTTGGGGACATTGTTTATAACTGAGCAGGTTACAATGTTGCAAAATGCCTGCATTGTAAGTCTGACTCTGTATCAATTCTGCAGCAGGACATAACTCTGTGTTGTGTATTGTGGGCAACACAACACTTCCACAGAAGTTGCTGAAACTGCAGGGTACACACAGCATACCTCTTTCGTAGGTTATCAATACCAGTTTAGGCGGATAAAGCATTCATTGGTCAAAGTCATAAATCTTTTCATGTGGCTGTACCCTCTTTACTTTCCCAGGCTGGTGCTTGCCACAACCACGTACACCTTTGACAAGCCCCCTCATGCATATTCCTCTATCCCTACATTCACAGTACAGTCAGCCCTCCACATTTGCAGGTTTCACTTTTGTGGATTTGACTATTCACAGATTATTTGTTGTTACCTCCGCATCCTCCCTATGCCATTTTTGATAGGGACTGCAAGCCTTGTGAGACTGAGAAACTGCAATCGAGGCTCGTAAGTCCCTATTAAAAATGGTGCGGGACAGCAGTGGAGGTGGCAGCAAGCCCCACCAGCCAGCCACTTCTGCTTTGTGAAGGCCTCAAAGGAATCCATGGTGGGTTGAGTATGGTGATCATATTTTTCTGTGCGTGTGTTAAGTATGGTTTTGGAGGACCTAGAGTTATTCACAGTTTTTCCACTTTAACGGGGGTGCTGTGCTCCTAACCCTAGCAAAGAACATCCTAGCACTGTCAGCCTTACTTTCATTTTCCTGCTCTTTCCTGACATGAAACACAATGTAACAGCAAGCAGCCTTTGGATTACAATGAAGCAGCAATTAGAAGTGCTTAAGTCTGGGCACAAAGTAGCCCTTCATCTTCAGTTAGACAAAGAAACCCAAATGGAGTGGGAGACTGCTTCAAGATTTTTCACTCCAGAGAGAAAGCAAAAAGATAAGCAGTTTTTAGAGTTTTTTAAAAATATATATTTTGTATAAAATACGTTTTTCTGTAAACTGCAATTTTTTTGTAGAAATATTGTTTTCATGAAATTACATTTTTACACAATAAAACATTTTAATTTTTTTTTTAAAAAAAAGTCCCAAAATTTGAAAAATAATCAAAAATCCACAAAAATTATTGCAATATTGCCTAGTTAAGGGTAAACTTTTGAAATTTGCTGTCCTTGCATGGAAGAATGAAGATTTACAGCCATACTCACTAGGCATAGCCTACGACTTGTCATAATACATTGGATTTCAGATTGAAAGGTACTGTTGCCTTCCAAATTAGCTAGGTAGGCTTCTTTGATTCCTGAATCCCCAGCAATGGACCAGGCTGAGACAGCATCTTTCAGACTACATGGTGAACTCGTAGGGCTAAATTCAGCTGTTTGTTCCCTATTAAAGTAAACTCATTGGATCAGTAAGACTTACACAGCAGTTGATTTATAATGCCAATTCATTCAATTGATCTTTTCTATTAGGGGTTAATAATAGGATTTTGCCTTAAATGATTACTAGTTGTTTAGTACAGTGTGATATCGAGTCAACTGATCATGTGATATACTTGTTGTTGCATGCCTTCAAGTTGTTTCCAACTTACGATGAACCTAAGATGGGTCATGGGTCTGGGGCTAGTGTGTGTGATGTCCCTAAAATCACCCAGTTGGCTTCCATGGCCAAGCAGGGAATTGAACCTTAGTCTCCAGAATCATAGTCCAATGCTCAAACCACTACACCATGATGGTTCTCTGTGTCATACTAACCAGTTACAATTTTGTATTTAATTCTCCTAAGCTATAGCAAACCACTCATGCATTTCCATCAAAACCTTGTGAGTTTTTACATCAGTGAATACCATTTAAAGCAGCAAAATGGTAACAATAGAAATTCTATTTATGATAAATATTTTATTTAGTTCTAGTTCTACTAGGTTGCTTTCACAAGGTGTGTTGTGTGAACAAAATAGCCAGCAGTGATTTGATGAAATATCATTAATATCATTGTGATATCTGACAGTGCAACGTGATGATCAGAATTAGCACCATCATGGTTACTCTTATGTTATGTAATATCACCATTCGTAAGTTTATAGCCATATTTTATAATGTGCTCTTCATACTGCAAAACCTGAAATATTACATAAAAATTCTCCAGCATGGTAATAATTGTTATACACATAAAATGTTACAGTGCTAGAGAGAGGAGAATTCAGTGACCTTTGAATGTATTATAACTGGCCAACAGAAAGGACAAACGAGAGTTTGGAAAAGTTTGCTGTTTAGAGTACAGCAGTCAGACTCTTCCAGCACAAGATTCAGGAAACTATCATTCAAAATGCCTTTTTCCCCCAAGCTCTAGGACAGATACTCATTAAAACATTTTATTTATCTAGATTGACTTGCATCCTGCATTTTGTGTGTTGTTTGTGTCCCATAGGAAAGTAATTATAGGGTGAAAACAAAAATAAAACTAAATGCAAAAGTTGGTTGTCCTAATAAAGGCGTCAACAGAATGTTTACTTTGGATTTTGTTTTACAGTAAGCATGGGTACTCCTGTATTTGAGGGGCAATTTAACTGAGAAGGGAAATCCCCGTCAGGAGAGAAGAGACCGTTTCTGATCTTGCAGTAAGACTTGATTTTAAAGCACAAGGTAAAGAGGTATAATCTAGCTTCTCTTGACCTGCTTTGCTTCTTACAGCACCCGCATTTATCTTCAGAACTGACAGCACAAGGTCTTCCTGAGATGATCACTGCACTTTGCCAACATGGTGGCCCATGGCCTCATATAAGATAACAGAGAGATCCAAATCTCTAGGGGATAAGTTTTGTGGCTACAAAGAAAGGAAATTTTATTGCTTTCTTTTACTGCCTTTGCTTCCAAGTACTTCAGAGCTGGGGCTGCTGGTGGTGGCAGTTTCTGTCTGTCTATAATATTTCAAACAAGTGAGCAACTCTTAACAACATCAGTTCTCTTCCTTGGCATGATTTTCGTCCTTGATGAAGAAACTATTGTGCTTAAAAATCAGGGTAATTACTTTTTGCTTGTTCTGATTGTTATAATAAAGATTAACACAGAGTTTACTTTCTATTTGTCTTTCTATTTAGCCTATAGCATCCTTTAACTCTCTCCAGCCCAACCAGTTGTAACATATTGTAGTCCAAAGTATTTGGTAGGCCAAAGGTTCACCTTCTCTGTGAGACACTCAGCAGCACAATGTTGCTTGAGTTCGGGGTTTGTATATGTGTCTCCACTTCATATATGTTGCAGGATAATGTGTGCATAGGGCTTATAAGGAAACTGGACAGTAAAATCACTTGGGTTTATTCTTGGTAGCTAGGTGCTTATGACACAATAGGCTTTCTCTTTCTCAAGAGCTTGCATCTCTGCCTATTCTTCAGGACATATCAGTTCTTTTCAGGTTCTTTAAGGAGAAATCTGATATGCTTTTGAAACATTGCTATGATAGCATTTACAGTTCTACGAGGATCTAGGGAAGTTCCGGGAAATCCCATTGTTCATGATTTCATGGAGTCCTGATTAAATCTCAAGTGCTTGACAGATCTAAAGAGCAGAGAAGACTCGCTGCAACAAAGCTAGCTTTTATTTTTACCTTGGTCTACATTATCTACTGGCAAAAAATTTAGATAACTCTAAGGCAATTTATTGTCTTTTCTGAAGTGCCTGTGATGACTCTTTGATTGTATTTCTTTGGGGGGAAAAGGTTAATTAATTTGCTTGTTTACAATACTATGGTTACTGTGGAACAAATTTGTTCATTCTACCCTGTTCTTTGGAAATGGCTGTTTTCCTGCTTTTTACATACAGTTATGCTGTATACTTCTTTGTTCATACTGACAGTAAGAACAATTTGTTCCTATTGCAAGAAGTCAAACATAGAGCTAACCTCCATTTGCAATATAATTAGGTAGATTCATCTAGGCAAAATTATCTGCAGTTAGAATCATGTGAGAAATAAATTCAAATGCAAATTGGTTATTTTTCAAGTAAATATTTGCTTTATATTATTTCTGATGCATATTTAATACATTATAATATTTCTGATTTTTCTTAAACCCCTCTTACTATCTGTATATAGATGTCATTTATTTGCTTGCCCAAGGACATTTCTTTCCTTTCATGTCAAGCCAAAAACCTAACACAGACAAATGGTTTCCAGTGGTAGTCTCTATTCTAGTCTTTTATTTTGCAAATTTGCCTGTTTCCCCACCTCTCCCTCATGACTACAAAGGTTATTTGGGTGGGGTGGGGGGTGGGGACAGGGGAATTTTATTGAAGAAAGAATATTACAGATATTCAGACATAATATGAAAAGTTCTGACTTTTGATGAGTTTCCTCTTACTTTCCAGCTCGTGCATGAGAGTGAAGGGCATAATATGTGTTCATGTGCTATGACACCCTTCTAATATGTTTGGTGTATAACTGAATATGTGATTCAGATTCAGTTTGTGATAGTTAAAAATCATTCTGTCATTACTCATTCTCCATTTTTAGTTAGCAAGCAGTGGCAAAATTAGCAAGGGCAAGGGAAGTTATGTTTTGCCTTGAGTATTTATATGACATGGCAAGCAGAAATGGCTTCCATTTCTCCCTTGTCTGTGGGCCTTTCTGACTACCTGAGGCTTGCAGTTTAGGGAGGGGCATTTAGAATTCTCAGCCAGAGAGCTCTTGGGCCTCAGTAAGCTACAAACCCCAAATTCCACAGGATGTTGAAAGTGGAATAATAACACCATAACTATGTAGTGTGGAAAGGCCCTATGCCCACTGCCCTGTCCTCAAAAGAAGAAGAGGAAGCAGGCAGAGTTCCATCCTATCTAGGTGCAGAAGCAGATGAAAGACCATCCCCCTTCATCCCTACTGCCACTGCTGTGGCCTTGGAGGAAGAGAAGAAGAGGCAGTATCTCCTGGTCTTAAATCCTTCCCTCACTGCCATTCCCTTTTCCTTGTGTGTCACGTCTTATTTTGATTGTAAGCCAGAGGGCAGGACATCCAGATCTCTTTTTGCTGGTTGAGTTGCCATAGTCTGGCCACCCTTTCTGGGCTGTGCAGAGATGCTCTTGTATAGTACCTCCCTCCACACAAAAGTAGAGAAATGGTGGGCCCCAAAGGACTAGTGGTATTGACCTTCAGCTGCCTAGTTACATACAGCTCTCCTACGGGTAGACAATTAATTCTGCTCTCCTCATAGACATGGGAAAGGAAAAGATAGAAAGCTGCTGCCACTCACCATGATCTCTCTCTCTCTCTGTCTCTCTCTCTTTCTCGCTTCTCCCATCTATCTATATCTAAAGCAATTGAAAGACTTCCAATCTTCTTGAATCATGGTGCTTGCTGGTTTTTTGCTCCTCAGAAATCACCAGGCTTGAGGGGGCAGATTCATCAAAAAAAAACAAAAAACAATTTTGGTAGATAATTAAGAGTCCCAGATTCAGACTGGAAAGCATCTACAAAGTACATTTCAAAATATATTTCATTGATAAACCATGTTGGCCCAATATAAACATCATAGAAACACATTTCTCTTTGTGACAAAACATCCTGCTATCATCCCTGATTATAACAACAACAACAACAACAACAACAGAGGTATATTGGACAGTTCAATAAACTTTTCCCTGGCATTTGTTTCACTCTCATCTTCACTTTTTGTTTTCCTGTAATTAACAACTCACAATTTAATGCTATATATTCTAATGTTCACATGTAGCAAATCATTTCAAATTTTTGCAGTCACTGGAAGGTAGTCTTGATTGTTGCTTTAAGGAAGCAGTAACCATTCCCACTACTGTTCCTGCCTGAGGAGAAAGCATTTGTATGCCTCAGAAATGCAACACAATATTTTTTTTTAAAAAAAGAGAGATCGCACTGTTACTGATGCTGTGTATCATGTCTTACAGCAGAGGTGGATACTTGCCTTTCAGAAAATCTGGATTTACTAATTGCTGCTTATTTTGACTTCCTGGAGGCATGTTGGCACACTGGTTGCCTTTTTTATGAGTCCCATGGAAGGGTGATGTGTCTTGAGGCAATTGTCAGTCTCAGATGTCAATGGCTGGTGAAAGTTGCTCCCTAGATCAAAAGGACATAAAGGAAACAAAGAGTGCCCAAAGAGTCCTCCTCTGGTGATCTAATTGAAGGAGGGACATTAAATGTCTACGTTACCCCAAATAGGGTAAAGAATTTGTTTCAGCTTCACATAAGAAGAAAAATGGAGTTGTTGTTTATGTGAAACCAAGTTTCTCACCAGAAATTATATCTGAAGACCAAGATGGTAGACACGTGGGGGTCCAAATTGTGGGACAAATATTTTAGTCATGAGGGATTGTGCCCCCATGGAAAATAAGGCTGTTTTTTAATGAAAAGTTAGTGGATAAGTTATTGAGTAATTCACATAAGAACTGGCTGCTTCTCAATGATTGTAGTGGCATGATTTCCCCTCAGATGGATAGGACTTATGAGAAGGGTATAAAGATTAGATGAGATAAATTTCCAAAAGCTTTTTTGATTTAATTGGGAATTTGGGGTTAGTGGATGCATAGAGATTTAAGTATGAGAATGCAAAAGATTATACCCTTTTTCTCAAGAGACATAAATTGCTTTGAGATTATTTGGTTCGATATGTTTTGATAAGATTTTGGTATGTTTTTGATTTCAAAGACATTAACAAATGGTATCATAAGAAATTACATTTTATCTGAGACTTTTTCTGATCATAATCCTGTGACTTTAACTTTGAGGGGGGAAATAGCTTTAGATAACTGGAGATTGAATGAAACTTGATTTCAGGAAGAAAATTTTCTAAGAGTATGTAGAAAAAAATTTTTGCAGAATATTTTGAAGACAAATTGGATAAAGGCACCAGTATCAGAACTGCATCAGCAAGGCATTTATGAAAGGATGTCTTATACAACAAGTACAGAATTTTTAAAAAAAGAAGGGACAGGAAAAAACACAGCTACATTTGGAGGAGATAAAAAGGGAACAGCTTGAGAACCCCTCCCCGATGAACAAGGTGGTGCTAACAAAATTAAGATACTACAGAAACAGCAATCAGTGATAACTGTAAGCAAGACTAGAAGTTACATTATGCTAAGCAAAAAAACTTTGAGCTTGCTAATAAACCCAGATGACCAAACGGAGAAGAAGTATGGTAAGATTCTACAATACATGGCCACTGCAGCAAGATCATTATATGCTCAAAAATGGAAAATAGAGCAATATCAATGAGTGATGACTGGCTAATAAAACTGACAGACTTCACCAAAAAGGCATATATTAATAACATCGAGAAGAAAAAGAAAATCACTGGTGACTTTTGAAAAACTGGGAACCTTTAGTAGGCTTTTTGCAAGAAAAAGAAAACAACATGAGAGAGAGAAAGAGAAACAGAAAGCGGAAGAGAAAGTATAGGGCTACCATGCTGACTCACCTCCTTTTCCTCTCTTTTCCCTGACCTGGTATGGAGCCTGGCTGTCATTCTCCCCACCATGCTTTGGCTTCCTCCCCCCCCCAACGCATTTTGATATTTGTGATTTTTCCACTTTTGCTGCACCTCTGTCCCTAGCAAATGTGGAGGGTCGACTATATATATAATTTCGTTTTGTTTAGCATTTTTCCCATTCTGTTTCTGTAACATTAGGGTAATAAACTGACTAAATCTTTTAAGTACATCACCTGCCTTGTTGTTGATGTGTGCCTTCAAGTTGTTTCTGACTTTTGGTAAACCGAATGCATGGGGTTTTCTTGGCAAGATTTGTTCAGAAGGTGTTTGCCTTTCCCTCCCTCTGCTGCTGACTTGCCCAAAGTCTCTTTGTGGGTTTCCATGGCCAGGAAGAGATTCAAACCTTGATCTCCACAACTGTAGTCCAGTGTTCAAATTACTACACCACACTGGCTCTCAAGTAAATACTGATTGTATTGTATTGTATAATGTGAAAAGAATTCTAAAATGCAGATATATAATAAATGCAGACATATTTGATTGAAATTTCAGTCCTATATTTACTTACTTGGAAATGAAATTCCATTAAAATGCAATGGGACTGACTTCTGAGTAAATGTGCATAAGATTGTATGGTGGATTTGTATATTGCCAAGTAATTAATATAGATTCATTTTTGAGGTCACATTTCTGCATTGTTCAGTGTTCAACTCTCAATGAGCATTATGAATGGCATCATCAGGAATTTCTCTGTCAAGAACTAGATACAAGCAAAGGATTTCCAAATGGGCAGCTCAAAATGGTATACTGTTCATTTATATTTTGAGCTCCATCTTGATGTCCCTGGGGAATTTTGAACTTGCAGTTTAAATGTATCTCCATCTTTAGCTCCTGCAGCAATTAGTACATCTGGCTTCTTTGTAAGGCAGGCATCCACCTTTGCTGTAGGACGTGGCACACATTAAATATATCTACTTTATAGAGGGCATGAATCAAGTTGAAAAACTACTGCACTCCCACCTTCAGGTGATACAGCAGCGTCTAAGGACTCTTCTTATTAAGACAAGCAAGGAGGATTAATATTAGCTCATAAGGAAATGCACATATTTAAAGAGTTCTCCTTTAGGAAATCTTTGTACTTGGAGAGGATTCTAGCGAGCATTGTTGTTCAGGCTAGATGACCTGCGAGAGAAGACTGTACCACAACTAACCACAAATGCTTTTCTATCAGGTAGAGTCAGCACTGGTTAAGCAGTGCCATATCTGGTTAAACAGGTTCATGGCTGGTGATGTACATTTGGGTTCAGGAGAGCAGGACCATGGGCAACATAATGCTGGTGAATTTAGTCTTTTGAGATGCTTGCCCAGCAAAGGTGCTACAAGCAACTGAGATCTTAAGAAGGCTCATGTGGCCAGAACATTTACCACCTCTGTCCCTCCTGGAGGCTAGCTATGATCTTTAGCAGTCCCATGGCTGCTTCTGTGGCCTCATGCACTACCTAATATAATGCCACCTTGGGTTTGGGAGTTCACCAAAACGTCTATAAAACTTTTTTGAAGCTGCAAGAGTAAGGGAAATTTGTCAAAGATTTGGTAGGCCAAAATACATGGAAGGTTCTGTTTGTATTGGGTGTCAAAAATGTTGGGCCTTCCCTAAGTTGTTATTACATCTTCATTCTTCTAATTAGCTTGCTGTTGGGATTCTGCTCCCTTATTTAAGATGATGTTTCTAATATGACACCTAAGTCTCTTTTCTTACCATTTTTGCCTGATGCAGGGTGGACAATCAAAGAAGGTCTGTTGGTCATTTACCGTATACTCTAAACCTATCATGGGACACAAGTTTCATCTGGGGAGAGTGTATAGACCTGGGAGGCCACACAAAAAGTCTTGGGGGGCCACATGCACCTGTGAACTGCATATTTCTGAACCTTAGTCTGAAGTTTCTTGTCCTGATTTCAGAGGGACATGATGTAGGAAGTTCTATAACTATGGAGCAGCCAACATGAATGTCTTTATAGCCTTAAAGAACCTGCCTTTACAGGAAGGTCTTAGTAGAGGAGCATTATAATCAAATAGGTGATAACGGGTAACAATCACCTGTGAGAAATGTTTTGTCCCATAATTTTCTCCCCTTTCCTATACAGATAGGTTTTGTGTTTCTGGATTAGACCTAATTTTGAGTAGTGGTTCTAGAAGTTCACAGCAAAGCTTGGAAAATTTGTCTTTTGCCACAACTGTCAGAATCCCACACCTAGTATAGCCGATGCCTATGCTATCTGGAAGATTCTGGGAAATATAGTTCAAAAATGCACTGGTTCACAGGACAGGCATTGAAGGTAATGGCCCTTTCTATCAGGGGTCAATTGACGTTGAGGGCCTTTTGAACTATCATATATCCTGCATTAATTCGTTTACATGATAACTGTGCTCCCTCCTAGCTGGCTCTCTATGTTATCCTCATTATAAAAATAATTTTGTATAGTCTAGAGTTTAGCAACAGGTCATGCATTTTCCAGTACTTTAAAGCAAGCATTTTGTTTGTGTGGGGCTTTTTTTTTTAATCCAACCAAGTTATGGTAGTAGTTGTAGGCTTACTGTGGAGGTGAGTTGCTGAGTCTGAAGAAACTAAGTAGGTTCCAGGTGTCAGTACAGCAGTTGAAAAATCACTGACCTTCTTTTATCACTTTATAAAAAGCTAATGCAGCCTAGTCTGGTTGGATAGCAGGTTTGCAAGGGCAGTTATCAAGGGCAGTAGGTTAGTTACCTTAAGATACCCACAGCTCTTCTTTCTGACAAACTGCCACCATAGCACAAGGACTAAGACTATCTAGGTAAGTTTGCAAGTTCTTTGATTGGAGACCAGCAGTACTTTACATTCTCCGTGGCATGGCTGACAGCAGCATCCCTACCACAAATGATTACTAGTTTACCATTGGATTCTCAACACAAACATCAGAGAATAGGATAGTAGCATTGGCCTTTTGTCTGGAATGAATGTCTAAAGTAAAGCTCTAGCAATATATCAAGAAATTGCCGCCTATTTGTCTTCATGCAGCAAAGCCATTATTTTCAGGAACAATCCTCTTTATCATTGCTTTCCACAATACAACATGTGTTATGCTCCATTTATTTGCAAAGCAAAAGCTGGAGGCTTTTTACAAAGTATTGCATCATCATGTCACTGAAGCCTGCACAACATTTGATCCAAATATTTGATAGACAGTTCATCCAATCCAACTGATCCTAATACATGGTATAAGAGGAGCTTGGCAATATCATTACGCGGAGTGCTTACCCATCTTTTAATAGGATGCATTCATGGATGGTGGCCTGAAGTGCAGCTTGATGTTTTAAAGTTGCATAGGTCTATTATAGCCAGATGACATATTGAACTACTGAATTATATATTCTGCCATTCTCCCAGCATGGGATTCAAGGTGACTTACAACCAGAACATAGCATGTACTGAATCAAAGAATTGTAAATTTTAGGTGATCGGAAGGAGGAGAAAAAATGGCAGGGATCAACACCCAGCAACTAATGACAGGCAAATTAATAGGTGTGCATGATGGACAGTTACAACAAAAGTAGCAGAAGTGCAGACTGCCCTATCTCTCTGTTGTGTCATACTATAGTTTCTATGGTTCTTAGGGGCTTTATTCCTGTTTTGCTAGTATTTGTTCATTTGTGATTAAGAATTTGTATCTTGACCTAAAGCACCTGGGGTCCTCACCAAGTGGCTTGGAGCACATTGTTCCCCATCCACATGGCCAAGAAGGCCAACCGACCCTGCTCAGTTTAGATATGCTGAGAATTACTTTTTATTGTTGTTGTGTGCCTCCAAGTCAGTTCCAGTTTAAGATGAACTTGGCAGAATTTGTTGAAATGGGGTTTGACCTTGCCCTGCTCAGAGTCTGAGAGAGTGGTTTCCGTGGCTGAGCAAGGACTCAGTCTTCCAGTGACAAGAGTCCATCACTCAGACCATTACATGATACTGGCTGTCATGAGAATTAATTAGGATAACCCTAACCTAATGCTGTATGTTTTGGAGGAAGGAACTGGCACTAGCCCCTCTGAGTATTCCTTGCCTAAGAAATTAAATGGGGTCACCAGAAGTCATCAGATAATTTGAAGGCATATCTGTGTACACACACACACACACACACACACACACCCCTAGAACTAGTCCCCGGTGTCTCTGGCCTGTGGGAGATTTGAATCTTGCATAAATTGGCTCTCCCCTTACTCTGCCCTTTCTCTGCCTCTTGTGTTGGCTTTTCTGGTATTTGATTCCAGTAGATCAAATTGTGCCAGCAAAGCAATTGTGACACAGACACTGATCTTTTGCTGGGATCAGATGGCAGGAAATAATTATGCCAGCATAAAGGAAGTTTAGCCAGTACAAGAGGCCTCTGTCCATTCCTACTCACAGTGAGTGTATCTTTGAGTTAAGATTAAATTGTTAGCAGTTGTTAGCCAGCAAAAAATCCAAATAGGTCTGCAAGAATTATGAGAGTTTTGCCAGGTCCAAATTCCTCCATCCTATGGACATAGCCACTGTGCAGTCATAAAATTAGGTGAGGCCTAAGTAATTTTCAACATTCTTATTTGTAATTAATAATAACAAGCAGGATAGCGTCAAGTAGGGTTGCCAGACTAAAAACTGGAGAGGGCTCCTGTACCTTTAATGCTTGTGTAAAAGAGGAACTTTGAACAGACGTTGCTTGTCATGCAACAAGGCTTGCCAGATTGCCAGGTACTAAATAGTATCCTCACTATTCAGCCTGGAGGGGGTTAAATATAACAATGTTGGTGAGTTAGGATTGCATTATTAGTCCTTAACCCACATTCTTGGGAGCAAAAGACAACAAGGCCTCAACTGGAAACAAGAAAAGGAACTAGCTGAGTCAAGAGCCTCCATAATAATTAGGCCCCATTATGCTAATGAAGCTCCATATTAATAACGATGAAGAAAAACTTCTTTTTTAAAAAATATTTTATTAAACACACAAAAATGTAAATAAACAAAAAACAGCAAATAATGGTATATAAAACAACAAACAAAAAGAAAAACAGAAAAACATTCAAAACTACACAGAAGTAAGACTAAATTAAACTCACTACACTAAACACTAAACATTACAAGAGTTAAGACTCGTGTGACTTCCAGCCTCTCAGTTGATGGTTATAAACTAAAATATTGATAAACTTCCTTTAAATTCCCAACAAATAGAATAGTGTAATGATATGGTAAGCAAAGCTATAAAAAACTAATACAGTTAATTTTATATTATTAGTTCGTGTTAATAAAGCTAATGTAAAAATACTTTTATTAAAAATAATCACTATCTATAATTACACTCTATACATTTCCCAAAAATTCCCCAGTGCTTAGTGAAAAATATGACTCTGTCCCAGTGCTTTTTAAAATTACTCATTGATCCATCTTTCAGTATCGTGGTCAGTTTATCCATCTTAATCAAGTCAAGTAGCTTCAAAAGCCATTCTTCTTGTGTTGGGGTCTCCATCTGTTTCCATCTCTGCATGAACAGTTTTCTGATGGGCATAGTCGTATACTGTAGGATTCTTCTATCAGTCTTGCTTATGTGATCATTGATGAGTCCCAGCAAACTTGAACATCTCTTGCTTAAGTTTAATCTTAATTTTTAAGCTGTCTTCTACTAATCTGTGTCTCAAAATCCAAAATTTCTTTATTTTTTAATACATCCACCACATGTGAAAAAAAGTCCTTTCTTTCTTACAAATATTGTAAGAACTATTATACATTTTAGACAACGTTTCTAGTGTTAAGATAGCAGATGTACATCATTTTATAAAAAATTTCTCAAAGATCATAAAGCAGATTTTAAGTCTTCCGTTTACATCTTTTCTCCTTGTGCTAACTGAATTTGATGTCCAATATTGTGAACCCATTTAACCATACAATCTAACCTGTTTATCTTCTGTCTCAATTTTTAACAATAATTATACATTTTAGCAATCTAGCATTCATCATCCATGCATAATTGTTTCTCAAATTCAGATTTAGATGTCTCACACCCAGATAACTTTTTATCCATCTTAAAACATTCTGTCAATTGTCTGTAGCAAACCATTGAATATCAAATCCTTCATGAATCAATAAATCATTAGCTTTTATTTGCTATTGACCATTTTCCATTGTTAACAGATCACTGTATGTCATCCATTTTGCTTTATATACGGTTTCTTTTTTTGAACAGAGTTTCATGTGGGGAATAAAGAAAAACTCCTATAGGTCTTACAGGGACAATAACTATAGTGTTAGTATTAGGGGGATCTTCTTAATCACCATGAAAACAATAACAGAGTCTGTAGAATTTAACTATAGTTTATTGCATTTTAAAGAACAGCAGATTGTACGCTATGCAAAGAAAGAAAGAAACAGCAGTAAGCACTAAAACTTGTTTTTCATTCTAATCTAACCAGAATTGTGCCATCTTGAGATGTTTCTGAAGTTAACTTATTGTATTTCTGAGTTTTATGATTTAAGACTGTAATTGAATGGCTACAAAACTGAGTCTTTATCCACCCTGTCTGATTCTTCACTTAGACATCTGACGAAGAAGGTACTGGCTTACAGAACCTTATGTCTTTTTAATAAACTCAGTTACTCTAAAATATCACAGACTTTCTTCCCCTGAAGCTATGTACTTACTTATCTCCTATTTTTATAAGAAGTTTCAGACAAAAAGAAACTGCAGTTTTTTTCCTATTCTGTAAATATACAGACTTCTAGAGTCTATGCAACAGTAATTCTCTACCTCAAGCGGAGGATATTTTCCTTTGAATTCCTTTGAATTTCCATTCTACTATTCTTATCATTCCATCATAAGACAGATTTGCTATTAGAAAGTGGAAAGCTCATTCTGAAGTTGGCACTTCCACTGGCAAAAATACAGTTGGGTTTCTTGTAGTGGAGACCTGAATTCAGGACTAGGAGAAATCTCCGCTACTTTTTCCTCAACAGGAAACAAAGCTAATGAAGATGTAGAGACTTCAAAAATTAGAGCTCCTAATGTGAAGGAAGAAACAGGATGGTAGTATAGTCCTCCCTCCACATCCGCTAGGGTTAGGGGCACAGGACCCCTGTGAAAGTGAAAAAACCATGAATAACTCTCAGTGATGTATTTAAGTCTTTTATTCCAAGTCTCAAGTAAAGTCTCAAGTCTCTACATTCAAGTCTCAAGTCCTTGCAAGATACTTTCAAGTCAAATCTCGAGTCAAGTCCCAAGTGTGGGAGCCAACTTTATACCCCAGCCTGTATTCCAGAGTTTCTAGACAGAGTCAAATAAAGTCAGTTTTAACAATTTAAGTGAGTCAGCCCTCTACTTTTGTGATTTTGCCATCTGCAGCTTCAGAAGTGGGGGATAGGATCCTTCTTATTCCCCATTATTGAAGCTTCAAGGCTTTAGAAGAAGGATCCTTCTTCCTCAAGCCCAGTGCCTTAACACATTTTCTGTTTCCCACTGAAATACGTGCTGTGCGCTCTGGGCATGAGTCTTGTCTGTTCGGCAGTGGAATATGCTGCCTCAGAGTGTGGTGGACTCTCCTTCTGTGGAGGTTTTTAAGCAGAGGCTGGATGGCCATCTTTGGGAGTGCTTTGATGTGGGTTCCTGCATGGCAGTGGGTTGGACTGGATGGCCCCTGTGGTCTCTATGATTCTATGATTCTGTTCTTAGAAAAAGTTTTAGAAAGCTCCTGCTGTATGTAGTGGAGACAGGCTGCTGAACAGACCCCAATCCCACTTCAAAAAAGCACAGGGCTGGTGAAAGGAAGACCACCTAAAAATCGTTCTCAAAAAGACAAACTGCTCAGAAAGTCTGCCTGCAAAGGGAGCACAGCTCAGATGCCCAGTGCCTCCTGCCTTTGCCTTGCAAACACAGAGGCCCAGATAGCAGCCTAATTAAGGTTGCAAGCACCCCTTTGCTCCCAACCTGTGTATGTAAACAAAGCCTACTGGGGCAAGCCGTTCTATATATACCAGCACTAGAGGAAACCCAAAGGACCTTGATGCTGACTCTGCAGGGGTTTCACCTGGCCTTCTTGCACTTAAAAAGTTCGTGCAAAATTGAAACAGTGTGTGGTATTTGCATGTTGTAATCTACACAAAACCTTCTCCTCTCCCCTCCCCATTTTTTAAAACATTTATATAAACTTTTTTATTAAACAGAAAGTTAGAAATCTTATATGCATTTTTCTGCCAAAAGGTTATCTAAAAATCAACTTAACCTGAACAAGATACAAGTCTTAAGCTAGATTTTCTTAAAAAAGAAAAAAAAAATCACTAAGCCACCTCCCCATGACAACCTCTTCTGTTTTCTACAAATAAATATGGCATTGAATGGAAGCTGCTTAAGAAAGGACTTTCTGTAGTTTAGGCTGTAGATTCAAGGAATAAGTTAAGCATTTAAGAACTTCCAGGTTTTCAAAATCAATTCACTCCAATGCTTGAGGTATGAATTTTTCTTCCATTTTGTAGTTCAGTTCCCCACAAAAGCTACCACACCATTCCAGGCAAGGCGTGTGAGCGCCCCACAGTTCTGTTTTGGTTAGGATGCCTGACACATGACCAGTTTTACTGCATCTCATCTTCTGAGCAGCCTCCCCCGACTGTGAAACGGAACTCCTGGAGATTTGAAACACCATGAAAGTGCACAAACTCACCGGCTACTACAAACACATGAAAGAGCTGGTGGGAATGGAACTAGCAGGTGTGTCCATATGTTGCCAGTCTGTATTCTGTTGCCAGTGTGTATTCTGAATATGCTTTTGAAGCAAGCCCGGAAAGAGGGTAAGGGTGGTCAGTGCCCATGCAACAGGTAGTCATTGTCCTTTAGCCAATCAGGCAAGACATCAAAGGGGATGACACGCCATCAGCCCTCCCATACCTTACATACAAATTCTTCCATTCTTTCCATGGTATGGTGTGCTTGGAGAAGAGGCAGCATCCCCATGAATCCTTCATCTTCCTGAGTTGAACTGTTACCTTCATCCTTGTTAAAACACACACGCTTCCCCACGCCGGAGCCCAACTGTGGCTGACGCTCACGGGGGTCGAAGGGAGGGAGTCCCCACAGTGCCGCCGGTGCCTCCGGGAATCCCACCCCCTCCACCTTCTCTCCTCGGTGGTGGTGGCAGCTGCCTTCACTCCTCCTACTCTCCTTCCCCCTCCCCTTCCCCTTCTTTCCTCGTCACCTTCCCTTCGCCCTACAATGTCACCATCACAAGAGGAGCCACCAGCCAATGGGAGAATGCTCCAGTCAGAGGAGCTCCATGTGTCCTATGAGATTTTTATTAATTGTTTGTTTCCCTTTATTGTTTGTGTTTTTAAGGTGGAGTTAAGAGGCTGCCACATTTGGAATTCTATGAGATGGCTAGTTAAAGAAGCAAAACATATGATTCTGGATTTTCCTTAGGGATGTGTCTATGGTGGCTGTCATAATGCACTTCACAGTTGTTAGGAATTTCCTACAAGTGTGCAAACACTGACTTATAGGTACTTCATTAAGAGTCTGAAGTGAAAAGAAAAAGACTGCCACTGCTTTGAACTCAGAATGTTGCTCAGAAACTGATTAAAGTGCAGCAACTGTTTTGCAAACCTTATCTTTACCATGATACTATAATTTAGTCAGTTTCATTTTGGTAGCTCATCCCTCTGGAAAAAATAAATAAATAAACAAGATTCCTGCAATTCAATAGCCAGGAAAATTATGGTGTTCCTTGTAGGCTTTTCTGCGTTATATTTCTGAACGTCAAATTTCTGTCTATTTCTTGTTCATGGAGTGAGTGTGTCCTGTGTGCATACTTGTCCATTTGAAGCTCTTTAAATGACCATCCTAAAAGCAAATTTGAAGGACAAGACACAGCAGGAGATCACTGAAATTTGCTACAACCAGTGGCCTTCACCCATCTTTTCTTAGGTTTGCCCCCAAACCACCTTCCTGGAAAATCAGAAAGTCTGGGCCTATGTACTGAAGCCAGTACCATATATAAGGTAGTGCTTCCTGGACAAAACTCTCAGAAAGTCTTATGAAATTAAAAAAAATAAAAAAACTTTACCCAAACTAAAATTAACAGATGTTTGCTCATAGGATGCTATCGTTATTACACAATGTATAATGTTTAGGATATCATACCTTAATTTCTGACTGGAATTTTTTTTTGTATAAATGCTTTGTTGTTGGAAAACACCATTCTTCACTTCTTCCCTGTTTTCTTTTAATATGGTAAAACCACCTTCATGCTGATTTTAATTATGGCTTGTGTCCAGGTCTCTGTTGAATAAATACATTAAAGCAAAGTCTCAGAAACAGATGCTTGTTCATGACAGATGTATTTGGGAATATCTCAAACTCTTTGTGAACAGGTTTGGAGGATTTGGTCAGATTTGAGGCTATTAATCCAATTCCGTATGCATGGCTTTCTGAAACAAGTTTGGTTTAAAAAGAGCCAGGTGGATAACAAGCCTAGTAATACATGTAAATGAGGCCTACAGAACTTCTTGTCTGCCATGCTGAATGCAACAGACCTGCTGTGTATTAATGACCTGCAAGTGCTTATTTACAGGTAGGCAGCACAAACAGAGTATTTATTGAGGCACTGAGAGGCTGCCACATTTCAAATCTAGTAAGATGACTAGCAGATTCTTTCTAATATTCTGAGTCAAAAGCTAAATAAAGAATACAACCAGCAGTTTACATATCCTTCTTTGTTTTCTTATCACAGTTTTCTAGTTTTTTTATGTTGTCTATCCTGCTGCAAATTGCAATAGCTGTTGCAAGCTTCAGAACTGTTACTCGTCTGTATGCTTCTGTATAGTATTTTCTCTCAGAGTAGCTGTGGATTGGCTCCACAATTGCCTTAGCAAAGCCAGATGGCATCACAGCATGAAACTCTTACTGCAGTAGAGAAGTGAGTTGTCAGTCCAACATGATCCCTGTTGAGACTGCACAGCTGCTGTCTGCATTAAGAAGTGAACTGTATAACTGCAGGGTAAGTCCTAGCATTGAGGGGATTTGTGGAACTCCTTATTTCTTGATGCAGTCAGATGCATCTTTTCCAATACTTAGTATCAGAAGGAGGCACCTTATCGATAGTATGAAGACAAAGGCGTTTTCTGCACGGGGTTTTTAAAACGATGCAGAGCGTCCTCCACAGAGGATGTCTACACCTGGGAGCAGACTGGGTCCAGACTACTTTGTGTAGTTCTGGACCTCAGCCTCCTCTGGAACGACCCAAAGTGGTCATTCAGCATGCTTTTGAAAGACCTCTTAAAACAGGTCTTTCAAAAGCATGGATTGCAGCCACGGTGCAGATTTGCAGATCTGCTGGGGGCGGGCTTTAGGCTGGTGAGCTTCACCGGTTGGAGAGCTTCCACCAACCAGAAGCCGCCATTTTTGTCCCCGGAGCAGCGTGGAGCACGGCCATGCATGGCTCCGGACCAGCCTGGACCCATGCATGGAGCACACAGGTCCAGTGAGTACCGGCACGGGGCGATTCCCTCGCCCCGTGTGGAAAAGGCCTAATACTGTGGAACATTGCAAGGCATGAGGGTAGAAGCATTTGAGTAGACAACTAGAGTAATGGTGGAGAAAGTCTCAGGATGTACCCAGTTGAGCATGGGTTAAAGCCCATTGTAGAACCTACTTTGCAGCAGAGAAGGCAGCAAAGAATTCTTCACTGCCTCAGTTACATCAACTCAACCTTGTCCAGTGCAGCTCTTCTAGATAGTTAAAGGGCTGTTACATTCTAGACCTCAGACTGCTAGAAGGAGCCCTCAGAAAAGTGCTATAATAAATAAATACTTTGTGGAGAAACTTTGTAGGTTTTGTTCTGACTTGAACTCCACATTGATTATAGAGTCTGAGGAGGTAACTAATGCATGTATTTGTCCAGTTTTTATGGAAGAGTTTTTATTTGTTCAACATGATGATATAGACAAGTTGCTTGGAGATGCAAGGCCAACCACTTGTCTGCTGGATGTGTGTCCATAATGGATAATTAACATGCCAGAGTGGGATTAGCCAATTAAGTAGTGGAAGCTGTAAATGCTTCTTTGAAAGAGGGCTATGTTCCAACCTTTCTGAAGAGGCAGTTGTAAAATCTTTGTTGAAATAATTTTCACTGGCCCTTCCTCTCTAGGTAACTATTGGCTGGCTAGTCTATAATCTCCTTTTAAGTAAGATCCTAGCGTGAGTGGTGGCAGCACAACTCTAGGCTTTCTTGAATGAAATAGATTACCTGGTTCCATTCCAATGTAGGCCTTGGTGGATGACCTACAGTAGGAGTTGGACAGTGGAATGTGTCCCTGTTGGTCTTCCTGCATCTTTCAGCAGCATTTGATATAAGCCATGATGTTCTTCTGTGTCATTTGACTGATATGGGACTTGGGACATTGATTTGTAGTGGTCCCAGTCATGGCTGAATGTGCCCAGAAAACCATATTGTTGCAGTGGGCAGGAGTGCCTTTTCCCAACTTTGGATGGTGTACTGGTTGTATCCATTCTTGAAGAAAGTAGATCTTGTCACAGTGGTTCATGTCTTAGTTACCTCTATATGGGACAGCCCTTGAAAAATGTTTGGAAGCTGCAGCTGGTGCAGAATGCAGCAGCGAAACTGGTGGCAGGGGACCATTTTAGATACCATATAACATTGATCTTGCAAGACTGCACTGGGTTCCAGTTTGCTTCCAAGCTCAATTCAAAGTGCTGATATTGACCCACAAAGTCCTAAATGACTTGCAGGCAAAGATATCTGAAAGACTGCTTACTCCCATATGAGCCTGCCAGAAATTTGAGATCAGCAGAGGCCCTGTTGCATATCTCAATGCCTCATGAAGCAGCACCTTGATTCTGGAACTCCCTATCCAGGGAGGTTAGCCTTGCTCTATATCTTTTAAGCTTCTAGAGTGCAGCCAAAACAGTGCTGGTCCACATGATATTCCATGTTTCAAATTGTTGTTTTAGCTCAGGAGCCCTTATGGACTGGGAGTCTATACAGAAATACTTTACATAAATAAATAAGACTAGTCCTAGTAGATCAAAGGCTGATCTATCTAGTTCAGTATTCTGTTCTCACAGTAGCCAGTCAGACACCTATGGTAGCCCACAAGCAGGACATGAGCACAATAGTATCTGTCTGTTTGTGTTCTTTAGAAGCTGGTATTCAGAGATAGACTACCTTGGAATAGCCTTATTTTCCATGAAATGAATGGAAACCGACCACTTCACTGTAATGTTGTAAAGATGCTTTGATGCCTATGCTGTGGAACTATTGTGTAATAATTTCATTTTAGTATGATGGAGTTAGGCACAGAAAATGATATGATTTGTGCATCCTCCTTTATTTACATAGTATCAGAGTGTTTTCCATTTGTACTGACTTCTGCAGAGGCCAGTAGTTCAGACTGAAGGTGGCTAAAAGGTTATCATACTTTATGGGAAAACCTCTGGTACTCAAAGCTCTGTATAAGAATTATATATTCAAGTTCTTAAAGACATAATGGCCTATAAGAAATGCTGGGATTTGGAAATTATAGGGAAAAAGAATCCCTTTATGAAATATTTAAGGTTACCATTATATAGTTCTTCTTCTTTATTTTGATATCACTTTGCTTGAAAAGAGTTCTACTTGTCGGATTTCTTTGATTTTGCAATACACATATCAGTGTTATCTCAGCAGAGCAACTCATTTGGAGTCCTTCAGGAAGACACAGCCAGATAAGTAAATGAGCAAAAAGAAAACAAGATCACAACCAAGTGACCCTGGTGGGTGAGAAGCCAAATGAAGGGGTAGCAATTAAAGGCCTTGTCAATGAGGTTTTCAGTAGCAGCCTACTATGAGGATCAGACCATGAAGCACATAGAATGGCAGTGCTATACAGAAAGCCAGTGAACACTTTGGGAATATACTGTGGCGGCGGCAGTGGTGATTTGGTATTCTGCTACTTTTTATTTCCTTCCTCCTTTTTCTTTGCAAACCTAATAGAAAATGCAGAAAGAAAGCTCTGTTTCAGCCTTGCAGATATTTCTGTACTGGTTGCAAATTGTGATGGAAAATAAGTATCTGACCTTTCCACACCTCCTTTTAGTGTTTGTATTTGTCTTCTGTCTGTGGTAGTTGGCTAATCCATCTGCTTTGTTATTTTAAGAATTTATTTTAGGAATTTTGCTATACTGTAGTAATAATTCTAGCTATTTCAATTTCATAGAGCTTTAAAGAGCAAAGAAGATGGAGATGTTTTGCTATAAATGATTGTATAATGACATTTTCTTAAGCTTCTCAATTTCTTTTGCAATAAACAGTGCTTCCCAAAGTATGTGCTAATGCAAACTGCTATTGTATCTTAAGGGAGGGGGATGAAGTGAGTGAAAGTGAAAAAAGTAAAAAGTGGGAGTGAAAAGTTTCTGCAAGTCCAATGTCCTTGCATACAGTTAGTGAGGCTTCTTAGAGGTGGAATATTTCTGGTATATCATTTCACTGAGAACAACTGAAGATATGCCAGAAGTATCATTCATCAGCGGAGGCTTCCCATTATGTCTCTGGATGAAAATCTATTTTGGTATTTACCTCTTTCCATCAGGGGGGCACACTCCAGCAAAAGCCTTATGCAAACCAAACCAAAACCAGGGGTTGTGGTTTTAGTTTTGTTTTTGAAGATGTGCATTTTACCCTGTAAATTATTCTGGGTGTTGAAGTGATACAGAATTTTGCACTTTGGACTCTGCAGAAATTATGTGTGCTCTCCGACTGTCCCAATTTAGCAGGGACAGTTCAAACTAACCCTCTGTCAATCTACTTTTTGAGCTGATTTTAAAACATTCTAGTTACTCTTTCCTCCTCCTCCTCCTCTCCCTCCTCCTTTCTCCTTTTGTCCTTAGCTGAGTTGAAATGCTACAAACTGAGTTCAAAGTGCAAAAGTTATCCACACTCAACTCAGCTAGGGGGAATTCGGCAGAAGGGGAAGGAGAGGACGGGTGGGTCCTTGCTTTTTCCACTAGCCTTGTGCAAAAGCAAACTGCTGAAGCCCTTCCTGGCTTATATCTAGACAACACTCTGAAGTTTCTTGATCCAGTTTTTATTTGTGAAATATTGACATGTATGATTATGTTGCCTTTGGCAACCAGAAGACTGCTTGTGAGTACCTAAATTTGACATCTAAATTTACAAGAAATAGGACATTTCTAAACATAAAAGCGTAAGGAAATTTCTGCCCTCTTCTTTCTTTATCAAAGAACTTATTCTTTCCCCATAGATAAGTGCTTTTTTTTTTAACTCTTGCTCTTCAAGCAAGACCTTTGCTGGTCTCCCCCATCCACTACTCTCACTCCCCCCATCCCCTGCAACTGGCTATTTTACACTGCTCTTTTAGGAACTGCTACATAAATAGGGCTGTGGTGCAGGCTAGAAATAATGCTACTGTATATAGCTCTGAGGGGGATCTGTTCCTCTGTCCTTCATGATTGTTGAGTGTTTATGATGGGCACTTGATGAGATATTAACTTCCCACTTGAACATGTTAGACTAGGAAAGCAGCAATTATAGTTGTGTGCCTTCAAGTCATTCCTGACTTACAGCAACCCTAAGGTGACCCCCCTCACAGAACTTTCTCAGCAGTATTACTCTTTTTCCAAAGAGGGTTGATGTTGCCTTCATCTGAGGCTGGGAAAGGGACTAGCCCAAGTCATTCAGTGGGTGCCCATGGCCAAGTGGGATTCCACCCCTTCATCTCCCAGAGTTCTAGTCCAGCACTCAAACCACTATACTGTGCTGGCTCTCTGCAGTTGTTCTTGCTGTTGTGTGCCTTCAAGTCATTTCTGACTTATGGCAATGCAAGGTGAACTTGTCATGGGGTTTTCTTGGAAAGATTTGTTGGGGAGTAGATGCCATTGCCTTCCTCTGAGGCAGATTTGCCCAAGGTCACCCCATAGGTTGCCATGGCCCAGAGATCATTTGAACCTTCAGGATCTTCAGGATCGTAGTCTTCAGGATCGTAGCCCAAGGCCCAAACCACCACACCATGCTGGCTTACACACTTTGCTTGCTGCTCCACAATTCCCTTAAACTCCCAGGTTTTGGCGTTGTTCCACCTACTGGTGCATGAGGACAAAGGGGTGGGTCCAATTCTGCCTTACTAAAATACAAGCATTGGGAGGAAATGAGTATCTTGAAAGTTCAAGTGGAAGTAAAAAGGAGAGAACTAGTTGTCTGTAAGACTTTTTCACTTTTGGGGAGAAGCAAGTGATTTTTACTCTGAATAAATTAGGATTTTAAAAAGAACTGTTGCTATCTCGAAGTAAATGAATCTGCAATCACAAATAACTGCTGTACTTTCCAACTGCTGTGAAATACAACAAAAATATTTTGTCTAATTTTCATTGGATACATAGAATTAAAACTGATCACTGATGGAAATTCTTAATTTGCTTAGTTGGGTAATTTCCTATCTGTCCAGTGATTTTATATGAACAAAGAATGAAATGTATGTTTTGGAACAAGTAGCTTTTTAATAGTCCTACCTGGCCTATCTCACTTACTATACTTACTCCAGGAACCTTTTTGCTATATGTGAGGTACAACTGATATTTTATAGCTGAAGACACTGCCAGAAAGCTGTGCATTCATGCCTTTTTCTGAAATGACATCCATATCTCAGAACCCACCCCTCACTCCTCTGTGTACTGAAAATATTTTGTAAAGTACAGTTGCCATGTAGGTAGAAGATCGTGTCCTAAATGGTACTGTGCTAAACATCAATAATCAAAGACATTCTTGTGCAAAGACTGCCCCTCTTGATATTCTTGGCATAGTATATAATCAGTTTAATTTATGTATGTGCTAATGCTGCCTCCCGTGACTGAGATGACAAAGGGTGACCTTGTATGTTTTTCCCAGGACATGTTACTGGATCAGTGCATTTTGATAGCAAAGCCTTATTTTATTGGAGATATTTACTGGGTTTTAATCTTCTTAACATCTCTCAACACATGGCAGGAATTAGCAGACCCTATGTCTGCAAAAGAGTTGTTGCAAGAGACAGATCTTCGAAGCTTTTAATAAACTCATAGAGCTGATCCAGAAAAGTCACAGGGGAAGAGGATGTGCTCTGCTCAGAGGTGCTAGAATAGTAGTATAGCCATTTAGAAAATGTTTAATGAAAAAAAAACTGCACCAAATGGAGAGGATGAGTGAAGATTGTAAGGACAGGAGAATCTCTTTTTGTCACTGTTGTTTCATAAAGCACTTTTCATTCCAGAAATCTGAAAGTAATTTACAATATTACACATTGAAACCAAAAAAGTACAGTAGAAAGTGGAAAAAACTGAATACCCCCCCCCACACACACACTGCATGTTGGTGTCACAACAACAGCTATTTACAATACATGTGTGCGTGTGCCTTCAAGTCACCTGACAACTTATGGTGACCCCATGAATTTCATAGGGATTTCTTAGGCAAAGAATACTGAGAGGTGGCTTTGCCAGTGCCTTCCTCTGAAATACAGCCGCTAGTACCTTGCATTCATTGGCAGCATCCTATCCAAATGCTAACCAGGGCTGACCCTGCTTAGCTTCCAAGATGAGACAGGTTTTACAAATGGCTTTTCCCCCACAGTTTCTTGGGCGAAAGTTTCTACAACACTGTAAGGTAATTGAAGAGTAAACACTTTGTAGACTGTTACTTTTTTTCAAAGGTGTGTACAGCTTATTTCAGACTGAAGAAGTGAGTTGGGGGGAAATTATCATTTGTGGCAAGAGAAGCTTTTTAATAAAAATTCTTAGAATCTGTCTCACAGTAGAATGATACAGACACTGTTACTTCAGGCAAAATAACTTTCTGACCTCCATGTACCTCAATTAGCTCAATAGTAGGAATTGGGATAGAAGGCACATTTGACTGAGAAAGGTGACTGCTGCTGCAGTGTGATGTTATTTTAAATGAGAAAGTCATTTGAGACTCCAGTCCTATGTGCAATTACCTGAAAGTAATCCCTATTGAACATTTTTGTGTAAAGATACAAAACAAAACAAAAATCTGTAGGTTTGTGTTTTATGTATGTCTTACATTTTACAGACTTTCATTTAGTGTTGCTTCATGTAAGAAACTAAGTGGTTTAAAATACATTTGGAGAAAGAGAATTCATAATGACTAGCCTTTTTAACAATCTGAAACTGTGTGTGAGGTACTGTTAATTATTTATTACCTTCCTACTGTTCAGAAAAATACTGGCTTCCAAAGCAGCTCACATCAATAAAATAATGAAATATAGGCCTGGCCTTTAGGCTAACAAAACTTGAAAGAGAAGTCACACAAGGAAAGGGAAGGAAAGGAGAAAACTAGAGGAAAGGGGGTGAATTTGCTATTGCTAGGATGAAATGCTGACATATAAATAGGGATTTATATCTTGTTCTGGCAAGGCAGGTCTTCCATCATTGGTGCTCTTAACTGGATAGAACTGCTGGTACTACTGACCCAGGAATTGTTTTGTTCTTGGAGCAAGCAAAGCTCTCCAGATGTTCCTCTTTTCCCCCTCTGGCCAATAGGTGAGTCTAAGCTGATCTTCATTTTACTCTAATGTTCTTCCTGGAATGCAAGTAAGACTAGCTTCTGAAAGTGAAAATGTATGTTTAATGCTCTGCACCATTTTGCAAGATGGTATTCATATTGGGACTCAGGGGAAAAAACATTTAGCTTAATGCTGGGCTGAAGTATTTTCTATTACACATTATTTTCTGCATCTTGCAGGGTTTGTCATGACATTCTCTTCCAAATCAGAAGGGAATTCCACTCGGTGACTGAGGGCAGTTGAGCTGCCATGTGGTCATTTTTTGGGAGAAGGGGGATCTGGCCAACCTTTTTTTAATGATAAACTCTCCTCAACTGAAAATTCTTAGAATTTAGACCTCATAAAGCAGATATGGAAATCATTAATCCTTCCTGAATGGCTAATAAGGTGGCATGTTGGAGTTCAGCAAAATCTAAAGAACCATAGAGTTTCCACGCTTGTCAAAAAGGAATAAGTATTCTCCTGTTCCTGAGAGAGATCGTGCTGTAAAAGGGAGCAGGTGAAGGGTATGTATTTAATTTAGGTTGGTTAAAGCAAAATGGTTCCATTATTTGTTAGAGGAAGTTTATTGCAATGAGGCATCACTAAAAGGCACGTTTGTACAAACACATGTTAATAAGAATAGTGCATAAGGAATTCCATTGGTTCCTAGCTGGAGAAGAATTTTTTATGGTGAGTGGGAAAAATTCTCAAAGATTATGATATTCAGGAGTTGGATGAATGGCAGGGGTTGAGCAGTAATCCAGTTAGACATTAGTGAGGAATGGTGGAGTAAAAATTACAGTGTTGGATAAGTAGACAAGATAGCCAAACTACCTATGTTAATTAGCTTTCAAACTTTTTTGATGTACTTTTATTATTAGTTCTTTGAAGAACCTTAAGAGTCAAAGGGAGTGGTGGAAACTGGCAAGGTAACTTGAAAGGTTCCAAGAACAATCAGGACATGTTCTTCTCTAAAATTGTGAGGCCCAATTAATTTAGCATTGCTCCCTCCCCGACATCACTATGGATACCTTGGGAAATGGAGGGGGAATTCATGTTGTACAGAGCCTCAAAGAAATATAAAAGATGCATCCAAGAAGGATGAATCCATTTTTCATGGTAGATGTCACCACCTCTTGCAACACATCAGTATGCTCTAGCACCTTTTGGGTCTCATTGTCCTAGTGATGTCAGTGTCACACCCTATTGCAAAAGATGTAAGAGCAAAACAGTTTTGGGATATGTGTTTAGGGACTGGGGCAACAGTACATTTGAGGAATGGCAAGGCACATCTGACATACTTAAGGACAAACATTTATCTGATTATCCTATGTGCAATTCACTGAATATGTTTATTCTTGTGTACTAATAGGGCATAGAAAAGGTAACTGCAATAAAATGTTGCCTCACAGACCTTAGCTGCTTATGTATGTAAAGAACATTTGCAAATTTTCTTATCCTCGATGAAAATAGGTGCCGCAAGATTTTTTTCTCTTGAGTTGAGGGTGAAATCATCTGACTGTTGGGAGGGAGGAATGGTACAAAGTGGGATTACATATTTCACTCTCACACATGTGAATGAAGAATTAGAATAAGAATGGTTGGTGAGATTATGCAATACCACACAGTTGTGTGTGCATTTGTTTGTGTGTGTATGTGTGTGTGTTTGTATGTAGGTGTATACACAGATACGCGCGCGCACACGTGCGCACACACACACACAGACAGTGAGTTTTCACACTTCAGTGAGTTTTTTGGGGAGACTGCAAAAAAAAAATGGAAATTCTCACAAAGTACATTTTTTTATAAGTAACACTTGATTTACCAACAGGTCTTAGTAGTCACTTATTGCCACACTTCAGTATTGTGGTTAATCAATTGCCCTGTGACTAGAATGAACAGATCATTATTTTAACTAGTATGAAGATATAATTCAAGTCCAAACAATACATATTGTGTGAAGGGTGAATGAAGAACATAGATCTATCTTGATATCTATATCTATATCCATATCCATCTATGACATTTGCCTCTTAGCCTATGAGGTAGCTGAACTGATGCAAAATCATTTAATCATGTAAACATTTAAAATAGTAAATATATGACTAAAGCACTTTTTAAAACAAACTAAAACTCATTTTTAAAAAATAGTGCTAAAATCAGAAACAATTAAAAAACAACAATACTACCAGTCTCTCCATCCCCAGACAACAATCAGATGGTAGGAATTTTGGTCCAGTGAATCTGGAAAGTTCCAGGCAGGGGAAGGGAAATTACAAAAAGCACTTTTGAAGGAACCAATAAAAAATCCTGCCACTATGGGACAAGAGTAGCAACTGAACTGGCCATTCTCTGTAAATCTCCTTACAAATGAATTCAAAATAACAAATTAAATTCAACTACTCCAAACACTACCATCAACGAATTAATATCACCATTTTAAACTATGCACATTAATTACCTGATGATTAAATCTAACATTTCAGGTTCTCACTATACATACAGATGATATGCAATTAACTGTGTAAAGATGGTTAAGGTGGGGTGGACTGGTGATGCTTCAGAAAGCACTCATTAGCAAATATTTCAGAAGAGTGTAACCCTCAGAGGAACCACTCTTTTGACCAAAAATAAAACTCTATGGACTCTGTTGTGCTGTAGATTTTGGTATCATCTTGACTGACAGATGTTGATGGGTCTTTCTTTCATTAATCTCTACTCCACTTTTAGTCAAGCTATATTTTATGGTAGGGATTCAATGAAAGGTCAAGGGGATCATTCTGTCTACTCTGAATACCTTGAAGGAGGGATGAGATGAAAATGGAATGAATGAGTGTTGCTTTCTGAAGCAATATTAAAGACATGCTGCACTGTATACCCAGAAAACAACAACTACACCCTCAGAAAACACCCTTTCCTCTTGCAAATCTCATAAGATCTGGATATTAATAGATGCATATAGGTAATGGAAGTACATTTGCTTGGTAGCAGAGCCTATGTTTTGCATACAGAAGGTTCCAAACTCAATGCCTTACTTTTCCTGCCTCGTAGGGCTAAGGCAGAACTCAGCCAGAAACTTTTGAGAGCTACTGTCAAATCTGTATGGACAGTATTGACAAGGCAGTACCATACGTTCAGTCTTTTGAATTGCTGTAGCATTGTACATTTTTGAGGGAGAATGGATGTATTTCAGAATATAAGCATTGGATGCAAAAGACCTGTAGTCTAATAACATCGAGGGAACCAAATTTGGAACTCGTGATCTAGAATGAAGAGAGATTGTGGGGAATTTGTGTTTCCTAGGTGTCTCTTTTGAGGTGAATGTTGCTGACTCTTGTTTAGGGATGTAGTTCTTCTCTAATTTTCTTATTAAACTAAGCAATACAGTAGGCCCTCCACATTCACAGAGGATAAGTGCAGAGAACCCCCGTGAACCCCTGTGCGATCCTGCAGCGCGAGGGAGCAGAACGGGGAGTGTGAGATCACCCTCCCCACTTCTCTCTGCCCCCTGCCCCCTGTGCAATTGAATCCTCAGCTGTATGGAAGGGGAGCTTGGCAGAGGAGATGGCCCTGCCACTTCACTCTCTCACTAGCTGCTGGCGCCATAGCTGGTGGGGGAAGTGCAGGGGACAAGATCTTCTCCCTGCATTAGGGAATGGGAGGGGGGAATGAGGGAGGCAAGCCATCTGTGAATAATCAAATCCACAAGTCTCAAACCCATGGAGGTGGAGGGAGAACTGTAAATAATTCTAGAAATTTTCAAATATATTTGAAAACCATGCAGTTTTTGAAGCCTAGTTGCAATTTGGGACTTATTCTATTCAAAATTCACACATGGTTGGTTTGCATAGAAGACAACATTTTTGAAGCAGAAAAGCAGAAAATCTTGTTTCCTGCTCAGAAAATGCAGCTTCCTGTGCAAATCAACCACGTGTGAATTTTGCATAGAATAAATCTTAAACTACCAAACTTTTCATCTGTCCAGGATCTTTCTCATCAGAGTTTCTCAACAGCTGAAAAATGCATTTTTGACTGTGTTCCAAATATTGTTGGATATTCTTTCCGCCTCTACACTGTTATTTCTCGATGTAAGATTTCACTCTTTTTGAAATTCTGATTCAATCATTCTGGGCTCTGAAGTTACTTACAGCCACAAATATTTCATGTAGCTTTGCTTCAGTAAGTTAAAAATATCGTATTGAATATGATTGCCCTTATCACAACATTGGCAGCATTGCATGACTTGTCAGCAAAGCAGTTTCCATGTTCCAGAATGATATACTTCTTAGTCAGCAGCATGGATGTATACATTGTAAATGGTAAGATCGGAGACTTAAAGGAGTGGTTTTGGAGAGGGAAGGGAAGTGGGTTTACTTGATGAGAATCTGAGGTTCCAACAGAGACTGTTTTTCTAAATGCATTTTGTCTCATTGCTGTTGGTAATTTTTTTAATGCAATGCTATTTTGAATTTTTGAGCTGCCAAAATGTTTTTTTTAACTGCTTTTTCCTTACTTGCAAACTGCCTATTTTGAGCCAGACAGCCCATTTTTTTCTTTTTTAATGTTGCTAAGGTGTAAACTATGTCAGAGAATCCCAGTTCATCTTCATCTCCTCACTACAGTTGATCTTATTGTCCATATACTGGCAGGGAGAAAAAGAGTGATCAGTGCTAGTGGATGCATCCAATATGGGGATAATTTTTCTGGGCTTAAGTGTGCGGGTATTTTTTTCATGGTTAAAATTGGCCCTATTGTGTTCTCTTGTATCACATGAGTAAGCCTTGCCGTGCAGATTGGAATCTGCCATCATTAACAGCTTGTCTTTTTTATGAGTTCTGATCTGATAGGGGGAGTCTATGCCAGGCTACTGAATAATAAAAGGACAAGCCTTTTAATTATAGCACATGATTCAAACCTGAAATTATAAAATACCTTATTCTGGAAGAGATAATGAGGAGTTGGAAAATGCCTTTAAAATGAATTACCATTTCAAATTTTAGGAGAAGGTAGAAACTGAATTGAATGAGGAGTGGCAATTCTGGATTTAGTGTTGTTTTGGTTTTTTACTGTGTACATTAATGCCTGTATTCTACCCCTATCTCAGCAGGACAGTAATGAGGTTTTATCAGAGTTTTTTCTGTGAAAATGACACCAATGATAGTGATTTTTCCTTCCTTCCTTGAACTTTGACGGGGGCTCCCATAGATGCAAAGGAGTGTTTAAAGGAATCTGGATTTCACACTTTATATGTGTTACAGGGGCAGTGGCATAATACCACAGTACCCACAGCAAACATGACTGGTACATAAAAGTATGAATAGAAACGTTGTTCACAGTGAGCCCTTTGCCTGTGTGAGTCTCTCTTCATTGCCTTCTTTGTACACCTACTTTCTTTGCATGATAGAATCCTGTGGATCTACTCTCAGTCTTGCTTCTCCGTCCATACTTTAGAGGAGGTAATCTCAATTTCTTTTTAAAGATTTTAGATTTTTTTACACCAAAGGAGGGCACTATGTGCCAGCTGCTCTGAGATTGTTTCAAGCTAAACCGCTTAATCGACTTCTTTGTGGTTCGTAACTATGCTTCTTTTACTCCACTGGAAGTAGTCCACTCAAAATTCCTGGGGGCCATTTTACAAGCCCCTCGAGGGATTCGTGATGCAGCATTGCAGCTTGAGGTGGGTTTTTTGAAAGCTGAATCTTGGGCTTGGCTAGCTATTTTTAGACTTTGGCTGAAATTAGTTTAGACATTTAGAAATTTAACCTCTTTGATATTACAAGATAATTATCAGTCAGCTTAAAAAAAAGAAATACCTGCTAAACTAAAACTATATGGCTTCTCTGCGGAGTCTCTTCTATATATAAGATTTGAAGTAGCTAGCCGAGCCCTCAGTCAACGAATTAAGGAGGTAAACAGACAACTGGACCTAGCGACAACCTCAAACAATATTTTAAATGATGCTGCATTTATACCTTTCAAGCCTGCTAAGTATTACTCACAGTTCCAAATCATCATAAAGCCTTTACTTTTACTCGGTTAAATGCTTTGCCATCAGCATTATTAGAAGGAAAGTTTAAAAAGGTCGCATACTTCCAACATGAATGCCCTTGTAATATTGATGAAATTGAAACAATAACTCAAGTTCTCTTCCACTGCCCGTATTATCGTGAAATCCGGAAACTTTTTATTGAGCCTCATACAAAGCTATTTCCTGGATGGTCAGAGGCTTTCTATATTCTTTTATTGTTATCAGGACAAGATACAGGCATGTCAGCAGAGTTAAACCTTGGTGCAGGTATGTTCTTTGAGGTAGCAAAATTTTGTGCTGCCAGTCAAAATCCAAAAAGAAAAGGTTAAATTAAGTGTTTAAGTTTATGATTCTGCCATCTTCTCCATCAATATATGTTTTTATTGTCCCATTTTATATTTTATAATTGATATTTTATAAATGATATTTCATATATTTATGATTTATATTGATATTTTTACTTACATAATGTATTCAAACTTATAACTTACACTTTACTTTTTATGTAATGTCACTAAATAATGTATAATCTACCTGTGTGTGGTGTTATTAGTAGTAGTAGTATTGCTATTGTTATTGTTATCATCTTTGCATATTGCCAGCGGCTGCAATAAACTGTATTGTATCGATGTGCATTCATCTGCTTACAGTTTATCTTCTTATTTTTACACAAATACATTAAAATCTGTTCCAAGGTTATTTTGGCGTGGCAAGGAAGACAAAGTCAAAACACTAGCCATTTAGTACACAAACACTTCCTCCCCAACATCAAATTGAAACTTTCTACATGGCTACAGAGTGCATTTGTATTTGTTCATAGCGTGCTTTATGAGACAATACATAGTTTTGGAATGAACCTAAGGGAGGCATCTCACTATCCCTTTGTATTACAGTTTCAGTGAATCTTGGTAGCCTCCATAGCGCGCAGGATGCTCTGGAACATGATAAAATTCAGAACGCCAGCTAATAGGTGCTGTTGTAAGTAATGACTTAATCACAACCTTTTTCCATCACCCACACACCCAAGCTATCATATTATTAAGAGACATTGCTCCAACATAAAACTGACCCATTAAAAATGTTCTTCTAAGTTTGATTGGGCACTCTTCAGAAGCAGGAGCCTTACTGCATTAACATTACCCATCTGGAATAACTCCACTTTTGTTGCTTTATTGTACAATAGAAAGGGTCAATGGAGAAGAAGCAGTTCTGCCTTCTACTTCAGCCATTTTGATTTCAAACAGTCAATAGAAGCCAAGATGCCTAAACGGAGGCTGTTGTAGTTTGGATGTACCATGAGATGATGACTCACTGGAAAAGATGATAATGCTTGGTAAAGTGGAAGACAGTAGAAAAAGAGGAAGGTCATATTAAAGGTGGATGGATTCAATCAAGGAAACCACAGCCCTGACCAGGGTTGTTGAGGACAGGGCCTTTCAGAGGTCTCTGATTCATAGGGTCAACAAAAGTTAAAGTTGATTTGATGGCAAATAACAATAACAATGTATATTGGGGGGGGGTATGGGAAGGGAATTTTGTCAACATTGTCATAATCCTTCTTATGTTTGCTGATAACAAGCTTCTAACCCTCTTTTTGAATAGATCACAAAATTAGTGAAGTGGTTGTATCTAACAATCAAAACATGAAGTGGTTAATTAATAGGATATACAATTGAGCACCCCTCATATCAGTAGAGTTTTTCTAGCATGTATCCCCCACCTGCACACATTGAAATAATGATTTTCATAGGCCCAACATTTGACATTAGCAGCATGCGGGGGATTATGATCTGTCAAGAAGACTCAGCTACAAAGAGTATGGTCTGATATAGCCATAATCCATAATTCTGGTTAGTGCTAATGTTTGCTTCTTACCTTAGGGATATTTCAGTTCTTAAATTTACCGTGTGAAACCGTGTTTCAAGTTACTGAGTTAGATTGCGTCTCCTACAGAATAAGTATAGGAACACCAGCAAGACTTGCTTGTTAATGTGGAAACAGACCAAGAAGGATGCTACTTTGGTCTTGATTTCCTCAGCACTAGCGTAATGCATAACCATATATGCAATTTTGCTTGGGGAATGTGGAAGATCAGCACTCTCACTACTAAATACATTGGTTTTTATCTCTGTGGATAAGTGATGGTGGTGGGGGAATACTACAAAACAAAACAATCTATAAACAAAATAATGTAATATATGTATATAAACCACTATAGCAAATTGAAATGTGATTACAGTGTCCAGTGACATAGTTATAGGAGTGTGTGAGTGTATTATGCTATATTATGTATATATTATACTGTTTAGCATTAATATATATCTACTGTGTTTTGTTCAATCATATGGATATGCATAGGTGTGTTCTTAACAAGATCTCTTTTTTGGTGATGTCTCCAACTATTGTTCTTTCGTTGTAACAACATAAAGCAAAGCATGTTGCAAATCATAAGAAGTTTGCTCCCACAATCTCAGCAACTAGATGTTAGTTCAGAAAAAGGTCTATTTGCACTTTCTTTGTAGCTCTTATTCCTTGGGATCAAAGTGATAATACTACCCAAAAGAGGCACCCTTGATCTGAAGTGCTAGGATGAGGCCTCTCCTTGATGGAGCCACACTCCAACAATAATCCAAAACCTTCCCGTATATTTTGTTTTTAGTTCTCATAATAGGGTTTTAAATATAAACTAGTTACTTAGGAAAGAATTCATCACATCTTAAAAACAATCATCTGACTAACAGCCACTGTGGTTTACCATTTGTCCCTCATGCCAAATTCATATGAGTTGTTGATAGCGACTGGTGAAGTTGTATTTCATTTTTTGCTCAGCAGCTGGATTTTCTGACAGGTTTATCCCTGCCCTCACCTTCACAAAAAATCCTAGAAGGCAGACAGGATAGTAAGAGTTGTACTGCTTTGTTCTAGAAGGGGAAAGAATCTTGCAGAGATAATCTTGTAGATTTGAGATCTTTTTATTAAACAGATTTGATTTTTTAAATGAATCTTCTTGTGTCTATTGATGCCTTGCAGTTCTGTAGCGTTGGGTGTTCTTTAAGGAAGCATATTTTAAAAATATTCTGTAGTTCCCCTGAAAATAAGTAGGTAGTTCACTGCAATTCAGGTGATAATTTTCATGATATATACACCTTATAGCTAGGTTTATAAGGTTATGAGGCATGAGATGTATTCAATAGAGATATTTGCAGTTTCAGACTTGGCATTAAGTTCCATCTCATTGGCTTGGATGTTATCTAAATAACTGTCTATGGTATACTAAAATTTCTGCTTGATACTGATACATAATTGCCAAGTTCCACACAGAGATAGTGTTAAGACATGTGCAGCCTGATTACAGGCATGAGAGCATGCGAATAAGTCCAGTGAAGTTCAGTGTAGCTTACTCTGAGTTCTAAGAGAACAAAGGACAGAAGCCTTACTGAAGTTACATAGCTTTGGGATGGTTTCTCAGTCCACAGAACACTCTCTCTCCTGACATTACAGGTAAAGGCTGACATCACTTTTTTTTCCTCCAAATGAATGAACCTGGAGGGTTCCTGAGTGAGTGATGGGGCAGGTGAGTTATCATACCAGTGTTCAGCTATTTCATGTGTGAGAAGAAAAGCTCTAAGAGTTGATACAGCTTCCCAACCAGAAGAACCCACTTTTTGAAGCCTGTTTGGGTTTGGAATTAAAGTAGCAACCAGGCTGAAAGCAATTCAATAAGAGCCATTGCCAGGCTGGTGCTATAGTAATAAAGGAGCATCTGATGGAGAGTGTGTGCCACAGTTAAGGAGCAAAGAATTCAATGGCTTGGAGAAACAAACTAAAAGCTTTATTATGGGAACACTATTCTAAAATAGGAAAGTTACTCAAAATGCTAATCTAATCTGGTTTCATTTTAGGAAAATGCTGAGAGAGGAGTGGTGGGAAGAGAAGAGGTGGAAAAACATCCCAAAATATATCAGTTTACATCACAGGAGGGTCAGGATAGATGGACAAGAAGGAATGACACTTTGGGTCACTCAAACTATCTAACCCTCTCACTATTGCCACTCTGGAGTACCTCTAACAGCATCTACCTCACAGATTTAAGAAGGTCAGCAGTTGCTTAATCCTTTTCCCCAGGGAAGCTTTGGAAGTCAGTTGTGGTTCTGTGGGGAAAGTAAAGGATGCCCAATAGTCCATTCTTGGCCCTCCTGCCAAATTCCTGTTACCAGGATTCACTGAAGTAAGTTAGGATTGTTAAGTTGGTGTAAAGCGGATAGTGGTTTGTAGTGTGGATGTGTCCACAGATACCAGTGGGATTATAAAGCAGATATTTTGGCAGGATAAAACCATGGCCGTTAAGCAGAAGCTGGAAGCAATACCAGCCAACCATGTCAGTCTTTGGCTAAGAATCAAAAGAAGAGGGGCTATAATAATAGGGAGGGTTTTTAAAAAAAAGGGGAGGAAAAAAGGAAGAAGAGCTATCCTGAGTTAGGAAGGTCCTGGCTAATACTGTTTTTACTGCTTCTTTCCCCCTCTTCCCCAAGTCATAATCTTTTATTTGGCTCAGCTTCTTAATGTATAACCTAGACTACACAGTTGCTGATAGTTTGAGAAGGGGGAGAAGTGTAAGGGAAAAGACATAATGAATGAAGATTTGTGTATACATTTAAAGAGAGATATCTATTTTCTGTTAAGTTGCTTTGTTCTAGCATTTCCCCAGGGATAAATAAATACCACAGCTGGGATTTCTGACCTTCAGCTGAAGGTCAATCAGAGTTCAGCTTGTTGTTTGTCAGCTATTCAAACACAATCACAATGTCCATAAATAACATTATCTGGAAGCTAAGGAAATGTAAGTTTATATAGGAATAGGTATGTACCCCAAAGTCAATTTCGCAACCCCTAAATTAGTAAGTGAGTGAACAGCCAGAAAAACATCAATTCAGATAATGGATCCCCTGCTAAACTGCTGTAGACACTAAATTACTTCAGGAAATAAGCTTGTTCCATTTCCCTGTCATAGCCAAATTAAAATGAGACAAGACCTAAGGGCTGAGAACTGTTCCTCCTACTCATCTATTTTAAAAGAAATTTTGATTGCTTCAACATGATTTTAAAATTTGTTCAGAGGAGTACCCTGCAGCACATAGGTTAGACATAATTTTAGAATCTGCAGAAGAAGAAAAAAAGATAGCTAACTAGCTCCATCAATGTTGATGAAGCTGGCAGGGCTGAGCCAGATTCCTTCTAGCCCAGGGAGATCCAGTGGCCATAAGTGTGGCCACAGTCAGTCCAGGGCTGATAATACTTGATTGCTGCAACTTACGGTTGCAAAGCTCATGACCTTGAATGACTCTGCAACTTTATTTTGTACCTTCAAACAAAAATGTTATTAGGACTACCAAATCAACAGCTTCTCATTCACTGTGAGAATTCAGGGCCAAAAGCAGGGCCCAATGCATTGGATCTTGGGTTGCCACAGAACCATACACTATGTTAAAAATGCAAAATAAGATACGTGCGTACACATGAAAGAATGAGCGAGACAATGTGCATTTCCTGCACTAACTTCTAACCAGAGTTGGGCAACTACGGTGCATTTGGGGATCAATTTTATGCTCCAGGGAGCCCTGGGGGTGTTGCATGCATTGTTCAAAATACCAGAAAGGGTGGTGGTGGAAGTCATTAGTTGAAAAGCTTAAAAAATGTTAAGCAGTGTGGGGAGGGCCCAACCTGTTTAAAAGGTGAATTACTACTCCTGGAGGCTTCCAGAAAGCCAAATCACTGCCTCCCTTTTTTGGCCAGAAAAAAGGGTCATTTGGGGAGTTAGAAGGTATCTCGGGCCAGAAAAACAGTCTCAGAGGCCCTTCTCACTCTATCCAAAACAAATATTATGTACAACATACGAATGACCAGATAGTCTCCTTCTATTAATCCATGCATATTAATTTTAATATGCCCAAAGAGGTGTACATAAAATACATAGTCATTTTCCAGTCCAAAAAATAATTGACTGCAACTTAGTTTAGGGGTGAGAGAAAACAAGAACTGCTTCTAGGCCAGCTGATTGCTGAAATGGGCATATGGAGGAGGAAATTCAGGTATACAGGCACAACCCAACCTAGCTGGATAATACATCAAACCTAATCCAGAACTAGGGGCAGGAACCCACAATTTTGGTGGCAAATCCCCCCACCACTAGAGCTCATGTGCTATGTGGTTCTACCTAGAGCCAGTGAAGTATTTAAGTCTTTTACTTCAAGTCTCAAGTCAAGTCTCAACCTTCAAGTCTCAAGTTGAATCTCAAGTCTTTGCAAAGATACTTTCAAATCAACTTGATTCCGAGTCAGTTGACTCAAGTCTACATCAATGCCTAGAGCCACACACAGTATTTTGTATGGGTTGCTGCTATAGTTTGAAGAAGGCTCACTGATAGCAAACTACATGTTTTCTCTGAAACATGCACTATTGTTTCTGCTGCTCCCTGGGTTCATGCAACAAGAAGACTGATAAGTCATCTTGGTAGTGCTCTGCTCACTGCCTTGTTCCAAATGGTGTGACGGGCCCAAGGGCATACATTGACTACCTCTCTCCCAGATCCACTCCCCTCCCCTTGCCTTTTTGATATGCTGATGTTGTTCAATGAGATACATAGGCAAACATCTTTGCAATGAGCTAATGAAGACTGAAGGGAAGATGGCTAGGTTTTAAAACCACCTCATACAGAAGAAACAAACATCCCAGTCTAGCTAGCATAACATTTGTAATTGCCTTTTAAGCTCAAGCATGTTCATCCTCTGTTAGGTTCAAGCTGACATGAAGGGTTCTAGCAGAGCTTTCCAAACTTTTCATGTTGGTGACACACTTTTCAGACATGCATAATTTCATAACACAGTAATTCAGTTTTACTAGCAAACCAGAGGTTAAACTAACTAAACTAACCCCTTATAACAGATACAGACCCAGACATAAATTGTAATAACAAAATGTATGGGGACACAACGTATCTCATGAAAACATTTCTTATGTTTTTTAAAATATATGATTTATAAATAATAACGTGCATTTCCAAGATTGTAGGAAACACACACACTTCAGGCGACACACTAATGTGTCAAGGTACACCATTTGGAAAGCCCTGGGTTATAGCTTTTTTAAAAAAAGATATACTTTGCATGTAGCAGTCACTTTAAAAGATACCAGGTTGTAGATGACCAAAGAATCGTTTGTCTGCAAACCTGGACCCAAATCCAATTACCAGTCTGAGCTAACGTAGACCCTTAATAAGTGGTAAGTCAACACTTATATAAAATCCCATTGATTCAATAGGTCTGTTCTGGTTGAGAGTAACAATAGTATACAGGTTTGACACAAAATGTTGTTTCCATAATTCACAATAGCTAGCATTGGGCAAAGTGGACCAGTAGACTGACATGGTATAGAGGATTTTATATGCCTAAGGGCCAGAACGTAAGAAAATAACATTTTCTGGGTTCTATTCAGTGCCATGCCAGCCAGCTGATTTATACTCACGCAATGGAGCCGGGTTTTCCTTGCCTCCTCCATCCCTCCCATACATACCCCAGATTTGGAGGCAGAGGGGCTGTAGAAGGGAGAGGGGATCCGTTCTATTAGAAATGTTTATTCTGATGGTGTCTAGACATCATTGCACACAAATCTCTTTCTAGAATGAAAATCTTATGGATATTTTTGGACTATGACAACCAGTTCTTGGCTCTCTCTTGTTTACCGAGAGGCTAGCTGGAAGAAAATTCTCTATTATTATTCCTATAAACTGGCAGAACTGTAAGTGCCTGGCCTTTAGCCAGTGAGCTCATTAGGCACATTGCAGGTAGTTCCCCATAGACAGTATGTGCCCACCTTTAAAAAAAATGTTGTTGCATCAACAATTGTGCCCATATTTTCCCAACCCCACACATTATGGGAAACTGGTTTTAGTATATAGTGTTTCTGTCTGCCTCCAGAGATAATGGCTGTTTTTACACACACACACACACACACGAGAGAGAGAGAGAGCGTATATTCTGTTTCTGGAAATCCCTTTTAGAGTCTGTGCTGCCTAGGAGTCAAAGGGCAAGTTGTTCTTTGAAGCTGGATCTTCATAGTTTTCTAGGCAATGTAACATCTCTTCTAATGAGAGAGTAGGATTGTCACCAGATGACTTGAAAGAGGATATATAAGAGAAGTTTCAGTATAATGTGCATATTTGCACAGAAAAATATGTCTTAGTCAGGAGAGATGAGGAGACCAATCTTATAAACCACTGGTTGTTGTGGGTTTTCCAGGTTTTGAGGCCATGTTCTATTAGTATTTTCTCCTGACATTTCGCCTGTATCTGCATATCCTCTGAAGATGCCAGCCACAGATGCAGGCAAAATATCAGGAGAAAATACTAACAGAACACAGCCTCAAAACCTGGAAAACCCACAACAACTTATGGATTCCAGCTGTGAAAACCTTCGACTTTACATCTTATAAACCACTTTTTGCATTTTTATAGCTAAAGCCAAATACAGCAGTTGGAAGACGAGACAAAACAGAAAAAAAAGAGTCCTGCCATAGTTTTCAAAATTAATATTGCTACAAAATACTGTTTTCTCGCAGCCATTAGAAAGTTGAACAAAGTAGTCTTAGGTATTATTTTCCTGTCCCTAACAGCACTCTTGCCAAGGCATAGGGCAGCCATGCACAGCTGCTGCTTTGCCGTTGTTTTCTTGTGCTCAGTGATTTATATGACCCAACAGGAACTGTCTGTCTGTCTGCTTCATCTATCCAGCCATCCAACACTTACCTCATATTATTTGAACAATATTCAGTTTAATGACTGTCGAAAACTTCTTATGGAGGCACCCTAAATCTTAGTTTCAGAAGTGGCCTGACATGTTATTTTCTGCTGAGATAGAGATAGCGACACTAAACTCTAACGTATGGGGAAACTGTAGGCCACAACTTAATTCAATAAAATCCAGGTCAAGAGAAGAATCTGCTATGCCAGTAGGAAGAAGCAAGGAGAATTGGTGTGGCAGCTGAACTCCTGCAACAACCTTGTTGAATAGGCCAGTGTCCAGTCTGATGCCAAAGCAATGATTGGCTCATACGTGAGCTGGCATTAGCCCTTCTGATCAAGGACCATCTATAGTTGGGCCATACTCACATTTGCTCACACCTGCAGAGCTGTCCCTCTTGATACCATGACAATCCCCTCCAGATTGCCCCCACAACAATTTAAAGTAGGAGAGAGTCCTTCCCAGCCCCTAAACCAGCAACACCCTGGGGTAGGACAAGTAGTGTACAGTATTATAGGGTGGCTCACACTGTTGCCTGGCCAAAACAGCCAGCCATGATGCCAGCAGGCCTGTATGAGGTTCTAGTACACATGCAAATATGTGCAAAAATTATTTGAACATGCACTGAGAGAAACCTGTTGTCATTTCTTCAAGCAGGTGTCATGGAGATGTGCTACCTACCAATAAGCTAGAAGGTACAGACATCTGTGGAATATAGATCTTGCATGTCTTCTGCCTCCAACCATGTTCTAATTTCAAGTGTGGATTTAAAGATTTAGAACAAGAAGGGAGTACTTAATGCTTAGAGATAAACTTTATGTTATATTTGAGGAACATATCAACAGTATAATAAAGCTCTTCATTTAAGCCTCTACTTCCTGAATTTGTTATTTTTATTTTATTTTTGTACTTTGTGAACCTAAGAAGAAAAATATGTACCCTGAGGAATCTGTTGGTCTTTTGCTTTACTGGGAGTGACATAACTGGAAACAAAACTCACGACTTCACTTGAATATATTACAGCCTTAAGGATATATTTCTTGATCAAATCCTATCCATTTAGTATTGAATGACAACGTCATTTTACAAGGATAGTTTATAAAGAACTCCTGGCTTGAGAGAGAGAGAGAATACAGTAATATGATTATTGGATAGAATAAAGAATGCAGTATTATTACAAATGTTGTATTGTTAGTTAACCAGAACGTTAAAACTTTGCAGATGGAAAATCCAAATGTCTTTTTAATGTTGTAGTTTAGGTGAAACCAAGATATGATATATACAGAGAGGAGCTTTTTTTGCTGTATTAAATACAGTTTCTAATGTTTTTAACATGTTATCCAGCTACATTAAAAACAAAACCAGAAACTAGATGAGAAATACTAGTAAGTTATACACTTGCATTTATATCAGCAGAAGGCATCCTTGTAGTAATTCAGTCTGAAGGTACTATCATAGCAGGGCATTACTCAGCATAGTATATGCAGGGTTGCTTTGTTTACACTATGATCCTACACCCAGAAAAGCTGCAAGAACAAGAAAGTGTCTTGTGGCATTTTAAAGACTCTACAGATTTCATCTTTTATTTATTTTTGCTCTTTGCAGAATACTCCACATGTGTCTTTTGCACTGCGTGGACATTTGTTTTCTGTTTATTACTTCTGTTCCGTTTATTTTGTCTCTGACCCACCTACCAACTGAGGACACCATTTATGAACCTAACAAAATCATAGAATCATAGAATCATAGAAATGTAGAGTTGGAAGAGACCACACGGGCCATCCAGTCCACCCGCCTGCTATGCAGGAACACCCTCAAAGCATTCCTGACAGATGGCCATCTAGCCTCTGCTTAAAAACCTCCAAGGAAGGAGACTCCACTACACTCCGAGGCAGCATATTCCACTGCCGGACAGCCCTGACTGTCAGGAAGTTCTTCCTGAGGCTCAGGTGGAATCTCCTTTCCTGCAGCTTGAATCCATTGCTCCTTGTCCTGGTCTCTGGAGCAGCAGAAAACAAGCCCTCTCCTTCCTCTACATGGCATCCCTTCAAATATTTAAACATGGCTATCATGTCCCCTCTTAACCTTCTCTTCTGCAGACTAAACATATCCAGCTCTCTAAGTCTATCCTCATAGGGCATGTCTTCCAGGCCTCTCACCATTTTGGTCGCCCTTCTCTGGACTTGCTCCAGCTTGACCATGTCCTTCTTGAATTGGGGTGCCCAGAACTGGACACAGTATTCAAGATGAGGTCTAACCAAAGCAGAGTAGAGTGGTAACAGTACCTCCCTCGATCTAGACACCATACTCCTATTGATGCGAAAATGTACTGGTCCATGAAAGCTTATGCAACCACATATAATCGTCTCATTTTAAAGGGAAGATTTGTTACTGGTTTTTTTTTTCTGGGTGTGGAATTGCACCCTGAGTATAAGACATGCACTGAAGAATATACTGGTAACCTTAGCCTATCCAGCAACCCTGTTTTTTATCCTCAAAACCATCATGGGACACACCAGCTCACCATCTGGTCAGAAATAGGGAAAAAACAAACCTGGAAACAGTACTGGTGTTTTCATTTTTGGAGGGGTTGGCTTTTGGGGGACACTGGTCCCTGTTTTTCACTGCAAAATTGCTTCTCTTGGAGACTTCAGAGGATGGGAAAATTACTTTTGGGCCTGATTCTCACCCCCAGGAGAAATTGGAGAAGGTCCTGAATGGCCTGGAAGCTGCAAACATGGTACTGGAGGGCTGTTTGCTCACCTCTACATTTAAATTTACTATGGAGTGTTTAACATGCATACTTGGAAGCAAGCCCATTGTACTCCACAGGTCCTATTCCCAATTAAGTGAGCACAGAATATCAGCCTTAACTGTTTTATTAAGCCCAATCCATGCATTTTTCAGCTGCTACAGTAGATCTGAATAATTCACTACATCTGAGTAACAGGGCTGCCTCTTTAGAATTTGTCACAAAAGCCAAGGAATGTCATAATGCCTACAGAATTTAACTACCTGAAAACTTCAGTTTCCGTATTTTGTTGCTGAACAAACGGTTGCCAAAATATACTTGACAATGACTGATGAAATTGCAGAAGCCATTAGAGATGCTAAATAAGATCTCTAGTGGTTTGTGGGACAGCTTCAGTACCACTGTTTAATTGCTTGCTGTTCTCTGAGATTTAACAGACATTATGAGAAAAAAAAGAAAATGCAAGATAAATTATGCAAAATAAGAGGAACCAGGTAGCTTGTCTTAATTTGCATAATTTGTACAGGTCACAGAATACAGATTTTTATTACATTATTTGAATTACCTTGGGATTTTTTTTTTTTAAAAAAATTGCATAGACACATAGCTCTGCTTATATTTGTAGAGTACTGAGGCCTGCTTTTTGGGATAAGTACTGATGTATCAGTATGAAACAGCAGAATGTTAACAAACAGCAGAAAATCAAGAAAGTCTTTTCTTGTGAGAAGAGATGAAAAAACAATACAGTATCAGTTGAGGCCTGTCATGTAAGGCATAGAAGACACATCAATGAGAAAGGTGGGGTTTTTTATGAAAGAGGAAGAGAGCAGTAAAGGGAAACTCCAACCTTTACCTGGATCCAACTAGTCTAGTGCCACCTAGTGATTAAACATACAATGACAGTAGGAACACATCCCTCCCCCTTTTGTTTAAAGGATTGGCTGTCAAATACGGTAGATCAATACAGCTGAAACATCTGATAGTTTAGGTAATCAATCTCATGCATGTCTACATCTCAAGGTCTTCCAAATAACTGGAGATAGGGATAGTTTGATTAGTAATCTTGCTGTCAGTTTTACAAGATGACTTGGGTAGAGTATGAAATGCTGAATTTGGGTTTCCAGAAAATGCCTGTGCATTTCATGGTTGTAAATGCTCAGGAATAATAATAAGATGCCAGATTGTTTTTAAATAAATGTCCCAAATTTGGTCTCAACATAATATGATCTAGGTGTTCCTTTTCCCCCTTGTACCAAAGTTGGAGACTGTGCATTTTCTCCATCAGGTCTGAGGAAAATTCTTATCCACAGCTACAGATGTGACAGTTGTCAGAGTGAATTGTGCTCATTACAGAAGGACTCATGACTTCTGTTAGCTTTGTAATCTGAAAAGACAACTTTTCCTATATCAGACTCTTTGGAATGAAATTCTTCTATCTACTTGGAATGAGTACTCTGATTTGTCTTCCTATTAGCAATTCTGCTGGGCTCTCTGTCCAATAGCTATCAGTGGTGCTGATCTATTAGTTCTGCAGTGGTTGTAGGATAAACTTTTGTTCTTTATGTCATTTCCAATACCAGGCCACCACGCCATGCTTGGCATTTAGTTAGACTATTCATTCAAGTAGACTGGTGGCTATACTTTAGGATTTCTTACTTCATATATTACAGTACAGTAAAATTTGTTGCTGTTATTAAAACTTTCAGTTTACTCAGTTGGCCGCCAAAGTGTTTTCTATTTATCTCTGAAATGTTACTGAAGTATTTAGACTACCCTGATCTCATATAGTGTAATCCTTTCTAAGTAGAGTATTTCCATCCATATTTTTTGTTATATATGTTTTGTTTTGTTTTATTTATGTGCTATGTAATTTAAAACAAACTGTAATCTGATTGGCTTTGGGATCAGGTTTTCCACAGGACTACCTGATCCAGCTCCTGAATCCATTTTCAAAATAAATATTGAGCCACAGATAGTTAGGTGTACAAAATATGGAGCACAATTTACCATTTATTGCTATAGTCATCATGCACCAACTGGGAAAGGCATATAATAGAACAGTCTGTTTTTCGAACATCCTTCCTGCGTTCTGCTTCTCCAATGTTATTATCTTTCAAGATTTGTGCATGCTATCTGTAAAGGTACATTATCAATAAAACAGAGGAGAAAAAATCCTCCCAAAAGTAGCAGGGATTCGCATACAATGTGCATGTGTTTGAATAAACATTTACGTGAAAATGTGGAAATAATAGCCCAAAAACAAGTTGTTAGTCGTAACTGAAGTAGATGCATTGAATACTTTTTAGATGTTGGTTTACCAAGTTCCCACTAGTGTAATGTGTCTACCATTAATAAGTGGGTTTAGTCCAGTGAATATAATTTAAATAGAAACATAGTAGATCTCATGATAGCTGTGTGACAGATAACCTTGTGCATCTTCTTACTCTCTGGTCCAAGTTGTTACTGTGGATGGGCAGTTTCAGGGGCCCTGCACTCCTGTCCTATGATCCATTATCTTGAAATAAGACTGGTACTGGACAGCTCTTCTAGCAAAGGGGATGGCTTAAAAGAAAAGGCAGTCTTTTCTGTTCAAGTTTGGTTTGAGATTCTGTATAGTTAAACTCAGTGCTATCCTAGTGGGCCATTTTTGCTGCAATTGCCTTTATAAAGGAGGGACTTCTTTTTCTGGGCTTTCTTTTGTGTTGGTTTTGCAGATACATGAGTGAATTGGTCTTTCTCAAAATGGCTGCTGCAGTGGCTTCTAGTGTTGTACAGTACATAGGTTGCCCTGTAATAGTTATTCCCAATTTGCGTTTTTTCCTGATCAGGGTTTTAATCAGTTGAGATTGCCTTGTCATCTCCATGGTTTTCTGAAGGCTTAAGTCTTCTGTTAGTTGCATTCTTTTCAGAAAACTCTTTGAGCTGAACTCGTAAGCACCAAACGATCTGCAAAGTAATGTTCTTTTCTCTCTTCTTTTTTTAATCAGCCAACTCAATCCAGTCTATCCATAGATGACCATAACAAATGACAGAACATTAAATGACCCAGGTTAAAAAGAATGTGTAGAAGTTGAGTTCTAAAATCTCCGATGTAGAGAAATAATATTAAGAATTTATTTTAGTTTTACTACACATGTAAGTTCAACGGTCTGTCCCTAAGGCATGACTGTCATATAACCATCATATAACTGCATCATGCATTTTCACAAAAGCCTGACATGCACAGTTTTCCCCAGAAACAGGATATGACTGCTTCACTCCTAGCAGTCATTCCTGTTTCACTCTCAGCTTGAATAATAAAGTGGAAATATTTTTGGAATTAGAATGACATGCTCCATTAATTTGGAGGTGGGTTTTTTTCCCCTCCTGTCTGATGAGTGATTTCTATGTCAACACAGCAACTGCAGAATACAGTTGGAATGGATTAGATTATGGTATGGTCAAAGGTTATACAAATGAATATCAATGACCTAGAAACAGGGTTGAATTTTATAATTGAAAATGGCACAATTTTTCTAATAGAATCGTTGTGATTTTGACCTAAGGGATATAAAACAGAGAAAGGCAAACATTCTGATTTTTATAACCTTCTGTTGTAAATTATGATTATGCAGCATTTCCCCATACTAGCTTTACTAAAATTTATCTCACATTTTTTGGAAATGACACATTTAGAACTACATGAAAAATAAACCTGTTTTTTCCTTGAACCATTCTAGTTGTCATGGTGGTTCCTTGGTTTAAAAGGACAAGGATCATGTGCTTCAACATGGGCTATTAGGAGAAGTCTCAGGTTTAGTTAACTGCGATGTTCAGTTAATAACAAAGAAGGATATTAAGAAGCAGGCTAAGATCTTAGCTTGGTACTATGGATGTCCATTTAGCTCTATAAGGACCAATGACTTGATTCAAACAATTCAAAAGACTTGTACCCTGTCTTCTTTCATCAGCTGAACTCAAAGTCATCTTAAATTTGCAACCATATAATAACAATTGAAAAAAAAAATCAAATTGTCAGCAACATATAAACTGCCAGAAAGGGAACAGTATAACTAAAATAACATATCAGGAGAGGATTTAGCCAAAAACCTCTTAGAACAGACATATTTTAACTTAACTTTTGGAAAGAGCAACATATCAATGACTGATGGAGCACATTAGAAAGACCATTTTGCAAGGTGGGAGACACCATATCAAGTAGACTTTGAAGGGAGAAATATGTAGAAAATATGTTCCTTTAGGTGCCCAAGTTCAAAGACGTTCAGGGCTTTATCACTTTCAACTAAGCTCAGAAACAAACTGTGAACATGTACAAATCAAGCAAAATAGGTGTAATATGTTACCGGTGCTTAGCTTGTGTCAACATTTGGTCAGTCACATTTTGCATCAGCTGATTTCCAAGTAGTTTTCAAGGGCAGTCATATGCAGAGAGCATCTAGCTAGAGTAGACATGTGGCTAGCATGTTGTCGGAGTGGAATCATTTTTTTTTAATATCAAAAGTAGAGAATCACAAATTTTAGTGGTATCCTTAATATGGGATAAATTATTTCAAGGCTAATTGTTTGGCCAGGATTTGATCTTGCATGTTAATGGACCCATTCACACTACACAAATATATTCCACTTTAACTGCCGTGGCAACATCCCGTGAAATCATGGGACTTGCAGTTTGGTGGTATACTCGAGAACTCTGGCTGAACATTCTAAATATGTCTCCCTAAACTATCCAGTTCCAGGATTCCATGGGATGTTGCCATGGCAATTAAAGTGAAATCGTAGTGCTGTAATTGTATAGTGAGACTGGGCCCAAAATCTCATGACCATGTACACTTGGTTGTACAACCAGTTTTTAAAATGTCTGTGTGTATACATATGCATGAGCATGCTGTAGGTATCTTTCCCTCCATTTCCTCATATGTGTGTGTGGTAATCTAAGGCCCTTTTCGCAGGTTGCCTGTTTGCATGGCTGGGAGGGGGCGTCTGGCACGAAAAGCCTCAGCAGGAACGCTGCCACTTCCCTCCTGCTTTGTCCCGCAGCTCGCTTCCTGGTTGCGCGACTGTCACACGAGCGCCCCACCCCTTCCTACCGCAGCGCAACCTGGGAATTGCAGGCTAGCGCTGAGGCAGGAAGCGCGACCGGCCCGCTCGTCCGACGTACTGCAGCACAGGTAAGTGCGCAAGGACCCCACGAGCATTGCGCGACCGCGCAGTATTTTCGGCTTAGAGCCAAAAATAAAAAAAATGGACCCATTCTTTGGCCTTTGGGCTCGTGAGCGTCACGTGAACGGGAGTGCGTCATATAGACCGAGGCTCCCATTTACGCGATGCTCAAGGGGCCCTCGCGCTACAGAAACTGCATGCGAAAAGGGCCAATGTTTCTGATGTAACTCTGGTGACAAGGTGACAAATCAGCCTTGACACAGACATCAAGAAAATTACCACAGGAGCTTATAGCAAGAGAAAAGAAAACTGCAATCTGAAAGATTCAATTTCCCGGCTTCTGAAGGATTTTGGTAGGTTGAAACCAATCTGTTTTTGCTGAATTGTGTGTATTCCCAAAGCCTGCCAGATGCTGGACTGAACAAGCAAGCAAGAGGCAGTCCCTGGAGATTAAAAAGCAAGTTCTTAATTCAGAAGGAAGGATTGTGCCAGCTTTAAATAGAGAAGAAAATAGAAATTGATGTTGTGGCAGTATGTGTGTGTGCGTGCGTGCGTGGGATTGCAAATTGTGCATATTATAAGCAATGTGTAAAGGAACTTTTCCTTCTTCCTAGTTTCTCAGTTCCTAACCACAGTGTAGTTGAATTTAAAATAGAGATGATGTGAAGCTTAATGCTAGGACCCTGCAAGATTTTTAATATTCAGTGAGACAGTGTATATATATTAAAAAATTAGGTGTATGTATGTGTATATATATATATACGTATGCACACACACACACACACACACACACACACACACGATTTTAAGGGTCCTTGGGTGCCCTGCAGTTGGGAATATATGAATGGCTGAGGACAATGGAAACATAGGCCATGGAGGATCAGATGGAATTCACCACACGTGGCCAATAAGCACTAGGCGTTTTGCTGATACTGTGGCGTCTGTCCCATTAATGAAGAATGTGATGTACTTTTTTCACATGTGATTTATGACTTTGTAGGCCTCTTTTATACAGATATTCACCTTTCATTGTCTCTGACACAGCTTCTGTATGTATTGTTGGCTGTGGCTTTAGCTTGTAGAACAAGAGGAGGAAGAAATAAGGGTCTCTGTCTTTCAGCTGCTGGCCACCAACAGCTAGGCATGGTGCTCAGCCACATATGTACTTTTTAACACTTCCGTTCCATGCACAGCTTCACAGCTGTGATTAGCTACACATTTTTCTATAAATGTATTTAAAGAAATGTCCCTGCGGAGCTGCACAGCTGCATATCTTTCCCATCCTACAAAAAGGAGGGGGGAAATAACTATGGCTTTGAGAAGGAGTTTTAGTAGCTCGTCCTTCCATTAAGCCTCAAATTTAACTGAAGCTCTCCTGTCCCAGTTCTTAGTTCTTTGAAAGAAATCAATTTTGGAATGCGTTTTCAGACCTCCCATTTCCCTCTCATGAAAAGCTGCTAGGAAGCTAACAGAGTAATCATATATAAACCTGGTCAAAAGCACATTTACAATGCCTTCAGTGATGCTTACTCCTGGGTAAGTGGGTACCATGCAAAATAACAGGAAAGAGGTATGCCTACCCGAGACATGACAGTTGAGGCTTACTTTTGCTTTTAGGTTGGTGAACGGTAGGGTTGAAGAGCAGTTTTTGATGGGAGAGAAAGAAGAAATCATGAAATGAGCTTGGAGTAGGGGAAATGAAGAAATACTCTCAGTTAATCCTTCCATTCCCAAGTGCCCCCCCCCCAAAAAAGAGCACAAGTGCCTGGAGAGCCAAAATAGTTCAAGAACTATAAAGAGGAGGAGTCGGAACAGGAGCCAAATAAAGAAGATGCAGTAGCTACAGTAACATACTTCAAGTCTCCAGACAAATGAGACAAGGGGAGACAAGGGAGACTTTTATAAGGAATGCAGGCTGTTCTACCTGCAATGGTGATGGGAGGAGGGAAATATTCCTCTCCCCAATACAGTAATGTCGATCTGTGTCCATATGCAAGCTTTTAAAAAATATTTAAAACATATTAAGTATTTAAAAACATCTTTAAAACATTGTTAACATTACAAATAAAATTTATCACATCAAGTTACTAACAGGAGTATTTTAAGTACTATATTCCAGTATTACTGCTGAGTATAAAGGTAAATTATTGAGACCATCAACACACAAACTAAAAATTTATTTCTCTGGAATTACAAAAAGTTTTATTGGATTACAAAAAGTTTGATTGACTGTTCCATCAAACACATTTAGAGGGTGCTGCATATCAATAAATTTGTCATAGGGGTTGTTTTGTCCCATAGATCTCAGCTGGTATGTCAGGTTGTCCATATCCAGCAGTGTCTAGGTCCTGTTTAACCTGTTTAACCTGTTTAACTAGGTCCTGTTTAGCCAATTGCTAAGTTAATTTTTCTGCATCTCTCCAATCTTTGGAAATCTCCAATAAAGCTGCTGCAATTAAAGCTGATATCAACCTCCTTGTAATCATGAGAAGCATTAGGACCCTTATATATGGAAAGCATCAGCTGGGTGCCACATTCGTGGACTGTTTGATTTAACATCTTGTATCGAAAATCAAATGCTATTTGCCAAAATTGATACCTTAGTGCACTTTAACCATGTATGGAGCATTGTACCATGTTCCCCACATCCTCTCCAGCAAAGTAGAAGTAGGTTTTTGTTAACTGGGGAATGTCTAACTAGAGTCCAATGCCACTTAGGAATAACTTCATTTATTTTTCCTCTAGATTGTATAGAGATTATTTTAAAAGAGATTATTTTAAAAGAACAGAAAACCTACATTCATATGCATACATTTAACAATGTGAATCTCTGTCTTGTCCTGCAGCCACTGCCACCACCTTCTAGGACAATGTAAGCAATACAAAGCAGTATGCAACCCTCCTTTGTGCATTCCACTCAGCTGACATGGTCTTTGAAATAAACGTCCATTTCTCCCACAGTCATAACATTACATGCTGTTGGATGACACAAACATGTATTTTAAACACAAAGCACATTATCACTGAATAGCCCACCAAGAAGTAATTGCATGGTTATAAATAACAAAAGGAACTGCAATAATACCCTCTACCTAGTTGCTGCTTAGGCAAGCAAGTTGAAAATTGAAGAGAAGCACTTGTGTGCCTTTGGCCAGAGCTGATTCTTGCTGATAGTTTGTGATAGATTTTTCTCACTATCAGTAGGAATTGTGTTACTGTGAAGCACCTCAATCTATAATTTTAAGGATAGCTCTAGTGCAGAATGTATTAGAGGTGTCTTCAGACTATGTTGTAGGAACTCTGTTTTTTCTATTTTGGTGTAATCAGTGGAATTGCTATTTTCTGCAATGAGTAGTATTCAGATCTGAACATTGACAGGCACAGATACAAACACCAAGAGTATTCTATGCTGAATAAAAACTTGGAAAGGTCAATCATAATACAAGAAGTAATGATTCAAAATCGGTTACTGACTTTTATTAACAATCCAAAGGTGATTTTCTTTAAATTCTTTAACAGCTGATACTTTCTTGAAGCTTCAGGAGCTATGTCTGATAATAGCTAAATTGACCAATCACCCAAGCATCAAATTAAGCTTTTGTCATACAGTAGGATACATCAATTCCATAAAAGCATTATCAAAAAGGTTTATAATAATGCCTGTAACAACATTATTCTTAACAGTTTGATGGGATTTCAGTCTAAACAGTAAATTCACTGTAGCTACTTTTGACTAACAATTGTGCCCAATTGTCTATGGATATAAGAAACGGCATTTCCATCTGATCTCTCAGGGAAATCCTAACATATCATATTGTTTTTCCTGGATTTCTTTTCCAGATAGGAAGTTTATTTCTCAGATCATCTAGTTTATTTTACCATTTTTTTCCTTCCCATCTTTAATCTTTTACATTGCATCTTATCTTGTTTTAGCTCATATCTATGGCCTTTCCGCAGGATGACGCTCCTATGTACCATCCCATTGCAATCCTGGCAGCGCCTCTGCCAGGACGAGATCATGTCCCCAGCACTGCTCTCCACACCTGACTGGCTGCCTGCGGAAGGGACTGTGAGGGACATACCTCTTCCTTTCACACTTCAGCCAGCCATCTTCCCATGCTGCAGTGGGGAAGGCAGCGCGTGATCACTCTTCTGGCCCTTCTGCATGGGCAATGGTAATGGAAGGCTTGTGCGATTGGGGGCCATGGATGAAGTTTTTCCATCAATGATATACCCCGCAGTCATGCTGGCTGGTGAAACGAGAAGGGTGGGACCGTGACAACATCATAAGGAAGTGTCATTGCAGTCCCACTCCTCTTGTGTCCCCATGCTGGGAGGATGCCGCCCTGCAGCAAGGGCCTACGGTTGGTGTTGTGCCTCCTCAATTTCTGTTTAAACGTATTTAATCTTAGTTGTTCCGGTGTAATTTTACATGAAGCACCCTCGTTGTTATCTGCATTTTTTGTATCACACCTTAATCAGACTAAACAGCCATTTTATGAGAAAGCTGTTAGATTTTAGCATCCTTTGTCATTTACCCCACTTAAACAGCACAACTCAGTATAGTTTGCAATACAGTCATTTGCAATACAATCAATCAGCAACATTTGAATTACTGTTCAGCTCAAGTGCTTAAAAGAAATTTATTACCTAACAGTTCTGATAATGCTGTTAATGAAACAAACTGTACAGATAGATCCTCATCAGTCTATAAGGTACTCCAGATGACTAGGCTCTTACATACATAAAATACTGTTAGAGAAAAAAAATATTGTATAGTTATTGTAAGTCAGTAGGGATAGCTAAATCTACTTCTGGTTTATGTTACTTTTTGTATGTGTTTAGCCATAATTCCATTTCATTCTATTTTTCCATTAATTTGTGATTTAAGAAGAAATATTATCTCAAAAAACATGTAGCTAAACAATATTTTAATTTGTATTTCCTCTGAAAATTTGTATTTAATTGCAGACTTTGCTGAGAACAACATTGTAACAATGTTTTAGTCCATATATTCATCCAAGAAATGTTGATTGGGAGTAGTACCGAGTGATGGAATTCTGCTGGAAAGACAGTGAGACCTAAATAAACTAGGTCGGAGTGGCATGTTCCCTACTGTATCCCCCATATGCTGTCCCAGAACCGACTCTTAAGCTCTAATGTGGACATCATAAAGTGCAATATATTGTTCTTAGAATGACCTCAAGTTGTTTCTGACTTAGGGCAACCCTGAAGTGAACATATCATAGGGTTTTCTTGGCAAGATTTGTTCAGAGGGGATTTTACCTTTCCCTTCCTCTAAGGCCAAGAAAGTATGACTTGCCCAAAGTCACCCAGTATTCATGTGGGTTTTCATGGCCAAGCAGGGATTCAAACCCTGCTCTTCAAAGTCATAATTCAGTGCTCAAAGCACTACACGGTGCTGTCTCTTGAAATGTATTAGAAGGTTTAAACTATATTTTACATACTAATTTATGTAACAGTCTCTCCCCTGTTTTTCCTAAAGACATACCAGATAGAAGTGTGTATTTTGCCCATGTTTTAGGAAAATGACATCTTCATAAGTGACCTGAAGAAAAAGAGATGGGAAAATAATTTTCAAATCCTGTTAGAGCTGCAAAACAATGTTGAAAAGTACACAGGTATCTGGAATGTAAGTGAAATTATTCAGAAAACAGAAGTATGATTGGTAAAAGAGCCTAGTCCTCAAATGTGCAGATTCTAGAGGTTTGGAAGAGCACACATAATGCAAAGGAGAAAGTGTGAGGAAGCATGAGGAAAAGAAATGCAAACACATGAATTGTTATTTATGTGTTTCCTACTGAATTCAATGATGGTACTCTGAGAGAGTTATCAATAAGATGTGGGATGACAGTGTACTCAAGGAAAAAGAGAGCCAGGTATTGGTAGCTAAAGTAGCTGGGCCTTTTCAATCAAACAGATGTTGCCCTCAGAAACAAGAGAGAGAAAGCACTGGCTTGCTTGCCCACTCAAAGAATTTTGTATTTCATTATCCTCACTGCCCAACTACGGTGGTTTCAGGGAAGCAAATGATGGCTCCCATGACTTCAAGAAATAACTTTATTTTCTCCCTTCCATGGAGTACTGTATTTACTGACTCACTTTTTTTTCTTGAAAAATATTGTTTGAAAATGGGGTGTGTCTTATATGCTGGTGTGTCTTATACACCGGCAAATACGTTAGATCTTGGTGCACCAAGCCATATTTCTCATTAGATAAAAAATCAATTGTATGTCACCGTACTAGCCTGAACTCACTTGATATGTGAATTTGGATGTTAACTGAGTTTGGGCCTACTTATTGCTCACTACCTTTAAGGAAGCCCACGAGGGATCTCCAAATAAGGCAAGCAAAAATTCTGCTTGAAACCCTGGAGAACTGAGATAACAGATGAAAGATTAAAGTATACATGTCCAGTAGCAGGCACGTGAATCTCAGGCTCTGTGTCTGACATAGCAAACCCGATCACTGTCATCTTGTACCAAATCTTTAAAATAAAAGGGGGAAGAAAGAAAGAAAGAAAGAAAGAAAGAAAGAAAGAAAGAAAGAAAGAAAGAAAGAAAGACAGAAAGAAAGAAAGACGGACGGAAGGAAGGAAGGAAGGAAGGAAGGAAGGAAGGAAGGAAGGAAGGACGGAAATATGTGTTTTATTTGTGGTTTCCAGTTTCTTTGGTTTTATTTTAGAAACTGATTTAGCTTATGTAATGTGCAGTAATAATGTCTGTAAACTACCAGATCATGATTTATACAGTTTCTGCCTGTGCCTTCCAGACAATCCATCTGCATGGTTCCTTTCCTTTCCTTTCCTTTCCTTTCCTTTCCTTTCCTTTCCTTTCCTTTCCTTTCCTTTCCTTTCCTTTCCTTTCACCAGATTAAAGTAATTTTCTCTTTGCAAGAGGTTTATATACAAATTACTTGCCTTGGTAAAGACCAGTCATGGAAGGACAATTGCACCATCTATTTGATGAAGAGCAACTTATGTTAGAGAACTCTATAAATCCAGGTTTCAAGCTGAGATAAATTAGGAAAGGCAAAACAGATAAGGTCATTGTGGTCATTCCATAGGATCTACTTTGGCTTTGTATCAGATATTGGATCCAGATGGGTGTAGGTCCTGCTAACTAGCCTGCAAGATATCAGTACAGATAATAGTAATAATAACAATATCAGCATCGAGACATTCTTTCTTCTCATTCCTCCAATCCTAGCCTTCTTTACCATCTGAATCTCTATTCTGGAGAGTTCCAAACCCATCAGGCAGATATTGAGAACCCATGAGGGGCTGTGTTGTTTGGGAGGAAACTGCTTCTCCACCTTCTGTAGGGGAATGGAGCCAAAGTTTAATATAAAGATGGATTTGTATCCTATGGTGCATATAAGAATGAAACTTCTCTAGGTGACCATTTGTTGTCTCCCATATTCTGACCTGTCACAGTACTATATTTCAGGTACTTTCATTCAAATATCACCTCTACCCCACTTTTGCCATCCATGTTCCTATTCTGGAGGAAATTACTCCCCTTGCTTGCATCACTGAAGTCTGACTTCTTGAAGTGTTTATCCAAATACAGGCCTAGATGGTCACAGCTCAGTGCAGTGTCAGGTTTTTTTAATTAATAAATAAGTTTTATAAATATTTTATTTGCTTTTATTTTAAAATATGTACACAAAACATCCAGGGGTCACCCAGTATTTAACTTATTTGATACATGCCTAGAATTGATTGTTAGCACAGCCTTCCTTCACCTAGTGCTCTCTGGATGTGTTGAACTACACCTTTCATTTTATCCCCAGCCAGCCATGACTATTGGCTGTACTGCGTGGGCATGAAAGATGGATAGATCTCTTAGGCCATTTCTGCGCTATACTCCTATAGCCTGATTATTCCACTTTCAACATCCTATGGAATCCTGGGGCTTGCAGTTTAGGGAGGGGCTGACCAGGGCTGACTGGCCCCTCCCTAAACTGTAAACCCCAGGATTCCATAGGATGTTGAAAGTGGAATAATCGCACTGTAAGAGTGTAGTGTGGAAATGGCCTTAATCTCAATTGCATTTATTTTCTATGAATTCTGCTTCTTTTTTGTCTTTGTATCGTGTAGCAAGATTTCATGCTTTCTTCCCACACTAAAATTCATACTAATTTATTATACATGTTTTCCCTAATGTTTTTATGTACATGATTCACTTATTTACACAACTTTCCCTCATTGACTGAAGTGTGTTTCTACATATTTTTCTCAATAATGCATGTGTTAATAGTTCACATTTTAAAATGCTGACATTATTTTGTGTATAATTTATTTCTAATAAATGCCTTTAAACCTGACAAATATGGAAATACTAGTGGTATGCTGTACATTTTTTTTTCCTCATGAGAGTCTTAGGAAGTATAAAAATGCAACTTTTGTTGAAATTGTTGAATCTCATCAAATTTCTTTCTATCTGTGTTTAAGACCAACAAATCTGGCGTGCACTGGGCTGGGGAAAGCTGTGTTACTGTACCATCCACTCCATTTCATAACAAACATTGTGGCCAACTTTGTTGAATGAGTCTTTGTAGTGTTATTGAAACTGCTTACATGAATTGTTCTACGTAATATTTGGAGAAATCATAGTTTTAATGATAAGGTAAGTGCTCAAGATGAGTACAGGACCTTATAAACTCCATAACGATAACTTACTATGCCGAAGTGCCAGATGTTTTGTACCAGTTTAGAAAGATTTGGTCCATTTATTAGGGTCAGATCTTCTTAAAACATATAAAACAATAATTTCTGGCCATTGTGTGGTAGACATGTTAGGATGCTCTACCACCTATAGAGCCTTATGGAGCAAATTATATCAGAGACTGAGAGGCTAGCCCACCAGTTGTAGTTTTTGCTTCTGTGGGTAAGCATGGAACTCTTGGGAACTGTCCAGGATGGTAACGGTGAAGTAACTTGTTGGATTAACAAAGGTTGAATCCAACATATTTACATACTTGCACTAGCAAAGTTGATTTTTCTACTCTCCTTAATCCAAGATTAGATATTGCATTCTTGTTTGCCTTAAATTAGGGAAATAAAATTTTAAAAACAGATCCTATTGATTTTACATGCCATAGAAATATCTTGTGGAGCTTGTTACGAGAATCAAGTAGCCAAAGCTGTAGACACTTGCGATGTACATCTTTGCATTTTTCTTGCTCACAGGCAAAAACAACAATTCCTGTAATATTCTTCCCCACTGTATGAGAATACAAACATTTCTGCACAGTTGCTGACCATTGCTTATGCTCTGTTAAGTATGTGAAGAAACACACCTTCTTTTCCTATGTGGAAACACATTTTCTATTCAGAAAACAGGCTTTTTACAAAGAAGTATGCATAGTTTTTCTGTCTGGAAAATACACAGAAAACCCACATGTATTTTTGTGTGCCCACAAATACTTCATGAAGTACAGAGAATCTTTCAATAGCTTTGTGGCCACCTGTATTTATCTCACCGGTTTCCTAACTAAGAAGTGAATAACTATTGTTTTTTTCTATCCTTGGTAGACACTGTGGTTACCAGCTTCTGCATAAACTGTGATTTCAGTTTAGTTCAAAACCATAGTGTCCCATTTATATGGAGTGAGAAAACATGATTGCTTAATTAAGAAATGCTGTCTCAAAGAATGTGAAGAAAGGGAGAAAATTGGCAGCATGTGACCATGGAACATACAGGTGTTACATCCAAACCGGATGTGTCACATATGAAGCCACATATGACTTTGCAACAAAATCTAGTCCTTTCAGTATCACTTGCCCAAATGTGGACCATTTACTTAAAATCATTCTGGCTGGTTATTTTTAGACAGAATGAGTTAGCTGGAAGCAGTTGGCAGACCTCCAGATAGTCTGTTATACTTGAATTGAAAGCTTTGTGTTTTATGTGTGAGTGCTAGATAATTAAATGGTTAAGGTAATGGCACTATAAGAATAGTTCTATAATAACTATCAGCAGAGATATGTTGAGATGAGAAGATGAACAGTCATATAAGGTGTCAAGACAGTTTTTGGTAGCAGTGTTCTATTATTGTAAGAAAAAATGGAGCGAAGGGAACACATTCACACAATGTATTTATTTCTGAGATCCCCATGTCAGCTTCTTTGTAGAAAGATAACATAATTACATATGGAAGTATGCTTCTTGGTTCCTTCTGTTGTTGTTAATTTGTGTTTTCAGAAAAACCTATGGCTCATCTCTGCCGAGATTGTATTGCTGAGGATAGGATAGGTAGAAGAACAGCAGCATGTTTTTTACAAGGCAAAATCTTCCTATTTTTGTAACTTAGTTCTGTTCCTGAATGGTTACATTTCCCATAATGTGGACGTGTGTGTGTGTGTGTGTGTGTGATTAAAAAGCAAACCAACTCTCCCAAGTTTGTATGTGTGCACATACACCTGTACATGTATCTCTCTATATATGATTCCACTCCAGTTTTTGCCAGTCCCCTCTGCCTACAGCAGCCCTCTGTGTGTCCTATCATACACTGTTATCTGGGCTCCTCCAATCACCAAGATAAGGTTTACAATAGGTACAAGACTATGTAGAGAGAGGGACTGGAAATCAGCAAACATTGGGTACCTGACTTGCACTAGAAGAAGTAAATTTCATGATTTCAAAGCCACTGTTGAGGCCCCATGAATAAGGATGCCTCATCTTTTAAAGTCAATTCTGTTATTATCCTCAAGCTTGATGTATCATTAACCCACTAAGCAAACAAGCAAAACAATAAAGCCACATTCTTTCTCATCGTTGTTGACATTATGTTTTAAAATAGAGTTCATAGCAAAACAGTGTGTCCAAAGCTAGGAAGAAGATTTGTTAAAATTAGTTACCCCCATTTATTTTTAGAAATCAAAAGCATTTTTTTAAAAAAGGCATTATTTAAATAAACACCAGCAATATTAAAGGATTGAGTGATGAAGAATATTTTGTATTATTTTAATTCAGTATTAAAAGAACACAATTTGAGAGACCTTTTAACCATTTTTATTAACTTTGATTTTTTAAAAAAATGCTTAAAAGTTTTAAAGTTTTCTGCTCCCTTGCTCTGGAACTCCCTTCCCAGAGTCAAGCAAAGACATTTTTATACCAACGGACATCCAGTGTGTGACTATGGCCTGCCTGATAAAAGGTGCTGGATATTGTTAACCGTGCAGAATTTACAGATCTTTGAGCTTTAATTATGTATTTTAACTTTGTTTTCATTCTTATTTGATTGTTTAATTTATGGTTTTTAACTATTTTTTAAAATTTATTTTCATCCACTTTGAGTCCTTACCAAGAAATAAGCAGGTTATAAATAAAAATAACAACAACGACGTATTACTGATACGTTAGTAATGATTAACATAACAAAATCAGTTTTATAGTTTTCTTTAACCGTAATTAAATAAATCAATGTATGAGTTAACACCGATGTTAGTTTTTAATAGTAATGTTTCCAAACTCTGCATTTGCCCTTAGTCAAACAGCTCACTGACCATTTCCTTTTCTTTTTTTTCTTCACATTTTTCATTGTTGAATTTGCAAATATTGCAACACATACATTTTTCTAATATTGCAACAAGTCATCAATTTAAAAATGAAAAATTAATGCCAGAGGAAATGATAGACCACAAAACATGTAGAAAAAAGGCAAAGCCTAGGAAAGTGTTTGTTGTTTAGTGTGGCTCCACCCATGGCATTTTAATGCAGAAATCATGCATCATAAATATGTAGCAGATCACACACGCATGTTTACAACACAAGTATATAATCACATCACCTAGATAAATGCTGTATCATTAACTGTAGCAAGTAATGTAGTTTATAAAGAGATCAGAAATCACATTAAATTTTCTATCACATCTAGTATAAAAGATGTAAATAGTGTAAGTGGTATATGTGGTACAACCAACATGAGTTATTCATATAACAGAACTGAATGGATAACATAGAAAAGCATAAAAAGCACAATTGCAAATAGTATATAAAAGAGCATAAAAACCGTGAATTGTATATGTATAACAAATCATAGTTGATGTGAATATATATGAGACAGTATGACTCGTCCATTAAATACTATAAATAAGATACTTAACAGTTAAAGCTCAAAGAACAAACACATTCTCTTCTCTTTCTTTTAATATAAGCCAAGCTTTTGGTGGGTTGTATCTTACACAGTGACTTTATTGCTGTAGTCAAAGTGAACTTAATTAGGGGTTTTGTCCCTAATTAACACACTGACCAATTATTGGCAAATTTGTAGACGTATTTTTGCAAAAAGGCTCCAGCGCTATATACTCACCGGCATACTTCACTTGTGCTTCCATGACGATGCCAGATTGAACAGGCGCCTGTGAATGTGACTGTACTTGACACAGTTATATTAAAGGGTCAGAGTAATTGCTGCATGGAGCTAAGGTCGTGACACAGCCAAATAATGGTGGGCACAATGCCTGTCTTTCATGATCTGCTGGGCTCAGTAACTCCCTGGGGTTGTGGGTTGCGATTGCGTTTCCAGATGGTCTCTTTTGGTATGAACACCACTCATGATCTGTCCAGCGGTATCATTCATGCTAGCAAAGAGCAATGCAGAGAGGTCACGGTAGCACATGAATCGCAGAGCAGATGCCAGCTGTTGCTAAGCCCTGGCTCCTGGTACTTTTCTAGCTATCTGCTAGGGTGGAGGAGAAAGGACTGTGCTTGTTTACTTCCCAGAAACAACATAAAGGAATATGGAGGATAAGCAGTAATTAGTATTCCTCAAATTCCCATTTTCCCCCCAGACTCATTCACTGTAAACTGTTAAGAAACAGGGATATTTTGCCCCACTCCTCCCCAAAAATGCAGTGGAACAACAAGGGAGTTGCCATATTGAGTGCAGTTATATGCAACAGTTTGATTATCTAACTTTGGGGCAGAATCCTCCATTGCAAGGTCAAGTATTCATAGTGTGAGTATGGCTGTTTCTACATTACACTGTTATAGTGCTGTTATTCCACTTGCAACACCCAGTTTAGGGAGGGGAATTCAGAATTCTCAGCCAGGGAGCCCTTTGGCCTCAGTAAACTACAAACTCCAGAATTCCACAGGACATTAAAAGTGGAATAAGAGCACTATAACAGTGTATGTAGAAATGGCCTAGTTTTTCATATTGCAGTATTTGAGTTAATTTACGTAGTGGCCTTGGCTTGGATCTATTGGATTTTTAGTTTTATTTTGGATATGTTGTATTATTTTGAACTGTGTACAAATGAAAGTTTAGCTATGCTGACCATAATACAGATTCCAAAAACCTCTCAGTTATTTATACGATTTTAAATTTTTTTCTAACCTGTTTCATTGACCACGCTTTGCAGTCAGAGCTTTGGATATAGGGTGGGACAGGAGTTTAACAAATAAATAATAAATATATTGTATATAGTGGCACATGGGTGTTTTCTAGTCTGTTAATCCATGTTCGACACATAGATTATTGGACTGTAAGAAATGGATAAGTTATTTTATCCTCCTTGGGCAACTTTGCATTAATGTTTATGAAAGCAATTCCCCACCCAAGCATTCATGTCTGTCCCCAGTGTACGTGGCATTAGGGTTGGTTCCCAAATGGCCTGGGAATGGTGGATCAGCTTGATGTGTAGGCATGTATTACCTTGTGGAGCTTTTCACAATATGCACCCATGAGCTGCACCTAATGACCTTTGAAGGCCCAGTTACAGTTCAAATGCTGCCAAGCCTAAACAGCATCCTCTTTTAAATGCTGAAGTGAATTTAAGAAACAATTTAAGCTATGGAAGGGTGAGGGTGAGATATGTTACTCAGTGGGAAAATGCAAGAATTCTCCTGGGCACAACCAGAATAGCGTATTAGATCCCATCTGCTGTGTTTTATTTTCATTTTATTTTCTCTCTCTCTCTTAATCTCTCTCTTTCTCTCTCTCTCTCTCTCACACACACACCAAGATGACCCAAGAGCAAGGCAGACATTCTCAGTCAAACCAGCAAGTAGCAAATAGAGCCAAAAGACACTGTTAATTAAAAAGGGTCTTCTGTATCTTAGCCTACTTCAGAGCTCTTCATCACACATACATTTTTACTTCAAAGTTATCCCACGAAAAGTTAAAAGGTCAGTTACAGAGAATAGCATGCTACTTTCTTCTGAACTGGGCTAATTAGTAAAAAGGGAGCTTATTATATGTAACCAGATTCCTGTTTTCCCTTGCCTACTTTGTACAGTATCACTACAAACATTTTTAAAATAATAATAATAATAATAATAATAATAATAATAATAATAATAATGGGCTAAACCCATCATTCTCTTGAAGGAAGTATAGGAATATTCCTCTTCCCACATTAATACTGTAGCACCACCTCACTCAGAGACAATCCCTGGAAGGTTTCCTCCCCCTCCCCCTAAGCTGTTTTGGGGCTAGCAGTAGGGAGAGAGGATTGAGTCCCTTGTTGTTCCACTGCAGTGCATTAGTACATGAGTGGACAATCCACCATTGGATCCCAGCTATTATCATAAATCTAATTACATGAAATGTCTGCAGTAATTCAGAGGAGGTGGTGTTTAAGAGAGCAATCTGCTTGTGGTTAGGAGTGGAGAACAATGTGATAGATTTCCTACCACTTTCAGAGTCTGAGCAGGACACATCATTCCAAAAGATGGCATGCATAGCGTAAAAAAGGCAAGATTGGAAGTACTAATATGTATCTATAAGTACAAATTTAGAAATAATGTAATAATTTAAACAGAAGTTTGTTTGTTTGTTTGTTTAATGAAGTGAGCTACAGTACACAGAAGCTCTTGCCATAATAGATCTAAAAATATTAGGGTGCCACAATATTCTTTGTGTTTTTCATAGTAATAAGCTGCATCTCATGAGTCCCATTGAGCGAATCTAAGTGAACATATTAGGCTTAGCCTGCCAGTGTATTTTGCATATTAAAAAATATTCCCCTCAAAATTGATTAATATGATGTTGCTTTGAAATGTTAAATAACTTTTCTAAATAATAGAGCTGTTTGTCCACAAATTTATATCTATATGCAAGGTAGGCAGAATCTATCATACTCAATTTAGTAAAAGTGCTGTTAATTTCCAAGCAGAGCACCATGTACAAAAAAGAGTGAGATCTCTAATGCAATTTTGATTATTGCTGAAGTATTTACTAGTTAAGCCTGCTTTCTGCCTACTTTATACAAAGCATAAGCGAATATGGCTTTCGATACATGTTAACTGCACTTAATTGAGCAAACTGCTGAAGTATATACAATTTCCAGAGCTCTTAATTTTCAGAGAAACCAGAGAACACAAATTAAATCTCTGGTTATCTTACAGTCAAGGTTCTAATTTTAATCCTTTTATGCTCTAAACCTTAATACTGGTTGTGGGTCGACCTTTTCCCCCCTCTCAATTACTTGTCAACAATACAGTATCACCAGGACCTTATAGCATGGGAGGAGACAGGATTAGTGAATGATAGTTTGGTTTGCTTGAGAACCAATGTATTACAATGGATAGTATATCAGATTTAAAGCAGTGAGACACAGTGAACCATGAAGGTTATTGGGATAGATCAGCCATTCCATTCCATTTCATCTAACCTGCCTCCCAGGATTGTTACAGGATCAAAAGGATGGCCCCACAACTTGATTCAGTGTCACTTAGTATTTCCCAGCTTTGACTTAATTGAGACTTGATAGTTAAAGTGAAATGAGACTTGTAAAATTTCCTATGTTCTCACTCTTTTTTATCATCAGAACAGTAACTTAACCAGGATGAGGTTCTGTGTATGATGTCATCTCAGCAACCTAGTGAGTTCCATGGCTGAGTGAAGATTTGAACGTGGGATTCCTTGATCCTCCTAGTTCACACTCTACCCACTAAAGGGCGGCCTTTGACACAGAAATTTTGTGATGTCACTTTTTGGAGGGGCCAACCTTATACAGTAGGTCCACATATACTGAGAAGGATTTGCTCTTGGATCCAGTGTATTATGTGATTTTTGTGTATAATGTGGAACTCTTTGCTCCTTGCTCAGAATGAATAAGAAAAGCATCGCAGCTGCCAAAAAAAAATCAGTATTGACATATCAGAAGAGGAAAGTTGATCAATTTCAATAGCAAGACCACTTAATGAGCCTGAGATAGCAGCACTAAGGAGCACCAGATATCATGAGCAGCACTGTGCAAGCAGCACAATGCATCAGCACCCAGGAGCACCAGATACCATGAGAATAGCTTGCAACATGAGGTAGTAGCAGCCAGATACCATAAATGAGCAGTGCTGGAAGCCAACGTATAATTGAAACCACATACAATGAACTCATGTTAAATGTGGGTCTATTGTAGTTGTCAATGGAAGATACTTTGATGAGCTGCTAGGTTTGTTTCTGACTGCTGTGGAGCAAGCAGTGAACACTTCTGCCCTTGGTAATAAAGGGAGACGTTGTGAAATTGAAAAGTCAAGCTGCCATGTACATGGTAGACATTCTTGGGATATTTGACTGGGGTCACATGATAAATGGTCAACTGATAAGTCAATATATAATCAATATAATAATCTTTAAATATACTCAGATATATACATGATTAAACATTAAAAAACTGTACATTCTGATCCATGGAATCTGTTAAATAATATCACTGTACCCTTTTTGTTCCTCTCGTTTTCTAGGGAAAGCATAGCAATAGTGCTTTAAACAGCTGTGGAAACTATTGTAGCTAACGAAGTAGTTTCATCTAATGAGTCTTGAGGGGTAGATTCCATTGTACACAGAAACCAATAAGGTTTTATCATAATAGTTGCAATCAAACTTGAAGTTACAATGGCATATAAAAAGAAGGGACAAAGACACGACAAAGGGAATTAAAATAATCTCAGAGCATGTGACAACACATTCCTTTTCCATCTTGTTTAAGCATAATTGTTTTGGGGTTTTTTAGATTAAATACTGTCTTGGGACAGAGTTTAAAAACTGAGCTTGAAGACAAGCATTTCTTATAGAGTATTTGTGACTCCAGGGAAGTGAGTAGAATTTATAATCTGCACAGAAGAAAACAAACTGTCCCTTGGTGATCAAGTTCTGTTACAGGGGGAAAATGTGATTTCCTCAACGTTGTGTTGAGTGTCATAGGATTTGGGGGTGGGGGACGCTAGTTTTAAGGGATAGCTCTGATAATAAATATAAATAATTGGCAGATTGTTAGGGGAAGGAAGTCAATAAAATCCCTTAAGTCTAGAAAGCTTTAAAATGTATTCTGTTGGGACTGTTGTGCGATGCCTAACTCAAAAGCACCCCATCTGTATTAAAGATTTGCAGGTGCATTTTACAGATTGTCTTTATTCAGGGCCATGTGTGTACACTTTGGGGGGAAGATTAAGCCAAAACATTTTAAACTGAGAAAAGTAGTGTTCAGTGCCCCTCATTATGCTATGAGATGTGTAAGTCAGTTTGCAAAGATTATTTTGAGGTGAGGCTCAGCTTCTACTGAGCCATCCTCAGACTTTACTGACCTATTTAGTTTTTACCCATATACATTAAGGGATATCTTCACAGTCCTCAACAGTTAAAATTCTGATTCTCAGTCTGCAGAATTCTAGTTTTCCTGTACTTCTGTAGAATTACAGACTATGTACTAGCCTGCCTGGGATTTTATTTAGTTGACTTAACAAATGAAGCTAGACTGATGTCAGTGAAACAGAAGCCTTTGCAATGGGTAGGAGACACCATTCATGAGATCTCTGAAACATTATTGACTAATTATACCAACACCAAGAATCCTGCAGCCAGCGTTACCATACATTTGATCTAGAAAGCAATAGGCTGTGAAGGGAAGGAAATCTCACCAAATCACTTGTTCTTAGCAAGACAGATTATCTTGACAGTTTGTTAACTCATATGAAATCTAGGGATTGAAAATTGTTGTTCATTTCTGTCATACATACAGAAACAAATAATTTTAAGAATTTTCTTCCTAAGGGTGAGGTTATGACCATTTCTGTACATTTTAATGTTTTTTTTTAACTTCAGGACCCTTTTGTGAAAAAAATGCACAAAAAACATGAATTCTTTTCAAAAATAAAAATTTTATGTAAAATGCACTTTCTTTGGGAAAATGTTGTTTTCTGCACAAAAGTGATTTTTGGTGAAACCCTATGCTTTTTGCACAATTTTTTCAAAAAAAAAATCCTGGATTCAGAAAAATCTTCTAGTGCTTGGTTAGTTTCCTAACAGAGTTTCTTCATGTGTATGTATTATGAAGAAGGATGTAGTACCTGGAAATTCAGAATGTTAAAAACTAGATTATTTCAATAATCTCTAGAACCATATGTAAGGTTGTTATCAGTGTTGCTGATGAGGGACTGAGATGAAGAGACACTAACATTCCTAAAATGATTTAATCAGTTTGTGACAATCAGAAACAAGTTTTAAACAGAGACTTACTCATTGAAAGCTCATTCTCTTAAATGAAATGTCATAGCAGATTCTACAGATACAGCACATTTGCACATTATGTTATGTGTCTAATCCTTTCGGAAATGTCAGATCATTTTCTAACAGAGACAAGGACAGTAGTAGGACTTTATTTTGGGTAGCCACCACCAAAATCTGATGCATCTGATGAAATAGACTTAAGTCTACAAAAGCTTATGCTACCAACTTCCTTCAGTTAGACTTAAAGGTGCTACAAGATCCCTTTGCAGACTGATCCAGACTAAAATGGCTGTGTCTCCCAACTCTAAAACGATAAAGGTTACTGATAAAGGACAAATGCATCGGATGTGACTTCTAGGTCATTCAAATTAAATAGTCAAATTTCTAAAAATTGTAATGTATTTTTTTAAAAAAATTATCTCATAAAGTAAAGTCACATTCATAAACTGTGTTTTAAAGAGAGACAAGAATTGTGTTAAAGTACTGTATTTGCTGGCATATAAGACTCACTTTTCCCCCTGAAAACTACTGTTTGAAAATGGGATGTGTCTTTAAGACACATACGCCGGTGTGTCTTATACACCGGCAAATAGTATTTGCCGGCGTATAAATAAGATGTGTCTTATATGCCAGTATGTCTTATACACCGGCAAATACAACAGTGCTGAAAAAATTGTGAAGCCCTATTTTATGAATCTTGCTTAAGCTATATATTCAGAAGGTGTTCTTTAGCAATCTTTTCTCTCTGACCTATACCCCCATTAATAGTCTGTTAATAGTGATAATATTCACATAACCTACATGGAAAGATGACTGAGATGCTGTGTGCAAAGCCTTTGATATCTCTTAGCATACAATCCAGTGAATTCTTGTCTGGGAGCCAATCCCACTTTCTCATAACAATATTTCTTCTAATAATATTGCATTGCATGGAATGGCACACATGTTGTTGTTGTTGTTGTTGTTGTTGTTGTGTGCCTTCAAGTCAGCTCAGAATTATGGAGACCCTATCATTATCAAGATTTATTCAGATGGTACTGGCTCTCAGTTTATAGCACTCTATAAGCACCAAATATTACCTTGAAGCGAAGAATCATGTGGAATCAGAACAATAACATTATAATGGCATGTACTTTGTGGATTTGTGTCCAATTCACATGTGTTAGTATCAGTTTTGAAAGTGCCCTTTGACTACTCAGTTCAGTTTTGTACTGAACATTATTGAGGACGGCACTGCTGCTATAGTTGTGAAGCATACCTAACGCACATAATATGTCTTTTCTAAATAAGTGCTGTTTCAGAGCAGTTTTGCACATTTAGTAACTCAGGAGAACTGTGTTATTTAGCAAGGCCGCATGGTTTTTAAAAAGAAACCCTGTAAGAATTCTGTTTATGCACCCTTAGGCTCTGCTTTGGGGCATCCAAGTGTTTTCTTTCAAAAGAAATCCTGAAAGTCACTTGTCAGTACAGCTATGTATGGAAGAAGGTGGTCATTTTTGGCATCTTCTGTGCCAAAATAAATCATCTGAAAGGAAGGAAGCATTTCAGGTAGCAGATGATCTGGGTATATAGCACAAATGGCAAACGTTACTGTTCTGTCTAATATAAAGAAAATAACTCTTAAACACCCATCAGTAGACTCACCAAGGAAGTATGAGAATAAACACCATCTGGGTCCTGCTCAGCCTCTGACAGATGCTTATCCTAGATGGATTTATATATAAGCTCTTCTGGCAACAAGAGCTAGAGAGGTCTGACCTGCATATATACAGAACTTTTAGCAGTGCCATGAGGAATAAAGCATTAGTATCAGCTCAGCAACATTAAACAGGGTTTTCCTTTTCCTCCTTACTCACTCCTAGAACAGCACTCAAAAACCTGCCTTGCTCACTTGCACATTTCTTGAATGGTAATTCCTGGCCAGGAGAAACGTGGCTCATAGAGGCTGTAGTCCTCCACACAGTTATGAATCCCATGGATTTCAGTGGGATTTAAGCAGCCCAGGTACTGTGCAGGGCTGTAGCTAAGGACTGAGATCCATAAAACCATGAAGCTAGTCTTATGTCCCCTAGAGAACTTTAGACTGTTTTTTTTTTTTTACAAGAAGCCTTTTAGTGCTACATAGCAAACTACTTGCGGAGAGTTTCAGTAGCTGTTGGAAATATGGGAGAGGGCGAATTCAGCAATTCCATTGCAGGGATGGGGAGAGGGGCCTGGGCCAATTTATTTACTGGGCTAATTCAATCCCCTGTGTCAATCTAAGTATTTATTTGAATTAAATCCAGGGTATGGAAAATAATACAGGGGTAGCAACACTGAAATAAAAAAAAATTCCGAAGTACACATTGTGGTAGTATTTTTATTAGGCAAATCGAAAGACACAAAATACATCACATCAGTTTTTGCAGCCTACTGGCTTCTTCAATCAGAGATGATAAAAAATTTGCAGGAGAAGAAAAAGGATGGTGTCACAGGTCTGCATCTTGCATAGGGTACGTGCTTAAGGTAGTCTTCAGGGAAGCTTGATGCAGACTTCAAAGACAGGAAGATATTACACCTGCCTCAAGACCACCTTAAGCAAATATCCCAAACATAATGCAGACCTGTGCCTGACAGCATCACTTTCCTTCTTTTGCGTGCCCCCCCATCCTTGAATGAGGAGGAGCTAATGGAGTCTGAAAGCTAGCTTGGTGTATTTTGTGCCTTTTGACTGGCAACTGTTTTTAGGCCACACCCATGTGGCAATGAGGTGACCAGGAGCAAAGGCAGTTTTTAAAAATCCAATAAAATATTTTTCTCCATTGGCAGCGACAAAGCTTTTTTTGAGAAGTGGGTTTGTCTGCATTCTGTGTCTGGCCATAAGCCTCTTGGTAGGCAGTACATGAAGTCTCCTGGAAGCTTCTGTGCTGCCAGGCCTAGAGATAAATTTAGCTGTTTAGGCAAAGTAGGCCAATAGCAGCCAAATTAAGGTTGTTTTATTTTATCTTGGAGGAAAACCCTCAGAAAAAAGAAATCCCAGCCCACTCATTCAAAGTTAGAATTCCCCTGTTTATTGGCTAAGTTCAGTATCAAGTATACACTCATAATCCAATATGTAAATTATTGAAGTTTTGTATACTCCTAACTCAAAAATGTGTCATCTGTAGTGGTGTAAGATTAGGCATAAACTTCTGTTGGCAGAAACACTATTCTACTGCCAATGAAACTGCTTCTCTATCTAAGATCTGCTGGCAGAAGAGGCAAAAAGGAGGCAGAAAATGAATAAGGAGAAGAAGGAGCTGAGTTACAACTCCTGTGCTCCTCCATCCCAGGTATGCAGCTGTAGTGACAGCACAAAATTAGTTCAGAATGAGGGTAGGTAATTTTAAGTACCTGCAAGCTGTGAAGGTTTTTGGAGTTAGCTCAGCTGTAGCTGTGAAGTATTTGTATTCATGAAGTATTTGTGTGCACACAGAAATATATGATTTTTTTTCTGTGTGTTTTCTGCACAAAAAAAGAAGTGTACAGTCAGCCCTCCACATTTGCGGGTTTCACTTTTGCGGATTTGACTATTCACGGATCATTTGCTGTCACCTCTGCCGCTTTCCTATGCCGTTTTTAACAGGGACTGCCAGCCTTGTGAAACTGAGAAACGGTGAACAAGGCTAGTAAGTCCTATTAAAAATGGTGTGAGGCAGCATTGGAGGTGGCAGTAAGCCCCAGCAGCCATCCACTTCTGCCTTATGAAGGAACCCTGGTGCCTCAAAGAAATCCAAAGTGGGTTGAATATGGTCATAATACTTTTTGTGTGTGTCACATATGGTTTGGGAGGGCCTAGAGTTAGTCATGGTCTTTTCACTTTCATGGGGGTCCTGTGCCCCTAAACCTAGCGAATGTGGAGGGATGACTGTATTTCCTTGCAGAATGCCTGTTTTCTGCATAGAAAATGTGTTTTTACATGGGAAAAAAGGTGTTATTTTTGCACATACTTCCTAGTGCACGAACAATAGTCAAGAACTGTGTAGAAATCTTTGTATACAGTGGGGAGAATATGCAGGAATTTTTGTTCTTGCCTATGAGCAAGAAAAATCCAAAGATGTACATCCCTAGTGTCTACATATATGACTATTGCAGCTGCAGTGACTCCCACCCATTTTGACCACTTAGAATGGTGGTTTAGGCAACTTTATAGTGCAGTCCTGTACATGTTACTCAGATGTTAACCTCTTTGACATCATGTGTACCTAGTACAAGGAAAGTATTACAGTATTGTCACCTTACACTTCACATATTTACTCAGAGAGTGACTATAGGATTGCCATCTTAGTTAACCAGTAAAATGAATATTGTGAATGTGAACAATTTTCCATACATAAACGTTGGAAGCACCATATAATAGCAAAAATACCTGTTAACTTACTCCTGGAAGATTGTCTTGTGAAGGGAATAGGGACGTAATTCTTTACATCCAGTCTGAATTTTGTATACCGTAACTCCCGAACTATAGCCCAGTCAGTTAATAGTTTTTCTGAATAGAAATACTGTTTTATGTACATAAAATGCTATTTCCTGTGAAGAAAATGCTGCCTTCTGGGCAAAACAACCATGCAGAAATTTTGCACAGAATAAGCCCGAAAGTGTGAAGATTCCAGGATTATTCTCATCAGGATTTCCCAAGAATTTTTTGAATATTTTCAAGTATTCTTTTCATTCCTAGAAAGGAAACAGGATGGAGGAGCATTACTTCAGACTTCACAAAGTGGCTTGATGTTAAGTACTCTTGCTACAAATATGATTCCATTATTCCTCATTTGATTTGACCTGTTCACAGATTAACAGGAATAGGCTAAATGTTGGGAAGAACAGAGTTGATTCTTAAGCACTTCTAACCATTGACATCAAGAAATCAAAATATTTTTTAAAATTCCCACAGCCTTTTTATATTTGCTCTTCATGGAAACCAAATTCTTATAGATTAAGTTGTTTTTTTCCATGAGTTTTAGATTCATGGTATTCTTATGTCCACCCCTCATATTCGGCTTTAAGAACTAGGCATCTGAGAGCAGTAATGACTTCTTGGCAAAAGCACTGATATGTCAGGTACTTCCACATCTTGCCAAGTTAGGATCTCATAATAAAAACAAATTAAGAGAGCATTTATTCTGGCCGTCATAAAACTTTGAACATCAGTCATATCTACTGAAACCATCTGTGTTATATCATTGTAATTTTTGCCCCAAGTAGCAAAAAGCAGGCCTATGAGTAATCAGAGAAATGAAACATGAGAATGAAACAAACAAACTCATCTGTAATGTTGTTTCCACCCCAAGGGATATGGAATAGAGATGTGAATCTTTGCTTATTTTGTTCATCCATATAAGACTGAATAATTTCAAAAGTTTTCTCCACAGGGCTCCATGATTACAAAAGTTTTGTGCAGTTTGACCTTTTCTCATATTTTTGGACCTTTTTGTGACAAAAGCTTCAATTTTGCACCCAAAACCAGTGTGTTTTGCAAAAAAAATAATAATTTCTGAACAAAAATGTATGAGGTTTGTAGGAAAAATGTATTTTTATATCAATGAATTTTTCACAAATACACAAATACAAATTACAAATACACTTTTAATATGTTTGTTTAAGTTCAACCTTTATTACAAATCAGCACAGTAGACACAAATCAGTATATAGTAGGTCCATATGTATACGTTGCAGTACACTCCATAAGGTAATTTCAATTGATAGTGTAAATCCAGCACTACACTATTGTTCAATACTCAACTATACCCCCCCGAAGACATGAATGAAATAGATAAATAGTTAGATAATTTTGAGTTTGTCTATAACTGATATAACTCAGAAGAATAATCGTTATTTTACCCTAACAATTGTTATACCTCAACCAAGACCTATTCTATGTATTCACTATTTTTTATCTTAGAATATTGTTGTGAAAATCTAATATAAGAATCTAATTAAATGTACCTTCAATGACAAAAAAAAAGAAATGCAAAAGAGATACAAATATAAGTAATATAAGTAGTAAAAAAAGAGAAGAGAAGAAAAAGGGAAAAAAGGAGAAGAAAAGAAAGGAAAAAGGGAAAAGGGGAAAAAAGGAAAAAGGAAGAAATAATGTGAGTGAAGTAAGATTATGAAAAGAAAAAATAATGTAATATATAAAATGAATTTACGACTCTATTTTATGATGTACAATTCTAAAAGAGATATTTCTCCCCATTTCTCTTTTCATACACTTTTTAGAGCATTCCATTCTTGATCCAACATGTCTATACTTCGATTTTGCATAAGCATAGTTAGCATATCCATTTGCTACATGCCAAGAAACTTGAATAAGCATTTTACTGGTAACCAGTTTGGGCCAGGGCCAGTTTCAAACTTTTGGTTCTGGTATTCAAGGCTTTGCGTTCTAACCTCCCTTAGTACTGCACAGCTTGGCTAGTATGGTATGTTCCATCCAGGAATTTGAGATCTGTATGCAAAGGATTATTGTCTGTTCCACCAACATACACAGCTCTGTCAAGGCTGTGAGCCTTTCAAAATATGGCTCCGCATTTGTGGAACGATCTTCCTCTGGACCTCCAGTTAGAGGAGAATCTCACCCATTTTCATAAATGGTTGAAGACTTTCCTCTTTGAATCACCATCTTAAGCCATTGAGGTGTGTTTAAGGTGCTGAGATGGGTAAGAACTGGTGTAGTGTTGGGAATTTCATCCTATATATGGTGCTATGTTTTATTGTCTTTGTCCCTGATTGTATATGTTGATGTTCTGTCTTTTGGTGAAAAGGATGCTATAAATAAACATGATGAGGATGATGATGAGGATGACAATGATGATGATGTTTCCTGGGCATTTCGTATGACTGTATGTTTTGGTAGGTCTTTGTCTGCATAGAAATGAATATATAGTTCATAAAACACATTTTCTATGCTGGAAACTCATTTTCTATAGAGAAATATCTTTTCTGCACAGAAAACCCTGTGTATTTCTGCATGGATATTTACTGAATGAAGCATGACAGCCTTGTGACTGCCTTCCCAAAAGGTTTTCCGAAATGTCAGTCAAATGATTACTTGGCTGGGAACCAAATAATAATTAGTATTCACTTCATTCCTAGTTTCCTGCAGCCCTCCGATCTTCTACATAGAACTAAAGTCCCAGCTCATGGGCCAGGAAAAAAGGAACTTGGAAGTGGTTTCCTTTTAGAAATCTCACTTCTGAACGTGGTTCTAGATTATACCAGATTTTTATTTCAGAGACATTCAATTTTTTGGTACATTGTTGAACTATATCATAACTGTGAATGGTTAAAGTGCACATAAGAGGAAAATACACAAAAATAGAGTTAGTCAATGAGAAAGTATAGGATAAATTTACTAAACTATGCAAAAATACATAAATTAAGAAAATGCATGGATATTTGCACAAATTTCAGGGCAGAAGGTAAACACAAAGTCTTGCAACATGGTATGTAACAAGGAGAGAGACAAAATTAAAGGGGATGTAGAGGAACTCAGCAAAAACAAGACTGAAAGATTTCCCTGTTCCCAAAAAGACAGCTCACACACACAAAACCACCCATCTCCCAAGTCCCATCCTTGAAGGAGTTTCAGACATGTGGACATGCTTAGATTGGATGACTGGGAACACTGCCTTAATCAGGATTTCAATTTGCCTGGAAGTTCTAAAGCCCATTCAGCTGAATCTGCATAAAATCCTCCTAGTCTGGATATGTAAAGGTCTGGAGTTCCCTTGATAGGGATGGGAACATTGTAGGTAGACGTAACACACACAGACCCCTACTTCTTGCTTTAACATTCATCCTGTAACTCTGAAGAGAGCTTTCGAGAACATCCTGTCCTAGAATGTAACAACACCTCGACGCATCCCAGAAATATCTGCAAAATCATTGGTTGCAATACTGTATGGATGCAAATAGGATGCAAATAAAAGCAGTGATCTTATGGTAAATTAGTCTGTGGATAATTATATTCATTAACCTGTATGAGCCTGGGAGACCATTCTGAAATATCCTGAAAAGCAGTTAGGTCAGCTGTTTTTGTTTGTTTGTTGTTTTCTTTTGGTTTTGTTTTGGATATGAGAGGGAAAGAAATTAGAAATAATGTATACAGATATTAAAGGCGTTTACATCCATTGGTGTCACAGTATTCCTTGAGCCTTAACAAGCAGCATGGTTAATATTTGGTCATCTTTTGTTCTCTCCCCACCCCAATAATATAATTTGCTTTGTAATATCATCCTATTGAAGTTAGATTTTTATAGGCCTCCTTAGCCTGAGGCCCACTGAATTTTTTGGTGGTGGGATTTAAAAAGAAGGGATGATATTAAAGAAAATATCCAATAAGCACAATTATCCTAACTACGGAGAAAGAGCTCGTGCACATAGTGATCTTACACTCTCCTTCCTTCTAAACGCAGTTCTGGCATTTATCTATTTACATTTAAAAAATAGTCAAGCTGTTCTATGGAAGTTTTACTTCTGCATTTCTCTTTTTTCCTTTTAGGATGCTCTCCAAGATATGCAAGTCTGAGGCAGAGAAAGGCCCTACTTAGTAAAATGTTATTCCCACACATTTTGTTATTGAAGTTGAAAGGCTCATAAAGAAAAGATGTACCTGGAATTTCAATGGGGCTGGACTAAAGCTCAGTGCCAGAGTACATGCTCTGCATAGAGAAGGACCTGAGTTCATTCCCCTAGAACATCAAGCAGGGCCAGTTAAGGCCCAGTCTGAAATTCAGAGGAACTGCCATTAATTCCAACGAACAGCAAGCTAGAGGGACCAATCTGATTTGGTACAGGGCAGCATCCTATAGTAAGGATCCAACTGGGTTATTGCATTTGCACAACTCCCAATGCACAAGTGATTGTTAACTTTTTTCCATACTTGCATAAAGAGGAGTCCAATACCTCCTTGTGTATATAACCCCCCACATTTCCCATGATGCACAACGTCTAGAGTGGCTTATATTCCAGTACTGCATACAGACACAGCTCTGTCCAAGATATCCACTGACTGGCCATAGATGCTGGAACTGCCCACTGTGCTGCCGGAACCCTGCCTGCCTCTGTCCTCCCTGTCTGACAATTGCTAAATGCAACAGTGGGGTTTTCTGTTCCATGAGTGTTAGAAGGAACCTCAGCCTATGTTCCCAGTAACCGTCCCCCTGATCCAGCTACTTATATACATGAGTAGCTCCAATCAGAAAATCAATCACAGCATAGATCAGTTATTCAGAGAACGTAAAAAGAACCAAGCTGCATTATAGAAGGGCTATTTAGTCCAACACTCTGCTTATATAGTAGTCAACCAATGGCCCATCAGATAGCAGGACAGGAGTACAACTACACAAAGGAGGGAAAGCCCAAATTGCCACTTTGCACTGTCAGTAATTTTCTGGCTGGGAGGTGTGCTCCATAACTGGATCAGTTGAAAATCTGCTTATCTAGCACTTGTTTTATATGCACAGTTCCTGATCCAGCCTAGAACATATATATGGAAGTCTCTTTCCATGCATGTATACTCTATTGCAGAATCAGGGCAAGATTGCTCGGGTGCTACACGTTTGGATGATGTCCATGGTGCCATGTCCACCTTTTGTATGTGAAAAAGTGAGTTTGTCTCACATGCCAGATCGGTATGTAGTTAAGTAACATGTTACATATATGACATGGAATAAAAAGCTGTTAAAATTAATCTGTTTCAGAACAACTGATTACCACTGTCTTCCTCTCCTGCATATATATAGCCATCAATGTACACAGTGCAAGATACACACAGTTCAAGCAGAATAGTGTACATTGTCCAGCCAATATACTTTGCCCTAGCTAGGAGATAGTATATCTGACCCAACTGAAGTTGGCGTTTAGTCCCATGGAAAGTAATGGCTTTTAAATACTTAACTTTTTTGGGGGGGGGGGTTCAGTGGGAACTAGTTTTGATTAACTTCAGCTGGACTGCCATATATGTTTGCTTGTCTATCCCTGTTTACTGAGCTCATTTCAACACATGAAGAATCCATTTGTGTAGTGGGGGAAAGCTAGTGATATTTATACATATTCTCCAAATGGCTGAGGTTCATATTATGCCATACTGCTACAATCCTCGGCTTGGATCCCTGAATGGTCATTACTGAAGGCCCTATAGTTACCTGCAAGTAGGAAAAAAGTGTGGGGGGAAGTGTCCTTTGTTCTCCTGCCCCCACCCACACACATAGTTTCTACATCATCATTGCGGTGTATTTATTCTTCAGTACACACTGGAGGACTTTTAGGCTCTTGACAGATTGCAACACTATAGGGAGATGTGGGGGGGGGGTTGTCTTTCTTTATCTGAGAGATAAAGTAGCTGCTGAGGCCCTGCTTCACGAGACTTACATTGCAATGAACTCTGCAGGTGAACAAGGATAAGTTTTTTTATTTGCCTTTATTCTGCTGCCTGTCAATTTCCTTCTGTGTCCCCCAGTCCTTGTATTATGAGAAAATATAACTTAAGATTTCCCTTGTTGCTATTTCTGCATCATCCATATGGTTCATAAAATGCATACTCTATCACATACATAAAAATATGATCATATAGCTATGCTTACGACTGAACTGGGGATAAAGTTTATTATTATTCAGTGTAAGTGTGAATATTGTAAACTCACCTAGATCTCAGAGCTATTTTCTCTTCCTTTTTTATTTTGGTGGGTGGCTTTTTCTTTCTTTCTTCTTTTTGGTGCCTAGAATTTTAATGAACCGAGGATTGATAACATGTTAACAGAAAGGAAGACAAAAAGAATTTGTTAGCTGAATTCACATGCAAAAGAAGATAGGGGCAAAAGTGCAGAATGGCAGCAGTTTCCTCTTTGCTGCCATGTATTTGTTTTTGGAACAATTGAATATGAGTTGATATTTCCTCAAAGACCCCTATTTCTTGGTACAGAGAAAGTGTCAAAGCACATTTCTAGTAAAAGAGACACTTCTTATTCGATTATGAGCACTATTTGTAACTCCTTGGTTTGGTCGTTGTTATTGATAAATTGAGACATAAAGGTAAACAGAGATACATCATTGAAGTAGCAACATCCACGATGGTGCACTTGAGCTTGGGGAAGTCTCTCAGTTCATGGATGGGTGGATGACCTAGAAGAATGATACAGCAACTAAAATACCCAGTATGTCGAAATTCTTGCCCTGGTGTATCAAGAATTTGTGTAACCAAAACAGGCATATTTTTTGTCTGAGTAGACCAAGATCACAGGCAACCATACCTGAATGTCTTTTCAGTGGTCTTTTTTTCATCAAGATGCAGCATCATTTGAGTGAGTTTTATTGCTACAATTCATAGCTTTATTACCAGTTTGATTATTTTGCTTCAGTTCCTGTCCAGAACCTTTTCACCCAGAAAGTTGAGTTTCAAATGTTATAAATAAATAGGCCAGACTGGTATATTTTTTTCAGCCCTGGGGCCCAAAGAGCAGCAGGGCAGCTAATGCTGCAGTTCAAATTGGCCAGGTAAGACAAGAAGAACAGGAAGCTAGGTTTTCGTGTTGTCTGGCTGCTCCCTAGAGACGTACCAGATAGGAAAAGCTTGACAGGTGAAAACAATGAGCCATGTAGTCCAGCAGCATGCTTCTCACAATGGCCAGACGGCTGTATGTAGAAAGCTCATAATTAGGACTTAAAGATATTATTCCTCCCCTTGGCTGTTATTTCCCAGAAACTTATGTTCAGAGATGTACTGAACATACTTTGGGCATGAGGTTTCACGTGATCATCCTAAATAAGGGACCTTGTGCTTTGTTTGTTTGTTTAGACTTCAGTTGTCAGGGTGGCCATGCTGGTTGGAGGATGTGCTGTGGGAGTTGTAATTCATGAAGTAAAAATTCCAAACTTCATCATATGCTCTCTAAATGTGGATCACTATATAGACCAAATCAGGTGTATCAACCATTGCTATCCAGTAGTCTTACATAGAACAAGGAAGTCTGGTTCATGCCCCATAGTTCTTTTTGCATTACTCCACAGCTAGCACCAGATGGTGCTGTGTAAGTTACAGGTCCCCTGGAGTCTGTGCCACTGTGTCACAGGGCTGGTGGCTTTAGATGTTTTGATTTCTCAGAATTAAGATTCCAGTTCCAGAGTGACAGATATCACCCGCAAAACTAAAGACAAGAAGTTTCATAGAGAAGGAAATATTAGAATATTATATTGCATTAATGTGATCACTTACATGACCTGTCAAATCTAAGAAAAATATTTTGTCTAAAAGAAAAATCTGGTAGGATAAGTAGTTTTCTTTGAATTTTAATTTTAGTTAATTTTCACATAAAAGGGAAAATTCAAAAGCATCCAACTTTCATGGCCCCAAAAACAAACCTGAAAAAAGTGTAACAAAACAAAATAAAACACACCTCCAAACAAAATTTTAAAAAAAATCCGGTCACATTTTATTAAAATTGGAGAGGGTTCCTTTTGCATACCCCTTCCTCAGGACTTGTGGTCTATCTGCTCCACATGCAAACCAGTTCCTGACCTCACTATTTCTGTATCTCAAGACTTTCACCCAAGTTGAAATCAGGTACAACGCAAAATTCCAAGATCAGACAGAAAACATTATCCCTCCCAGAACCTGCAACTGAACTTTTCAGAATGTTTGCACTTCTGTCCAAGTTATGTAATTGCACTGCTTGAGTTGTGTGGGACTGCATTGCCGTTGGTTGAGTTTTCTGTGCATTTTTAGCACAGAATTCCAGGCCCATGTTTATAAACTATTCCCCAAGTAGAGACAAAGTAGTTATTACAACCTACTGGATTTAACCAAGCAGGAAGAAATTGCAATACGATAAAACTAAATATATATTATTGTAGTAATGAAACACCTATTTTGTTCTGAGTCTCATTCTTAAACTATGTATTATAGAGGATGCCCCCCTCTGTACTTCAGAGACTGCTATTTGCAGAGAACTTAAAATGCAGTGATGTTACAATACATATGTTGTATTGTTATTGTTGTTGTGTATCTTCAAGTCATTTCTGGCTTATGGTGACCCTGAGGTGAATGAGGTTTTCTAGGGCTGAGAGTGTGTGACATGCCCAAGGTCAGCCAGCCAGTTTCCATGGTTGAGTGGGAAATCAAACTCTGATCCCCAGGCTCATAGTCCAATGCTCAGACCACTCCATCATACTGGGTCTAATACTTTGTACTGCCAGGTGCTATAAAAGAGAGGGAGAAATTGAGATGTGGGCTACTGTTTTGCTAAGCAGCCACAGATTTTAGGGTTACTGAAAAATCAAGTTTATATTTAATTGGATACAGACTCTTTTACATCACTCACAATAGTAAAAGACGTATGAAGTCAAGATTCAAATTCTATACAAGACAAGAGACTGTTACTGAATACAAAAGGTAGCTTTTAAACAACAAAACAGTTTCAAGTAGCTTTGAATTCAAATGGATTTTTAAAAAATATTTATATATGGAAAGGGAGAGTTTGTTATTTCTCCTGCATATTATATCAAAAACAGTCTAATACAATGAGTCACAGACAAAGAGTGTCAACTGATTTCACAGTACAGTAGTTGAATAGGAATATTGTCCATATTTGTCATGTAGTATTCACAATGATTATGGTATGAATAGATACATGCTTAAGTAGAGATTGACTCTTGTCTGCTATTCCCTTTGTTGACCAAGAATTCCACATCCTGATAGCATACCTGGCATACTGTTCATGTGTATTGAGTAGTATGTGTTTGGCTCTTTGCTTGCTTTCTCTGGAACTTTTCTTTTATGCAAATATTTTTGGACCTCAACTATCATCCCTTACCACTGGCCATGAAAGCCCAGAAATTCACTCTGCATTCCATCTTATGGCAAATACTTCCTATTTGATTTACATTTATGTTTATTGTACTGTCTGCCTGTCTGAATAAGCCTCCAATTTTAAAAGGTGTATGCACCCTTTAGTTGATAACACATTTATTCAGCACTTTAAATGTGATTACTCACCACAATTCTTTAGGGAAGGATGGAATTGCCCATCCTTATTGAAAATATTCTGATGATTTAAATTAATATGTACTGGTTCTTTCTCTTTAAAAAAGAAAACCTCTGTGGTTTCTGTATGAAGCATGTAAAATTCCCCGCAGTGCAATGCAGTACATCTCTATCAAGAAGATATAAACAGCATTAAATCCAATAGAACCTACACCAAGGAATATGCATATTGGATTGTAGCTGTTCGCTTGCATGAGAACAGCCCCCATTCAGTTTAGTAATTGCTGTTTACTTATGAGTAGACCTGTATAACATTTTGTTTTTGGTCTCTCAAACATGCTGAGGCTTCAAAGACAGTAAAGGATCTGCTTGACAAGGACCCTTTTGGACCCTTTTGTTTTAAGCTATTCCCTTTAGTCTTCTTATGTGATAGGTAGCCCCTTCTGCACCTCTCTTTGATAGTGACTATCTTTCTTTTTCTAAGCAAAACTGCTGTTCATCTGACCTAAGCACTTAAAAGACGTAAGCATAATTTCTCCAGCTTTAAATAAGTATAAATAACATCATCTTATTCAGATTGTATTTGGATACATTCACTGACAAGAAGTCTGCTCTGGTTAAAAAAAATAAAATAAAAAAATGAGGAGTTTATAAGGAACGATAGGGAGAACATAAAGAACTATGCCTGACTATGGCCCTTTGCAGACTACACTGTTACAGTGCTATTATTCGTCTTTTAACCTCCTGTGGAATTCTGAGGTTTGTAGTTAACTGAGGCCAAAGAGCTCTTTGGCTGCGAATTTTAAATGCCCTTCCCTAAACTACAAACCCCAAGATTCCATAGGATGTGGAAAGTAGAATAATAGTACTATAACGGTGTAGTGTGGAAACCGCTTATGTTGAATTAGTAGAACAGCCTTCCCCAACTCGGTGCCTTCCAGATGTACTGCTCTGAAGCTGTCATCAGTCCCAGTAGAAACAGTCCATAGCAGTCAAGCACATGACTTTCTCTATGTGCATGTGATATTTTTCCTTTCACTCCTCCCCTTTTCCTTTTGTGCCATTTCTTTTTAGATTGAAAACTTAAGAATAGCAGCTGCTTGCCTTTTTCTTTTTTTTCATTGACATGTACGTAGCTCTGTTAAACTTCCAGCCTTGGATATAAATTGTATACCTAAATAGTAAATGGTAAATGCACATTTTTTTCCAAGAATGGTGTATCCTGTCTCCCACATCAGTTCAAATTGGTTCTGTAGTTTCATTTGCAGTTGTTCATCTTATGTTTGTTCTGGGTTTTCAGCACCAATTTCTACTTTTCTTCTGTATTAATAACCTGGTATCTGTATGTGTGCCATTGATGAGTCACAATACAGGGAAGAACTATATAAGAGAGGAAAAGTTGACAGATTCATTCAAGAAAGAACCATATGAAGATGAACTGCCAATTTTAGAAAGTGAAATGAAACCTGCACTCAGAGCACTTGTAGATCATTAGGTACATATAAAAAATCAATAGAGTTGCTTCACTCCACAGAGACAGAATCTACTCTAGTTCTAATTAAATCTGTCAACAAAAGAATATGGAAAACAAAAGAGTGGCCCACAGATTGGAAATGCTGAATATACATTCCAATCTTCAAGAAAGGGAACGTCAGGAATTGCAGTAACCACAGTACCATTGCATTAATTTCCTGTTCAAGCAAAGTCAAGCTCAAAAGTCCACAATAAAAACTTCTGCCATACATGGAACAAGGAATGCCAAATGTTCAAGCTGGGTTCAGGAAAGGAAGAGACACTATGGATCACATTGCATACATAAATTGGGTAATGGAGCCACACTGAGGAATTTCAAAAGAAAATTAGCCTGTGCTTCATATTATAGCAAAGCCTTTATGTAGATCATGAAAGACTATAGATCACTCTTAAATGAAATGAGTGTACCACAACATTTTATTGTTGTGATATGTAACCTGGATGAAAAACAAGAGGCTACCTTTAGGCCAGAATATGGAGAAACAGAATGGTTTTCAACTGGCAAGGAAGTCAAGCAAGGCTGCATTTTATCACCCTGTCTGTTTAACCTGTATGCTGGACATACATAAAGCGGGATTAGATTTGGAGAGAGGAACACCAACAATTTAAGATATGCATTTGACACCGTACTATTAAAAGAAAACAGCAAAGCCTTGGAACAGTTACTGAAGGAAGTGAAGGCAAAAAATGCAAAGGCAGGTTTACAGTTGAACATTAAGAAAACAAAATAGTGATTACAGATTATTTACATAAGTTTGAAGACTGAAATAGTTGAAGGTTTTCCTTACCTTGGCTCAGTCATTAATCAACATGGAGACTGCAGTCAAGAAACTGGAAGAAGACTAGGACTTGGAAGGGCAAGTATGAAGGAACTAAACAAGATCCTCAAGTATAAGGATATATAATTGAATACTAAAGTCCACAACCATCATATTTTCAATTTCTATGTATGGTTGTGGAAGGTGGACAATGAAGAAAACTGATAGAAAATCAACTCATTCAAAATGTGGTGCTGGAGAAGAGTTGTATGGATTCCTTGGACTGCTAAAAAAAGATAAATGAATGGACTCTAGAGCAAATCAAGCCTGAACTCTCCCTAGAAGGCAAGATATCTAAACTAAGACTATCATACTTTGGACACATCATGAGAAGACATAACAATAATGCTTGATAATTCAGAAGGCAGTACGAGAAGAGGAAGACCATATTACAGATGGATAGACTCAGGCTATTTCCACACTACCTTGTTATAGTGCTATTATTCCATTTTCAACATCCCATGGAATCCTGGGCTTTGCAGTTTAGGGAGGGGCCCCTCCCTAAACTGCAAACTCCAAGATTCGATAAGATGTTGAAAGTGGAATGATAGCACTATAACAGGCTTGTGTGGAAATGGCATCAGTCAAGGAATACACAACCCTGAATCTGCAAGATCTGAGCAGGGCATAAGTTGAAGTTGAATTGACGGCAGTTAACAACAACAATATACAATATGTATACAATATTTATGTTGCTCACCTACTTGAAGGTTTGGGTTTTACCTCTTAAATTTCTGAATCTGTACCCTCATTTGTTATCTTAACAATGTCAGAAGAATTGATTTTATTCAAAATCTTTAGGTATTTAGTGTCCAAAATGTCTCCACCACTGTACTAAAAAGGTATCAGCCTAGTTTATCATACACAAACAGTTCCAGTCATGTCTACAAAACACATGGGTAACAGAGGAAGAGTAAAAGAGAAAAAAGCCAAGCAAAGGGCATAGAGATCCTAGTTGAGACTTTCTTTCAAATAGTATCCAGTATGTTTCTCATATTCCTGATACAGGTTTTTTTTTCTCAAGGAAATATCTAGGTAACTACCCTAAATGAAAGTCTGCTGAACATCTGTAGGCTGTCCCTTGCAGTATGTACCATCACCATTTCTACCACCTTTCCCTACCTGTTTGAGGTATGGTTGATGCCTTTCAGCCATTATTCCTTAGTCTTACCTAACTTTTGAGGATAGCCCTACCTATTCTCTTTCTCCCTTCTGTTCTGTAGGATGATGGTTCCATGGGCACTAACCATGCACAATGTGTGATGTATCAGGCTAAGCCCATTTCACGAATTCTATATTTTGACCAACAAAATACAAGAGAACCCTTCAGTTTTGGCAGTTCCAGACAGGCACCAAAAGCAGCTTATTAAACTTGCAGCACCATACCCTGTGCAGCTGATGGGCTATGTGTAACTTGTGGAGGGTGGAAAAGAATCACGCACTCTACAGTTCTTTTGAACTGGAAGTTTATTTCTGCTTTGTCTCACTTTACAAATCCTGGTCAGTGAAAGGATCTGACTGTCTAAGGCAGAGCAATTGATGGCTGCTAGCTTCCTTGTCAGTGGTGTGGTGAATCCATGCCAGGCATTAGTTCAAACCAAATTATTCAAGGTGCTAGACCCTGTCCCTCAAATAGATTGAACATTTTGGATGGCTCCTTTAGAGTTAAAAAAATCATTTTATCACTGTCATAACAGTAAGCTACTACAACTGGTCAGAACACCAAATGATACTCCTTCTACCCTTATCTAAATCAAGGTGAATCATACACAAAGCCAGCCAGGTTATTTTGACACTTGAGACAAAAAGTACTTCTTGCCCTCCTTGTCAGTGAAAATAAAATGCTAAAAAATTTAAACAGTTTAAAAATTAAATCTATCTGATGTCCTTTCATGACATCCCAAACTGCTTCCTAAGGTAGTTGCCTCACCTTGCCTAATGAAGGTGCCAGCCTTGCTAAAGGAAATCAGTAAGAGAGAATGCATTCCATTTTTTTATTCTCAAATTGGTTGTGCCAAGTTCTACTGTGAGCATTCGTGAGAAGAGGTACAACAGCAAGACATATTTCAGGCAAACCACTGTGCAACTTACCTGACAACCTCTCAAAATCACAGAATGAGAGAGGAAAGTTGGCCCTTCAGTCACTATATAGAAAAACTTTAATGTAGGTGAAGTGCGTGGTAAGTTGCTTAATAAGCCTCTTTGTTCCACTTAACACTGCAAAAGCAAATAGGCTTTGCGGGAGCACCAGTACATTAGCTCGGCAACACAGTGGTTACTAAAAAAACAAATAAACTGAAATGCACTGAGGGGGAAAAATGAACCCACATGAGGCATTTTGAAAATAAACAGTGATGCCTATTACTCAGAAACAACAAGTGGTCTATCTTTTTTGCAGGAGGTACTGGGCCAAATCGTCCTCTCATTTACATCCCTCTAGTTTCATTAAGGAAAACTGGTGCATTAGCAGGCAGAGCTAGACTCTTTTAAAGAGCACAAAAATAGACAATAACAAAAGTCTAACAGAGCCTGTTGCAATTGCTTTTGGTTTATTCAGCCATTTGCAATGCAACTGTGAGTCAACAGTTGTTGTTTTTAATGAGGTGATTCCAGTGATCCGTTTTGCTCACCAGAGCCACATTTGCCTGTATGTCACAGGAAGCTCCCATGATTGCTGCAGCTCTGGAAAAAATGATGCAAGTTTATGGAGCATCATTTGGGTAGATTGTGGTGCAATGAAAGAAGGGTATCTCTTTCAGTGGAAGGTGTCTGGATCTAGAAGCTGAAGTCAAAATCAAAGATTGAGAAACAGATCAAATTTAGGTTTGAATATAGGTGGGACACCAGCCTGGTGTGGTAGTTTGAGTGTTGGACTATGATCCTGGAAACCAGAGTTCGATTCCCCACTTGGCCATGGAAACTCACTGGATGACCTTGGGTTCATTGCACACTCTGAGACCCAGAAAAACCCCATAATAGGTTCACCTTAGGGTCACCAAAAGTCAGAAATGACTTGAAGGCACACTACAACAACAACAACAACAACAACAACAACGTGGCTGACCTGCCAGTTAAATATGGAACTGGTGGTATCATCCAGGGAGCTGAAAAGGGATCTACAGAACCGAGAGCAGCAGTGAAAGCAAGCAAGGCCAGGAATCATCAATGTTTGGAAAAGTTACTTTTTTCAACTACAGTGTGCTGACTGGTGGGTTCTGGGAATTGTAGTCCAAAAATTATTCTTTTTAAAGCCACTGAAATGGTTGGCAGGCCCCATAAGTGGCTTCTTGCACTGAATCCAAGAGAGAAACAGTGATTTCAAGAAAAAGTAGTCAAATATGTTTCTGTCAACCATCCTAATGCAAAACAGTTAAGAGGGATTTTGGCTTATATGTCGCCATAGAGCTCTTACCACAGAAATGAACTGGAATGTGACCAGCCAGACCTAGTGAAAGGTCAACTTGCTTTTTTACGTTTATTCCAGCTCTAGCAAGGCACTAGTGTCCTACAAAACTCCTTTCTTCACTTTGGCAAACATTTCCCATTGATTATTGCCTCCGATTGCCAGATGATAAAGAAAAACATGAAATGGATTATTTTCTCCTATGAGTTTCCCAAGTACATGGGAATGACCTATGCCAGTTCCCAGATCAGATGGATTTTTTGTTGGAACCAGAACAGTAGAAGTAATACTTTTGGGACTTTTGTTTTCACCTCTTAACTTGACCTGTCTGAAGTTTCTCTGACCTCCCTTCCCTCCACTGACTCCAATGTAATTTGGACCCTCTGAGAGCCTGAATATTTAAATTACAGCAAAGCAGCTTGGTGTAAATATATACAAAATTACTGAATATACGTTTTATTTTGATTGTAGCATTGGGATTCCTGTTAGCACAGAGTACATGCCACTGGCAGTACTTTCTTATCATTGCTGCTCCTCATGTTTTGCAACCCCATGTCTTCTGTTCAGCAGGGTTGGGCATTCCTGCTACCTATGATAATGTACCAAAACAACCTTGCTTGATTTTTCCTTCCTCTGTTTGAAAAAGTCCCCAGTGTGTGGGGGATTGCATATACTGCAGTTGATGGATTGCTGAAACACAAAATGCGCATGGATATTATAGAGGCCTGTGAGAATTAGCTCTGCTAGGTCACCAGTCATGGCAGATGCATGGAATTCCATTGCTGAAAGGATTTGGCTGTGCTAAGGTTGAAAATGAGCTACTACAGGGATTGGAGAAAACTGGAGCAGGGGTAATTTCTTTTTAAAAGAAATGCTTCCCCCATTCTGCAAAAGTGTTTTGAGAAAATGGTCCTATGAGTTCAAAATCAAAAGTTCTCCAACTGGGACACAGAGCTTTCTGAAGTACAAGTAAGCAGCCTATGCTTGTGCTCAGTCATCAAAGTTTGACTAAGACGAACAATGGCACCTTCATGAACATGTGCAACTCTGCTTCTACAATCTTGAACTGAATGTAGACTGTTAGAGAAAAATGGCCAGCTACTGCAATAGGGGAACTTACCCCTGTGTAAGACACCAACATATGCATGTTGTGTAGAGCTGAAAAGGCAGAGATGAGAGACAGTGGCCATTTCCACACTACACTGTTATAGTGCTACTATTCCACTTTCAACATTCTGTGGAATTCTGGGGTTTATAGTTTACTGAGGCCAAAGAGCTCTCTGGCTGAGAATTCTGAATACTCCTCCCTAAACTGCAAACCCCAGGATTCCACAGGATGTTGAAAGTGGAATAATAGCACTATAACAGTGTAGTGTGGAAATGGCCAGTGAATTAAGGCAATCTATCTCACCTTATGGTTGCCATAAGTTGGAAATGACTTGAAGGCATACAACAACAACAGCCATTGAGCAAATAACAGAGGTGAAATTTGACCTAGGGGAAAAAAACTGTCTTAAAGCACAAAGCTTTGCTCAGAAGCACACCCCATTAAATTCAGTGTGACTAACTCTTAGATAACTTTGTGTAGCATTAGAACCTTAACAACTCTGCTGCTAGTACACTTTTCCAGGTCTTAGCTGTTGTTGCCCTGCTGACCACTTTGCAGCACCAATCAGATAAATAAGCATGGGGTGAAAATGATTCTCTCATAAGCCTGGTTGGTATACACAGTAAGCCAGGGAACCATTGAGACACATGGCTCACTGGGAATGGGCAGTATTCTGGTCCAGCCTGCCAGATCTCCTCTTCTTCCAGTGAGAGCATCTAAACTATGGCTCTTGGTTTATTGTGACATATGAACTTGCAAGGATCTGACTTTATGGGTTGTTTCCCTCTCAAGAAGCTAAGGAGTTCAACTTAAAGCAAACCCTAGATTGCTTTCTGGATTACCAAGTGAGAGAGCACAGCAAACTGGATTCTGCTAAGTCTGCATGCTACAATATGCAAACCATGGACCTGAGATCCATGGCTTGTTTAGCCACTTCAGCTGCAAATGGGAAAATTAGCTAGTGTACACCAGCAAGCTGGCGCAGCAAACCACAGTTCTCTGGAATTCCACTTTTCTGCAAGATCTGAATGTAGCCATAATGTCAAAAAGTCATTTTAATCAAGTCAGTTCTGGAGATCAAGAGTATTAGGCCATATCCGCATGGGGTATTTGAAATGGTGCAGTCCGTCCTCCAGGGAGGACATCTGCACTTGGGAGCGGACTGGGTACAGACTATTTAACGTAGATCCACACCTCAGCCTGCTCTGGAATGACCCCAAGTGATCGTCCAGTGTCCTTTTGAAAAACCTGTTTCTTTCAGTTTTTCAAAAGCATGGAGCACGCCACTGCAAGCCTGCTCCCTTGTGCAGATTTGCAGGCTCGCACCAATGCGAGCCTACGATCTGCCGGGGCGGGCTTTAGGCTGGCGAGCTTCAGCGGTTGGTCGAGACCCTTGACCAACCGGAAGCTACCATTTTCAATGCCGGAACAGTGCGGAGTGACGAGCACACGCTGCTCCGGAGCAGCCTGGACTGGACCGGGGAGCCATAAGACCCAGTAAGTAGCGACACGGGGTGATTCCCTCGCCCTGTGCGGAAATGACCCTAGTAGAATCTGGAGGAAGCAGGGAGAGTACCCATTACTTTCATCTTATGCACATTACATGGAGCTAAGATCCATCAAGTTGTTTTGGAGCTGGATTCCTCAGGTTTTCTAACTTCAAAAGTAGATTTTAAATCCCAGAGTTACATGGATTATAAATCAATAAGATTAGCAACACAAAATGAGAGGTATCCCAAGGTAAAATAGCAATTTTTTCCATCTAACCTTTTCTTCATTTTCTTGTCTGTGTGTGCATGAATTATTGTGCTAGCCATAAAGACTGTGACGTAGCACTAGAGGTTATGGTGATTGCAGAGGTTTGAAGTGATGCATTACAGGTGAACTGAAAAAGGGTAAGGCTGAAAAGTAAACAAAGGTGCAAAGAGCTTCAGGACACATTTTGGTAGGAAGAATTATATGCCCTTCAGAGGCAGCTCTGATTCCATCAGCATAGAATAAGCTTCACTTTCATTCACGTCTCATCCCTTTCTTCCCCCACTCGCCTTGGTATTGATGCAACAGAAACATTCTCCAAAAAAGAAGAAAGCTCAGATTGAACATGCGCTGGTGTTCTGGTACAGTAAATTGGGCTCCCAGCAGCATGACACAAATTATGGCACCTTTTTCATTTTCAGATCATGTCAGAAAGGATATCAAATATCTGTTTCTTTCAATGTGCTATTTAAGGGGTCTTCTTGCCCCCTTCATCTGATGTTGTCCTCACTGCCAACACTATAAATTAAGCTCCATAAGGATAAACAATTGCTGTCCCGCCCATTATGAAACTCAACTTCTGTAAATTTGATTTGAGTTTGTTTTTTGTCAGTGTTTAGGATGTCACATGTATTCTTACTGTACTAAACTGCCAGATAAAGCAAGTATTATCTAGTCTTTTGTCTAGATAAACACTTGCAGTTGCTCCAAAATGTTTATTGTGATGTTGTCATTTGCTGCCTTGTTTACTTCATGAAATTTGACATCAAATGAAATCCTTATGCCTTCATCCAGAACTCTTGTACCTTAAAATAGCATTTTTTTTATATTTCAGTTTTGAGCTTTATTCTTATCTTTTTTAAACTAGAGAACTCTGTGAATAAAGCTTTTTCAGACACAGGCTGAAGGAAGATATTTTCATGTCTTGTCTTTTCTGTTGTCATTTCCCGCTACCTGGGGAACATTTACTTTATTAAACCAACAGAGGTTACAATCTGGGGTGGGGATGCCCATGTTTCAGTGTACCTTCACAGATGAGAAAAAAAAATGGTTTTACAGACAAAATATGTGTAACAATAATTGAAATCACAAGCAGGTGTCGTGCAGCAATTAAGCAACAGATAGGGGAGAATGAGGGCCACTGATACGCTGGCAAAGCAGAAAGGGCTTGAGGTGGTAATTCTAAGAAATATTAAAAAAAGGGGGGGAATGAGCAGAATATGATACCAGATATAGCATTCAGGGCTGCAGTCCTTCACACTTAACTGTAAATCCCATTGAATGCGGTGGCATTTCTGAGTAGATATATATAAAACTGCACTATGTAAACTTTCTGTGTATCTCAGCTTTCATCAAGTTTCTCACCCTTGTGACTGGGAAAATATGCTTATCTGTGAACAATGCCTGCTAAAATGACAGAGAGTGAAATCAAAAAAGCGTATGAAGTGTGAAACCAAAATGTTGTAGTACAGCCTATAAAAGATATATAAAAGTGTAGCAAGGTCACTAGTACATATTAGCATGTGAGTATACTCTCAAGCATTTCACAGATGAAAATTAGGACAAGTGTGGCCAAGCGACATCAGAATTTAGTAAAATGGCAAAAATTATTAATGAGGAAGAACACAAACTTGGAGAGTCTGCAATAGTTTTCTTTTGTCTAAGCCTACAGAGAAGAAGAAGATTTCACTCCCACTTTCCCCCTCCTCCTGCTGAATTAAACAAGTATAAACTACTTTCACACTTTGAACTCTCTTTGCAGCCATTGTAGTAAGCTGAGGAAGAAGGTGGGAGGAGGGGAGAGAAACAGGGACATTTTGCAAGTGGGATGGCAAAGAGTTAAGCAAAGAATTTTAATTTTTTGTAAATAGATCGCAAAGTCTGCAGCACGCAATTTGTTTGCCCAGGCCATAATATTCCAGGATAGTAACTATAATTGTCAAACTGGAATGATCAGATCTGTATCATCACAGATAGCCAAAGGTTCTGTTTGAACATGGGCTTTCTGTTTGGGAGACACCTCAAGCAGAGAAGGTACATTGTTAACCCTCTTTGGTTCCAAAGGTTGTGTGGGCATTGTAGTTATCAAAACATCCTCGTTCATAGCTAGTAAAGTGTCAGTGGAGTCCCTTTCCTGATCTGTCTCAACATAGGGGATTTTATCCATAGATGCTATGTTCACCAATGGTTCAGCCAAGTCCTTGGAGGCAAACAGCATGTTCTTGAGACCCTCCAATCTACAAGCAATATCTTTTTGTGCAAAGGGTTAAGTTGTACTGTCCCTGCCAAACTTGAACTGTTGGAGAGTATGCAAACTTAGAACAGAATGACTGCAATCAAGCAGATGAGTTAGTCATAATTTATAGCTAACTTAAGACCGATAGATTTTGTTAAGCTTTGTAAGAATGATTTACTCTGGGTTCAGCTCATAGAGTTTTACACCTAGAGGTGAAACCCTCAGTCTGTAACAGTTTTTCTTGTAGTTTTATAAAGTAGAAAAGAGTAAAACAAAGAAAAGGGATTGTTAAAGAAAGAAATGCTAAGCAAAAGATGTATGTGTTCACACATTTAAAAATACATGTTCTAACAGGGAGGAAATAGAAAAGTAGAATAAAAACTTGTACAGGAATCCACAAACTTTGATACTCTTAACTACCAGCTGCACTTTGTGTTCCCTGTGATTATTGTCATATTACACAGGTCATTTCTCTGACATCTGTGAACTTAGCAAGCAAGTGCCTCTAGAATATAATGAAAGTCAAAGACAATCACTCTTTCTTACCAACTCTGAACATAGGAGAAAGCTGAGGTACCATCTTTGTTGTGCTACAAATCAGGATGTCCTCTACAAATTGCAAATTTCCGTATTTTCCACATGGAAGATTCAATCCTTGCTCTCTTCTGTCTCCTCCATCTCCTCCTGCCATCTCTTTTCTCAGAGTTTATCAATACTGAAGATATAGCAGACCACTGTGTTGTTGGAGCAGTGTGTGTGTATCTAGGGGTAAATAGGTGTGGTTCCCCACCCCTATTTCTTAAGGCTGAGGGACTGAGGGATTTGTCAGCTAACCTGCAATTATCTGGAGTTCCTTTTCATCATCTTCTGGTTACCTGAACTCATAACTTGTGATCTATGGTATAGTCCAACAAACAGATTTAGCATCAACGTTCCTCTTATTCACTTTTAAGTATGGGAATTTCAGGATATTTTAACAGGGAAGAATGAACAGGCAGCTAAATGAGCTTTTAGACTATTATTTAAATGGACATCCCCCAAACACGTACAGGAAAGAAGATAGACATCTAGGCACATATCTTGTTCTTAACTTTATTTTTCACATAAGGAATCACATATTTTATATCAAGTTAGCATCTTAGCAAACATCACTATGGGGCAGTCGTGTGGTCTTATACTTGTAAGAAATAACCATCCTTTACAAAGCTATCACATAATCCATATAGACTTCCATTTTTAAGGAATGCTTTATATGCTTTATCTCTAACAGGTATCTCTACACTTAATTCATAGAGGAATTTAAACATCAATATATTTATAGCCTATAATACAATCTATTAAATATGTAGAAAAGAGGTTCCCTTATCAGCACTGTAAGAGTATTTACCAGCCAGGAAAAGCATCAGCTTCATAAAATCTGTCAAAGACAGCTAGTTCCACCCTTGTTGGAGACTTTGGTAAACAATATAACTCTCATGTCTCAGGCTTTTATACTCTCCTTAGCCACTCCTTGGTCTTATCTCCACCTATCAGGAGTGATTGTCAACCACCTTTCTTATCAACCAATGAAATATGAGTTTTACTAATCTCTGTCAATATCAACAAAAAGCTTTCCCTCCAGTAGGGAATGAAATTTTATTGGCTATCTCTTTGAAGCCACCAAAGGATCAATCACTGATTGTCACTATGCTAGCTGTTTGCCAACAGATGATTGCATCAAGTATGAGTCAGCCATTAGATGACTGCATCAGCCTGCTTTAGGCCAGTTGTACCAATTCAGCATTCCTTTTTGGTTTTTTCTCTGTACCTTGCTCACTGTTTACAATTTTCTCTGTCAGGCTTTTTTCTCTCTTAATTTTGTTTGGGATTAGGTGACCGTGTGCCCAGAATTGGCTGGTCAGCTGGCATTTCTTATATATAGACACACTTGTGTACCTGATATTCAGGCTTCAGGGGCTTAAATGTTCCAAAATAGTAGTCAGCCTCTAATGGAGGAGGGAAGCAATGGCAACACACACATCGAGCACTAGGAGATGTGGGGAAGAAATAGAGCTTAGAAGATGATTTGTACAGTGTGACTAATTAGAGCCGAGATACCCCAATGAGTGGTTTTCTGTTATAAACTTTGTTAATAAGATAACATTTCTTATTTTTCATTTTAGTTACTTTTTTAAAACCCAAAAGCCATAAAACTTCAGTCCAAAAGAGATTCTCCTCCTCTCTACCTCACTGTTGCTTCAACACCTACAACAGAGTACAAGCCAGACTTATGTGCTGTTCCTTCTCCATTATTTAACAAAGACAGATTCGGCACCCCGTGACTCCAAAAGTAATTTATTGTTGTATGACAAAAACAGTGAAGCTATCTCTCGTAACTTAAAATTACAATACAGGACAGCTAAACTTTCTTTTTTGGGGAAAAGGATTAATTACAAGTAACTAACTAACTAACTAACTAACTTATTTATTTATTTATTTATTTATTTATTTATTTATTTATTTATTTATTTCCAAAATCTAGGAAGGAAGAGGGTGGAGGGGAAGGAATCTTGGATGCTCAGAGCACTGCTGATGCTGAGGGGCAGAGCTACGTAGGAAGGTGCCTGAAGTGCTGAAATATACTTTTTAATTTGAAGGTCCTCTAATATGTATTGCTGTTTGCAAGGCTGCATGAATAGTGGCTTTGTGCAAGATCTGATCCACGGTTCTGAGAGGGGATTAAAGCATACTCTAAATTAAAAGGGAATCCTGGCATTTTCTTGGAAGTATGCTTGCTGTCCCTCACATACAAAACAGTGTAAGAGCAATACACACAAACTACATCAAGCAGAGCAGAGCTTGCTCAGCAAGAGATTTTCAGTTCCTTCACTAATCAAGGATTTACTGTCAGAGCACCTTTCTGCTTATCTTATATGCTGGAAAGTTTGTGCCCATTCAGCAGATTAAAGATAAGAAGAGATGTCCTCTACAGATCCTTATTTAAATAACGCAAACACAAAGTAGAAAGCCTTTGCAACATTCACACTTACAACTGATTTCCTTATGCGTTTAATGGCAAGATATATACATTCAAGGTTTATTTCAGGCCCACCCTCAAGTGGTTGAGGACAAAGGACAAGTACTGTTAATTTTTTTTAAAAAAGGGTCTTTCTTACAATGTAGATTTTAGTAGTGATGTTACTGTGTTCCATCTATGATCAATTACCTCATTATTTTAAACAGCATTCCATAATACAGTTGACAGTACCCATATATCAGACATACACTGATCTTAGTATCATGGCATCATGTTGTGAGACGTACTGATCTATATGCAAACAGTCCAGTCTCCAGGGTACATTGACACGAGTACAAGTTAACCTCCATATTCCAGATCAAAGTAATATAGCTTGCAGCAATTGAACAAGATTCACCATGACTCTGCTGAAGAGATTAGAGTAGAACTGTGTCACCGATGTAGAAGCTAAAGATGCCAAAGGCTAGATCCCACCAGCTTGAAAAGAAATTGCCAGGAAGTGTCAGTATAATGATCTCCTTTCACTCCTGGTCAACATTACTGGTTGTCTGGTGGCTGTCGCTTGTCACTCTTCTCTCTTTGACCGTTTTTCCTGGTTCTCCTTCTACTTTAGTTTAGTTACATGGAATGTCCCACACTGACAGTGATCATCCAGTGAAAGCAATGACATAGCAGTTGAGAACATACAGTCCTTTGGATGTTGTTTATCTACAGGTCCCATCAACGTTAATCAGCATAGTGAAGAATTGTGGGAATTGTAGTCCAACATCATCCAGAGGAACACATGCCTGGTATACACAATTCAGCTCTGATGAGCCCTGGCTGAAATTAAGCCAGTGGTGGGAAACCCCAGCTCATGGGATCACAGTGCTCATTCTCTCCAATGGAGCTCTCCTGCGTTTCTTTGTTTTCTTCCCCAAACTCTACCACTTCCCCATATCTCCATCTACTACCTAAAAGTCAAAGTTTGTCTGTTTGTTTGTGTCAGGCAGGCAAATACCTCATATGATTGGCTGTGTGAGGCGAGAAGACCTCGTATGATTGGTTGGCTGTGAAGATTCTATGGAATCCTGGGGTTGGCAGTTTAGGGAGGGGGCCTTTAGAATTCTCAGGCAGAGAGTTCTTGGGCCTCAGGCCAACTGCTATGGAGATGAGGCCTACCATCGATAAGGATGCCAGAAAACTTTTGGGAGGCATAGGTGAGAAAAATCGAAGTGACATACACAACATAATTACAAGGTCTTCTCACTTCACACAGTAGATTGTACCATTCCACAAATTCAACAGAAAACAAAAAAGTCAAAAGCCAGTACATTAGTGTCGCCACAGAACACAGATTAGACTGGGGACTATGGGGAAAAGTTACAGGTACTGGAATAGGCCAGTTGCTATGGAGATGATGCCTAGCAGCAAGGACGAGGACAGTGTATTCCCACAGGAACCCAACTTCTATATGTTAACAAGTACAAATACGGATTGGATTGGGGAATATGGGGATAAGTTACAGGTCCTGGAATAGGCAGGTTGCTATGGAGACAAGGCCTAGCAGCAAGGAGGAGGACAACAGTGTATTCAGTCAGGAACCCAACCTCTGTATGTTAACAACTCTGAATACAGATTGGATTGGGGAATATGGAGAAATGTTTCAGGTACTGGAAAAGGCTGGTTGCTATGGAGATGAGGCCTAGCAGCAAGGAGAAGGACTGTGTGTTCTCTCAGGAACCAAACTGTGTATGTAAATAACTCTGACTACAGATTGCACTGGAAAATATGGGGAAAAGTTACAGTTACTGGAGAAGACAGTTTGGTGAGTTCTTAAGAGGAAAATAAATCCCAAGCAATTCCAAGAAAATATGCTAGTCTTCTTGTAAGGGAGGTAAGGTACAAAAGTGACTAGGCCATGGCTTAAAGGCCACAGTTCAATTGCTTCAGTCCTGCCGTGCATTCCTTGCAATTTGAAAGCAAGGGAGGAGCAAGATGAGGCAGTGTTCAAAGTGCAGATGAAATCCCAAGAGTGATAGTCAGCTCCAAAGTATTCACTCATTTTGTTTCCTTTTACCTTCCCAGCACATGAAGCCAGCTCCACTTCGCCAGCTCACTAAGAGCTGCAACATCCAGCCCCAGTGAAGTCAGAAATAGATCAAATCAATATGGTTAGTACAGACCTCAGGTACCACTGACTACATCCAGGATAGACTTTGCTCTCAGATAGAATGCCCTAAAACTACAGAACTTTAAGGAAGTGCATGGAAGTGGAATATTAGCGTACAAAGAGCTTTATATGTTGAGAGAGAGGCAAGGTAGAAAAGGAGGAAGAAGATAGTGTATAATTAAGAACAAGAACATGCTTGTGCAAATTAGATGCAGCTGAGGGTTTTTCAAGTAAACAAAGCTACATGTTATATTTTCCCAAGAATACTAAAAACCAGACTAGACATACTAGATTCACAGCTGCTACAAGACATGGCAACAACGTATCTACCCATAAATCAAGTTGTACTAGACATTACAGAAGTAGATGACAGTAGCTGAAAGCCATGAGCACAGGGCTGTAATGTCCATTGCCCTCTAGGTACTATTAGATGAGTCTTAGCACTTTGAAGTTTTTAAAATCATGAACATTTATTAAGTTGATCTACATATAGGAAAGCTCAGCATACACCTAAGGAGCAAAACTTTGTTGTTGTGTGCCTTCAAGTTGTTTCTGACTTATAGAGGCCCTAAGGTGAACCTATCCTGGGATTTTCTTGGCAAGATTTGTTCAGAGGGATTTGCCTTTGCCTTCCTCCAAGGCTCAGAGAGTATGACTCACCCAAGGTCACATAGTGGATCACCATGGCTGAGTGGGGATTTGAACCTGGTTTCCAGAGTCATAGTCCAATGCTCAAACCACTACACTATGCTGGCTCTCAGGACCAGAACTGCCGGGTCCCAAAGAAGGAAGGTTGGTTTTACTTTCCCCTTTATTCAATAAATATTTCGTATTGTTCTCTAAAGGAAGTATACAGTACTGGAGGAGAGTGTTGGTAGACAGAAGATCTTTGGGGAGTTATGCACCTGTTTATCTTCATTGATCTTTCCCAGTTTCATCTACTGAAGAAGTAATCCTCTACATTGATTTCTTCTTCTTCTCACACCAGGTTTATCACTGACTCCAAAATAGGTGTATTCTTACTTTGTGCTTTGTGGCTTTCCTAGTGTTTTTAAAAGGATGGACACATAGTCAATCCAACGATAGCACTGAGCATGCACAGGGCTAAATCTGAGTATCAACATGGATACCCTGTTCTTCAACATGCCTTGAGTATGGAGAACTAAGTTAAACCTTTGTGAATTAAGTGTGAAGATCTGAGGAGGACTCTAATCATGTTTGTCTAGAAAGGATTACAAAGCTCTTGTGAGCAGGGATGAAGTTATGCTTTAGAAAATTTGTAACTGCATTCAGCCAAATACAGTTGCAGTGCCTTCTTCACAGAGTCACACTTAATGTGCATAGTATTTGGGAATATTGGCAGGGAGGACCTAGGTAGTGCCCACATACTCATCCCCAGTTTGAGCCCTGATGTCTGTCCATGATTCAAAATGCAAGAAGGAAGGAAGGAAGGAAGGAAGGAAGGAAGGAAGGAAGGGGGAGGGAGGGAGGAAGGAAGGAAGGAAGGAAGGTGGGTGATTTGTACAGCAGTTTGCTCCCAGAGTGATCCAAATACCCGAAAGGCACCAAGTCCTATCTGATCTTGGAAACTAAGCATTTTCACCTCTTGTTAGTACTTGGATGGGAGACGGCCAATGAATACCATGTACTTTAGGGCCTATTAGAGAGGAAAGAACCATCAAAACCACCTCTTAGTATTCCTTCTCTAAGAAAACCTTGAAATGAAATGAAATTTATGATGTCATCATAAGTTGACAGGCAACTTGAAGACATGTTGTGTTGTTTCCAACTTGTGACAATCCTAAGGCGGAGCTATCATGGAATTTTCTGGAGCTGAGAATGTGTCCATGGCTGAGTGGGGAATTTAACCCTGGTCTCCACTCAAAGTACTGTACCATACTGGCTGTCTTAGAGAAACATAGACATAATTTGCTTCCAGAGTTGACAAGAACATACTAAGTACTGTGGACAGCTAAAACATTGCAATTAATTTATCTTTTTCTGCATGCATATTGTTAGATAAAAGTATATGTATGTGTGTGCATGCAAATAATTAGATATAACAGCAGATGGAAACCCCACAGTGCTTGTTGATTGTGGAAAACTGAAAATTGTTAAAGGCGTCATTAATGTCTGATGAAGAATACAGCTCTGCCTAGCAGCATAGCTGGGAAATGCATGACATCTGCTGCCCTCACACCAGGCAGTCAAAAATCAGGCAATCTACACACCCATCACATTCCCATCACTCTGTCTTTTTAGGGATCAGATCACCCCTGTGAATATCCCTCCCCACCATTCCTGGAGGCATTTTCTTAGCAAAAGATTATATCTATTGTTTTCTCCAAGAAACTGGTCCATTCAAAGGCATCATTTCTTTCTTCTTCAATGTGATACTTCCTCCCCTGAGAAGAGATAGGAAATACTTTTCTTGGTTTTAAGAATCTCACAGAAATCCATTTGACAGTTCTGGAGACTCAGTGCAAGACAACACAGACCTTTGGTCAGAAATTTAATAGACACAAAATTCTGCATGGATTTTTAAAATGTGAAAGGCTGAAAGTGTGTGCAGTTCAATAAACATACAAACATACTTTAGTCAGCAGAGAAAATGTGTACCAAAATTGCTGTGTTAGGAGAAATGTGTTAATAAATACGTATACTTTGGGAAATACATACTGAAAATGCATACAGATTTTCATCTGGGAAGGAGAAAAAGATCTCCCAATCTGATACGAACAAAGAGAATGCAGGTGGATTTCAGAGCAGTGCAATTGGAATAACACTGAGAGTTTTTCCCATTCCTGTCCCAACAACCTTCTTTCTCATGATAGTAGAGCAGTAGCCATCCTGTCAGTGAGACATTACTTTCATGCTAATTAAGCTCCACAGATTTCTCTTCCTCCCACATTTTCTCCAGGTCAGCCTTCTCGGCATGAACAGAACAGGCTTGACACTGAAGAGCCAAAAGCTTGTTACACCAAGTATACATAAATGCCTTCTTTTCAGTGGTACACTGATTAAATTTTCTGGCTTTCTGGCTTCATAATTGTTTATTGAATTACTTCAGTTTGGAAGAAACCAACTTGGAAAGATGAAATTTCTAAGAAAATCTGGAAGGCTCTGTCCTTCCTGCATGGTCTCTAAACATACACAGGTGCTTAATTTGCTTCTGTGAATGAAAATATAAATTGTATTTGGTCAGCTGAACACCTTGCAAGGGCAATTTGTTTTTAAATAAGGGAAAGACAATGGTGATTTGAGGAAGATGGAGCCAATAGGCTGAATCCTTTAGGAACTGCAAGAATCTGAGGGTCTTCTAATACATACAGTTATAGTACTTTAATTCCACTTTAACTTCCATGGCTCCATTCACTGGAATCTTGGAGTCTTAGGCCCTTTCCGCAGCTTACCTTCCTGCAGCAGCATATGGTGGGGAAGGGAGCGCGACAGCAGCACTCCTCTCTGCATGAGACCGGCTCCCTGTGGAAGGGAGCACAATGGACATGCTACTTCCTTCTGCTATGCAGCAGGGTACTTTGCCAGGCTGCACCAGGGCAGGAAGTGCCACCATTGTTCTTCCTGCCCTTCTGCAGGAAAGCATGGGATGGTGGCATGATAGTCAGTCATTGATGAGAATGATTTAACCCTCAATCACTCAGCCTGGGGATGGGAGAAGGATGGGACCACGACAATTCAGTGTAAAAATTCAGCAATCATTTCAGTTTTAAAACCTAGAGTTTAAGATTTAAAAAGTGCACAATGGAGCACTACACAAATACAGTGCTATGATTCTATTATGGATGGAAATAATATTAAAAAATATTTAAAAAACATTAAATAACCATGCTTTTCAAGTGTTAAGAAACTCTGACATGAAAAGTCCTGGTGGATGAGAATCTTTACATTCCAGCAGTTATCCTATGCAAAATTTGCATGTGGTTGTCTTCCATAGCAAACAGCATTTTCTATGAAGGAAATAGCACTTTCTACAGGGAAAATAATATTTCAATGAAGAAATATTAATTAATGCTGTAACTGGGGATTTGTTCCATTTAAAATTTGCACACATTTGATTGGCATAAAAAACAGTATTTTCTGCACAGGAATTAATATTTCTGCATTGAAATATTATTTTTCACACAGAAAATGTTGTTTCTGTAGAGAACAATCATGTGTGAATTATGCGCAGAATAGTTCTTGAATGGTGATTAGCCATTGAAAACTGCATAGTTTTCAAAGACTTTCTTCTCTGTGACTGGGATCTGTGGGTCAAAGCCATTATCTTCTTGGAAAAATGATGACAGGAGTTAGGAGCTGGGACGAGATCTCTTATTTTCCGAGAGGCATGATTTGCACAGTCTGTTTTATTCTGCCTATGAGAGACAGCAACCATTCAGAGAAGGTCCAGAACTGTAAGAAACAACTGAACTATAAGGCTTGCCAGTTTGAGGAGCAGTTTCTTTTAATAACTTCCAGTTTTTCACTTTTTTACAGTCAAGTAGTTGCCAAAAATAGAAAGATCAAATCCTTGTGTTACCAAAAGGGAGAGAGATTGAGAAAGAGAATAGAAAAGACAAATTGGATGTCCTGTGGCCCCTGAAGGGGCCTAGGTCAGAAAATTGGCCTCTGGGCCCTCTGTATTTGCCCAATGCTGCTGCAGAAAGATTCACTTTTAAGTTCTGAGTTTCCAGCAGCCACTCATGCTAACCTGCCTGCCTCTAGGAGCTGGGGAGAATTGTTCTTTCACCTAACCCTGCATGCTTGCTGGCTCATCCATTGACTCTATAGGCAAAAGAGTGAGGGGTGAGCAGTGAGGAGGAACAGCGTTGCTACTGCTACTGTTTTCTTTACCACCTGCTCAACTGTTTGCTTACCCATTCCTGACTGAAAGGACAGCACGAGAGAAGAGCACTGGAAAGGCAGTGCCATTGGGGATACAAAGAATGTCTTGGGAAGTTTGTGAATAAAACTTTTCCCATAGCAGCCCTGCTGTTTTTGAGGTCCAAGGCAGGCATCAAAGCCAAGTATTGGGATTGGTACAGCTGTATAACACTGGGATCTGTATAGCTGAAATATAAACAAAATTGCCACTAATTATCAACTCTCTGTCCCCAAACAAAACCAACAATATTCTGAGAATGTTCCATGGACACTGTTCATCCTCATAACCTACCCATCACTACAATACTTCTAATAATTTCTAACAGAAGTCTTGGAGCGTGTAAGACTTATTTTTGTTGTTGTTGTTGTTATTTTCCATCAAGTCAACTTGGACTTTTGGTGAACCTAGAAACGGAGGTCTTCCAAGAACCCTGAACATATTTATTATTGTGGAATAACTTCCCATGGGATGATATACAGTGCCAGTTCACCTTGTGCACTGTATTGCTCCTATTTATTCTATCATCTTCAAGGCTTGGTATTTTTTGATGGAGATACATTGGTGACAAAATTGTAAGGTTGAAATAATGTCATGACTTTTCAAGGAAATTGATAGGGAATAGAAACCGTATGTAGACTGCTTTTTTTAAAAAAAATGTCCATTCCCACTCATTCCCTCAATTTTATGTAGATCTACCTAGCACTGCTGTTAAGGAGATGAAAAATGACTGTCCTTGTGACTCTTTATGTCTCCTAAAATGAAGACACCTTCACTAGTTGCCTTACTTCCACAATTTATTGCGGTAAGGAACTATTTCCATGTCAAATTGATGGATGAGAAGCATATAAGTCATCCAACAGGGGGAGCAGTGCCAGTGTCATCACTTTTTATGCAGAGCAATGGATACAGCAAAAAATAGATGGGCAGCCAGTTGAGATTATGCAAGCCATACTTTGTTAACTTTAAATTGGTGATGGGAATCATGAAGCTCTCTAGACATTACTGAACTGCAACTACCAGCAGCCCTAGCCAACATAACCCAGTGATGAGCAATGCTGGGTGTTTCAATCCAAGAACATCAGAGGGGCCACATGATTCTCACCTCTGCTTGTAACCTATTACAATCATTTGAGAACAAATGGACTAGTGAAAAGGACAGACTGTCTGAAAACCTTATTCCCATGAGGACCAGTTTAAGTTTCCTACTGCAGTTGTTCCTTAGAGCTTTCATGAAGGTCTTAAGCAATCAAGACCAAGTTTGCTCTCTCCGTCTGGTTTGCAGCTGCTGCATGTCAGCAGTATATAACTCCACTTCACCTAGGCAGAGATCACAGATCCCTTTGATTTCATGTCTAACCCACCCTATTAAATATGAATTAAATCTGAGTCCTGTTCAGAGTTTCTCATAGGCAAATGGATGGCCAGAGTGGGAAAAGAACACTGGACTATCTAGGCCTTCATTCTGGTTCAGTTTTGCTCTTCTTACATAATGTTCTCTTACCACAAAGTGTAGTGCATCTTCATGATTGTTCTGTACAGGCTAAAGAGGAAACAGCTTAGCCCCATGTCTATTAACCTTTTGATTAGGAAGAAATTCACTTCATGAAGTTGATGGGACAAGTCACATTCCTCTGATGGTGGATAAACCCCAGAACCTATTTATAGACGGAGTTTGTCCCTGGAGATGCCTGGCTGCCTGATCATTATGCCCGTCCCTACTAAGTATCATCCATACATTTTTTGCATTCATATTTTAAGTGAGCACATTCCATTGACTCAAAGTTCCTTGTATCTACTCATACCTTGAGACAGGTCATGTCAACCCAAGCCACCAGTCTCTTTAGAAAAAGTACCTGACTATCCCTAATAACTTGAAAAGTGATGCTCACCCTGGCATCTCATTATATAATAATATCCACCATAACCTATCACAACTCCAGGTTCTTCCAGACCCATGCCATGGAAGGGTCCTATACAGCTTCACTCTAAATGATTCCTCGTACTTTAACCAAGCTCTCTTTGTGCATGAATTATGAGCTGTGTGAATTATGTCCTGTTACCTCATAAAGAAGAATACACATCAAATGTGTGGCTGCAAAACAACCCACATCCATTTTAAGACAAATGGTTATGTCAGTTCCTTTTCGCTTTGAGCCTGTTAAACTGCTAGATAGCTTTATTCAAGAAAGTGAGAAGTCCAACTTTGACTAGAAATTTAGGTTCTAGATTCTGGAAAAAAAAAATGAAGAAATCAACATACTCACCTTTCCAGGTCGTCTGAGTTACTAGGAATAGCTGACAGCCTACTTGGGCAGATATTGCAACATAGGGCATTACGTTGGGAATATCATTACCTCATGAGTCCCTTATGTACTCCTTTCTGACAATAAGACAGCAGAAACATGCATAGCCCCATCCACAGAGTCTTATCACAAATGAAACAGATGGTGCCTGTGATGTATCTGTGCAGTGGCATAGCTTGGCGCAAGCAGGAGAGGAGCAGGGGCAGACAAGGAGCAGTGGCGCCCCAAAAAAGTGCTGCCCACAGCGCACTGCTCCCTTGCCGCCCCCCACCCCTATGCCACTGCACCTTTGAATCTTTGTGACTCTGATCCCCGGTTCCCATAGCTGGTGGAGAAAAGAAACTCTCTTGTGACAATGAACCAGATCCTGCCGGAGCCACTGATATGCAACAGGCTGCAAATCCTGTATCAGCACATGCTGTTTCTGTACACAGCTGTAGCTGAGTAATGTCAGTTCAGCAAGGAGAAGCTGATCCTGACTGAGAAAATCAGCTTCATCTCCAAATGACATACTGGGTGAGGAGACATATCCCACCCACCACCCCTTAGCCTGGGAAGAACAGCCACAGCCCTGAACAGAATGAATAAAATAGTATAGAGCAGAATGAACAGAATAAATGTTAGATGATAATGAATTGCACAGATGTAGAAACTAAAGCAAGTGTCATGTTAGTATGTCTATATAATTAGACAGCTATTGCAGTGGGGCAGGTGTATAAAGTAAGAGAAGGAACACATATCAGTGGACCATTATGAATGCCTATGTGAGCAAACTACACGTTATTTCTTAATCCTTTTTCTCACACTTATGTTATGCATGGGGCAACAGCTGGGAAATATATCCATGTACTTAGGTGTTTATATCTCATTCTGTATCTGAAGGTCTCTTAGTGGGATACAGTCAGTAAGACAATTGTAAAACAATTTTGTATAGTTTGAGACAATGTAAAACAACATGATGGGAATAGAACCTACAGGCTGACAAAATTAAAACCAAGCCAAGATCACTAAGTTTCACCTGCTTGGGTAAACAGCCAAGTTTTACCTTGGCATCAAAATGAGGTGTGTATCAGTGCCAGTTGGACTACCAAGGAGAGGGCTTTCACATCTGGGGTAACTGCATCCAAGGCCATAATTTGTAGGTTATATTGCTGAGAGGTTGGGCCAAGAAAATCCACAGCCTTTTAAAATATGTTATTTATGCATCACTTGTGAGGCAGCTTTGACTGCATGCCAGTTTGATCTCTTCATGTTAAAAAGCAAGCGCTACTTGTGTTGACAGTCTGGCTGTGTGAGCAGCATCAACAAATAACATTTCAGACATGTTGACATAGCTTCCCAAGTAATGTTAAAGATATTCCCATTTACCCTGCTGAGCAATACTACGAGTCATACCGTGTATTAAGTATGCAGGTCTGGCAACAACAAGTGCTGGTAACTGTGGGAATAGGACAGTGCAGAAGGAGTTCTGTTGTCCTTTACTGTCATTGGGAGGTATGCCTGTGAAATTTGATTCCTGTGAGTTTCAGTGCAAACTGAGCAGATTTGTATCTTCTGGATTAATGTGCAGACTGGCATATAATAATTTTTGAGATTTTGTAGTTTTCTGAATGTTGTGATTCAGATTCCCATCTCTACAAATGTACCAGAATCCATTTCAAAAAGTGTATTTATCAATAAAATCTGTTTAGAAATGCATGCTATGGAATAAAATCCATTTATTAATTTTGAGAGGAAATACACTCAAAATGCATATTTAAATGCAGAATTTTCTTTGTTTTAGAAGGCCAGTTTTCAAAAGGACGGAACAGGCAAAATGGACATGTGAAATTGCCACAGAGCAGAAATACACTGGTCCCTCCATTTGCAATTGCAATGAATTTTGAGGACTGTGAGTTTTCGTGTTGGCAACTTCCTTCCTTATCAACAAATTAGGAAAGTGTTTTTTTTTTACACAATAGACCATAGCGTGGGACTACAGCTACCACATTCTTTTCACTACTACAGCTCCGACACAAACTATAGATTAATGACATTAGCCCTATCTATTGTCATATGTTTTTAATGGTATGGATATATTATGTTGAATAATGTTAACCCTTGCCTCCATTATTTCTGGCTGCAGGACAATGTTCTGTACTGGTTCTCCCTACTATAAATATTGGTTAATGACAAGCCTTGCTTCCTACAGAACATGAGTGAGAATCATATGCTGTCCTAGATGTGGCTGGCATTCCTCACCATTTCTTTGCTGGTTGGAGCAGGCTGGACTTGCAGTTTGTTTCATTTTTGAACTGCATGTGGCAGATGGCTGGAAATTGCAGAGGGGGGCATTGTTTATAAGTTGGAACTTGACAGTGTTATAGTTCTGTGTGAAGTCTGTGACAAAACATGACTCTGTGCTAGTGAAATGCCCTGTCTGGTAGAACCGAGATTACAACAGCAATAGCAACACCACTTAAAAAAAAAAATCAGCCTTGCAGCCTGGGAACTAGATCCAATGTTTCACTGTCAGAATTGTATGAGCTATCTTCTCCTCTCTTTCCCTCCCTACTGCAGCCTCTGGTTCTTACAGAAAAGAAGCTCCAAGAAAGTTCTCTGCCTCCCAGAGCTAGTTATAGGGGCACATAGGAGAATGGAAGAGGATCTTCTCCAGCTAAGCTCTGCTGAAATCCACAGTTCTGCTATTGGAAATACACTACTGGAGCAAGATAAATAGGAACAGTGAAATCTCTGGAACTAAGCTATTTTTATTCATAAGAATCTACACATAGTTGTACCATCTTTACAATATTGTATCCCACTGAGATTGCAATCCTTGGAATCCCATGCTTTTGCAATTGCGGTTGACTTCACCAGAGCTTTGCATCAGAGGAATAGTTTGATGGCTAGATGCAAAGAAGAGTTGTAGGGAAATTGGCTACCTTTTCACTTGATGTCAATTGAAGAAAAACTGACATGCCCTTGACAGGAGGTTTCCTAGCTGTTTGAAGCATTGTTCAAATGCTATTTGGCCTTAAATCTTGCAGCTTTAATCATACAGAAAGGTAGTTTCTGAAATCTGAAATACTGGATTAATTGTTACTTCATTGTTAGCATGCTGTGAAAAATACATCCAGAGTTACTTCCAGTGCTTTAGCTCAAATGGTTATACATTAGAATATGAATGGCTTTATAGTCAGATTGCATATCCTGATGTGACCTACAGCTGAGAAAATGGTGATTGTTTAATATAATATACAAACATTTTTTTAAAAAAAAATCATGCTGCGCACTGAGTTGATATCTGTTTCTAATTCTGTGGCTTAAATAGGTTCATAGCTAAAACCAGGAGTGAATAAAGTAATGAATGAATGAAGCAAAGTATGAAGTTCTACCAGCACTCACAATTAATATCCCACTGCTTCTTCTGCCACAGTATTTTTCAAAATTTTCCTTTTGCCATTAAACATGGACTGAGAAATAGGTTCTCTTGTATATCCTGTGGCTTACTTTTCACTGAGGCCATTTCCACATGATGATGCTCTTCTGCATCGTCTCGCTGCAGTCCCGGGTCCAGAAGGGAGCGTGTCAGCAACGCTGCCCTCTGCGCCTGCTCGGTCCATACAGACGAGAATACAATGGCACCACATCTTGCTTCCACAGTGCAGCCGGGCTTTTTCCATTGCTGCACTACGGAAGGAAGTGTCAATGCGCTTCTGCATAGCCAGAAGTGATGAGAGTGCCGCGCAATTACAGATGTGAAATGGATTTTTTCTGTTTTGCAAAATCTGTGCAAGCGCGACGCTCCGCGACAGAATGGTAGCAAGACAGTGACAACATTATATGGAAGTGTGACCTGCTGACCGCTGCAATCCTGTGGCAGAAACAAGACAGTGACGTTGTGTGAAAAGGACCTAAATGTGAATAGCTGCGGCCATTGGCCTAAATCCAGAGCAGAGCCATGGAGTTTATATAACTGTTAACTTCCCATTCAGCAATTTATTTGGTGAATCTACTCTGGTTGAGGTATGAACATTTGGATTTAGGTTATAGTTCTCCTCCATAGATGAATAGAAATATAAGATCTCCAGATCTAAATATTATGAATAGTTACATATTTGCTGAGCAAAATTAATGTGGATAAGTGTACCACTATTCCCCATTTCCCTTAGTAAGATCTCAAAGTTCCTTATCTAGCTAATAAGAATATGGCAAGAGTCCATCAGAGAAATTTCATAAGCCTTAAATAACAATTTTGCTCTCCTTGACATTCTTCAGATAGCACAACTGAACAAGGGGCCTCTAAAGAAGAATTTAAATTTTGAGCAAGTCAAAACTTTTACAGCCTTTTAAATCTGTGTCATAAATCTGTGCATGACTAAAATAGCTATTCTACTCGTTAAGGAAAAATGTGGGTACCTCCAGTTACTTTTTCCCCCTTTTTAGTTGGTCCTCCATGTTCCTTATCAGGGACAACAATTTAGATTTACTGTGGTTTATCTTTAGACCAGAGTAAATAGTCTAATTTCTCTTTCAGATCTTGGAGGGTCTTTATTTGGTTTTCAATAAACAAGAGTGTATCATTACTGTGCATACTTATAAGACATACTTATAACTCTTCCTGTGTTGGTTGTTAGCAATGCAGCTAATGCATTTATGATCATCTATCTATCTATTTATTTATTTAAATAATAATTAAATAATATTTATTTAAATAATATTTATTTAAATCAGTGGTTCTCAACCTGTGGGTCCCCTGATGTTCATGGACTTCAGCTCCCAGAAGCCCTGAGCATTGACCATAGTGGCTGGGGCTTCTGGGAGCTGAAGTCCACGAACATCTGGGGACCCACAGGTTGTGAACCACTGATTTAAATAGTTTAAAATAAATTTAAATTCTTTAATTTTTTTTAAAAAAAATACGGAAATCACATATGTAAATTTTCTTGTGCCTTTGAAGGGCGGCCTGTTGAACAAACAGATGCTTTTGCAAGCATGGAGGTGAACAAGGAATTTGTCTGCTCCTACCCTGGTTTGTCTCAGGATCTCTGATTTTAACCAGGAGAGTAACAGTAAACCTATAACGAACTAAAACATCCACAGAGATAATGAGATGATCACTCCAATGTATTTTAAAGTGTTTACACGATCTGCTATCACACAGTCTCTGAAGAATCTATTGTGGCAATCGTGTTTCTGAACTGATACCACTTCTAATCTGTATTTGTAAGTCACTTTGAGCCCTTTATTCAGAGAAAGGTGGGGCATAAATTAAATTAAATGATATCTGCAACCACTGGCAGGACACATTTGTGGGGACACTTTAATTCAACTAGCTGTTTTTTGGACTTGAAGATCTGAAACACTATTGAAATTTAGATCAGAGACAGGCAGCTGTTGGCCCATAGCCTCTGTGTACAGTCCCAAGGAATTGTTATCTGGTCCTTTCAGCAGCCCTACTTAACTTTAATGAAGGTATAATGATCCCTTTTTTAAAAAAATGCCTATTATGTCCCTTGTAAAAATATGTTCAAAGGGAAAAGTTTTCATAATTTAATGCTATATCTCTCTTTAACTCTATATAGATAATCCCTCAGCCATTCCCTACATCTGTCTTTTATGTATTCCATATGATTACCTCCATGTCCTGTACTTAACTGAGGTAAGATTGACAATGACACAAGGCAATATAGGAATTGTTTACCCATGAAATCAGGATAACATGTCTATTATTGTTTTTCTGCCAGCAGGAAAAAAGTGTTTTTAAAAAATTGATCTTGCAGCTAATGTGCTATTTCTTTTATTTCTGAGATACTTGCTAGTGTTTTGTCTAGGTTTTTGTTTTTTGGCTACTGATGTAATTGTTAGTATGTTTCAGTTTTAAAGGTTGGAGTGGGAAAAACTTTTTCCTGTCTCTCCCCTCCCCCCATGTTTCCCCCATCATTCTATTCTGTGTCTGTGTTAACAGGTAATTTTTTAAAAAATGCTCTTAAAAATCTTATTTTAAGATTGGTATAGTGGTTTGAGTGTTGGACTATGACCCTGGAAACCAGAGTTTAATTCTCCGCTTGGCCGTGGAAATCCAGTGGTTGACCTTGGGCGCATCACACATTCTCAACCCCAGAAAACCCTGTGACAGGATCACCTTAGGATTGCCATCAGTTGAAAATGACTTGAAGGCTCACAACAACTCCAAATCCTATCTGTAAAAATATTTATGCATGCATTTTCTTTCAAACATACAAATTTTTATATATATATATATATATATATAAAATGTAAACCAAGTTTATTTTGCTTTTTAAGTAGTGTTCTTAAAGCACTACAGCATGGTAAACAATGTAAATTAGTAGAAGTCATCTCAAAAGCCAGAGTTCTTCTTTAATGAGCTTGTTAAAAAGATGCAGCCTAGTCTAACAGGATAAATATTTTAACCATTTCACTTCAAGTTAATGAAGGCTCACAAATGAGCAACACTCCTCGTTGAGGAAAACAAAAAGCTGTTGTCGACAAAGCGACAGCACACACACAAAAACAAAAGAACTGTGTAAAAATAACTAACTGTACTGTGTTCCCATACTTTTTTCCAAGTTGCTTTACAATGGGATGATATGCACATGATCTTGCTGCAAACTTGTCATATGACTTTCAAATACTGCTTGCCTAGCTTAGCCATTAGCCCAAAAGCTGCTCATATTTTATGATGCAGCACTCGTCCTCCTATCCCTAACAATTATCTGATGGATTTATGTATTACCCTTTAATTCTAGACCGCAGGGCAGCCTAGAAAGAAAGTGATCCCTAATTTTAAAAAATCTCTGTTCTAACTGGAAGAATGTATGGCCCTTTCCACACGTGGAGGGAGAAACGGGGGAAAACGCACTGAAATGGAGCTTACCGGCAGCCGGGTAAGTCCGTCGCCACGCGGAGCAGCGCGAGTTCGCTGCTCCACACTCCTGCAGTGTCCTGCGGCATCCAAAAATGGCAGCTTACAGCTGGCGGAGGCTCTCCGCCAACTGGAGAAGCTCGCCAGCTGGAAGCCCGCCCCCGGCAGATCTGCAGGCATGCACTTGCGCGATCCTGCAAATCTACACTGGGGCGCTGCAACAGAGTTGTATGGGGCTGCACACTCCATGCCTCTTAAAAACCTCTTGAAAGAGGTTTTTAAAAAACACGCGGCGCCACCACTTCCGATCGCTTCAGAGCAGTTTGAGGTGTAGAACCTCAAAATTATAAACGACCCAGCGCACTCCCCGGTGTAGACAACCTCCATTAGAGATTGCACTACACCGTTTTAATTACCCCGTGTGAAAAGGGCCTATAATTCTGCATAGACTTTACAAGTTGTATGTTTTGCCTTTCTTACACTTAGCCACAAAATGGGCATAAAGTGTTTTCTTTTTAAAATGCCTTAATTTTCAACCTCATGCAAATCTAAATAAAGATGACCAAAACAAAAAGCTTAAACAATGGAAGGATATTTCACAGAAAATTTCTTATACAAAAACACATAAGAAAAAAGGGCCACTAGGTGACATCTTAAATTTACAAATTGGCATCATTTTGGTCAAGAAATATCTAAGTCCTGTTTTCTTCTACAACAAAGCAGCTGCACAGAAAGAAAACAGCATAACTGGTTATTTTTTTTAATCACACATTTCCTCAGGAATTTCATGTGGATTCAGGATGCCAGGGACAGACATCTGAAGTCTGTGTTTCTCCTCTTGGGCCTGTCAAAGAGCTGTCTCTCTCTTTCTTCCAGCAAATTCCTTTATCTGCACTAGGAAGTCCATAAGGTGTTCCTTGAAAGCAGGAATATCCTGATTTAAACTGAAGAGTCCTGTTACAAACAGTTTAACCTGTGCATCTTGCAGATGAGGAAATGCAGACTTAAGGAGATTAGCAACATACTCCTGAATAAACATCTGGATTTCCAGGATTTAGAGGAGTACTTATTTTTCCTTCTTCTACTAAGTTGAACATGTATGCAAGAATCGATGCATGCATTGTCAAACCAGCAGTGTGAGACGTGTCCGTTACAACAGAGAAAATGTGCTGAAGAATGTCACAGAAGTATGTCTGATAAAAGCTCTGGGCAGCAGCTTCTTCTTGTGCAACATTTTGTAAGAGTGTATAAAGGATCTGAAGGCCTGTATCTGCAACGTTTCTCATTGTGTGCTTGAAAGCCCAAATGATAGAATCTAGTACTAATTTGAATTGTGCAGGTGGAATATTATATATATATATATACACACATAACATATATATATATTAAATATATTTTGATGTTCTCCTGAGAACCACATTGCACTTGAAAAAAATGCAGTCTACACTTACTCTAATGTTTCTGTTAATGGTTGTATTTAAAAATAACAACAATATGGACTGTTTAACTTGATGCGAAAGGATCTTAAAGCACCTTTGAGACTGACAGTGAGACTAACGTTCAGTGTGAAAGGTGCTACAATATCCTTTTGCATACTCATGTAGACTAACATAGTTATGTTTTTGTTTAACTTGATGTTATAGTTGTGCATTGGCTTCATTTTTGCTTGGTCTCTCATAGTGTCAGTTTCACAGGAAGTTCAGCATATACACATTTCTGTGCTATTTTAAGTGCATTACTGCAACACAATGCAGTTCTCTAGTCTCTGCATAAACCAAGGGCAGACCTACCATTAGACAAAATGAGGTACTCAACTGAAAGAGCAGATACTGGACAGCAGGAGGTTGGTGTTGGAGAAGGACTGCTATGTGCTAAACTGCCTGCCCTCTATTCCCTTATCCAGACTTCTGTTTTCAAATGTGCCCCATCACCAGTTTCAGCTGCCAGTTTGTATGTGCGGTTGTGCTGGGACCCTCTTGTTCTTTAGCCAAGAGAGTAAACTGTCTTAGTCAGGTCCTGGTCACCCCACCAACCCCCATTTGGTACAGATAAGTATGGGAAGGAGAATCACAAGTATAGGAGATTCAGAGATACTCCTACAAAGTGGTTTTAGGTTTAAGACCTGTCCTTTAGTACCTTTAATTTGGCTTTAACACCTGTTTCCTTTGGCAGTTTTAGCTTTTGTAATTCGTGATGCATTTTATGGCATTATGCTGCTATGTATCTATTTGACTTTTTAAAATGTTATATACTGGTTCTTAAATTGTGGATTGTATTGTGTTTCAAATTGTAGAATACCTATAGATAAATTGTTTATGAGTCATTTAAGAAATTTGGTAAGTAAATACATTTAGTTTTTAAAGGGCAGTTCTCAGAAGACTTAATATATAATACTCTCTGGGCAGGCAACTGTGAAGTGGAATTTCCAGCAGGTAATCCAAAGATCAGCAGTTTCACTCATATCATTTGCTCTGCTGCTCTTGTGAACACTAAGGCAATGCTTTGAATAGTTTATCACTCTCAATGACTGTGTGCTATAAATGTTTTATGTGCAGAGGCATTCCTCTAAAACTCAGCCTGAAGAAACAAGTCAGCTATTACTAGAGCTGTCATTTTAAGTTATTAGGACAAACGTAGGGAACAGAGCAAATTCCTAAGAGTGATCTTTAAAACTGCTGCTTGTACACTGAATGGCACTCCAGTCACTGTGCTGGTGAATAATTTCCATGCTGTATCATGCTCAATAAAAACAATCAAAAGTCCTTCAAGAATTACTTGGCTGGGTATCATGATGATGGAAGCTATATCATGGGGAAGGTAACTATTAATAACCCCTTGTGAAGTGTTCATAAGAATGCAAATTGTTGCTGTTTTGTTGTCTAATGCAAGAATAAAGAATTGCGGAAGGTATACAGCAAGATAAGGTATACAGTGCTTTTTATATATTAGTTAATGATTTTACACATATTTTGTATAAAAAGTTTGTTTGCATAAAAACATGGTTTTGAATAGTGTATTTTGTGTTAAAGCACGGTTTCTTACACTTTTTGCAGAAAACACCATGCTTTTTGCACAAATTACTTGCTAAGAATTCTGAAATGTGAAAACTTTTACAGTCATTGGTCGGTTTTTTTAGACTTCATATTTATTAGCTTTAACAAAAGATACAAACAAAATAATCTGTAACCACAGGAAAAGAAAAAAAGAGAGAGAAAAATTAAGCCACACACAGACATTATACATGTATAATTAGAACTAAATATTAAACTAAAACTAGAACATGATACATCTTTTAAAATCCATGCCAATTTTGCAACTTTGGCAAGATCTGTGACTTTAACAGCCTATTCTTCTACCATTGGTGCATCAGCCCACTTCCAGTTCTTTCTTGATAATTGCCAACAAAAACATTTCTGGTGATGTAACAAAATCTACTTTTAATTATTTTTTTTGAATTAACTATAAATTATAAACCAATAAATTTTCACTTTCTTGCAAGTCTACCACATACTGAAAATGGGGATCCTTTGTCTTGATAACCCAAACATTGGCTTCTTAGACATTTTGACAACTTTTCTAGAATTAAGTACCAGTACTGTGCAGTTATTTATCTCTTTAGTCAACATTTTCCCTCAAACCTCCATTTGCACAGTGGTTGGTCATTTTTTTAAGGAGAGTGTCTCACAATAGCCTTTCTCGTGAAGGATGAGGGGGGAAATGCAATATCCTTGCTTCACAATTCACAATAATTATGTAGTAAGTGTACCTCAGAGGATTTTAATAGTAGCTAAATCTGTCTAATCCTATAGCCTGAAGAGGTCCATAAACACAGCTCCTTCATTTTTTATTTTACTCTCAAGTTTTGAATATACCAGCAATGCCTCAAAGTCTATCAGGATATGTCTCAGTAAACAGGAACAGCTCATGGAAAAGAGTTAGCCAAAGACAGCAGGCTAGTGAGACAACAGGTTACTTACTCTCTTGGTTCTCAGCTGCTGAGAGGCCCTTCTACCTTCCTAATGGTCATACTTGCTGACCTTCCTCTCTTTCATTGTATCTTCCGTTTTCTTTGCTGACTGTAAGTCTTTCAGCAGATGATCCAGAGTAAGTATATACTCTATAAAGAGTATAGCTCTTTATCTTTTCCAGCTAGCTTGCTACAAATAAGCAAGAATTGCTTGCTCCAGTTGAAATGAAATTGGATTCCACTCATCCCAAGCCAATAGCGATATTGCCTAAAAAGTCAGGGAGCGGGTGATGAAGGCGTAAGAATTATGTTGAAAACTCTGAACTAATTAAATGCATTGGAAAGAGTGTCTCATTTCCATGAAGGTGGTGGATGTCAGACCACAGCAGGGAGACACACAGTTATTCCTGGGTTGCCTTTGCACTATCTTTTTACATCAGTTTAAACATGATGCTTAGCACAGTTTAGCCAGCATACCGCACAGTCTCTAACTGATAGCTACTAAGTTTAGTATTAAAATCAATTTCACTAAGAATGTAAAAGCCATGGGGATTTCTTGGGTTTTTCTAACCTGATTGAATAGCTAGAAAATACTGCAGATCTCAAGTCAGAGCTGTGCTAAAGGAAAACAAACAATTCCACCAGACAGCCCACTTTAGAGATCAAGGCGGAGGGAATCAGTTGAATTTTTAAACTATGCCAATTGACTAAGTTTACATTTTTTGCAGTTTGTTTGCATCATTTATTGCCTCCTAGGAACTGATGCTGCACTGCCTCCTAATTGCTAGTAATCTAGACATACTCAGGAATTGTGATACCAAGCAGGACTTTCTAATAAACTCTGATTTGTACCTATAGGGCTGAAAAAGACTAGATTTTACTTTTAATTTTTTTTTAATTTTAGTTTTTTCACCCAGTAACACCTTTTCTGATTTTTGTGTATATAATTTAGGATTATGCACATCCATCTCTTTTGCACAAGTACTGCTGTGCCAAGGAAGATTCTTTACTGTAGTCTTATTCCTTTATTTAATGCTATCTCAGTTTGCATGAGTGCTGAAAGCAGATCAAAAGAATAGAACTGAGTGTCTTCCTAGACTTAGAAAGAAAAAAAGAAACTAGCTTGACCTTGTTTGTTGAGCTGCAGCAGCAATCTTTTGATTTACATTAATTTTACAATTTCACTTCAGCTGCATTTTTTTCTTTTCTATCTCATCCTGTTGAATAATGCTCTGTCTTTGCTGAAGAGCAGCTTGTGTTCAGGGAAAGGAGCTGTAGGCATCAAAAGCAGTACATAAATGATTAATAGCCATCATTGTAATAATGACACTTGCAATCCAGAAATCTCAGCAGATAACATGCTTGGGAGATTTCTGTGCCCTCTATGGTATATAGGCATCTTGTTCCATTTTGCAGCACTCACTGCAGCTGCTCCATTCCTTGACAAGCTCATACTGTTATTGCCAAATGTAGCCCTTGCTAGGAAAAAATCAAATGTTGTAAAAAAATTTTTGAAGGTTATCACCTGACTGGGGTTTTTAAAATTCAGAGCAGCATTTCAACAAGTCACTTGTAAAAATACTATAAAACAGGAAGGCCTGATTTTTCTTTTAGAATGAAATGTTTAATTTTTTTCCCCTTGGGTGAAAAAAAAATCTGCAGAACATTTGAAGAGATCCAAAAGGATTCCTGTAAGATTGGTGAAATTCCTCAGGAAAAATTTACAGATTGTTGTGTAGCTACTGAATTTTTCCATAAGAAAAACCGTGGCCAATATGTGGGTTTGTTTTCTAGAAAAGCAGTCTAAGAAATTTCAAGAGACACTTCAAGAGTTTTAGTAAGAATGGAAGTAGGTCTTAAGCAAGTCTCATGCCTTAATCTTCAACCAATGTCTCCTAATCTTCAACCTGTCAGATGCATTTATACGGAGAATCCCCAAAGCTTAGCCTTACCCCTGTGTGCATACAAGTATAGATCATTTTCTTCTCAGGAGTTTCATGTGATTTGCTTAAATAATCATTTAAAGCAAGTGAGAAGCTTGCAGCCTTCCAGATGTTGTTAAGCTGCAAATCCCATCGGCCCTAGTCAGCATAGACAATGATAAGGGATAATGAAGATGGAAGTTGAACAACCACTGAAGGGCTACAAGAGAAAGTATTCAAAGCTACTTGTTTACCTGATATGGAGCAGAGTAGCTGGATAGGTTCAATACAAGAATACCTCCATTAACAAAGCCTCCGAGAATGAAACTTAGCTAGTGATGGGCTCCTTCCTGTCTTTTCACTCAGTGGAAGGAAAAAGTCCAGCACCAGGCTGAAGTGGTGAATCAGCTCGCTATCTGTAATGATGGATTGCACAGGACACTAACTCTTTAGGTTGCTAGCAAAGGCTAACTGGAATTAAAACATACATATTTGCAATGAGAAAAAGAAGGAGACAGAGATAGGAAGTCTCTGTCCCAAAGCATAATCCTAACTCAGTAAAGTATGGATTACCCCTTTGTGTTGGGGCTTTCAGTGACTCAGCCTGAGTCCTTCAATTAAACTGTGCTCATTTTGATTCCTTCAGTGAGATGCTGTGTGATAAAGGAAAAAAGGGAAAGCAGACTTACATGCATTTTTGAAGATGATTTCAAACGGTCCAAAGAATTTTCCAAATGTTTTTCTTTACTTATGCAAAGCTTTGTTGTTTCTTTCAATAATGAGTGTTACTAGTTTTGAATAAAAAGTTTCCTGAAACATGCTAAACTGCTCTTCTTCTTTGTGGTGTAGGAACCTACTCCAATTCTTTTTGTTATTTCTGCCCATGGGACCAAATTTTCAATTTGAGAAGTAATGTCTGTAAATTAAGATTGTTTTGTGCAACACCTTTGGCTTATAGTTCCAATGAGCTAAAGGAGATCCTTCAACTAACAGCACACTTAAAAGTAAAGCAAATTTAAAATTTATTAAAATGATAGACAATATAGTAAAAAGCAGTAAATAAGAATATAGTGAACAATACAAAATATGATGTAGTAATGATCACATAACAACTTACACAGTTATTATGTGACTAGCAAATAAGAAAGTAATACAGTGACAATTAAAGTAGTTCTCTGTGACTAACATAAAATGTCATGATGAAATAATAAATTAAATAGTAAAAAAATATCAGAATGCAAAAGCAATTCATATCTACTACTCCAGCAGACAGTTTAGGATTTTGAGATGGTTCCAGCAAAAAGTTCTGAAAACATCTGAAAGGTTATTTAAAGAATACGCTTGGTGGAGGACTTCAAAATATTAAAAAATCAACAAAATAAGAAACCTTTAGGAGTGGGATGAAACCAACTGCAAGTTATCAGAGATACACATATTTAGACCAAACTGATTTAAAAATTAAAAAGGGAGATTAATTGAACATGAACCTTATTCTCACTCTGTAGTAAAGTCATAACATTGTTGCTTAGATGAATTACAAAACCAAATATAAATATTGAAATTTAACACAAAACAGTTTAAAAATAATTTCTTCACTGCTTTGTTTGTTCTCGGTTGTTTCACGGTCTGAGGACAGCTAAGAGATAAGCTCTCAGATATGCATGTGTGTGTGTGTGTGAATTTCTAGTCTTCCTCTTCAGACATCCTTTATTAGCCCATTTACAAAGATGTGGTTTGGCCTTCAGTGGCTGTCTTCCAATCTCAAGTCCCATATTTCGTCTTCAAAGCAGACTCCAACCTTAGGGTTCAATATAACTAACAATCTGTCATGGCATTGGTGAACCAAAGTTTTTCTGAAGCAAAGTCTTTGTTAGCAGAATCATAGGCTTCAGACTGCTTTTCCTTGCTCTGGTATTCCAAAATGTTAAATGTATATATTCATGTTCTTCTGATAGGCAGGAAATTGAACTAAAGAGGCCTTTAGTCTGATCTATCATTGCTCTTCATATTTTGTTAGTCCCAAACCAATAATGTCCAGAAACACATCTACCTGAGATATACCTATATATATACTGTAGTCTCTGCCTTCAAAATTTATTTGTATTCAGATTCCATTTTGGACTTTCTCCCCTTAAGTTATAGCTTTTTACATTGCCCATGTTTTTGCTCTCTTTATTTAGTTATTTACTAGTGTATATATCCGGCATCATCCAGGATTTTATTTTCTCATAGATAATACTTGTTGGAAAGATTTGAGATCCTGTGGTTCTAATTCCCCAAACTGCCTTGCCCAGTACATGTCACTTTTCCCCACATTCCCCAATCCAATCTGTATTCAGACTTATTGACATGCAGGGATTGGTTTCCTGAGGGAATACGGTGCCCTCCTCCTTGCTGCGCCTTGCTCCTCATCTCCATAGTAACTGGATGAGAATTCTAAAGGCCCCTCCCTAAACTGCCAACCACAGGATTCCGCAGAATCTTCTCAGGCAGCCATCATATGAGGTCTTCTTGCCTGACACAGCCAATCATATGAGGTCTTCTCTGCCTGACATGAACAAACAGGCAAACTTTGGCTTTTATATTTTATTTTATGACCCAAGCATCACACATCTCTTATCTCATCTGCTTGTTTGGTATTTTTAGAAGTATAGCCTCCAGAGGATCCCACTTGAAGTAAAATGCCTCTGGACCAGATGGAGTTGCCTCCCTCATATAGGCATCCTAGCAGATGTTCCAGCTTTGCGTGGGTTAGAACCCCTCTGTTCCCACCCCCCAACCTCTGTGCTTTTTCTCCTGACCTCTGGTCTTTTTCTTCTCCGTCGTTGTTTTCTGTTTTCTTCTTGTTTCCAGATTCCTGCCAGTCTTTTGTCTCCCTTCACTCTGGTACAGCAGTTCTCTCTTTTAACTGCTTGAAAGGAATTGGGGAAAGTACTTACCTGTGGAAGAAAGTGCCTAGCGAGCATGCAGAAATGACCTGCCCGTATGGGCTGTAAGATTTGTTTTTCCTGGTTAGGGAGAGTCTGGCACTTAATGGTTGAAGATAATTGTGCATACTGTGGATAGGTTTTAATTAAATAAAATTAGATGAGCAATTTTACAAACTCAGTAACTTCACATTGCATATCCTCAAGGTTTTCCTAGTAAACACACCAAGTTTCAAGTGTCTGGATTTGTCTGATTAATATACATCATGCCTTTCTCCTGGTATGGGGCCAAATGCAGCTTCACGGTCTTGGAACTATCACAGAGACAAGTACACATAAACACACACTTTCTCTTTTTTATTATTATAGATATATTCTTTTTCATAATTACCACGTTCAGTACATAAAACAGTAGAAGATGACATGTGACAGCACATCATGAAACAGCATTTTGTTTTGTTAAATAACTTCAGGTCATGGAGCAATTAGAGAAACTATATTCATTATTGTACATCTCGTAGTTCTAGTAATGTGTTGCAAAAACACTGTGTGCCTAGTGACATGCACCAGGCCATTTCCACACGAGACTGTTATAGCACTATGATTCCACTTTCAACATCCTGTGGAATCCTGGGTTTGCAGTTCTGGGAGGGGCCGGCCAGCCCCCTCCCGAAACTGTAAACCCCAAGATTCAATAGGATGTTGAAAGTGGAATCATAGTGCTATACAGTCCGCACGGGAATTGCCACAGTCATGATTGGGGCCACTGCTTCTACCTTTTCCTAACTAAGAGGAAAAGCAACTTTTTAACCAAAGAGCAAGGTATATCTTTGTAGAGTGCAGGAGCAGTGGTTACACCCTACAGCGACATTTTGTGCATTTTATCATCCAGTTTGTCCATGTTCATCAAATGCATGATATATTTGCAGTTGGATGATGTTTTTAGTTGGATGATTTTACACTGCTTATTAAGTGTTTGATGATTAGCTCATTAATCTGTGGTCTGACTCTACTGAAAAATATTGTTTTTGAAGTAACATTGCTATTAGGAAAGGCTTGGCTGTAATATTTAAATGGTGAGTAGTGTACAGATGCAACTCATTTCTTGTTGTTGCAGTCATCAGAATATGTATATATATATGTGTGTGAACACAGTGTAAAGGCACTGGAGCCTCCTATCTTAATAGAAAGAATTACAAGTAATTGCAGCTTGTCCCTACTGGAAAAAGAAAGTTCTTTATTATAGGACTACTTGGTTCTCTGTACTTCTGTCAGTTTTTCTTTGATTCCTATAAGGCACTCTTCCCTACCTGAGTGCCCTCCTGATATCTGGGGCTACAAGACTGGTGGGAGTTGTAGCCCAGAACATCTGGAGGGCACCAGCTTGAGGAAGGCTGCTTCATAGGAGTCAAAGAAAAACTAACATAAGTGCAGAGAACAAAACAGTCCTATAATGGGGAGGCTGCAGCTCCTAATTGGGACAAGCTTTCTTTGTTTTACTTGCAAGTAATGATGCCACATCCATCTTGTGCACATAAAATACGCATCCTACTTTGTCATGATGATATATTTCTGCGTGTGAGCACATAAATACTGAGAATATATGGAAGGTAGTACTGGTATGTATCTGGCACACATCCCAGTATACATAAACTTCTAGTTTAAAATAATAGCATCATGATGAGGCCTCAATTCTATTGTTTCCTGAAATTGCTGGTGAAGTTTGCTGATAGTTAAAATTTTAACTGACTAGCACAGACTTAGAATGGGTAAACAAATTAGGGGTTCATTGCTCCTTCATGAGGTTTTTGTATCCTTTGATAATTTATTCATGTTTGTATGTTTTTAGGATGTCTTGTTTAACTGTGCAATGCAATGGCAATAGCAAAACTTGTCCCTGCTCTCTCCACCAATAATATGTCAGTGTCTGCAGTAGTCAGGTTGTTCTAATCAGTTCCACAGTGTTCAGTCCCCACAACCATTAATTCTGACAATCACCTCTTTATCTATTGAAGAAGGAGATTTATGCATATGTGGGAGAATAAAATATCTTGAAAATAATGGGAGCTTGTCTGCTGAGGTACAAATTATATCTCCTTTCTTCAAAGAGTGATTGATTGCACTTTTAGAGTGCCCAAAAACAGAGTTCCCTGAGTGATATACAATAATTTAAAATATAAACAATTAACAAAAAACAGCACATAGGAAAAGCCAAGACAAAACCAACAGTAGTGGGCAAAAAGCGGTGCACTACATGAAATCAAGTAAAAACAGCAGCAAAAAAAAAGAAGAAGAAGAAGAAGATAACTAACAGCATTAAATGCAGTATTTAAAATAGCTAGGTGAATAAAAAGGTACCAGACTTGGTGTAGAAATGATCATAGCGTAGATGCCAGGTGTGTTTTTCTGGGAAGGATTCAAAGGGGGTACTTCCGCTATCAGGATCCATTGTGTTGCCATTGGCAGGGACATCAATTGAGGAGCCTAGGATATGGGTACATAAATAGGAGGTAGCACTGCTTCAGGTAGCTTGACCCTAAACCATGTTGGGGTTAAAATGTTAAAATGAGCACTTTGAATTGCACCTGGAAAAATGATTTGCAGGCAGTTCAAATAACAACATAGTGGCATAATATGTTCATATTCGCCAGAGAGAGAGAAAGAGAGAGGGAGAAACTTGAAACATAGAAATGCAAAGCAAAATAAGAAGAAGGAGAAGGAGAAAAAGAAGAAGTTATTCTATCCCCCAACCCCATTAAAAGCTGGACTCCCTGAAATTTTTGAAATTTCAAAGCTTCATGGATACAAGGGAGCAGAACAATCCATGCTTGGAAAGTTTAGATGAAATCTGAATTGAACTTGAGAGACAAAAGATTTCTTCCTGATAAATTGCTGAACAAATGATTCTGGACTGTAGCTATGCATGAATTATTACGGTAATATAACTAAGGCTATAACTGATAAATTGATCCTTTGGGAGAGTTAATGGAGGACATAAAGGGTAAAGTTGTTCCACTCCTGAGAAGGATGTCATTACAAGAAAATATGGAAAAATAATTGCTCATGTAATTTTGCAAAGTGGTCATTGGACAGTTGAGGAGGTCTGGTACAGAACAGGTGCTGGCTGTCACATAGTGAAAAACCAGCTGTCAAAACTGTATATGTCTTCAAGAAGTTCAAGAATATATATATATATATATATATATATATATATATTCCCATCCTTCCATGTTATCCTCATCCCAGCCCTGTGGAATAGATTAGACTGAGAGGTTGTGAGTGACACTTTAATCATTATGCCACAGAAACAGCTGTGATATAAGCAGTACTTTATCCTTTGAGAAGAGAGGTTGCAAACAGAAGACAAGGAACAAGGAACTGAGTAATGCCTGCTGAAAGAGCTAGCTTACCACATGGGAGAAGACACAGACTGTATAAAGACCTAAAGAAGCAGAGGGCCACCTAAGAAGTAGAGGGCCATCTAAGACAAAGCAACATAGGACAAACAACCTGATCAGGCATTATGCATCATGTATTATGGACCATATAAAAGTGGCTCAAGATTTAATGTGATATCCCCACCCATGATATCTTTCCATGACTGTCTCTCTTCATCCCCAGACTTCCTGGTGAGCATGTGCAGCTCAGTGATCCTGGCCATCTATGATCTGTTCAAGAATAATGCCTAAGTAGGAATTCTGGGTCTTGCACCATCAGAAGTATGAGAGTTCTTAGAGAACACTACTGTGTTTTGCTGTTGTGTAAACTTCTGCTGAATACTCCTAGTGGTAATTTTCCCTGAATTCACAGTTCTTGGATCTATACTAATGAAATCTGAAATGAGTCTATTTCAGTGGAAACGAAAAGAAGTCCCATGGCGCTCAACATTTAGATGGGACTTAATAGTACTAGCATGTGTATTTCTATACCACTTATCAGCTAAGTGCCCTCTAAATGGTTTACAATGTGTTAGCTAATTGCCCCCAACAAGCTGGGTACTCATTTTACTGATCTGCAGAAGGATGGAAGGCTGAGTCAGCCTGGAGCCTGGCAGGATCAAACTCACAACCTTGTGACTGCAGTACCAGCTTTTAACCACTGCGCCACCAGGGCTCTTAAGCAGCCCATGTAGCCCATCCAGCCTTCAAGCCATTATGCTATCACTCATTATGTTTTCCTTAGCTATATAAACCTCATAGAGTTATGTACAATGTTATAACCTTATCATGTTTTTCGGAAGCAAGCATAATGTAGTGGTTTGAACATTTGGACTACAATCCCGGCAACCAGGGTTCATTCCCCTGATCAACCATGGAAACCCATTGAGTGACCTTGGGCACATCACACTCTCTCCCCCTCACCTAAGAACTCCCATGATTTTTTGCCTTCCGGTCACTGTAAGTTGGAAATGACTTGAAAGCACACAACAACAACAACAATCTTGTTTTATATGTAACATACTACACAGTATATAACATAAAGATTAGTATTTATGCTATTAAAACAATTCTAGTCATTATTCAGTAGAATATTGTAAAGTATTAACTGCCCTTGGTCATTAGCATTTAAAATATCAGGAAACCCAAGCAAACAGAACTTCTGCATCAGGGATGGCAATCATATCTTTCTACAGGTGTTGCTGGAATGGAAATCTCAGCAGTCCTAGCCAAGAGGATGAGGAATACTAGGAGCTGCAGGCCAACAGCTGTGCAAAATTGCATAACTTTTGCCTTTGCTGTGCAGCCTGAGAGTAGTTGAGGATGTAACTCAGTAGTGCTTTTTCATCAGCATTTGGTCTTTGCTGAGATGGTGTTCTTGTAAGAAAGGGGATTTGTAGGAAGACTACCAATACACAGAGACATTCTATCAGGCAGAATACTCCCTTAGTGGCTACCGGAAAGGAAAAACAAAAACAAAAAAAGACAGTGCCCTGCAAAACTAAGAACATTGCTTTCTAGCACTATGACCTTCAGCTGTGGAAGTCTATCTGTATAACAGTTCACCTAAAATTAACTGCCCTCATATAAACATCAACTCTACAGTTTTCCAAGCTGATTCTGAGTGAGACAGACTTTTTAACTAGAATGGTGAAGAAAGTATAATTTCCCTCTCTTTTGGCATTTTTTTCTCATTAGCTGATTAGCTGTGCTATAAATCCCATTGGCCAGGACCCAAGAGGAAGGAAGGACTAGTTCCACACTTTCAAATGGTCATTCTTACATAGCTGAACTGTATAGACATGCCAAATTGCTTTTGCAATGGAGGAGGAGATTCAAAACTGTTTGAGAAAATGGCAGGGACTTAGCCAGCTGTTCAAAGAAGGTAAAGTAAACAATTCCATTGGGTGAGCAGAACATCTTCCCAACAGCTTAAACAGAAGTATAAACCACAGTCTGTATTTCTTCTCATTGTATCAAATTATGCTATGCTATAATCCAATTCTGCACAATTTATGACCCACCAGCCATGTACGATGACCTGCTCAGTGTTTGACAGACTTCCAGTTTTTGCCAGAACTTGGGAAAATTCTTTTTCTGCACAGCAGCACCTAGAATCTCAGAGCTGGCTATGCTACTTAGGGGCTTCTGGGAGCTATAATCCAACCTCTGGTATTTGAAGACAGCAACAATATGTACATCTAGCTTTTGTGGACTGACATATATTGTAGGATGTATTTGTTTAGCAAAGTTGCAGGTTGAATTGGTTTGTTGTGATTTCCCCCCCCTAAATCTTTCTCCTAAACTTGGCACATAATTGATTAAGGCATTGCAGTCTACCATTGCGCCAGATGGGATGTTTGTCGAGCACTGGTAGACCATTGTAAAGGAGACAGATGGCTGGGGGGACATCCCCATAGTTATACGCATTCTTCTGGCTTAAGTCAGGGACACATCACTTGCAGTTCTATGATTCAGGCCATGTACACCCAGTTCTTCAGGGCTTGGGGTGCAAGGGAACCCCTTCTGCCGCAGTTTGACTAGATTTGGGGGGGTGTTTTTGTTTTTTATCTGAACATTTGGGTGAAATTTCTTTCATTTGGGGAGCTAGGGACTCAAGGGGCTCTTGAGATGCTTCAGGGGCCACAAAAGTGGGTCCAGAGGCCACAAACAATCCCACAGGCTGTACTTCCCTTTCTCTGATGTAAGGTGAAATAAGCAAAAAGGGCAGGTCTCACTCCAAGGGAATTCTAAAATTTGACAGTTAGTGGAAACTAGAAAGCAAGCCCGTAGCCAGAATGATGGAGCTGGGAGTTGCTTGAGTATAATGAAGACGAACAGCATAGTTGAATGAATCATAGGAAGGGACAATAGTTATAAATGTATTTTTAAATAAATGGACTCTCACTGTCAATTATGAAATGAATAAGCATCCAGGAAAAGAAGGTGTGGCCTGGTGAAATAATTGGCCAGTTCACCCCTTCCTCTGGAAGGCAAAAGGGAAATTTGGGGATGACTGGGCCTCCATGACTACTACCCGGTAGTGGTGGTCCACCACCCTGGTGGCTATCAGCTTGGAACAAAGGAAAGCAGCAGTCGGTCTAAGAAATCAAAATGAGAGAATGGCATAACTTGTTACTGTGTGCCTTCAAGTTGTTTCTGACTGTGGAGACCCTAAGGTGAACCTGTCACTGAGTTTTCTTAGCAAGATTTGTTCAGAGGGAGGTTTGACTCCACTTTCCTCTGAGGCTGAGGGATTGTGGTTTGCCCAAGGTCACAAATTGGGTTTCCATGGCTGAGAAGGGATACAAACCCTGTTCTCTAACACCAGATTAATAGGAGCAATTATTAATGCAGTTAAACCTGCATGTGCTACCATCTCATGGTGGCTTATTTTAAAAGTAAATCGAACAATGGTGTTTGAGTGGAAACTTGCAATGGATTTTTTTTCCTCTGGGATTTTGTTGTTTGGTTGGAAATGATGACTAAGGAATTAAGCTGAAGGCAGTCGACTCTCCTTTTTCTCACTTGACCCTGCCTAATTTAGTCAGATAAATTATAGCTCTAGAGTCCCTAAAATGTATTTACCCATTTTACATCTGCTGCCCAAGAGTCATTAGGTGTCCTGTGTAAATTGCTTTTTTAAGCACTCATGAGAGCAGCTAATTTACGTATGGAGGCAGCAATGATATTGCATTTCCCAAAGTACAATCATAATGCTTTGCTTAATGCCTGCTTATGTGCTCTCTCTTGCAATCTATCCTTTTATAATATAATTAGCACACTTAAAAATCTATTTGCTTGTCCTTCTATTTCTTATTACAATAACCCTTTGCTTATATACCCTGAGGGGATGGGAGATGGGTCAACTGCCAAAACGCCAACGGTAGGCTCTAGATTCTAGAAGGTTCCGAAGGCTGTTTCTGCACAGGCACGAAACTCATTTGTGTGAGTCACAGAGACCACAAAAAAGAAATTGAAAGGACAACAAGAGCACTTTTGAAGCAACCAATCACAAAAAATGTTCAATATGTTCAAAAAAATATGTGATTATATTTCCCATGTTTTAATCAGAGCCTTAGAGTGTGTACTTGCTGCACTTTTACTTTCCTTGTGGAGCTGCTTCAGTTTAGATCACCTTTGCACAGCAGCATGGCTAGAATATGTGTCATGCGGCATCACATGGAAACAATTTAGCCAGAGCAGTTTATATTCCAGTCCTGTGTTCTGGAGTTCTGGGGTAAATAACAATATTTAGGGACCCTTATGTCATTCTCATTGGCTTATCTGCTCCTACATTGGCTTGTCTGCTACTACATTGTTTCAGACATTTAAGTGAATGGATGTTGTATCTATTAATTTAACCACATGAAGTTTTAGTGAAAACTGAGCATGAACCAAGTACAAGGAGACAGCCACAGTCATATCTGTTATTCTGGTGTGCCTAGAAGAAATTACAGCTATAGTCACAGAAATAGCGGGGATCCCTGAACACAGATGTATACAGTGCATGGAAAATATTTGGTCAGATTATCATGCACATAAGTCCTGCAGAGCCTGGAACACTGAGTTTGAAAACAAATGCAGTAAAATTAAAATTTAGACACTGGCAAATTAATTCACTGTCATCAACACTAATAATTGTAATTGTTCGATTGGTTAAAACACTACTTCTCAAGACAGACCAGGGAGTTTACAGGGTATGGCAGGAATGTTGCGAGCATCGAGCTTGTTGTTGCATGCCTTCAAGTCATTTCCGATTTATAGCAAACCTAAGGTGAACCTATCAGAGGGTTTTCTAGGCAAGATTTGTTCAGAGGGGGTTTGCCTTTACCTTCTTCCGAGGCTGAGAGAGTGTGACTTGCCCAAGGTGACCCAGTGGCCCAAGCGCTCATGACTGGGGAGGGATTCAAACCCTGGTCTCCAGAGTTGTAGTCCAGTGCTCACACCACGACATCACACTGGCTCTCGTTTTAAGCTTAGGGGAACATTTTTTTGTGACTGGTTGCTGCAAAAGTGCTCTTTTTGTCCTTTTAATTTTGTCTTCCTGGTCTCTGTGACTCACACAAATGGGTTTCACGCCTGTGCAGAAACAGCCTTCGGAACCTTCTAGAGCCTACTGTTGGCGTTGCACATTGCACAGTCTTGAGTTTATTTTTCAAATAACTGAACTTGTTTAAACTTCACATCAAAACAAAGCAGATCGTTTTTCTGAAGTTTTTAAAGGTGTGGTAAGAGATCAAATGTAAAACTGCAGAACTCCCTAGGTGACTTAAACCAATTTCTGTCTCAATGGCTTTGCAGTCCTGCGAAGGGGACGCACTGGCAGCCGTCTGCAAGTTATGCTTTTGTGCAGTGTCATTGCGGTCCCACTGCCAATGCATGCCCACCCATCATGATCATGAGATATTCCCTTGAGGGAAAAATTCTGTAAATGGCATGTGATCATGCAACACTCCCGTTGCTGGCAGCCATACAGAACTGGAGGAAGCACAGTGCAGCATGGGAAAGAGGCTGGCTGCGCTGCGGAAGGAAAGCACATGTCACTCATGCTCCCTTCTGCAGGGAGCTGGCCAGGTGTGGAGGGGAGCATTCATATCGCACTCCCATCCTGGCAAAGGCGCTGCCAGGATCACAACAGGATGTTGCTGGAAGGAGCTACGGTGCGGACATGGCTTAAGTCTGATGCACGTCACAGGGATGTTGTAATGATAAAATGAAGAAGAGAGTGTATAGAGCACCATAAGTTCATTGGCGGGAAGACAGGATATAAACATAAATAATTTTTATAAGGACTAATAAACTATAATTTCTGTAACTGGATTGATGGCCCAGTAATTTAATCTTGATCATTTTTACAACTCTGTAACGAACTTACTAGTGTTTCTGCAACAAAGTCAGATCCTATGCTGCGTTTAATGTGTGGTATAGTGGTTTGAGTGTTGGGCTACAACACTGGAGACCAGAGTTCGACTCCCCACTAGCCCATGGAAACCCACTAGGCGACCTTGAGCACATCACACAGTCTCAGCCCCAGAAAACTCCATGAGAGGTTTACCTTAGGGTTGCCATGAAATAGAAAATAACTTTAAGGCACAAAACAACAACAATGCATTTCTTGTACAGAGAATATTCTGAAACAGTCTTAAAGCACTAGAATATGCAAGAACAATTATGGATCACTAAACTGAGCTTCCACAATTCATTGTGTACCATGCTTAGCAGAGATTTGGATTCCTTCCATGAAGGATTGTTTTCTTTATATGAGTCAAACTGTTTCCAAAGTATAGAATACTTATGCCATTTCTTTTTTTAAAAATGATATAATTATCATGTCTCCTTGAGACTCTTAAAATTTAACCAAAATTTTCAAATAGCTAATGAGTGACTATGAACACCTGGCATGATTGCTGTTTCTGTCATGCATCCTACATCACACCAGTAATGATCCATCCATCTCATGTATTTCTCTTAATCAAATAGTACCAGTGATATACGGAATCCAGATGTAGAAGAGCTGTAGCTCTATCGCACTTGAAATATAATAGGCTATACAAAGTTTGGAAAGTTCTCTTTCTTACATGTGCAAAACCATAGCAAGAAACATTGTGCGTGTTGTGTTGTGTTGTGTGTGTGTGTAAAGTGAAGGTTGGAAAAAAGTTTATCTAATGACATTGTCCGGTGTGCTCTCTGTAGCATCAGCGGCTCTCTCAAAATCACAGAGCTTGGCATGTTCCTGACCTAGCGACCCTATTCCTGTCTTTCCAAAGAAAACACATAGATAAATCTAACAGTAGAGTTATTGGAGGGATTCCCTTTAGTTCTAAGAGTTTTTCTCCTGAGCCAGCAGGCTATTCTGTTTTTCTTATCTGACACTCCATTGAATTCTAATGACCTCAGATCACCCAACTTACTAAAGCATATTTTTAATTTCAGTGCTAATTGGCAATCTAGTGTTGTCTCTTTCCAAGTTAATTAACTAGTTGTTTCTGAGCTCTGTGTAGGAGAGAGGGTATGAGTACTCACCCATCTGGCACCTATTTTACATTAATAGTCTCTCCTAAAATCATAACCATAATGAACTCTCAAGAACATCAAATCCTGCTATGTAACTTAAACTAGACAATATTTTTAGGGAAGCAAAAGAAATTAGAAAATGATTAGATAATAAAGCAGAAGTGGATCTAGTATCCATTTCTAAAACTGCAGTAGAAATTCAGATAATGCCAACATGACAATCATCTTTACAGTGGTCATTGCAAGTCATTTAACAGTCATTAGAAAGTGGCAAGTATATCCTAGCATTGGCAAACAGGTTAACACATGGATAGTGAAGAAAAGTCTTTGTCCAAGCCAAACGTTCAAGAAGTTTTGTGTTGTGCTGATTTTATGTCTTTTTTTTTCTTAAAAAAGAACTGATGTGTGTAAATGCATTAGTCTTTTAAGATTATAATTTTAACAATACTAGCCTTTACTTCAATTTAAAAATAAAATGTTTATACCCTAGTTGGTGGGGGTTGAAATCATGAGGTCTGGATGGAATAGAAGTACAAAACTACAGGCAGAGAAAATTACCAGTAATCATGAAATAAACAAATATTGAGCGGTAGTGCAGAGAAACCTCCATAGACGAGTTAATTAACATATATAGTGAAATAAGTCTATATCGCTAGTCAGGCCACAGGAGATAGTGTCAAATTCTTGATGAATTCCTGTTCAGCTGTTTCCCATTGGAACTTGTCTTTGATGTTCTTTTGTTTTGCCCCACAGCATTTTACATGGGACGAACAGGCTCATCTACACAAAAGAATAAATGGATGTGAATCTGACAAAAGAGGTGACAATACTCAAAAATCGATGGGGGAACACTTGAGTTTCCCAGGCCCCTCTTGTCTGTGATCTCAAGCTGGCCATCCTTGAACTTCAAAGAATGATTCCAAAAACCCCAAAACCCTTTAATCTAACTATATACATTAAGCAGCTCTTTTACTCATGCATACTGTAATACTGTATTACCATCCAAATTTTATTTGTTTTATTACCATTGTTTACAGCAATTTTCTCTGTCTGATTTTTTTTTTTTACATTTATACTCCATCTAGCCCTTCAGATTTCAGTCTCCTTGCAAGCATATCTCTTCTCTTATAGTTGAATTTGGCAAAGACTTTTCTCCATTGTTGTCTTCCACTGACTGTTAAATGGCTCTGTCCGGGTAAGCTTGTGCCTAAAAAAGGTTTGTTTTTAAGATGCCACAAAACTCTTTGGGCTTTTTTTATTTTTTAGCAGACTAAAATGCCAGCCCACCTACTATGAGAATTTCAGATTTGTCTGTCCCAGTTCAAATTAAACATCCCTGTAAATAAACACATACATACAGACACACACACACACACACACACAAAACAAAACCCTCCTGTCTTTTAAACATTTCCACCACAAAATGGTACAGTAAGTCTGTCGTTTCAGTCTATAATCAACTGCATCCATTTGCCAATTCAATAGTATCCCCCAGCAGAAAAGAGTACCCCATATAATCTCCCCATGTGATCCAAAAATCTTCCTCAAAGGATTGTGGTATCCTCTGTAGTAGATTTTAGTGTAGTATTGGAGTCATATGGAGAAGAAGGGAGGCGGCAAGTTCCATTGTAAGGGTCGACATCCATTCATGCAGTGTTAAATCTCACCCAATGGGTGGCATCTTGCTAATGGTATATGCAAGTTAATCTTATGCCTGCTTATGCCTATTTTATGTTGCTGCAGAGGTTGATATTCTCTTCCTCCCTTCTCAGTGGCCAAACTAGTCTCCCAAACCTGCTGTAGAGCCACTAAAGCAACCCCCATGGCCATTCTCTACCTGGTGGAGAGGGGAGTGAGGATTGCACAAACGTCTGGCTATGTATCGCCAGATGTGAAAGACTGAGACCTCTGGAGGACTCCATTATGACTTTGCATATGGTCAAAGGGACATAGCCAGATGTTTCTGCAGTTCCTCCCCCTGCTGTCTTCCAGGCACAGAATAGCCAAGGGGGAGTTTCAGCACTTCTGTGGTAGGTCCAGGGAGTGGTAAAAGGCTCAGCATAGTGTAGTTCCACATTATTATGCTACACTGCACCATGTGGCACTATTATGCTAGACTGAGCCGTGCAGGATTGCGGTCACTGTTAATGGGTGAAACTGATTTAAGCACTTACAAAAGCCTTCCAATTTTCTGGGACTGATAATAGGGTGGAGATGGGGTGATACAGGAAAAGCCTCAAAAGCATTTTGCTCTACAGTGGCTTTTTTTTTTAATGTTAGTCATATGCTTTCTCATATAAACCAAACTTTTGAAATTACGTTTGTAGTCTCTGAATCTTCATGAACATTAAATATATCATATTGTAAATAAAATGTCATAACTGGAAGGGAAAATTGACAACCATCAGCAAAACTCTCAAGTGCCCCGAAGGCACTCCAGAAATTTTTCTACTTGGTAATTTAATGTCAGCTATCTTCAAAAAAGCGAAGGGCTTCAAGAAGAGGGCACCAAAGTTATTTATTGACCTTATATACTATAAGAATGGCCTGCTAGAGTAAATTGTATATTTAATGGCAGAGGCAATGTGTTAGCAACTGGGAAATCTAATGAGCTAAGCATCTAAACTCAGCACAAAGGGTATTAGCGTGATGCATACTTTATATTGCTTAGAATTGGCAGGGGGCTGTGCTTTAGAGTATTGGAAAATTATGCATAATTTCTCAAGGGCTCTTGAGTATGAAGCAAGCTCAGGATATCGGTATGTATGTAATATAAACAGCTTTGGCATAGTATTTACACATGGAAAATTTAACATGGGCCAGCATTTTATTTGAAGTTTTATCCAGGTGCCAGTGCCTTCATGTGCACAATTAGCAAGTCAGAAGTTCATATATTTCCAGGGGAAGCCAGAATGGAATGCTTAAAATGGATGCAAAGAGAGAGGTTAAATTTTGTCAAATAAATTTCTGGATTGCTTGAAATATTGCACTGGTACGTATTTTGCTTATATTTCATCTCTTGCAAAGTTTGTTGTAAGGGACAAGGTCTGGGAGGTAAAATAGTTGAAACAAGGCAGATGGGGTGGGGGGCAGTGGGCCAAACAACAAGTATGAACAGGTAGAGAAAGGTATAAGAGGCCATGTATGAGAAAAAAACACATGTGGCTTCCTGGGTTGAGCATAGGATAATGGGCAGTAGCCTAAAGGAAAATAAATAGAAGCTAATAATTGAACAAAGAAGCAGCTCCAGGGGGAAAAAAAACTGGGGAGGATGCTATATAGTGTCCAAGAGCAAATGGATTTGTATGATTTTCAGAAAAGGAGATATAGGACTATAGGATGGGATGCTAGAGTGGAGTGGTTGGGAGATATTGATTTGGTCATAGATTTCTAATTGTAATAACATTGATATAATGATAACCATAATAGTTAATGGGATGAACAAAAGGGTTTGGGGAACATTTTCCCTGCTAATTAAGCCATTTAGAAGCCATTAATGGAAAGTGAAATTGGCAGGATTCTATGTCAGAATTATAGTTTGTGCTGTAAAGTTCAGACCAAGTCCCCAATGTATTTAATGAAGGCCATTATTCTCCTTGTTGCATATCTGCTACATGATCAGAGCAGGACTTTGGGATGCTGTTAATAGTCCCATAATGGCTTCTGGCAGGAAGGGGACACATAAATATCTTTCCTCTTTCACCAAACTCCCAAAGTGTGTTGATTTTTGTATGGCACAAAAAAAGAAAATTGGCATAGTTGTCTGCTGCCTTTCATATGCCTCATTGGCAATGCCATCAGGAGGTGAAAAATGTCACTTGAAATGTCCATGAAATTGATAACTGATGTAACTTTAAGCTTGAGAATGAGCCTGGGTGGTTGAGGGAGGAAGCTTGTCGCCTGATTAATGATCCTCTCCAGAATTTGAGGCTGTGGCTCTCAGTGGACCTCAAGCATTTGCCTCTCTGTGTACCTTTGGTCATGAGGCATGAAGGTTATTCCCAGACATCTTGCTCCGTAAGCACATTAATTTCTAGAACTCTGGATTCTTGCTGCTCTGTCAGCTTTTCAGCAGTGAAATTAGCTGTTAAAATGCAGCTGTAGCAGAGGTCGTTCCATGTTGGAGGGGAAGGGGGTTGGGTTGTCATCTGTCTGCTGTGTAAAACCTAAAGGTGTCATGAGAGAGGGCTTTGACAAGCCACTGCTGGTAATGTCTTTTAAAAGTACCAGTCAAGCAAGTGGAGCAAACCTTATTGAGTTCCACTGAGGTTTCGTGATGTATACCCCTGGAGAGCCTAGCATTTGAGTCAGAAGAAGAATATAGATAAGAGATTAAGGGTTTTGCCAGTGCTGAGCTTGCTGAAATAGACATAAAACCTCGGCTTAACTGTTCACTTCCTTTTATAGCTATCCATACTTTTGTTTTGTTTTTTTTAGTCCATTCTAATCTATATGGATTAAAAGTTTATGAAGTGGTTTAGACTTCTCTTACAAATTCCTTCAGCATCTTTGTGCTTCATCTGAGGGTTTGTTTTGTTTTTGTTTTGTTTGCTTTTTGATGCTGGAAATGAAAGTTTTTTTTTAAAGGAAGACTAAAAAAACAGCAGCAAATCTGGAGCTCCTTTTGTGTTCTGGATTATGAGTTCTGTTAATCAGACTTCAAAGGGTAAACTCCACCCTGCCACACCCATCCCATGCTTATTACTTTACTTGGGTTTTTTACATCCTGCAGCCTAAGAATCTGCCATCTGAATATGAAGGTGGGGAAGTGGAGGGGAAAGGTGCAAGGGTGGTGAAGATTGCAGTCTTTGTTGCTGGTCTCAGGGCGTCTGTTCAAATTGCTGCTTTAGAAGAAGGTGAGAGTTACTGCCTTGGGGCAGAGTCATGATACAGCTCCACTTATATTTCATTAAGGGAGAGGATGAACAGGATAATAACAGTAAGGCTGTATTCTATCATGAATGTTTCTATAAGGTACGTTTGTACACACTATTGGAAAAAAATCATATTACTTTGGCCCCCTGCAGCGTAGTTCTTGCTAAGGAGTAATACTAAGGTTTGGACATAATTTTAGAATCATAGAAATGTAGAGTTGGAAGAGACCACACGGGCCATCCAGTCCAACCCCATGCCATGCAGGAACACCCTCAAAGCACTCCCAACAGATGGCCATCCAGCCTCTGCTTAAAAACCTCCAAAGAAGGAGATTCCACCATACTCCGAGGCACCATATTCCACTGCCAGACAGCACTGACTGTCAGGAAGTTCTTCCTGAGGTTCAGGTGGAATCTCCTTTCCTGCAGCTTGAATCCATTGCTCCTTGTCCTGGTCTCTGGAGCGGTGGTAAACAAGCCCTCTGCCTCCTCTGTATGGCATCCCTTCAGATATTTAAACATGGCTATCATGTCCCCTCTTAACCTTCTCTTCTGCAGACTAAACATACCCAGATCTCCAAGTCTATCCTCATAGGGCATTGCTTCCAGGCCCCTCACCATTTTGGTCACCCTTCTCTAGACTTGCTCCAGCTTGACCATGTCCTTCTTGAATTGGGGTGCCCAAAACTGGACACAGTATTCAAGATGAGCTCTAACCAAAGCAGAGTAGAGTGGTACCAGTACCTCCCTCGATCTAGACATCATACTCCTATTGATGCAACCGAGAATTGCATTGGCTTTCTTGGCTGCCGCATCACACTGCTGACTCATGTTCACCTTGTGATCTATTAAGACTCCTAGATCCCTTTCACATGTACTGCTATACAACCATGTGTCCCCCATCCTATATATCTGTATTCCATTTTTTCTACCTAAGTGTAGGACCTTACATTTCTCTCTGTTGAATTTCATTTTGTTAGCCTTGGCCCAGCTTTCCAATCTGTCCAGGTCATTTTGAATTTTGATCCTGTCCTCTGGCGTATTAGCAACCCCTCCCAAGTTGGTGTCATCTGCAAATTTGATGAGCATGCCTTCATCCAAGTTGTTGATGAAAATATTGAACAGCACTGGGCCCAGGACAGAACCCTGTGGCACCCCACTAGTCACTTCTCTCCAGGATGAAAAGCAGCCATTCGTGATCACTCTTTGGGTTCAGTAGGTTAACCAATTACAAATCCAAAAACAGTAGCCCTGTTCAGCCCACATTTTACTAGCTTCTTTGCAAGGATGTCATGGGGAACTTTGTCAAAGGCCTTACTGAAATCGAGATATGCTACATCCACAGCATTCCCTTCATCTATCAAACTAGCAACTCTATCGTAAAGAGAGATAAGATTAGTCTGGCATGACTTATTTTTGAGATATCCATGTTGACTTCTCGTGATTACTGCATTGCTTTCTAAGTGATTATCAACTGACTGCTTAATGATCTGCTCCAGGATCTTTCCGGGTACTGATGTCAGGCTGACTGGGCGATAATTATTTGGGTCCTCTTTTTTTCCCTTCCTGAAGATGGGGACAACATTTGCCCTCTTCCAGTCTGCTGGAACTTCTCCTGTCCTCCAAGATTTCTCAAAGATTATAGGAAGCAGTTCCGAAATGACCTCTGCCAGCTCTTTTAATATCCTAGGATGCAATTCATCTGGCCCTGGAAACTTGAATTCATCCAGTGTGGCCAGGTATTCCTGTACCACCTCTCTACCTATTACGTGCCTCATTTCCCCTGCTTCCTCACCTGCTCCCCAACTGTCAAGTTGAGTGCTTGTATCCTTCTGGGAAAAAACTGAGGCAAAGAAGGTGTTAAGCAGTTCTGCCTTTTCTCTTCTCCCTGTTAGTAATTCACCATCTTCTCTGCGCAGCGACCCTATCATCTCCTTTTTTTTCCTTTTGCTGCGGACATATTTAAAAAAGCCCTTTTTGTTGTTTTTAATGTCTCTGGCCAGCCTAAGTTCTTTCTGTGCTAAGTTCTTTCTGAACTCTTCCCTATATCTCCCGGCTGCCTGCTTAAATTCTTCTTTGGTGGTTTCCCCCTTCTTCCATTTCCTGTACATGTTTCTTTTAACACTTAGCTTAGCTGAGAGTTCTTTAGTCAACCATTCTGGTTTCTTCAGATGCCTTCCATTTTTCCTCCTTATTGGCACAGTTTTAGACTGTGCCTTCAGTATCTCCCTTTTAAGGAACTCCCATGCCTCCTGAACTCCTTTCCCTTTCACTATTCTTGACCACGGAATTCCAGCCAGCAGCTCCCTAAGTTTACAGAACTCTGCTTTTTTAAAATCTAAGGTGAGTGTCTGGCTACCCTTATCTTCTCCTTCCCACTGAATGCCAAATTCCAATAGGGCATGGTCACTCCCCCCTAAAGATCCAACCACTTCTACCTCATTAACAGGATCATCCCTGTTGGTCAGGATCAGATCTAGAATATTTGATCCCCTTGTAGCCTCTTTTGGAAGTTTGTATCTGCCCTTGTGTGCATGAGCTCAGCTTGGCATGCACATTTTCCTCCCAGGCAATTAATGAGGTGGTTGAGAATGAAAGGCAGTAACTTAACCATGACTGCTCAGTGGACTTTGTAGCTAAGCAAGGAGCTGAACCCTTGCCTCTCCTTCCTCATACTTCTGTTATGTCTTTCCTGTTCCAGTCAAAATGATGCCATGGGTGGACTAGGACAGTTAACCTACACACTAGAAACAGGGACCTCAGGCCTTGGAACTAAATCTGGCCCTTCTGAGGTCCAGCCAGCCCTCTGGGATTCCACATCCAACCACAAACAGCATCATTTGGTAGTTTCTCAGCTTTTGTGTATGAACTTTCCTCATTCTAAAAGGTTGAAGGGCCTCTCCTAAGAATTCATTACCGTCAATATGATTTTCAAACTTAACTATGCTGATATTTTTGATCTCACTCTTTTGCATTTGGTTCCACCTGCCATTGGAATGCCAATTTCCTTTAAAGAAAATATCTCTGGAAATGGAATTATGGAATTTGACACTCAGGCTGAAAATTTTTTTCCACCTGTCATGCCCATACCAGAGTACTCCTCTTGTGAGCACGTGTTCAAATCTCAAGTACACAAGGGTAGCAAAGAGTAGCTGTTCCCTCTGAATCCCACACATTAGAAGTTAAGGGGGCACACCCCTAGATAGAGGAGGCATCTTGATACTACCTCAGAATCACTTTCACTGGCTTTACCTGCTTCCTGATAAGACCCTACTATGTTCACCCTTGCCTTGCCTTTTGATCTTGTTTTTGGATTTGACCCTGCCTAGATACAAGTACACTATTCACATCCTTCTAACTTAGGCCCTCAGGCTATCTTTATGTTGCTTCTAGAGCTAAGCCAGCCTTAACCTTGCTTGAACAGGACAGAACCCTTGCTATAAACACCTAGGAGGTAATAAAGCTCACTGAAAACAGAGAAATGTAGTTCTGTGTAAGCATGACAAATGACTTGGCTGCTATCCTGTGAACCTTTACTATGGTATAAATCCAATTGCTACTCCCAACTAGCGTATAGGCATTGAATCAGTAGGATTTAGACAAATGTTGGTTAAGCATTCAACAATTGACGGTCTCCTCTACTCTCCTATAGCAGGGAATAGCAATTAGGTTTCGGTCTATGAGAGCTAATCATGCAGAATTCAGTGAAATCCATTTCTGAGTAAAGTTTCAAAGGAGTGCACTGGCTAAAGAATGAAGTGACAGGTACCTGCAAGGAGCTTATTGGTTTCTCTAGTTCAGAAAGCAAAGGTCTTTCAAGTTACATTATCCCCTGAAATTCAGCAAAAACAACTAATCTGGACATTTGAAGGTTCCTGGAAGTTTTATATACTCTAAATGTGCAGTATGAATCATAGCTTGTATACACTGGAAATATTGCAGAAACCTACTGAACTGAGTTCAATCTATGCAACCAGCATTTGTAAGCCTACAGCTTCTGAAGTCAATTTCTATATGGTAACATGCAAAAAACAGAAGGTACTGCAGTGTTGGCAATGGCCAAAGTGCACACTCCTAGAATTAATAACATCCTGACCAATTTAGAGGCCTCATATTTAACCTGCTAGTGACAGGGACAAATGTTGCACACAGCTCTGTTTTCTTCTGTGTCTGAGAGGGCTCTGGGGTATAAGCATCCAAATTCCAGGTAGTTCATAAACCTAGGTTACAGCCTTAGGCCATAAGACTGAGGTGCAACTTCTGAATCCCTATAACAAAGGAGGACAGAGTTATCTATGTCTTTAATAACTGTATGGAAGAGGGAATTTGGGCACAAATTAAGACAAAAATAATATCAAGAAAGGAATCTTGTACATAGTTAACTAGAAAGTAAGTTCATTCAAGTGAAATGTACTAAATATAAGTAGGATCAGTCTTCAGGAGGAGTTGTGTGTGCTTTCGTGTCCATCTTTGTATGCAGAATAGTACTGAATTAAGAGAGTCCTAATTTGGCAAGAACAAACCAAAGTAGTATAATGAAATAGTCTTTGTATTCAGAAATGCAGGCTATCACATTTGATACCATCTTGTGCCCTTCTCTTTGGTGTCTATTCAACCAAGCTTCACATTTATTTTTGTGGAACTTGATGCATTTTGCCACTAAACAGACAATCATCAATATGCACACCCCTTGTAGTCTTCAAGCTGAGGTTGTGTACTGTATTTCTGTGTCTTTTCCTTTCTGCTTGCCAAGTAGTTGTCACAGTGAGTTTTCCTCCAAGGTGATCCAGTGCTACTTATTTCCATTTGCCACCAAGTCTCTCCGGTCAGCAAGAAATGCTGCAAGGCAAAAAGTGAAGGCCATTGTCAGTTGACTTGTTTTGGAAATCACTGAAGCTCTCTGTCAAATCTTTGCTAGTCTTCTCACACACAGGCATGCTCTTCGGGTTCTTTTGAGAAGTCTGAGTCATGGGATCTGCATCACTGGAGCTGTTGAATCCCACATGTCACTTGCAGCCGCCTCTATAATGATTTTACTTGGTAAATAAAACAAATGTGACTGCTTTTTCAGTACCACAGTGCTTTGTTTTCAGTCCACAGAATCTTTGTGAGTGTAAGACAAGCTTAAAGGCAGGGCACATGAGGAAAATAAGTTGCTTCCCTATTAATTTCATGGGTGGAAATAAATATTTTGGAGGACAAAATAAACTCAGAAGAAAATCTGCATAGATGATAGTAAGCTGACACTATAAAGAATTAAATATCTGGCCTAGGCAAAGGGTAAGGGGAGAATATTCTTTTATGTACAGCTCCAAAGTTTGAAATTTTTATGTGATTCATTAAAAAGAACAAAGATTTCAACCTGACTTTGAGAATACATATGTTGTTATTTCGTTTTCAAATATTGGTAAAAAATATAGAGATGTTGGTGGTCAAGCTTTGACAACAGATCTTGAGAGAAAGATTTTTTTTCCTAGAGAGAGGCTCCACTAAACCATATAATGTTATATATTATAGGTTAATAAAAGATACAATTTAAGCAGAAAATAGGAAGTCTGAGACTTTCATGTATAATAAGATTATACTTACATGTTTCAACCAGCCTGTCTTAGACGCAGGTAAGACCTGCTTATTATCTGAGACATTTGTCTGAACCAGTGGCAGCCAAGCTTTTTGGTAAGTATGAAACAAATTAAGTCCAAAGATTTAGATAGCCACAGTGAATGCTACAGTATATATGCAACCAATAGTACACAGTGTGCAGTGCATATACGTCAGTGTAGTCTGCCAAGACAGGGAGCATAAAGAAACTAGTGGGACAAATCTAGCTCTGTGCTACAATTTGGTCCACAGACCTTCCTGCCCCCCTTTTTTTTAAGACCCACTTGTTATATCTAAACTAGGTTTACAAAATTTATGATCAAGAAAGCCAAATAGCCATGGGCTGTTACAGTCCTTCAGAAACTTTGTAAATGTCCTGGCTTGGCCTGCATGGGACTGTACAAAACAGGGATTAAAGGTATGTCAAGCTCTTGACAGGCCATAAGCTGTATTCACTTACAAATTTCTAATTGCTTCTTTTGAGAATAAATTTAGTGGAAAATTGCATCCCTCATTCAGTTTAATAGTTCACAAGTTGTGTGAACCTGAAAGGGGAAAAAAGAGAATCATCTTCCCCTCCTGAATCTAGACTCAGATTAATACCTTGAACATGCAGGCAGGATTTCTTCTGTAAATGAAGTACATATGTGTGTACCATTTTCCAGCACCAGATACAGTGATCTTGTTCTGTACTTGCAGAACAGAAGATCAAGAGTTTCAGGCAGGAGGCTTTGGTACTGATTAAATGGCATGGATTTGATGGCGTCATTCTGCAGCAGAGATGGGAATGATGTGGCCCGCAGGCTGCATACTGCCCTTGGAGAACCAATTTGGCTCTTGCCAATCTGGATTCCTCCCAGGCTCTCCAAAAGTCTTCAAAGTTCCTCCTCCTCTCAAAAACTATGCTCAGCTATCTAAAAATTGTGTTGGCCCCTAACCCCAAAATAGGCAAAAATTGCCTTCCCAACTGGACAGACTTCTGGATCCAGATTACAACAACAGTATGGACCGCCATGGAGTCAGGAAGAGCCAAAACTGGCTCTTCAACCTCTCGCTCTCTGGCTAGCCTGATTCTGCAGTGTATAAAAATCACAATTTCTCTCTGTCCATATTTCAACATCATAGCCAGCCAGAATTCCATAAGAACCCTATCTCACCACGAATGATTCATTATGATGGCTCACACATTCCAATCTCTCATCCTTCCAAAGGGAGCAGCTAAGCTTTGGTTCATGGTTTATCTCTTATGGTATTGATATGTAGGGACTGCCCGCTCTCTGGGCTTGTTTCTCACTAATCAGATTTTTTTTTAAAAGCCTACAAATTTCACAGTGAACCCCTTGATTCTTACTCATATTTATAGCTTATTTAGCCACTATTGTCACAAGCAGGAACAATTGTGAGATCCGACATGCTGGCTTTCTTGGACAAGATGGAGTTCCATTGAATTCAGGCTTATCATGTGATAACCTAGCCGTTAGTTTCTCCTTGGATAGGTAGCTGATTGTGTAAACTAATTCTTCATCCTTTAGTATACATTTCCCACAATGTCTCATCAGTTGGTTGATGTCTGTCTACCAGTTGGTTCTGCTGCATAAGACAAGCAACATGTTTTGGACAGCAGGTGGCACTTGACAAAAGTTATTTAATGAAGAATGATTGTCCCCTTAGGAAAGAAACTCTTTGATTTGATGTTGTCTTTCCATGGTTATTGAACCCTATTTGAGATTTATTGTGGTATTTCCACAAGAACCAGAGTATCTTATATCAATAAAATAGAAGCCAATTATTGAGCAATACTGTCATCAGTGTGCATCCAATTTCCAGAGAAAGGAATACAGTTTTTTAGAATTATTAAGTCATTCAAGGGTCTGCAGCTTGCTTTGACTTGACTGAAACAGGTGAAACCACATTCATTGTGTTAGGGTGATTATTTCTTCAAGTCTAAAATAAAATAACTAAAATGTCAAACACATTAAAAACAGAATCTTTCATACGGAAGTAAGAGAATATGGCATCTGTACTTTCACTTCCAATAGCTTCTTACACTTAATCCCCAAGTAGGAGTGGATTGATCAGTCTCCCTTCTCCTATGTTTCCTTTGTAACTCCGTTCTATGCTGTGTCTACATTAACCTGTGTACATTTTGTTTAAATCTTCACAAAAATTTCTCTCTGAATATCTGTTTCTGAATGTATAAACAAATTTCCTCTCAAGATACACATTTCAAAATGTGTTTTGTCTTCTGTATATACATGTGTACAAAATGCATATATTGTACACATTTTGGTACATTTTATGAGCCAAGAAGTGTGCACACTTGATCTTAGCCAAGAGGCCAATAAGCACATCATAAAATTCAGAGAAATGCAGAAAAATCTGAAGAATAACTGCATTCCAGTCCATACCTTAGTCTAGCAGGTGAAGATCACATTGCATCTCTTTCAAATGTGGATGAAACTATGTTCTTCGGTTTCTTGTCTCTTCAAGCTGTACCTGATACAACAGAGTTCTAGAATCAAATAACCAATAGTACATAATGATCACTTTTCCAGACTGAATAGTCATACTTAGGAATGCACTGAAACTCTGTTTTTGAACAGAAGCTGTTTACGGGCAGCAAAGAAAGAATCAACATGGGCCTTACCAGTCAGTCACCTCAGACTAGAGTATAACTGCTCAGAGGAAGTGCAACCACCCTAACATGCACACACAGACACACTTCAGGCTCTCTCAAGCCCTTCCTACACAACACTGTAGGGGGTAGACAACATTGATCATTCTGGCACCTAATCTGTGGCTTCAGCATTATTTGTGGGCCTCAACAAGCAGACAGGATTTTCAACACTGAAAACATATCAACTGGAAATCCAGTTTTGATATTTGGTGTTTGAAAGTTGGTGGGCATGTGAGGTCCCCTGACATCTCTTACCCAGGAACAACAAAATCACTTTCCTTCCAATATTTTTTTCAGTACCCTGTGCATGCATACTTGTACTGAACATAGACACATACACACACACACACACAAACCTTGAGGCCTATGCCCACTGCTGCCATACATAGAAACTAAGCGTGGGGATTAAATGAAGCACATGAAATATATAGATCCTCTCTTTTGGGTCTCAGGACCTCGTACTTCCTTTTCTCCCCCTACATTCCTTAGTGATTGACATAAACTAGATATAGAGAGTTTCCTAACCCTCCAGAACAGTTTTGTGAGTGATGGGAGCTGCAGTGAGGAGAGGTGCTTGCTTCCCATCTTGCCTCAGATCTAAGGCAAGCTCAGAGGTTAAAAACATGAAAAATGTACACTTACCTGAGAATAAGTCCCACTATACTCAGTAGGGCTTTCCATACGTATAATAAGCCTGTGATGTAAAACAAAAATCCTGGACCCTTTCATGATCATGAAGGGGTTATTTCAAACAGCTTCAAAGTAGAAAAAATGGGAAAGTATCAGCAAAACAGCCTTTTAATTTTTAAGAGTTTATAGGATTAATAAAAGTGATACATATTTTTCTAGTTCCGTTGTCATGAAAAGTCATTTCAAACTGTGTCAAAGTAGAAAAACAAGCAAATATAAGTAAGTCCAACTAAAACAGTATTTAGGTAAGAGGTTGACTACTGAGGTGGTACATGCTTTTCCTCATTCTGTGGTCATGAAAGGGTTATTTCATATTTTTCCAGGTGAAGGAGAAATACACACACACACAGGTTAACAAGCCCTGGGGTGTGTGTATATGTGCCTTTAAGTCACCTGTCAGTTTATGGCATCCCCATGAACATCATAGGCTTTTCTTAGGCAAGGAATAGTCAGAGGTGATTTTACCAGTTCCTTTCTTGGTAATGGCAGGGGCAAAAAATGAGTGTTTTACTCTTCTGAATGGTCATTACATGTCATAACTTGCAGACATTTATTACTGATGGATAGTTATCATTGTCTGTAGACCCTAAATGGCTGGGAATAGTTCTCAGGTGAGCAGACTCCACCAATCAAAGCAGGAAATCTGATGTAAGCTTATTGTCTCATGAATGGTTTCCTACTTCCCCAGTAATAGAATATGCCTCAAAAAAAAAAAAATCTTTATTAATCTGGATGTCGGTATCTTCCTTGGAATTGATTTTCCAAACAATTATGGCTTAGGTTGTTGTGGGTTTTCCGGGCTTTGAGGAACCTAACCAACTATTGGGCCACACAGTTTACAGAAAACCTACACACACTAACAGATATCTACACAAAAACTCCAACCATCACCCAGGACAAAAAAGGAGCACAATAAAAACTCTGGTAGACTGTGCAAAAAGGATCTATAAACCCCACCTCCTGAAAGATTAACCGAACCATCTAAACTGGGCTCTACAGGCCAACAGTGACTCCGGTTCAGACATCAGAAAAGCCTCAAGACCTGGAAAAAAACACAGACATGAAGATAAGCAGCCAACCAAAGGGAATATGTTTCTACCATACATCAAAGGGGTCACTGACAGTATAGGCCAAACAATCTACAGACCGACCAAGAAAATTCAACAAATGCTATGTTCAGCTAAGGACAAGAGGGATCCTCTTCTGCGGAAAAACTTCTGCAGGAGTTTACCGCATATCTTGCAGCTGTGGACAGGTCTACATAGGGACTACAAAATGCAACATCTAAACACGAATTAAAGAGCATGAAGACTGATCTGGCAGACTGATCTGGCCAGAAAAATCAGCAGTAGCAGAACATGTTATAAAACAACCTGGACACAGCATGCTTTTTGAAAGCTCAGAAATTCTGGACTGTTCTGACTACTGCTATGTCATACTAACACAGAGAGGCCATTGAAATCCATAAACACATGGACAATTTCAACAGGAAAGAAGAAACTTGGAAAGTAAACAAGATTTGGCTACCAGTACTGAAGAACACTAAAATCAAGATGCAAAAATATGCCAGCGAACACCACCGAGACTCTGGAGGTCCTTCTACAGGGAACAATACAATGGGTTGCTAATGTACTTAACTCACTGTTATACATATCCCCTGACTAACAATACACCCTGGGGGATATCCCATTTAACAATAGACCATCACACAGGCCAACTGTAACACATGCGAATTGCACCCTCCCACCCAGGGACTACACAAGTATATATACTCTGTCTCACTTCCATGCCACCAGATCCTCTGAAGATACCAGCCACCAATGCAGGCAAAATGTCAGGAGAAAATACTAATAGAACATGGCCTCAAAGCCGGAAATCCCACAACAACCTAAGGATTCCAGCCGTGAAAGCCTTTGACTTTACAATTATGGCTTAATCCATATATTTAAAGGGTTAATTTTGGATCTAAGAAAGTTGTTCAGTATTTTTCTCTGATTAATGTCCCTGCTTACTGATAAAAAGAACTGATAACACTAATAACCTGTCTCATGAGTGTTTTATGGCAGCATCTAACTATTCAGGCAATTGGTGAAGTGGGAAGTATTTAAAATGTTCTCAGCTTAATGTAGCACTTTTGTTTTTCTTTTCTCCTCACCTTCTCTTCTTCCACACATAAAAGTCAAGTTCCAACATTTTGTCACACAGAATGATTAAGAAAGAGAATCCCAAACAAGATTGTTGAGAAAAAAGTATAGGTTTCTGAAGATAAGTACAAGGTTGACTATCAGTCTCTTAAGTTAAGAAGGGCAGGGATCAAACTTGGCCCTACCAGCAATACCTCAGTTGCAATACCTCAGTCACAGGCAGGTAAAAGCACTGTTGTGAGAAGAAGGGTTTTTTCTTCTTTCTCTGGTAAGAACTGAAGACAAAGACAAGTAATTCTTGCAGAGTGAACTTGCGTGGCCACAAAATTCTCTGAGGGTATCTTCCTGAGCGTACCATGTATTTACCAAGATAATGGTAAGACACAGTGTAAGATATTCCTAGTTGTGTGCAGGAGTGTCCTTGACTTTGGATTTTGCTGTTTGTGATGCATTCTCTAACAGTCTGAAAGTTTTCTGTTGGAGGGCTTGGGAAAGAACTGGGGAACCTGTGGCCTTCCAGATGTTGTTGGACTACACTTCCCACCATCCTTGTCCATTGGGCCTGTTGGTTGAGTTTGATGGGCATTGGAGTCAGACAACATCTTAAAGAGGGCTTTTAGGGTGAAGTACTATTGCAAGTTTGGGGGGGCATAGAAGTATTTTCTTTCCTTTTTTATTATAATCCAAGCTGGTTTCTTAGTCATTATTATTATAAATAATAATTTTAATAATAAATATATATTTGTTATTCTTATACTGTTTATATTGTTAAATGTGCATAAATTACCAGGTAAAAGGTCAAATGATAAACATAAAATGAAAAAAGCCACAGTAGTTGCACTCAGTTTTCAAGGTACGCATGAAACCTGGAAAATTTATGTCCTTCTCTTTAATCAAAGTCACCTAGAGTTTTTTCTGTAACCCCCAACTATATTTAAATAAGGTTCTACTCAGTAGAAGAAGATGCCTAGGAGTGATCATGTCCGGACCTCTGTGGGCCATTTCCTTGTTCTGCAGTTCTACCAAAGTTTTGTCAAGATCCTCTCCTAAGGCAATAACAAAATACCCAAGGGATCATTTAAATCCCTCCTGGGATGGACTATCTTAATTGGTCCCTCACCTTTTTTGCCATTCTTGGAGAAGCTGCCAGGTGTCATACAGGTAAAATCTACAATGGCAGTGGAACTATAGAAAGTTCCAAAACAACTAGTTCATCATCCTTACCCCACCCAGACCAAAGAGGCCAAGTGCTGAATGAGCAGGAGGAAGGTTCAACCTGCAATTTCTGCAGACCGTGAAGGCTTGAGCCACTCCTAACACTCCTACACAGCTGTAGGAAATTTCTTGGCCATGGAGGGTGGGGTCCATCCATTGTGTTATACTGCCTGAGCCAGGTTGCTCACTGATAGAATTGTAGAATTCTGTGTAATTCTGAGTGCTAGATTGTTCAGAACCACCTGCAGAACAACACTGGTAAGTTCAAAAAGATGTTGGACATTGGAATGGGTAATATGGCAACAGAAATAACTTCTGTCTATGGCATCCCTCCTCAGATAAACTAAAAACCAGAAGGCTATATCATGTGGAAATGTCTCTGTTTCCTCTAGTATTTCTTCTTCCAACTGGTTTTCCCTTCTCTTATTAAATTATTGTGTTATTTTAGGAATCCTCAATGCTAGCACATTTCTGGGTATAGTGTCCTATCGGCTTCTTACCACGTTCATTATCATTCTTGATTTCTAATGCTTACCTCAGAACAGGACTTCTTTTAATGCTTGCTTTTATTTCCTAAGGGATCTCACCCACCCCAGTTTTCCCTGTTTTAAAAATGGATCTTTCTTTCTTGATGGAAAGCAAGCTCACCTCAAGGAACATGAAGTCCCTGACAAGAAAAGAACTGACTGTATCTCTACATCCCAGTTGTCTATAATGCAGTTCTTTCCCAGATTTGCTACACTTGTCTTTCAGTAGGTTCCTATATTGTTTGTATTCCACAGGAAGAAATTTTCTAACTGCTGAAAGAGAAGAAAAATAAAGATCTGAACAACGGTTTTCAATTCCTCAAGATGGGGGAAATCACTTCAGTCTCTTGGACTATAATACAATTGCAAAAATTCAAGGCTTTTCCTCCTGCTGTTCTATCTTTGAACTTTTCACTAAATTACTATTTTCAGATCTCTGGAGAAAAGATCTGGTGAGCTACAATGACATCTCTTGGCAAGTGCTGTCTTTGGAAGCGTGTACCTGTCAAAATATGTGATGAATTTAAATGGCCTCAATGGAAGAAATGTCATTCGTTTGTCATCACGACAAATTATATCTCTGCATGTAATGGATAAAACTTTATCCCAAAAATCAAGAAACTTACTTTAAAATAAGGTGGGTCTGCCACAGATTCTTACCTCAATGGTCATTTTTTTTGCAGATGGAGGCAGGGAGGAGACTGTCTTTTCACAATCCTGCACACTGCCTTTGCCAGACATCCCTGTTTTTGCTTCTCTCTCAGCTGATTTCTCTATCCCACAGTAATGTTCAGTTCCAGCCTTTTCTTTTTTTTCTTTTTTTTTCAGATGGGTTGTAAGAAGTCAACTGTAAAACCTCACATAAGAGCAACATTAAAATTCATCACTGATATCATACTAATTAAAAGCAAGTTGATATTACACTCTTTAAAAGTTTTCTGTCAAACCATGGTTATGGCATAACCTGATTTATGTCATTATGGTACCACCAGCAGGATGATCATGGATCCTGTGCAAGGAGAAAGATGGGATGATTAATTAATTAATTAATTAATTCATCAAAGAAATACGTAAGTATCATGCCCCTTGTTTTCATTTAATAGTTCTCCATTTTCCCACCCAGAATGGTCAACAAAGAAAACATGGTACAGTTAATTATACGTATACTGAAGAGTTTGAGCAGTGCATCTATGAGTATTTTAGGGGCTGCACGAAGAGACATAGTGGAGCAAAGCCTTTCCTAGTCCAGTGTTTTGTTGCCACAGTGGCCCCAAGATGTTTATTGGGAAGCCCACAGGCAGAACTTGAGCTCACTCTTTCTCTTGCACTTCTGCAAAACTGGATATAGAGAATTACACTGACCCTAATACTGGAGCTAATATATAGCCATTGATGGCCTTATCTTCATGATTTCTCTAATCTCTTTTAAAACTATCCATCTTGGTAGCTGTCGGTGCATTCTGAAGCAACAACTTCCATAGTTTGAGATACACAGTATGTGAAAAAGTACTTGTCCTCTGTCTGTCCTCACTTCCCCCACTGTTCAGGTTTAATCAGAGGACCTCACTCCAACTTCTGGTACAATAAAAGTGGAAGAAAAACTCCCTATTCACTTCCTTTACAATAAGCCTAATTCTGTACACTTCTGTTATGTACCCTTTTTGATTTTACTAAGCTGATAGCCCAGAACTTTGTAAGTTTTCTTCAAAGGGAGGAAGAGTCTTTTAGCTGGCCTTCCAGCTCTGCTTTATTCAGTTGTGATGACCAGAAGAGTACATAGTATTTCAAATCTGATCTATGGAGATTTGTATAAAGTCATTCTGATATTTGCAATTTTACAGCTAAATGTTTAATGGTGGCTTATGGCTTGCATATTAGTGACTTGTGTATTAGCATCTTAACAAATACATTCCAAGACTATAAGGAACCTTTCCAAGGTGCTGAACTAATTTAGGTGACAGGACCAAGACCGAGGATAGCTCCTTTAATGTTTGGATTAGAACATGGAGGGGGTCATCATTCTACTATCACCACTTTCTCTGTACATATTTGTATAATAGAGAAACAGTGAACTTGTATGGATACAGGCAACACTTTAGAAACAAAAATGCTTGTCTGTAATTTTTAATAACAAATTATAACGTGTGTATTGTTAGTCATTTCATAGCCAAAAACCTCGCTTGGAGCTAAAAATACAAGGATTCTTATCTCTTCCTGGAAGTAAATATAGCTACAGATTATCCAGATTAGGGTTTTTCCATTAAAATACTGTAAATTGAAATTCAATATGCATAGATTTACATTTGTTATTTTGTATCATGCCTTTTATCATAAGACTTCAGGCCCTGTTACTAAATATAGATAAAGATAAAACTGAAGATCATGACTGGAGGTGTTTCTAGAAACTCATTTCCTTGTCTCTGCTGTCCAGTTATTGTGAGATTTGCTGGAGCCATTCTGAAGCAGTATCAGAAAAATCTCAAGCAATACTCCAAACTGCTGGGTCTCTTGGAGGCCCTTCAGTGGAATAAAGTGGTGCTTGTACAAGTAAACCAGGTATACTATGTGAGACAGAGAAAGAGGGATTTGTTTTCCTTGCATGTCATTTCTGCACGAGACTGTTATGGTGCGATTATTCCCATTTTCAACATCCTATCGAATCTGGGGTTTGCAGTTTAGGGAGGGGCCAACCAACCCCTCCCTAAACCTCAAACCCCAGGATTCCATAGGATGTTGAAAGTGGAATAATTGCACTATAACAGTCTTGGACAGAAATGGCTTAAGTCTCAGTGTTTCTTTTGCATAGGCAGGAAGGAGGGACACCTGGTAGAAACGGCAAAGCAAAGCAAAGCACCATAAGACAGTGGGATCAAGCTCTGCTGCTGCTTCTAGTTGGATTTGCAGGTCCCTGGATATCTCATCCAGACATATTTTCAGTTTAGCTCTAGAGAATGCCATCTGCACATTGGAACACAGAATCAAAGGAAACAATAACTTTTCTTTTGCATTCTGCTTAGTCCTAAAATGTGTAGCACAAGAGCTTTGGAAACCTGAAGAAGCTGCGGAGTACCAGTTTCACAAGTAGTATTCCACTGATCTCAGAATTTTCCCTGTGAAATTTTGCATCTGAAAAAAAAATCTTCAATTCAGTTTTTGAAAAAGAAATTAAACACCCTCACCTATATTGTGTTGTTGTGTGCCTTCAAGTCATTTCCCACTTACAACGACCATAAGGTAAACCTATCATGGGCCATTTTCGCACTGAACTGTTGTAGCGCTATTATTCTGCTTTCAACATCCTCTGGAATCCTGGAGTTTGCTTGGGAGTTTTGGGAGGGGGCCCAGCTGGCCCCCTCCCAAAACTGCAGACCCCAGGATTCCAGAGGATGTTGAAAGTGGAATAATAGCGCTACAACAGTCCAGTGCGAAAATGGCCATGGGGTTTTCTCAGGCTGAGAGTGTGTGATGCACTGAAGGTCACCCAGTGGGTTTCCATGACTGAGCAGAGAAATGAACCCTCGTCTCCACGGTCATAGTCTACCACTCAAACCACTGTACCATCCTGGTTAAAGTGAAATTGACAACAAAATAACTGCAATTAATTTTCAATGACATGCGTATAGTCTACAGATTTTTCCTTTCTTTTATTTTGGTGTACTTTCCATTGCTGTGGCAGAAGCTGAAAGAAGTTCTAGCAAGCTAGCACTCTTTTTTAAAAAACAAAATGCGTTTTTTTTACAATGGGGCAAGAATTTTAATCGAATGTGAATTTACAAATGAAATTTAATGATTTTGTAATAAAAAAACTAGAAAAATAAATATTTAAAGTTAATTGGCCTATTGATTTCAGCCTTGTTGGTCTATTGCAATAAAAAAAATGGGATATTTAATGGCCAAAAAATTACAAAATACTAAATTTATCAGAATCTCAGTCTCAGTGCCATTGTTAAATAAAAACAGGAAAGGCAGCTCTTTTTCAGAAATATACACTATATAACAGTGATTTCATAATTAAAACAAGCTATTTTCATGGCCTGTAAGACCGCGTGTATTGAATGAGATATTGTGAGCCTGAATGGGTGGAGGCCCATAGTACATGTTTACTTGTTATTGGTATTTTTTTTATTTGTTATTTGGCATCAAGTTGGTTTTGACTTAATGGCAACCCTATGAATGAGATACATCCAAGATCTGTGATCATCATCAACCCTGATCAGATCTTGCAAGCTCAGGGCTGTGGCTCCCTTTATTGAGTCAGTCCATTTCTAATTTGTTTTTTCTCTTTTCTTATGCCTTCCAATTAACCTAATATGATAACCTTTTTCAATGAGTCATGCCATTTCATGATGTGTCCAAAGTACAACAGACTCAGTTCAGTTGTTTTGGCTTCTAGTGATAGTTCAGCCTTAGCTAAACAAGGCAAGCAAGTCTCTCTGGAAGGAGAATTCTAAAAAACAGGACACTACATCTGAAAAATTTCCTTCCTGCAAACACCACCCACATCATCCCTTAGAATGGGAAGGAAAGCCTGAAGGAGGGTTTGCAAAAATAATCTGGGCTGGCTGATGGAGAATTAAGTATTCCTTCAGATATCCTGGTGTCTCAAACTGAAAAAGTAACCATCAATTCAGAAACTGATTGATAGTATTCTGCAGAGATGTTTTCAGATTTGACTGACATCTCTGAACAGCCTTCAAAGGCACCTGATACAAACACCATGACTATGTTTCAGTAGTCTAATTTGGCAAACCTTTTTGCCGTTGGTACCTTCACATGACACCTTACCACCACATGCCACAACTACCACAGCACTTTATTTATATGCTACTTTTCATAGTCAAGCCATGCTCAAAGCAGCCTACAGCAAAATCAGAGTGACATAGAATAAGATCCCATCAAAAATAATTAAAAATCTTGAGTTAAATAGTCATACAAATAAGGAAAATTATTTACATACTAATACTACTAAAGCTATAAAAAGTTTAAACAATGCACTAATAATGGACATTACAGACTAATAAAAAGAGAGAAGTCAAAGGAAGAGTGCAAGTAACAGGAAAAGAATACATTTTATACAAATCTCAATGTTGCCAGAAAATCAGAAAGTCATAAATGCTAAAGTTGACCCATCACCATAACCAGACTTTTAAATAGGAAACATAAACAGCTTTGTCTTTGCATTCTGTATTTTTGTTCTGCGGATGAAAGTCTTAGACTGAGTTTAATACAGTAAATTAACTCCCCCCCCCACTGTCAGAGCTAGGGGAATAAGGGGGAATGGAGAAAGAAAGACAGGTGTCTGTCACACCCATTGCTGTCATCCTAGGTGTGATGGAGAAAAGGGAAGAGATTATTTCTTAAGTGGAAAAGCTGCACTGTGTTCTTTTTTATCATACCATTGTATTATCTGCTTATGATAAACAGAGAATGTGCTTCACCTAACAGTGTCTGTGGCACTACTGATAATATGTAGTTGGGACTTTCATTGGCAGAACTTTGTTTCAAGTTACAAGGGGAATGATATTTCTTAGCCATATTGTACCCTTCAGTTTCCTTCACATCTCCTTCCTCTGGTTTCCCAGTCACATAGTTCAATGGCTTCTGCTGACATTAAAGCCTTTTGATGTGGGTTGGAAGCCAAATTAACAATGTCCACTGTTACGACCTGCAGTATAAAAAGTCTAGCCACAGCTCCTAGTTTCCAGAGTAACTGCCGGGAAAGGGTAGATCTTGTTTTGCTCTTGTGCCAAAGGCATATCAGAAGTCTTATGGAACACTGAAAGGCAGTATAGCTGTACTGGAGGTAGTGTTATATGGCATAACCAAGATGGCATGGGTTCCCATATGTTAAAAACCTCCCTCCCTCCCCAAATGATTTTCATAATTGATATGGATAAGATAGGGACATTACAGAGAAAGCAGATGCATTTTCTGCATCATTGACTGCAAAACAGAGATGAATTCTCATGTCCCTGTGTGTTCTTGAGTATGAAAATTCACCTCCCATGTCTTCTGGTACTTCTTGGAGACATGTTAGCATTTTTCCCTGTTATTTCTTCTTAGTGCCATTCTCCTTCATCTTACTCCCACAGACATCAGTCTCATTTCTCCATATTTTCATCTGTTTGATAGAATTGCAACCCATACAGTGTTACCACAGCATTGTGTTTAATGTCATAGGTCAGTGCAGAGGACACTATACACAGAAGGTCCTAGGTTCCATTCCTGACATCTCCTAGTAGAGTTAAGAATCCATGAAACTCTGAGGAGCCACTCCCAGTTGATGAAGCAAGTACCAAGTACATGGACCAATTTTCTGATGTAACTGTGATGATGTTGCTGACTCTTATAAATGTAATCACATTTGCCGTGACTGGCAGCAGATTCAGCTATAATGTCAGCAAATGGGGCTAATGAAAATGGGGACAAAAGGAAAATGGAGAATACTAGAACCAGAATAATGTGAATGTCCTTCATCTGCACAGTGTGAAGTTTCTGTCCATAAACTAGTCCTGAACCTGATTAAAAGGTATCTAGATAATCAGTTGCATGTAATAAGATTGGGTTTATGATGCCACCATCTACTCCCATAATTAATAGAGCACATGTCCCTCCATCAAGGAAGTGTGTATAGCTCTCACCATCCATTCACCCAACTCTAATAGAGCAACTTGATAATCCAAGATGGACATGGCTTTAAAGTAGCATATGGTTAGCCTTGTCCCTCAATTTTGTACACATCCTGAGGTAATTCAGACTGAAATTCATGCACAAAAACTTGACATGGTATTACACAAGTCATCTCACCAAATGGTCATGATCAACTTTATCAGCAAAACATTAGTTAGTGAATTTGGAAAGATTTATCCCCACTAACCTGAGGATCAAAGTGGAATAGTCCATTAAACACAAGGAACAGCTCTACTTGTCAATACTGTGGTGATGCAGTGGAAGCAGACAAGAAAGATTTCTTCACTGTCCTTGGTAACACGGCCTTAGAATGGACCATAATCCATGCCTGTTCAGATTTAGCTTAGGTTTTTCCTCACTGTTTTCTGCTGAAACTGTTCATTTCTCTAAGCTCCACAACAAAGAGAAGAGCTAGCATTCTGTATTCCCTCTAGATGCAGTTGTATCAAGTGCCTGCGTCATCTTCTCATTCCACATGTCTACCAAGGTGTTGACAGGATCATCAAGGCCTAAGTCAGCTAGAGCAGACCAGTTGAATCAGTTGAATTAATATAGGTTCCATAGGACAGAATTACACAGGACATATAAAATTTACACTGATTATATGAGTCTGTTGTAGTGGGAGCTAACTATTGGATTTAAATCCAGATGTAGTGGCTTAAAAAATCCTCCAGAATTTTCAGGAGTACTTCATGATCCATTAGTTTCAGAGGGCATACCAGTTTAATGGGATTTACAGATAAAGGAGCTGGTCTATGACCATAAAAGCATGCTTGGTTCTCATTGGCTTCCATCAGTGACTAAAGGAAATAGGTGTAAATCAACTGTACTTTTGGGAAAGGAGCAAAACATGGTTTCTCAAAGCATCTGCAGCAACAGGAGTAGAGATAGCTTTGTCCTCTGTCTGTGTGTCCCTGAGGACGCTAAACTTTCTACCACACAAAGAGAGTATATGACATCCTTTCTGTGGTGGTAGAAGAAGTAAACCATTATACTTGGAGGTAACATTTTTAATGAACTGTATTATTTTGCTGTCCTGAATTGCATGACATCTAGAGAAAGTGCAGTCCATAGGAAGAGCAACAAACTAAACAATCTCATCAGCTTCCTGTCATAGAAGTGCTCTGAAATGTTAATGGTTTATTGTTTTACAAAGTACGTTGCATGCTGCTAAGAGTCAGGATATGAGCACAATGCACTGTAATTAGCTATGGCACAGTAAACACTGTAATGTTACATGTCAATATTATCTTAAATGTCAAGGTATAATAGCTACCATAAGTTTACAACCGAGATTGCTTGTTTGTGCACATTCTCAGCCACGCATGCATGCACCTTTCCTTGTTAAATATTTCTTCTGCACATCACTTTTCTGACAGCTAAGCAATAAAGTTGTAATAAACTCAAATTATGTACCTAACTAATGGGTCTTCTTTACAGACTCACTATGGTAGGTGTCAGGTACTGCAATAGTTTTGATTTAGCAGGCTATTAATGGCTGCATGTCGCATGACATAATCAAAGCATTAAAGCAGATTCCTGGGGGATTAATTTACAGTGGATAGGTATGGGGCGGGGGGAATTTGTGTGTTGAGAAACAGAGAGACAGTTAACAGCACAGAATTTAAATTAGTAAGACACATCATAGCTGCTTATCACTTCTTTTGTGAACTACATCTGCATAAAGTAGCACCTTTTCCTTCTGCATAAAACTTTTGCTTAATCAAGAGTCTGTTTAGAAAGGGTCTGGGGGCATTAAGGGAACCTGGTGTGGTGGAGAGCTAGTTGGTTTGGAGGAAGGATAACCTCCATGGAGAGTCATATTGGAAAAAAAAAAGAAAAAAAGGTAAAGTGGGATGATCCTGTGGAAGGGTAACTTCAAGCTAAAATTTTTGATTGCTAGAGACACTAAGTGTCATGACTTTGGGGTCTGGTGTACACCACATCTTCAGGAGATAAGGCCGTTGAGAGGCACACACAGCCTGTTTGGGCTTGAAATAGCACTTGGAAAAGTTACTTTGTGGATTACAGCTCCCAGAATTTCCCAGCCAGATATCTGCAGCATAAATATTAGAGTTAGAGAAGCTCTCATGTAACATTTATTTGCATAGATAAGGAAATAATATGGACAGCAGTGGAAACAGTTAATATCAGTGTGCAAACCTAACCTTTCGCCTTCTAATCAGTCTCTAAAATACACATTTTAAAATCTATCTTGAAAAGCTGGAGGAGACAGGTGGGCATTGTTGCCTTCATGTCTTCCCCAACCCGAGCATTTTTTTACCACCTCGACTTCTATTTCAAACATAAACTAAAGAATTACTGATTGGAAGAAGTGGCATATTTACACAGTTGGGGACTTATTTTTCAGAGGCTACCCAATAATCTTGGAAAATTTAGACAGGAGGATAGGAGACAATGGAAGACAATGGAATCAATTGGCTTTTAAAAATGCAAATTTGTACAGAAGTTTTATAGAAAATATGATCCCATACAGGTGGCAACATGCTTTGAAGCAATGTGCATTGAAGAAAAATTTACACTAAGAGGAACAGTATCAAAAATTCATAACTGACTTGTTGAAAGTCCGTGTTCAGATGCTGTGGCAGCAGATCTAAAATGAGTGTAGGAATTGGATCTAAATGTGATGATAATAAATGCACAGCGGAGTAGTGTTTGGAGCTGTCCCTCTTTCAAATCCGTATCAGTCACGATCAGAGAATATTTACAAAATAATCCATAAATGTTAATAATACTTTGTCATACTCTTTCTCCACTACGTTGGAGAGGCTTCAGCAGGTGTGGAAGTTTCATGCACAGGTAGCTTGATTGTCCCAATGTTGATGCCTTCTAGAGATTCTTGACCTTATTTCTTGAATAACAGGCCAAACAATATATCATGGCAAGACATTGTTGCTCCTTCCCCTTTTTTTAGGGAGCCTAACATGTCACTGCAACATAAAAAGAAGATCTCAATGTTGGTGGCTGCCAGAATAAAGATTGCCAAGAACTGGATGGCTATAGATAATCTGTCCTTAAGAACCTGCCTTAACACTGGGTGGTATTCTACCCTGTTTGAAAAGCTGGCATTTAAATTAAGGTCCTTGCATAATGAAAAGCAATACAGCAACTTTGTTTCAGTATAGTATAAATTTATTGTGTTTGCCTATGAAGAATCGTTTGCTGGTGTCCACAACCAAACCAGTTGAAGTTTTGAAGAAGCCCATTTTAATGGACATGCAATTGTTAATAATACTGACTTTGGAGCCAATCACGATACATCAAAGTGTTGATTCCATAACAAAGATTTAAGGAGGAGAAAAAAAAAGTGGGGAACAAAATGACAGAATATATTAAAAGGCAATAGCGTTTGCAGTTCTTTGTATTAAGCTTGCCTGCATAGCCTTTTTGTATTGTTACAAAAGCTTTTAAAATAAAATTTTCAAAAATATATAAGCAGACCAGTATTAAATTTTATTTTCCTTTTTCATTTTCACTTAGAAACAACTTGAAAACAAAGTGAGGTGGCCAGGTCTGCTGAGAACATGAAATTATTTAGGGCAAACAGCAACAACAACAAAAACAGGTTTAAGAAAAATATTTTTCCGAGTAGGAGAGTGGGGATTATCATGACAAATGCCGTTCTGTGTAAGTAAATGTAAAGTCATACATGTGGGGTGGAGATCTTATGTCACCTAAGAGGTCTACTTTGGGAGTATCTTCCCAGAAAAGGCATCTTGGAATTGTGGGGAATAATTTGATGAAAATGTTGATCCAATGTGTGGTGGCTGTGAAAAAGGCAAATTCCCTGTTAGACACATTGGTGTCATGGGGAGGAAGCAAGCGGGATCCTGCATTCTATAATCTTAAACTCATTTATTTATTTCACTGCATGATATGTACAGATGCACATCTGGCTAGACAGCAAAAGATTTAGATTAATCTTTAAGACAATTCAACTAGTAGTCCAGGTGCCAGACTTTAGCATTTTTAGCCAATGACTTAAATCATAGCCATGATCAACACACCTTTTCTCTGGAAAAAGTAGGTTCTCTGCTTTTGATTTTTCCAATAGGAGGTGAATGCTTTGCCATTAAAAAACAAAACAAAAAACAAAACCAGAAAATCAAGAGTTTAATATATATCTGCTGTGATTGAGCAATAGTATATCAACCTGCCCTCTTCAAGATAGGAGTTCTTGATTAATTGTAAACAGTTACTAAAATTAATCTGTCAATTCATCCATCTAAAATCCATTTAAAAAATCATACTAAAAGAGCCCAAAGGGTGGCTGGGAGATTGTGGATTATATTATGATTACAACTATTTTGCTGTTTGAGTACTCTATGACTACTATGTAGCCCTGTGTTGTTACCTGGTTTCAATAACTGTGCTGGTCAGATCCATATCTAAGATGGGACAAATAGGGTATGTTCCCTGAGTGCCAATGCCAGGCAGGGCACAAAAAAGCCATGGAGGAAGATTTAGCAGCAGAGGAGGAGGAGGAAGAGAAGGAAGCGACTCCAAAGGTAGGGTCACAACATCCATGCTTGCTCTGGGCACCGTTTATGCTAGATATGCCTCTGGTGTTGACTTTTGGCAGGGAAATGGAGGAATGGAGAGGGAGCAGTGAAGTTGATTGTAGCTCCCATTTAATGTGTTATTGAATACTGCTGAGGCCTGATAGATCTCAGCTGTTTCTTTTCCCAGTTCTGAAGATACTCCCAGCAGACTCTACTATTATGCTTTACAGAGTGTTTGCCAATGTTCTGAAGAAGAAAGAAATCATTTTAAAACATGGGGACATTTTTTTCAGTTCAATCTTGTATTGTTGTCAATGTTATGATGATACTGGAAAATACCCAAGCTGTTTTTGTTCATGGGGTAGAAGGCACTCTTGCTTCATTTTTTAAAAAAGGAAACCTGCTTAACTCTATGTAAATGTCCCTTTAATTCATGGTGCATTTTGTATTCCACATGGCTGGTGCCAGATTCAAGTTTTACTCCCACTGCTTCTGACAGTCTTCAAAATACCATTGAATGTGATACTAAGGATCCAAGCATGTGTGCTCAAATCCTCAAGGAAAATGAACAGGTGTGAAATAACAGAATGCACTGTGCAGAAAATTTTGTCCAGATACCACTGTGCAACTTTGTTCCTCTGTGGAAAAGTTATGGCCAACCAATTCCCTTTATTAGACATAATCAAAAAATAAATTAAAATTAAGCTGTCCATATGTGCTACCAGTGTACAAATCTATATGCAGCAGTACTGGAATATTGCAAACAGTTTTGATCACTACTCCTTGGGGTATTGTAGAGCTGGAAAAAGTACAAAACAGGAACAAACCAAATGATCATAGGCAGCACCTTTTCTAGTAGAAAAGATTACAAGGTTTGAGGAGTTTTGCTTTAAAAAAAGAAGTGATTAAGATGATGAGCAGAATAGAAATGTATAGTTATACATGGTGTGAAAGGACTTTGTGAAATTGATAATAGGCAGCTATAAAGAATCCATAGGCTGCTCTTGTCCCATTTTGGCTGCCCCAGAACCACACAGCCCATGCACCGATTTCCCTGAAATCTGAAGATTCTGGTTAATTTTCAAAGTTTGCTGTTGGAGGCCTTCTTAGGATGCATACTGGCCAAATACACTGATTAAAAGGAGGATTGCATCTCATGTAGTCTCTAAAGGTATACATATTTTTGTATATGTGTGTGTGTCAGAGTGTAACAGTGTGGGTTTGGGGGTTGGCCCTCAGGTTGCAGACTAGATATGGGCTATGCAAATTTCAGCTCTTGTATAGAGGAAGAAGTAATTACATTATGTTCTATTTACTCATCATGCTAGAACCTTGAGTCATCCAATGAATTTGAATAGCAGGAGATTCAGGGTTAATAAATAGAAGTACTCCTCAACACAGAACACAGTCAAGTTATGAAATTTGCTACCACAAGATGTAATGATATCTGCTAACTTGGATAGCTCTAAAATATGGTTAGAAATATTTATTGGTGATTGAGTTATCAATGGCTGCTAGTCAATAGGGTTGTGGATTATCTCTACTATTAAACACAATATGTTTCTCAGTACTAGTTGCTAAGGAACAATAGTGCAAGGATTTTTACACTCAGATCCTGTTTGCTAGCTTCCTCTGGCATCAGGTTGGCTATTATGAGAACTGAATGCTGGACTATATAGGCCTTCATTCTGATCCAGCAGGGCTCTTCTTATTTTCTGTTGTTGGGTTCATAAGTCTTTGGATAGACACACGTTGAACAATGAAAGCAGAGTTTGTGGGATTATCCTGTTGGATTCGGGAGGAAGAGAGGGGAGAGAGAGGTGTATCAGGGCAGTGGGCATAATTAAAACAAAGATACTTTGTGGCATGACTGTGCTTCCATGATTTTCTAGAATAAGCTCCAGGTTTAAAATCCAGAGGATCCTAGCTTGAGGGTCCACACTGCTAGAGGAAATAGAAACACTGACTTTAGTTGGTCTGGGTTATGCAGTTATCTCACACTTCAAGGAAACAGGTTAATAGAATATTGGTTGTAAGTCCCACCTTAAGTGCATTTTAGCAAACATTTGGAGCTACAATAGAAAGAATGGGTTACAGCTTAAAGAAAGAATTGATTTTTTAATATGAAAGGCAGATCTCCATGTTGGTGAAAGTGGCAGGAAGCAACCTATGAAGAAAAGAGTGGGCCAAATTCTACTTAGCGAGAATTGATTAGGAGAAAAAGTGTGTATGAGTGATGAATGCTTCCATCATAGTGAGAAGAATAAATTGTGTGTAATAGAATTGTGATTCACGCATAACCAAAGGAAATAAGTCACACATTTTACAGACAATGTGAACATAAGGTCCCTTTCCCTTCTTACCCTTTAAAAAAGAAGAATGTGTGCCTTGCAGAAGCCCTATCTTGAAAAGATGACTAATGAGATATTTCTGTCGAGTAACCTTTCCAGAAATAACAAAGTGTGGTCTTCCTTAATCTTCTGTTCTGAGTTTGTTCTTCCAATTAGTTGTTTCAGTCAACTGCTTCAGATATAGATATAGATATATATTGAAGAACATCCCACATGATACATTTCACCTATTGGAAGCTTTTCACATTCACCCATTTTTCTATCCCAAAAAGTGATTGGAATCCTGTTGGCATTTTATGCATGCTCAGGTTCCCCTATGGAAACAATGCAACATTTTTGTGGAATCTTTGCATTCACTTCAAGGATGTGGAAGCAGCATTTTACATGTTGTGCCATTGTGCTTGCAGATGCACATGCACTGTGCATGGGTGTGCATGAAATCTTGTTCTACCGAATTGCTATTCCTCACAGGGGTTGGATAAAGCAATAATGCATCACTCCATATGCAGAAAGTTACATTTACAACCTCAGTGTTGGCCCATGTGTCATTTTGGCTCATGTGTCATTTTAAAAACTGCAGCTACGCCAAGAGATTTCAGAGTAAGATGCATTCTGCACATAGTAGAGGTTGAATACAAAATTTGTTTGCAAGAGAAAGACCTGAAAAATCATGATGGTTGAATAAAATAGCAAAGGTGTAACATGCCATTCCTGTGAACTATAATGTCATCCCTTCATTACTAGGTCAGTTTGCTATCCTACACACAGTTAGGTAAACTAAATGCCAGTGAAGCTAACAGGGTTAAACCAGTCTATTTGTCATTTTTGTAGATGTGAGAGTTTTGAGTTTTGCCAGAAAGCTTTGAGTTTTGCCAGAAATGTATGGTTCCATTGAGAAGAAGTTGAACTGATTCCACAGCAGATTTTAAAGTTTATTGGACAGAATCAGCTATGGTATTTATCTAGAGTACATTCTTACATTAGAGGAATGGCATGATTATTGCTTTTTTTTCTTTTCCCCTGCTCTATTGCTTGTCACTCTTAATAAAGTAAAAGTAATAGAAACTGCATTGTAGGATCATGATTTCTTTCTTCATGTGTTGCTAGAAATGGTGGGAAATAAAGTAGTCTGTGAGGATGAGGAAGGTAATAGAATCTTATACCCCACTGTATCATCCTGAACGTGTATGGTCTTGTCTAATTTTGAAAGATAAGCAAAGTCAGGAACATGAACACCAGAGAACACTGAGGATTGCAAAGTAGAGCTAGACAAGAATTCTGAAAATCCTGGACAACCACTCCTGGTCTGAGTTGTCAAGATTGGTCTGACTCCATAGAAGATAGCTTCTTGGTTTTGTGTACCTTTGCCATTGTCCCACCCTAATGAATAATTTGACTTTTTTCTCCCGCAGTGTGGCAGACCTTTAGCATAAGCATATTTCAACTGAAAAGGACAGGACAGTGGATTTCATGCGCTGTTCCGTCCCCTTGGATGTTCAAAATTGCTGTAGGAACAGTGACGGTTTTGCTTGGGTGGTGAGGGAGAAATTGGCTCTGCTGTCTTTGCCAAGTGGATCTTCATTGTGACTTTGCCATTCACAAAGGCCTAGTTAAGATCCAAGCCATCAGTGTTAATCCATTATTACTGTTTCTACCTTTGTTTCTATAAAAGATTGCGAAAGTAGCTTTTCTGTAATAAACAAAGAGGCTGCCAGGACATACTTTTGTAGTATTTACTTTCTTTCCTGATGAAAACCAACAGACCTCGAAAGAGATATTTGGCAAATGCGTGAAACATGCCTTTACCAGCCACACAAGATGAAATTTTGTCAATCTTCAAAATGTCTTGAAATAGTGAATATTTGTGAGCAAGTCTCTCCTGGGAATTTCACCAATTCACTGTATTTTGCTTGTTGATTTCCCATCATCTCTGAGTTATTTTTTTAAAGCTGAGAGTCCACTCTTTATTATTTTTCCCAGGTAACTTAGCATAAAATACCTATCTTCAACTGTAATATACAGTAGTAAATAAAACCTTATAGCAGCATAATAAAATTGGAAAGATAACGTATTTTGCATTGCACAGCAGCTGACAGGCCATCTAGAATATCAGTCAGAGGACTTTATTTTAATGGTGTATTCAGCATGGAACCAGAAAATTTTTAAAACTAAGGCAAAATGAACCTCTGTATACTATACTAGAGAGCCTTGCAGATGTATTCACACACACACACGACTTTGATTTGATATTGAAACTGAGGTAGTTGGCATTGTGTCTACTAGATGTGTGCATGATAGTCAGCACTGTGAAAGTACAAAAGATTTTCTTATAGTGGTACAAAAGCGAATTAAACAAAATCCAATTGGCACAGTGCTGAATGTCTTGTGTACCTGAAGTGGTAACAGTGCCAATTAAAACTATTTGAATTCTAAGTTATTATAATAAAATATGGAAAAGTGAAAGGAAGCTGAATACTTCTGTGAGGCACTGGAAATGGAAATGAAAATGCAACACCAATTTTTGTAAAAGCTAAAAAAAAAAGTCTTGCTCAAAAGTTTAGGGTGAAGATCAGTCATTACAGTGCAGCCTATTTGTAATCAGTGTGCGTTAGTAAGCAGCATTCTAAGAAGGATGGTCTATCATTGCTTGCCTTCCTTACTCTTCTGAATCGTGTTTTAAGGGGGAAAGAGGTACATTTTCTTCTCTGAGATATTCATGCTTGCTTGCAAAAAAAAAAAAAAAAGGAAAGAAAATATACTTTCCTGCAGCAAAGAGAAATACACACTGAATTTGAAAAAATGGATGCTGCATAGCTCTTACTTCTTCCCTGCATGCTAATATTTGCATAAAACCCCCTGCCATCAGACTAAAGCCTTTTAACTAGAGTTTACTTCATTATCTGATACCATACAAGAAGAAAGCTATGGTGCTTTTTATTAGAATAGTGCATGCCTATTCTTTTACCATTTGTGAAGGATCTATTTCTGTCTAGATAAGGAGCAAAGAAGTGTCATTGTCTGGCACATTTTGATCATTTTTAAGGAACTTATACCTTGTCCTTCTAAAGCAAAGACCATTCCCAGGACACCTTAGAATAAAATGCAGACTATAAAGATACAAATAATAAAATACAGATATAAATATTTACCAGGATCCATATGTACATCTGCTGCTTCTGCGAGAATCAGCAATCTCCCCCTCCCTTCTGCAGCTTCACCTATACTTTGCTCTCAAAAACTTGCTCCAAAGTGTTAAAATCTTCTGGAACAGGTTTCTGTCACCATGGAAGGCTGCTGCAGCAAGATGGGGAGAGGTAAAATTTACCTATCCTACTGGCATTGGAAAACAAAATATGTCATTGGATCTTAGTCATCACCTCAATAGAAATTCCTCATGATGTAAACACAGCTTATATCAAATTGTTTGCCTTCTTTGTTGCCATAGCTAGGTTTAACTGGCAATATGAATAACTGCTAGCCTGACTGATTGCATGCCTTTCTAAAATATTGTGGTGTGATGTTTGCAGAGCTTGTAATGTGGAACTGTCACATGGCTCTGCAGCTATTATCTCCCATTCCATGTTGTGTGTACCTTCAGAATCTGCCGTGAAGACTTTAAATATTAGCATAATTGCAGGAAGAAAGATGGCATTTTGTTGCGAAGAAATATGCACTGTTTCATCATTGGCATCATTTTGCATTGGAGATTTCTGGGTATTCTGGAAGTTTGACCTGTTTACAGCTTTCCCTTTTTATTAGAACACTGAATACTAATAGGTTATTGACTGTGCAGATTTAGTAGGCATAGAAAATGCTTAGCAACGGGGCCGTGGACAAGTTCATCTTCATACAAAAAAGATAAAATATTCAACCTTAGTTTAACACAGAGTGAGTAGCAATCAATAGCTAAATGTAACCGCATTGCAAATTGCAGGCTTGGCTTCAGTGTGTAAATACAACACTGCATTTCTTTCTTCAATTTTATGTCCCAATCATCAGCATGTTTACTTAGAAGAGGACCATTGATTTAGCTGAAACAACCTTCCAAGTAAGGGCCTCATCACACATGACAGATTTTCTATGTGGATCTCCAAACTGGAACCTCTTTGGTGGCTTGTAAGGTGAATCAATAATGGTGTCATAAAATATCATAAGCTTCAGTGCTGTTTATATTCCACCCTCCATAACTAATAGGTTGTTCTCTATGTTTGAATCTAGACAGCAAGCCCTCCCCATGATACTTCTCATATATAAGTTCAGTTTTTCTCCTCACTCTTCTTCCTTGTCCAGTTGAATCTCATATGGCAAGATGAGAAGCTGTGCAAAGGAAAGGAAAAGGCAATGGTCACTGAGCCCAGTGGTCTGAGTTCATGAATTTTCAGTAAGGACAGCAAAAGGCCAGGCAAAGTGTCAGATTCAAGACCTGAAGCAATGTTGACAGCACTTCCATGTTTCTAAATTAGTAGTGCCATTCCTGAAGATGTTCAGGCCACGGCCCCTCAATGGGGATTTGATTCTTAAAGGATATCTAATTCTCTTCCAGCTCCACAACTGTTTCATTGGCCATCAGTAGAGATGTAGCAGTACCTCTGCAACTTTGTCACTGTCTAGGTAGCTGATTAGGACCGTGGGAATTGAGGAAAGCTGAGGCTGCATCCTGAGGTTTGTAGTTTGGTGAGCCAAAAGAATTCTCTGGCTGATCATTCTAAATGCTTCAGACCTAAACGTCAATCCTAGAATTCCATAGGAAGCCATTATGGAAGTTAAAGTAGAATCGTGGTACTATAATTGTGTACTATGAAAGGGGCCCTGGTAAGGCCACTGAGGCCCTTTCCACAGCTTACTTTTGTCCCGATGGCATCTGGTAATGATGATGGCAGCAGCTCTCCTGGAAGGGGAGCACAATGGAGCACTCCCCTACACACCGCTTGCTTCCAGGAACCAAGAAGTGTGATGGCCACACCTCTTCCTGCTGCAGCACAGCCAGGTACTGTCCCAGGCTGCACTGGGCAGAAAGCACAGCCATTATGCTTCCAGGACCTCCAAAAACAAGGTAAGCACGGGCACACAGTGGGAGGGCTGTGCAATCACCTATCATTGAAGGGGAAAACCTGTCAGTGATTTGCAGCATGATTGTGCCCCCTGGGGAAAGGAGAAGGACAGGACTGGGACGACATTGTGCGTAAGCATTGTTCCAGCCTTGTCTTTTTCCTGTCCCCATGGCGGGTTGCGTGCGTCAAGTGGAAAGGGCTTTAGTTGTTTCTCCAAGATGAGTAGCAAAAGTCTGTTAGACATGCAGGTGTTGGCACTGAACAACATTTACACAGCTTAATAGCATTCATGGCAACAAGTAGAGATCAATTTTTTATTTGTACTTAGTAGTAGTAGTAGTAGTATTTATTCTTCCTAAGGCTTAGAATTCTAAGTCTTAATGGATAGTATGAAGTTTTGACATTTTTGCCTCATTTCATATCAAGGTGGTTTTTTCCCCCTCAGTGCAGATTTAAATTTGGGAACACTCTAGTACGAGGAGTAGCTGCAAGCTGAAGAACTGATAGTAATAAATTCAGATGACCTAATAAATTCAGATGACCTAAATCTAGGGGGTAGAGGGGGTCAGGTAGCCCCTGGATGATGCAACGGCCTCTTTTTCTAGCGTGACTCTTGTTTTCCCTCATCATTCTCTATACTGGCTAGGATTTGGAGTCTAACAATATCTGCAAAGCTAGTTGTTCCACACCTATGATCTATTGACTGGTTCTTTGGCTTTGGTTCTAGGGAAACTTATAAATTATCTTTTCCCCTCCTTTTCTTCCGGCAACTACCACAGTGGCAAAATTTACATGGCGACAGATTATTTGAAGCAAGTAATTTCATTAACTTCAGAACTGTTCAGAACTGATGTAACCTTATGTGGGTGTTTTTGATAGGCGTGTTATTGCTAACGTTATTTGAAGTTGTAGTAGTGACATTTCATTATTCCATTTTCACTATATTTGGAAGCACAATTTATATGTTTGAATGTTTAACTACACTTGACTGTTTGTGAGCAAATTATTATGAATTGTAATGGCCAGTTGGATGAGCAATCAATTCAAGCTTGACTTGACTATTCAAGTAAATCTGAGCAATTACAACTTGAATAATCATTTACAATAACTTGAGCTTTTCTTCTCTCAGAAGTATTTCTTACTGCTGCACAATTGCTTTTCTGATTTTGTGTCTGTGAAGGAGAGGGTGGGAGAAGGAGTATACAAGTTGCTTGGGTAGATGCTGTAAGAGAGCTTAAGTAGATATGATCATTATGTCTCTATGACTAGGTTACAACAGACATTTCTTTATCTGCACAATTTCAAAGGTATTGTCCCAGAATATGTAGTAAGCTCTGCCAATTATTTATCTTTCATGAAGTGCACTGAACAACTTTTGATCATAAGGTTTGGTGATAAACGCACATTTTACATTGAAGCCATGTCTACTGTACATGTCTTGAACATTTTAGTCAGCTGAAAGCATGCTTGTGATGGGAGTTCTGCAAAACCATTTCTTTAGCAAATCAGCAAAGCACCCAAGCATCTAGCAGAAACCAGAAGGATTTTGCAAATTCTGGAAATTTATGCTGCAACACTTGCTTGCTGCCAGCATCATAAATAAATTCAGGTTTTTCTAAATAATGAAAATGTCTTGATTATAATGTGAACAAAACTGCTTGCCAGAAAATGAATACATTTTGATCTTCTGAGTCTGTTATTTTGTGACAGCCAAAATAGCAATTTGTTCAAAAAGATACTGATGTGTTACTGTCTAGTTTGTATTGGCGGTGTGGGGAGAGGGTTTGCGTGGCACTGCTAAATATCCATTTTGCCAGTGTTCAAGGGCACATTCTAAATGTGGATTTACAGGTCCTTTTACATATGTTAAACCCCCAAATTCCATTGCTTTCATGAGAGTTACTTTGCCCCTGGATTTTTCTATCCTTTGGTAATATGCTTTCTGTACTTTTTGATGACTGGAAGCATTACTATAAAATTAATGGTAAAAGCAGTTTCAAGGTTCTCCCATCTATCAAATAAAAAACATTAGCCTCAAGAGCCTGCACATTTCTTAATTTTAAAATGTGTAGGCCTTTCCAAATGTTCCCTAAGTAGTGTATATGTATGCAAAGTAAACTAACCCAAATAAAACAAGCATTCACAAGAACCATTGATTTCTTCCACAGCAAAAATGCAGTAGCCAAAGTTAGACAACCAGTATCAAATATCAAATGCGGATCCAGGGAAGAACAGCGTCAATGGTACTGAAGGCACATCTAAAATCAAAGTTTTCACAAAGGGTGGCAGTTCTGCACACAGTTACCTGGAGACTAGCTCCTTTGGAATAAGAGGGAGATACTTCTGAGTAGAAATGCACAAGATTTACACTTGAATGCCAAAAGATCGACAGAGATAGTCTTCCAAATAGTTCTTTCTCTCAACATGTAGTTTTTTTAAAAAAAACCTTTATAAAGCTCAAACAGTATCATTGTTTCAACCCTGTTTTGTAAAATAAAGTGATTTAATCCCTTGTAGAACTGCAAAAACAGAAGAATATATAAAAATGTTAACTGTAGGGTGAGGGCAGATGAAAGTTATTCCTTGTACAGTGTGCAGTTGCCTTAACAAATTCTTCTTCCATTAAATGTACTTAAATGCACTAACTTGTTATAGCTTTTAAAAATAGCACTAGATGTCCAGAGGATGTAGAGCTCATGGTTTGTTCTCAAGGGTTTGGTAGATTGCTCTTGCAGAGAAAACGCTACATAGGTCAGGGATGGGAGACCATGGCAGGCCCACTGTGTGATCCTTACCCCTCAAACCTGCCATGGATCATAACCAACATCACCATCCTCCCGCTACTGAAATTCTGTGGCAAACCAGGAAAACCTCTTTAAAAGAAGCATTTCCTGCTCGCTTTAAAGGGTTTCTCATTTATTCAGTAGAGTAGTTTTGAAGAGTCCTCCAGTCCAGAAAAATGGAGTTGTGCTGCCTGAGGACCACAGGCAAAATGTTCCCCAGCCCTGCAGCAGATTAGTAAAAGAGTTTGCCAAACATTATTTTTGAAACATGGTTCCAGTTTCTACTGTTTGTAAATGAAGGTTTTCTAGTCCACCAGTAGTATATTCTGCTCTCTGAACAGATAGTATTAGTTCAAATTAAATCTAAAAATCAGTTCATACTTATGTGTTAGAAATATATTGATAAGACAGCATTGCTGTCAGTTGATCTTCCTGATAAATGTTTCTTATTATTTGTTGTTATTGCATTTTTATAGAAGTTCAGTAAGTACCTTTTTAAAGAAGTAGTAAATGGGCAGTGCAATCTTATCTCAAAGAAGTTCTGGTTGTAGGTAGACAGGATTCAGTGTGAGCCTCTTCTGGCAGCACAAATTTCCATCTACCATAAGAATTGCTCTTCTGACAGCCAAATTCTCTTGTGCCAATTGAATTCAGAGTTTTGCTGGCAGAATGATGTGCTGGCAGAACTCCTCTGCTGGTTAAAATCTGCAAGGGGAAGAGCTGAGGAGAACTTGGAAGGAAAAGAAGAGGCAGGGTGAGGAAGAAGCCAAATTAATACCAGATCCAAAGCTGCAGCCTAGAGATACAGGCACAATGCCACAGCAAAGGTAGACTGGGGTGAGGGTGTTTTCCAAAAAACATTAGGCTGGGAGAAGTCTGAATTCATGGTCCTTCACCATTTTGGTCAGCTTAGGTTGTGTTAAGTCTTAAATATATCATCATGAAAAAGGATAAACTACAGGGAATATCTAACTGGTTCCCTATCTAGCCCTTTCTGTATATTATATGCTTCACAATTTATATCTGGTTGCCCAAGAACTTTACAGTTGAAATAGCAAATTTACAGTTGAAATAGCAAAATTTTGATAAATTTTGCAGTTGCAATTTCAGATTGGATCTCGTAATTGGCCACTGGCATTTTGAACTCAAAATATGAGGGGAAAGTTCAAAATTAACCCGTTTTGCTTGGTGAAACAAAGTATGAATTTCATGTAAATGCACTGACTTCTACTGCAAATCATTGATTATGCAAATCACTGATTATACAGTGTCGGATGCTGACTGCTGTTTGAGAATCTTTGGATGCCAAGTGCTATGCAAGAAATCAAATATTTGCACAACCAGAGTGTCCCCAGAAAATATTTGTTGTAAAAATCCAGAAGGAAAAAAAATCATTTCATCTCTAGCTTCATGCAGCATATAATTTGTCAATGCTATTTAACTGGTCTTAGTTTTCTCTTCCATTGTTTATTTTTAATTTGGTTTTATTTGTATGTCTTCTCTTTTACTACAGAAATGGTGTTTCCTTTCTTGGGGCTTATGCCCACATAGTAAGACTGGACCTTGGAAAAATTACTTTTGGGGTGCTACAATACCAAATCACCTAATCAGCACTGGCAGCAGCCATGCAACTTAGGGTTTCTAGGAATTTGTAGTCCACAAAGTGGTTTTAACAAGCTCTGGAGAAGGCATTCTGCTTCCTTTGTTCTTTGGTGGCTCTGAGCAATTTAAATGGGCAATAGAGATTAGCACCACTTTTGTTTCTTTTTGACTAGAATGTCAGAGGCAAAATTAACATCTTTGAAAAAACTACATCAGCTTCTTCATTTCTATCACCCCTAGCAAAAGAAGTACTTCTTAGTGACAGTCTAGCCTATAGCATGGAATGCATATAGAACAAATATTAGAAGACAGCATTGATTCTGTTATTACTGATTGTTATGTACCCACTAGTAGGTTCCCCATTGGCAAGTAGTGTTCACCACTTGACACTCCTTTGGTATAGGGTAGGGCTCTGGAACTCCCTCTTTAGGGCCATGTATCCCAGGAGGTCAGGGATGGAGGCTACTCTTGAGGTTCTCCTGGGATTAGGGCTCTCACTTGTAGGGCCCTGAAACTTGGATGGGAGTTCCCTAGGTTACTTTCCAGTTATATTGGACCACTGAACAACCAAAGCAATTTTGATTGCCCTTGGGGCTGATGTGTATCACCCAAAGGAGGGCTGAGGTGATTGTCACATGACATCTGGCCTCAGCTGACCTGCATTGGGTTGCCCCCCGTCCCCCATTAGTTGTGCCTTTCCAGACCAGTTTAATAGGTCATATTAAATAAATGGTCCTTATTATCCAATTTTGTGCATCTGGTCTCATTATTTCATGGTTGATCATCAAATAGTATCTTATACTATAAGGTTACACTGAATTACAGATGTCCAAAGAACTCCAAGCCCATCAGAGAAGGAATTCAAGATGTGAGTACCACCAAAGATTTCCAGGCAAAGTGCTACTAGACGGTAATCTTCTGTGACAGTTACCACAGTGAAAGGCGTAAGTGTGGTGAGAAGCTAGGTCTTAAGGGAGGATCCTTCCTGTGTGAGTAGTGAAGACTGCTACCTGACGATCTGTAAAACTCAACCATAGGAAGCAAAGATAAACTTTTCGAAAGAGATTTTAAATTTGGAAGAGGTACTCTGAAAAAGGACAATGTTCTCATGAAAGGAAAAAATAAAGCACGTCTTCCATTGTGCTTGGTCCCAGATCTAGTCAATGTATAAAACAATTCTCACATGTGTCCCCACACAAATATGTGGGTACTTGTGGAAGGCAGCAGCATCACATGTGTCCCACCAACAGTATACCTGTCTTGGCCCTTCTAGGTGGTCCTGCAAAATTGATTGTGGGGGTGGGAGTGCCAGAGTCACCAAAATAGTGCTAGTACTGTGGAACTGTGATTCTGCAGTTAGTCTCAGAAACCAGTGAAAGTGATTTAATGGGGCTTCTTTGATGCTAAAGCAAGGAGGAACCTTTCTTATTTTTAACTACACTTTTGAAAGTTCTAAAAAAATATAAGTAGGTTGGGTGAGAATAATAAAACCATGGCGAAAGCCTGGAAATACAGATGTTTAGGGTGAACATTATCTGGATTTTCAGGAGTGAAATGGGTAAATGGTATCACAACGAATAATTAGAACAAACTGCAAAACTAAGCTGCCGAGACATCACTGTGGAAGTGACTCAGTCTCTGGTTTTCATCCAGTGCTGGGGAGATGGTATTGCTCTTGAATTACTCTTTCTCAGTTGTGAGAAACTAATTGGGAAAGAACAAGCTTAAGCTTAGTTTGCACAAGGCAGAAGTAGTGCTGAATAGTGGACTGCGTGACTCAGGACTGACCGTTTAGCTTGCATTGGATGGTACTGAACTTCTAAAAGGACAGATGCATAGTTGTGGATGCCTGCTGTGCTTTTATTAGATGCACAATATAAGAGGCTGCTTACTCCCAGATTTAGCTGATGTGCTAGCTAATACTCTTTCTAATGAAACTGGACCTTGCCATGGCCATTCATGTTTGAGCAATTTCCAGTTTAGACTGCTGCATCATTCTGTATTTAGGGCTGCTCTTGCAAAGTGTTCAGAACCTTCAGCCAGTCCAAAATGCTGCCTCAGGATTCGTTAAAAGCAAGCTAAGCAGGAAGAACAAATTAGAGCTAAGTAGGTTTATTTATACTGGTCACCCATTGGTTTCTAGGCTCAGTTCAGGATGCTGATTTTGACCTTTAGTCCAAAATGGCCGGAGGACAACATTCTTTCATATACACCTTCCAGCATGCTCCTCTTGACATCTGAGCCTTAGGTCTGGATTCTCTGGTCTTCTGATGACAATAAGCTGTTAGGATCTGGGTCTTTCTTGTGGTGGCTTCCACCTTGTGCAAGCTCATCATGCTGGAATCAGTGAGGAATCACTTTGTTCTTTCCAACATGTCACTACAACATGGACTGTTCAGAAGGACATATGGCTGAATGTTTTTCCCAATTTGTTATTTCAATATTGATCTGTTTATGGATAATATGTTGCTTTATGCAGTGCTGGCTGCTGTTTTCTTTATCCTGTTTTAATAATCAGGTTCAGCACTTTGGATAGCTCCTTTAAAGTTTGTAATAAATGCCAGATTTGACTCACAGGAGAGCCACTAGCTACCACTGGTCTTACATTACATATAGTTGCATGTTGCAATCCAATCCAACTTCCTTTAGTGAAAAATGTGGAAATCATTTATGTAAATAAATGAATAGATGTCAGGAAAACATGCAATACCATATATAGGACTTTACTTTAAAGACCAAGCAATGTCACCACAGAAGAAGTGTTAAGTTTTTCAGCCTATTAGAATATTTGTAGCACCAGTTTCCAAATTCTGAAAACACAAATACGTTTTCTGTACATTTTGAAAACAGAACAAAACAAAAACTAAATGCAATGTGAAAGCCAGTCCAATATAGTCTTAAGTTCAGAACTTTGTATTCATTTGTTTGGGATCCTCCAGATCCCAAATAATTCCATATTCTTAAAAATAAAGGGGATTGAGTGAGCACTGAGCACATTGTTCAGTTCAGAAAATATTCAATACCAATTTTTTATTATTATTATTTTTGCTATGATTTATACAAAAACAAAGAGTGGAGAGAGGCCAAGAGACCGGTACAGGTGTAGCACTAAGTGTAAGAAAACCAGCAACTGCCATCCCATGTGTTGAAAAACTTTTAATGATTGGTGATGTAGACAGTAGTACAGCAAGAAGCCCCTTAGCCTCCCCCTTGGAGTACCGATCAGGAGCAATTCAGCTTTTGTCAGGTGGTGTGCATGCATGTGTGACTTGGTGTTCAGTTTCTGTACTTCTGAGTCATCCTCTGCTGTATAGGACTTGCAAGAACATTCAAAGAATCATCATTAATCTTATAAGTGAATTCTAAATACAGAAAGACTTCTCCGGAACCCAAGGGAGGAAAACATCATTCTAAAACTAGCTGTACTGTTTCTACAGCAGCAAGAGGAGGAAAATGAAATAGCGAGAGAAAATGTTTAATAAAAATCTGACAGTCTTCAAACCGGCATTTCCCCCTAATACTGTTTAGCATATAGGGTTTGACTGTAATCCACCTCTAGCCCTTGTCAATGCCTGAATGCTTTTCCAGGCTGTGAAAAATCTAGTTAAATCAGGCTGTACTCTTACCTTATTTCTCAAACATGAGATTTCATGAATGTGGAAACTCTTTTTTAGAGTTAAGATCAATTCTAGCAATGCTTCTCTAAAACATTTATGACCTGAGGGAAGAGTAATAGTCATCTTTACTGACAATGTGTTGTTTCTCAGGCTATATACAGGTTGACTTAGACATGCATAGAATCATAGAGTTGGAAGAGACCACAGGGGCCATCCAGTCCAACCTCCTGCTATGCAGGAACACACATCAAAGCACTCCCAAAAGATAGCCATCTAGCCTCTACTTAAAATCCTCCAAAGATGGAGACTCCACCACATTCTGAGGCAGCATATTCCACTGCCAGACAGCTCTGACGATCACAAGTTCTTCCTGAGGTTCAGGTGGAATCTCCTTTCCTGCAGCTTGAATCCATTGTTCTTTGTTCTAGTCTCTGGAGCAGTGGAAAACAAGCCCACTCCTTCCTTGACATGACATCCCTTCAGATATTTAAACATGGCTGTCATGTCCCCTCTTAACCTTCTCTTCTGCAGAATAAACATGCCCAGCTCCCTAAGCCACTCCTCATAGGGCGTGGCTTCCAGACCTTTCACCATTTTGGTTGCCCTCCTCTGGACACACTCCAGCTTGTCGATATCCTTTTTGAATTGAGGTGCCCAGAACTGGACACAGTGTTCCAAATGAGGTCTAACCAAAGCAGAATAGAATGGTACCATTACCTCCCTTGATCTAGATACCATACTCCTATTGATGCAACCAAGAATTGCATTGGCTGCTGACTCATGTTCAGCTTGTGATCTACCAAGACTCCTAGATCCCTTTCATACATACTGTTATCCAGCCATGTGTCCCTCATCCTATATTTGTGCATTCCATTTTTTCTGCATGTTCATCACCTGATCAGTTGATGACTTAAATGCAAGAAATGCCCATTGCTTTTCAGTGGAACTCATTCACATTTGATTGAGAATCTTCATATGTTATCAAGAAATATAGCTGAACATACTATCTAGCCCCACATGTTTTGTCAGAGTTTTCTGAAAGGTGCTTTATCTGATTATTCAGATTGTTTATTCTAAAGAAATCTTTTGGGCAGGTAGATCAGCTTCACTGCTGCTTTCTATACAGACTTTGATGAGAATGTGGTTGTTATTGTGGTTGTTGTGTGCCTTTAAGTTGTTTTTGACTTGTGGTGACCCTAAGGTGAACCTATCATGAGTTTTTCTGGGACTGAGAGTGTGTGATGAACCCAAAGTCACCCAGTTGGCTTCCATGACCAAGCAGGATATCAAACTATGGTCTTCCAGGGTCAAACCACTACATCATGCTGGCTCTTGAAGGTGTGGAAGACTGAACAAATTTTAATTTTCCCAGCAAGGGTTAAATATCACTACTGTTGCAAGCCCTCTCATTGCTTGACCAGACAGCTGAAAATTGTTTAAGTAAGTCTGTTTGCTCTAGGCTCCTGAAAAGAAAGAAAGAAAAGGAAGGACTCTCTGTTGTTTAGCTACCCCCATGTGGTTGAGAACAGTGCATCTCAAGCTATCTGATGTGAAAGGCTGACTTGTTATTTTCCTGGTATGCCAGAGGTTGGTACCCTTTTCCTATGGTTGTTTCTTTTTGACCTGGAAATGCAATGGGGACAAGCAGCCTGAAGCTCATGGACCAGCACCAGACCAGAGACCACCATTTCGCATATCAGTTTTTCAGAACAAGCTCAGACCTTGTGGGAGAGACTTAATGCATGGAGAGTGTGACCAAGGCAAGCAGTGTTCAGAAAAGGAGTTGAGGAGAGGACTTTGCAGGAACTCTGACAACATGTGGGTTTGAAAGCCCAAAAGAATTAGCACTACATAGCTAAGGCAGTTTGGTACCACTTTGATTCTCATAGTCCAACCTATGGGATCCAGGAAATTATAGTTTGGCAAGGGACACAGTAGTTTATGTTACAGAGCTGTAATGCTGAAGTTTAGGAGAGTCTGCTAGAGCTCTCTATCGCAGGAAATAACAAATCCCAGAATTCTGCAGCATGGATCCGTGACAGTTAAATTGGTATAAAACTGCTATAACTTGTACCATGGATACACCTTAGGTTAGCTGTGAAAGAGACTATTCAGACTAGGGAAGGGAAAAAATGTGGGGAAGAGAGGAAGAGAAGAGATCAGCACGGTGTGTGACAACGCTTTATCTCCCCTAGACACTGTGTCCACTAGTTTATTTCCTTTTAAAAGCACATTGGAGCAGATTAAGTCAAAGAGATCAACTGGGATAGGAGGAGATTTCATTTTAGTTGCAGGCTTCTTGTCTCCTGGATCAGACCCTTACAAACAAATACTTCAGAGGCAGATTTTGATATTGTTTTAGTTCACCTGTTTGAGAATCCATTTATTTTACTTATGGCTGACACTTTTTTTCTTGCAATAGCAGGATGAGCAGTTGCTGTTTCCAAATGATAATACAAACAAGCTGCATTTATATTTCCTTGTGGATGGCAATATTAAAGCCTATGCAAAAATAGGCACAGCTTTGGAAAACCAAGTGTCTTTTTCAGAATAATAAAAAAGAATTTCTTCAAAAGCTATTTACTAAATAATTGTTAAATATTAATTACTTTCCCTGAAATTAAAAAAAAAGCACTAAGGATTTAAAATGGACTATTTTTCTTTCTCTAGGCTTTCGACGCTTCCTTTCCAGAGACTAGGAAAAGGAGCAATGGATTCAAGCCACAGAAAAGGAGATTCCACCTGAACCTCAGGAAGAACTTCCTGATGGTCGGAGCTGTCCAGCAGTGGAATATGCTGCCTCAGAGTGTGGTGGAATCTCCTTCTTTGGAGGTTTTTAAGCAGATGCTGGATGGCCATCTGCGGGGAATGCTTTGATGTGTGTTCCTGCATGGCAGGGGGTTGGACTGGATGGCCCCTGTGGTCTCTTCCAACTCTTTGATTCTATGCCACCAATCCAAAGGTCAGATAAAGCAGTCCAAGCCTACCCTCATGAAGCCTAGTTTATCCAATATTGTGTGTGTGTCTGTGTGCGCACACGCGTGTGAGTGTGTGCATGCGTGCGTGTTCCAGGAAGAATGTCACATTTCATGATGTTCAGCAGTCTCAAATCCAGCTCGTTCATCAGAGGAGCCAAATGATGATTCTTTTTCTAAGCTGTCAGAACTTCAGAATGCTAGTGAAGACTGGCCGATTTTAATGCTTCCCACAAAACCAGGACCTTATTACATATGGAAATAAGTCTTTGGCATTGCACTGGATGAGTGTACAAAAATCTATAGTGCTTGATGGATGAGAGAATAGTGAGTTATGTTACCATGGGTGGAGATAGAAAGAAGAGAGATCTAGACCAGTGATGAAACATATCCCAAACTTGCAGGAACAGTGTAAAGAAGGCTAAAACTCAAAATGAAAGGACTTTTTGAAATAATTTTGAAACAAGACAATGACCAAGGAAATCGTGCTCAGCAGGTATGGTAAAATGCTACCAGATCATATCAAAAAGGCAAAATTGCCCAGCACCAGTGTTGCTTAATTTTTTTTTCCTTCTAAAGAGAACTGTGCACTTCCATGTATCAGCAGAGACATTGGCAAGGAATCCAGATTGCAAACCAAGATTGATAAAGAGATAATCAGAAATCACATAATTAACCTAAATGAGTTCAAATCTGCAGGATGAGATGAACTGCATCCCAGAATGTTGAAGGAACTTGCTGATGTACCTGCAGAACCATTTGTCATCATTTTTGAGAAATTTTTGAGAATGAGTGAAATACCAAAGGACTGGAGACAAGCAAACATTGTTTCTCTCTTCAAAAAAGGCAAAAAAGAAAATTGAGAGTACTACAGGCCAGTCACCCTCACCTCAATACCAGGAAAAATGTTAGAATAGATTATACAGGAGTCTGTTTGCAAGTATGTTGATGACAATGCAATGATTAGTAGGAACCACCACAGGTCTGACAAAGACAAATCTTACCAATATAACCTTATATTTTTTTTTTTTTTTGATAGAGTCAGTGGTTTAGTAGATGTTGGGAATGCTATGGATGTCATTTATCTGGATTTCAGTCAAGTATTTGATAAGGTTCTGCATAATAGTTTGATTAGCAAATTCATTGAAATGAGATAGATGGAAACACCATCAGAAGGACCCATAATTGGTTAGAAAACTGTGTTCAAAGAGTTGTAATCAGTGGCTGTGTTTCAGATTGGAAGGAGGTCTCAAGTGGAGTGCTGCAGAGTTCTGTTCTGAGACTGGTGCTTTTCAATACTTCCACCAATGATTTAGATGATAAGGTGGAGGGAATCCTTATCAAATTTGTGGATGGGAGGGGTAGCTAACACAGAGTGGGAGGGATAGCTAACACATTGGAAGATAAGAACAGAATTCAAAAAGACCTTGATAAACAAGAAAAGTGGGCTGAAATTAATAAAATGAAATTCAACAGAGACAAATGCAAAATTCTACATTAGGCCACAAAAACAAATGCACAGATGTAGATGGGAGATGCTTGGCTCAGCAGAAGTACCTGGCGATTATTGTTGATCATAAATTGAACATAAGCCAGTAGTTGATGCTGCAGGGAAGAAGAGAAATGCTATCTTAGCCCACATTAATAAAACCATAGTTTCCCAGTTAAGAGATGTCACAACCCCACTGTATTGTGTGCTGGGTCAGGCCTCATCTGGAGTGCTGTGTTCAAATCTGGGCACCTCGTGTTAAGAAGGATGTAGACAAGTTGGCATGGGTTCAGAGAATGAGGCAATGAGGATGAGATAAGGAGAGCAACATATGTGAGGAGAGGTTGAAGGAGCTGGACATGTTCAGCTTAGTGAAGGGAAGACTTGAGGAGTGAGATGGTCACACTTTCAGTACTTCAAGAGCTGTCACAAACGGGAGGATGCAGGCTTGTTCTCTGCTGCCTCAAAGGATCTAATGCTTTTAAGTTATAGGAGGGTGGATTTCTATTGAACATTAGAAGGAACTTTCTGAAAGAGTGGTTCGGCAGTGGAACCAATTATCCAAAGAGGTGGTGAAGTCTCCTTCTCTGGATGTCTTCAGAAAGAGGCTGAATATCTACCTGCTGAGAATTCTCTAGCTCAGTGGTTCTCAACCTGTGGGTCCCCAGATGTTCGTGGACTTCAGCTCCCAGAAGCCCCAGCCATTATGGTCAATGCTCAGGGCTTCTGGGAGCTGAAGTCCACAAACATCTGGGGACCCACAGGTTGAGAACCACTGCTCTAGCTGAAAATCCTGAACTGAGAAGAGGATTGGACTTAACAGCCCATAGAACCTCTTCCAACTCTACAGTTCTGTGATTCTGTGATTCTGTAATAGACTATGTTTTGGGATAGTCTTCCCCAGCCTAGTAGTTTCTACATTTGTTGGACTACAAAATTCCCTCACTCCACAATCAGTTGTTGAACTGTGGGATTTATAGCTCAAGGCGTTCAGAAATTGCCAGCTTTCAGAAGGCAACTTAAAGTACCAAAATAGCTAATTTAAGGGAGCAAAGAAGGACCATTTCCACGCAAGAGGGCTCTTGCAAGTTGTCCTGTCACAGTCCCAGCAGGGAAGGGAGCATGACAGGAGCACTCCCCTCCACACATGACCGGCTCCCTGCAGAAGGGAGCGTGATGGTCCCACCTCTTCCTTCTGCAGCACAACTGGACACTTTCCCAGGCTGCACTGGGAAGGAAGCATCAGCATCATGCTTCTTGCCCTTCAGCAAAACAGGTAGGTACGGGAACATTGTATAATCATGGGCACTAAATGGATTTTATCCATTAGCAAATGCTCTGTGAACATGATGCGTAGGGATGGGATGGCAGCAGACTGGTAATGACATCGTGCAGAAGCACAACCAGCTGACCACTGCTGTCCTGTCCCCATAGCAGGACAGTCCCGTCATGCAGAAATGACCAAGAAATTTATTTGGAGGTAACAGTGTCAACCACAGCAACTTATGCTATTATAGGATTTATTTTAAAATTGGTAACTTAGTATGTAACACAACTGTTGAGTTATTACATTAAAAAGTAATCTCACTACTAATGCTAATGTCAACTGCATTATGTTATGAGGACCTCTAGATACAGTTGAAACAAATTAGGATTTTTATACTATTATTTTAAGCTCTCTTTTCATGATGCCTCTTAAAAAGAACAATCACCTCTGTTATCTTAGAACCATTCAGTTCTCCAGTCCCAGTGCAAAGCACTATAATAAAGTTGGCATTACATGTCAGTCGTGGGTTCACATGTGAGCTGGGAGAAGACAGTTGTCAGAATAATATGCATCCTATGAAAAATCAAGAGGCAGGTCATCAGAAAACCTGAACAGTAAATCATGTTGCTTCTTTTATTTCAGAGCAAAAATGTGAACTTATTCATTTTAAGCTCACAGGCGTATAGGCTGTCAACTGGTCAGCCTTGCTCTTTACTGTATGTACTATGGGCTTGTGCTCTCATGAAATGTTTGGTACTCAGGACTAAACTGGATGACTTCTAGGATTTTCTAGTATGGTATGGTAGTATGTGTGATAACTGAAGCCCTTGTCAGAGCTGCTGATGACGAGCAGCAGCTGTTGGTCCCTATTGCTCAGGGTGGAGATGAGTCGTGCAGCTCAAGAGCTCCCCCTGCTGCCATGGACCAAGCAGGCACGGACGTCCCTCTGCCTGCTCCTTTAGAGCAACAGAGATCTGATTCTGGGCCTGCTCCTTTGGAGCAACAGGGATCCGATTCTGAAGAGGCTCTGGAGCCTGGTTCAATAAGCCCCCAATCAAGGCAGAGACTCAAGAGGGCTGTGCAAAGGGAGGCTTCCTTGGCTAAGTTCAAGAAGCGGTGACCAGACACACCTGTGCCTGGGGCTATATAACTGCCTGCCTGGAAACTTCCCTTTGCTTGTGGCAAACTTCTTACAAGCCCTCCTCTTGCCTGTGCCTTGCTCCCAGCACCTGGTTCCTGATACCTTGAATTGATCTCTGGACCCTTGGTTTTGGAACTCTGACTACAGCTTTGCTTGGTGCTCTGGTAAATGAACTTCCTTGAGTAAGTGCTTGCTTGTCTCCTCCTGGCTGGACTTTGCTGGCTCTCCCACTCTCTTCTCTGGGCTGGCTTGCTGCCCAGGTCTCTGACCTTGACAGTATGGACTTGTGCTCTAATGAAGTGTTGGGTACTCAGTGTTGGGTACTCAGGACTGAACTGGTTGACTTCTAGGATTTTCTGAGTTCTTACACTGATATGATTTGATGATAAAACAGGATTGCCAAGAATTTTGCCAAATGAGTCTGAGCTCTGCCTTAATGAGCAGCTTAATGGGCATTTAACTATTGATTCATAACACACATTAATTAACAGAAGGCAGTTTCAGTGGCAGAGTGTATCTGTTGCATTTCTTCTACATAATATAGTACCAGTTGTACATATATTTATTTCAGACACTGTCATTCTAATTAAAGTAATAGGCCAAGGTTAATATTTTCCTTCATAATTGGCACATGCTTAAAACTAATTTTGTTCTTTCTGTAACTTATGGGATGATACAGATAGCTTTTAATATTGTTGTCTAATATTAAATCTGCCAAGTGACAGGCATTATTTAGATTTTCCAAATTGTTTAGCTCTGACACGGACACCAGTTACGGAGATTGCCATATATAATGTTTTTACATGAAAAGGAAGTGAGAGGATGGTGATATTCATTGTTGAAATCAAAATTAGAGCTTTTAACATGTTTTCCTTTTTTCGTGATATAAGGAGATTTTTTTAATCACATAGTCTTTTAAATACATTCAGTCGGTTTGGTTCAATTCCGCTAAAACAAAGCTTCAATACAGATGCATTTCTGAGGTACTCTAAACACTGATTTGATTTGTGGAAATAGGTATATTTATTTGGGATTATCTGTATCAATAGCCTTTTGTGTATGTGTATGCATAATTAGCTTGCTGTGTGTGTACGTATATACATACTTGCCAGAGACATTTTGCACAAAATGAGGAAAGGAGATTGAGTTGGGGGAAAATACTTGATGTCTTGACTGAAAGTGAGATGTCTTACAAGAGTTGTAGAATCATTGACCAGTCCTCTTACTGTGCTGAGATGGCCTGTCTCAACCCAAATCACAGCAATAGTGAGACACACACACACATACAGAATTATACCGTGAGAGTCTTGATTAATGAGCTTGTAGTGTCTATGAGAAATGTCTAAAGTATTTTGCAGAACACAACCACTTTCCATGGGAGCTGTTACTATGGGTGTTCCAGTTATTATGAAGTCTGTAAAATTACCTGGCAGGTGCACTGTGTAGCCTTTCAAATAAGTCAAGAAATTGTACATCCACAAAATGATTTCCCTAACTGCAAGTCAAGCGTAGCCTTCATTCACCTTTCTTACCTCAGCACTTGGAGGCAATTTTTATTCACCACAGCCAACCAGGAGAATGGCTATTTATGAACTTGTTCCTTTGCCAAGGTGCCCTTTGATCTCTGTTGTTACCTGTGAGGTGCAGAGCAGGACAGACCTCTTGCACTCAAAGAGATGCGCTGGAGGGAGAAAAAACAGTCTCAGCAACAATGAATCCTGTTGCTTCAGCACTTGCCAGCATTCTCCTATCCAAGGAACTGTTAAAGGGCATGGCAATCCTAACCCATATTGAATTTGGCAGTCCTACTTGAGTGCGTTGTTTCTCTACAAAATATGTGTGTTTGGATGTAATTGCCACCTGTCCCTCTTCACCCTTTGTGTTCTACAAATTTATTTTCCAGCAGAGCATCTCATATTTCTCTGCAGAGCAACAGGGCATGCCTTCTTTCTCAAGAGAGTCCTCCCACAAGCTTTTCAAGAACAATAACAATTTATATGTTTACATCATTTATTCAGCAATAATGAGTTTTATAGTACTTATAAAGATATTTCTGAGCCAACATCTGGCCCTAAAAAGAGCACACAAGTGGTTTGCACAACAAAAGATCACACACACACACACACACACATCCCCAAGATTTGAAACAAATAATTAAAACTAGACAGAATTAAAAGCCATCAGTCCCAAACTAACAAGCAAATAAGCAAAGGGGGCTTGCTTAACCTATTTCCTTGAATGAGATAGAAACACAATTTTCCTGCAAAGAAATAAAATCATCATTGTCACAATTATCATAAAAGCAATAGTAGCAACAACAGTCATAATACGTTAAGATGTGACAAGCAAAAAAAAAAACAACACTTTCTAAATGGGAAAGATTTAGGCATAAGCTTAATTCTTCCAGTGGGAGAATCAGTGGGAATTTGAGTTCACTTAGAGTTGATCATATCTTGGTCTCCCTCCATCTAATCTGGTGTTATCTTCGTATTGTAAATAGGGAATGGAGGGTGAAAAATAGCAACTGGGAATGGACAATAATTTTGTTGGATTTGACAGTTCCTCAGAATGGCTGCCCAAAGGAAGGCATCTTGCTTTGAGAATTCACAAAGTTATGAGGCATATGAGTGTTCTAAAGAAATAAAGTGTTTGCAAAATGATCTACACACTTTTTTTTAGTGAATGGTTTAAAATTCATATAAAAATTCATATAAATGAGAAGTAAACATAAATATGCTTTGATCAGTAGGAGGAAATATTGCACATTAGGAAAAAATTAAGCCTCACCATACATATGAAACAAGGATGGGTAGAAAATGCAGTTGGGACTGAGAGAAATTCAAAGATACAGACACAAAGAGATTTTCATACCTGTAATCATGGCTTATGAAAGACTGCCTTTCAAGTTAATATGGAAGTCAAGCACTGAACTACTATCAGAGCCCTACTGATTAAAATTGGCCTCTGTGCAAAGGATAAGTAGCTCCTGAGACAGATATTACCTCCAAGAGAGAGTTTTACAATATTTTATCATCTAGTCGGTTGCTGTACCTATCTTTTCACTTGTTGCTGATTCACTTCTCCTGTTACAGATAGTTGATTCTGTCGAAGAACAATTATACACAATAGAAGAACATCAGCAAAGGGTTTCTATACTTTACACAGGGATATGGACTTCCCAAAAGTATTCATCTTAATCGATCTAACAACATAATTGTTTTAAAACTATGTTGATCTTCTTCTTAGGTGCTGCAAAGGCATTTGATGGTGTAGAATGGCCCTTTCCATTTGAAGTAGCTTTAATGAAGCATTTAACATAAGGTGTAATACAGAGTAAAATATAGGGCTGAAACATTTAATATAGTTTTGCAAACAATAACCTTCATCAGTGGTAATTTATCTTCCTCTGATTTGGTTCTTGTGGGTTTTTCGGGCTTAGAGACCGTGTTCTGGTTGTATTTTCTCCTGACGTTTCACCTGCATCTGTGGCTGGCATCTTCAGAGGAATGGTGAACTGGAAGTGGAGTGGAGAATATATATGCCAGTCTCCATCTCCAGAGGGGAGGGAGCCATTAGCATAATAGTCCTATTGTGTGTATTGAATACTTGTTCCTGGAGAGAGACTTCCTGAGCCCAATTCACCATTCCTCTGAAGATGCCAGCCAAAGATGCAGGCGAAATGTCAGGAGAAAATACAACCAGAACACGGTCTCTAAGCCTGAAAAACCCACAAGAACCAATGGATTCTGGCCATGAAAGCCTTCGACTCTTCCTTTGATTTATTCAAAGAAATGTGAGAGAAGGCCACTTACTATTAGCGTTGCTGTTTACAATACTAAAAATAAAACTAATAAAAATATAATATTTTCAGACTAAAGATATTTAATATGAGGTATTTACATCTGGTTTTTCAGATTAAATTAAAATAGTTCTAACTTATCCTATATCAATAGATTAGGGGTGGGCAACTTAAGTGAGTCTGGAATAGAGTTTTCTGTCCTTGAGTACCTCTAAGGGCTTCATGGACTGTGTCAAAAAGAAAAAGAAAAAAGAAACTCACTGAATGTAATTTTGTATGTTAAAAATTGCAGAGATCCATGCAAACAGTGTAAAAAGGAAGACTGCCTCTACTAGAAGCATCCAGGAGAGGCAGTTCACTCTTGTTTGCTAGAAAAAGGGTAGCCCAGAGAGCCTGGAGGAGTGAAGGGACACCAAAAAAGCCATGGGGGAAGATACATGCAGCCCTGGGATCACACTTTACCCACCCTTGCAGTGTGCTTAGGGCAGGATACAATCAATTTAAAAATATCAACATAGAACCATAAAACAGTAGTCCAACAATGATAAGTGATACAGTTGAGAGGACTCCAAAGCTGGAGCCAGAGCAACATCTTAACTGGCTACCAAAATGAGGCCACTGCTAATGCCATTCAGGTCTATGAGAGAGAGACGCCACAACCGAGAAGGTCCTTTCATAGTGAGATACAAAGTTCCCTCAATGGAATACATTACTCAGTCTGATATATACAGAGCAAGTTGCTCCTTCAGCATCTGAAACCCCAAGCCATGTAATCTTATGTCTGATGAAGCATATTGGTAGCCAGTGTGACTCCTTTAAGAGCAATGTTATGATATATGATGCTATTGAAAAAGAAGCCTGGAAGCCTAAGAATGATGGGATTTAGAATAGCACAGAACAGTATAGAAATCAGTTAACCAGTTGTTACCGCAGTTTTCTAGCCCAGACTTGTGGGATATTAGATATCATTTTGATATCAATAATTTGGCCTTCTTACCTATTCCGCTCCACTTGCTGCGAGGTCCCCAGACAAGCTCGCGTGCAGGCACGGCTGCTTATTGCTGTAATATTCCACGCAAATACAGGCAGGCCTGAAATAGCCGTCCCGCCGCTTCAGGAGACCTCAAGGCAAGTACCATATTATGTATGCACGCTACTTACAAAGAACTCCCTGCCCCGAGCAGGCAGCTTGACAAACTGAATACTCAACCGTCCAGCACTCTGCGTTTGCATACTGGCTACTCTATTGACAATTCAGACTTAACTCAATCATGCTAAACTCTCTGACCTTTCGGGGGCTTTGTCTCCAGCCCAAAACTCATTGTTTTCCCCAAGTACGGACTAGCCTACAGCCACATTTTTCCCTATAAGAACCCCTAACTTTGAGAGCTTCCTCGGATCACTCCTGATTTCCATCCCATTTGCTTGGCAAACCTTCCCCTCAGTCTCACGTGCTGAGAACCTTCATATCCACAAACTCTATCTTCAGACTTTCCGGGCTTCAGGACAGATGCAGTATTTCCCACACCTCCTCTTAAAATCCCTCTATCCCAGTGGTTCTCAACCTGTGGGTCCCCAGATGTTCATGGACTTCAGCTCCCAGAAGCCCTGAGCATTGACCATAGTGGTTGGGGCTTCTGGTAGCTGAAGTCCACGAACATCTGGGGACCCACAGGTTGAGAACTACTGCTCTATCCACTCCAACCTTTATTTCTATAGCTCTCTGTGTGAGTGTGTTGCATACACGTGTTTGGCTGTATATCAATAAAAACAACAATGATTATTTCACTTCTGTTTGCTCCTTGATTTGACCTGACCCCGTAGACATTGGGTAAAAGATCTCACTCCGTTGCCCTGCCTCTCGCAGTGCTAACTTGTGCTCTTTGACTAATTTCCCCAACTTGTATAATTTGGAGAGCATTTAGGTGTCCCTCACGGGACCCTCAGAAATCAGGGTAACACAGTCTTATGCAGGCCTCTACAGACCTTTTGCCTTCCTGATGATCTTTTAGTTACTCACCTGTTTTATTACCAATAAATGGCAAAGGGGCAGCCTGACTTGGAGAATATATGGACATTGGGAATAGAATGCATACTACTGATACCAAAGGAACCAGTAGTGCCAGGCTCCTCTGTTAAGGAATGTAAGCAGGCACCACTTTGGATAAACAACAGATAAGTACTAAGAGGCTGACTTATTGAGGGAGACGTTACTACATGACGAGACAAAGCACATGTCTTGACACCTGAAGCCCACCAGATCTTGCACAGGAGGTGATGTAACTTGGTATGCTAATTCCTTTTCTTATGGGAAGTATAAATGTGTATGGCTTTCTTTGTTGTGCACATCTGATTTGGGATTCCCCCAGATGTCTCTTGGTTTCAGGTTGGGTTGAATAAAATATTTTTTTTTATTATTTTGAATTTCCTGCTGGTGTGGAACCTTTGGCTGTGTTGCACTCCATGGAAACCTCCTCATTGTCTCTAACATTATCAACTAATTCCTTGCATTCTGCACCAGCTGGAGTTTCTGTGTCATTCTGAAGGCAGCCCCACATAGATTTTTCAGTAATCCAGACTAGAAGTTACTAGTACATGAACTACCATGGCCAGATTATTCCTGCCAGGGACATACGTAGCCTGACCAATGGAACCTGGCCAAAAATACTCCAAGCCCATCCACTGGCAAAGGCACTGCATACTCCCAAGCCTATATATTTGCTCCTTCAAGGAGAATACAACACCATCCAGGGCACATTGCCAACCCAACTCCAAGCCTTAGGAACTATCAATCCATAGAGCCTCAAATCTTCTTAGGACTCATATATTTGCTTCTTCAAGGAGAATACAACACCATCCAGGCTACAATGCCAGTCCAGCTCACAGAACCTCAATCTTGTTAGAATTCAGATTTATTGGCCTTCACCCTGCCCATTACAGTGTCCAGACATTCATCAAACACCCACACATCCTATCTTGGTTCAGAGGACAAGGAGAAACAGAGCATGGGATCATCAGCTTACTGATGGCCCACAACTAACCTCCTGGATGAGCTTTCTCAGCAGCTTCATATAGATGTTGAACAGCATGGGACAGAGGATGTAGTCAAGCAGAATCCCGAATTTTGGGGCTGGATAAATATCTCCAGTCACCTTCAAGCAGGAGTAGAATCGTCATAATACCATTCTTCCAACTCCCATCTCACAAAGTCTGTCCAAAACCATACCATCATATCAAAAACAACTGAGAGATAACATGATCCTCTCTCCACTCCCTACTTCTTCTATGCTACCCTTTTTGCCTCTTTTGACAAAAGATATTTACCCAGAGTAGGCATGTCCAGAGAATCAGTGGACTATTTTTTACTCTTCTAGAACAAATATAGACCACACTACTGCCATTTTTCAAAAATGGTATTGATGTTCTGATCATGTCTGGTAATTTTGGGAGCAAATTTTTTTGCTTATCAAACTATATGTGATGAGATGGGTAATGATGTACACTTTTCCTCTCCCTCTTTTTTCCTAAATCAGTAATAAGCCTGGCAGTTTGTGTATATGAAAGAGGAATTGTGTTTTAAAAATTATCTGTTTCAACTTTGCCTGCCATGTCATTTTTCCACTCCAAAAATGCCCTCCTCTGCTAGTTTTCCACCTGTGGAAGAAAAGAAACAGACACCAGAGTTTGGGAGGAAAAGGCATCTTGGGTGGTGTGCTCTTAAGGAAAGGATGGTCAGAGAAGAAAGCATTACGAAAGAGAAAGAATTAACATCCCATTCTTCCCAGCTTCCTCCACTTATAGCTTCCTGTGGCTATCATGAGTTTTTAAAAGAAGTATCGGGGAAAATACATACGCAACTATATGTCACATCTTGTTTGGGTCTGACTGCAATTGCACCTAATTGGGCCTTGAGTCTTTCAAGTGATGCCAGCAATTTAAACATTTTTTCCCCTGGTTTGTCAGGATGGTGACAGATGTCATCCACTCACATGCTTCCAACACCATCCAAGCAAATAAATTGTTTATTGACTTCTTGACATACACAAATAAAGCAAGTTTCATTTTGCAGCAGCAAATGCTGCCAGATTTGGTAAAATTTGACTTGCAATCTGCATTTCAGGTGTAGTGGAATATTGTTCCAAAAATGCAAGGAGTCTTACCATGTTTTTTGTCAAGTCCAGTTAATTATTGTGAACAAGTAGTGTAGTATTTTCAGTGAGCATTCTGTATTTTCCCAGGATAATTTGTATTTAATGATTACGTGCCAGTTTATGAGACCTTCCTATACAGAGGAAGTCTGTCCTTGGTTTGATCTGAACGTAGCCACTAGTACCTGATATTACTTGATGGTCTCTGTTCTAAATACTAATCCAGCCTGAACCTGCTTAGCTTCTGAGACAGAATCTAGTGCCTCCAGGGAATTTAAATGGGTCAAGGCACAGAATAACAGTGCAAACAACCTTAGGTATACTGCACAGAAAATATATGAGAGAGAGAGAGAGAGAGATGTCAGAAAATTTTCAGAATTCAGATTTTATTTACAAATTTGTGAACTTTTCCAAATTTTGCTTATGAAATTTTTATATTTAATGTATGTAACTCACTTTCCCAACCTTAAACCAATCATGTGTCATTCACTGGATATTCCCTCACATATCTACCTACCAAGAAATAATGCTTCAGCCATTCAGAAAAGTGAGACGAGTCCCTCTCAACAATAATAATAATAAAAAAGGCCCACTGATTGGAGAAACTGGGCAACTGGAAAAACATATATACTGAGGCAGAAAGTAATCAAGAGGAGGAGAAAGTAATCAAAAAAAGAAGAGGGGTTTGTCCCACTGCTGGCATGATGACCTTTCTGCCATTCACACACAACCCTCTGTAACAAATTAATATATAAATAGATGGGTAAAAGTAGATGCATCTCTGGCTTTCCCAAACACACAGATGTCACTGCTTATTAGGAACTCTTTAGCAGAAAATAGCTGTGGATAAGAGTCTTGCTAAACAGGTGGCAATAACCCAGCGTATCTCTTAATTGGAGAGCTACCCAGCATGGGCTGTAACCCTATCCTTTTTTTCCTTAATCAAGTCCAACTCATGCTTGCTTGTAATATCAGTCAATCAGTGATTGGTGTGCTGAGGCTTGCTAGTGAACAATATATGCCTTTCAGATGCAGAGTATTCCTATTTCATTACCAGGTCCGAGAATTCAGCAAAAACACAGACCTGGGAACCTGATTCTTGCCTGGAGAGGTGCAAAGCAGCAGGCCAAAGACATGATTTTCAGCAGAGAAGCAGGAAGTATTCCACTGCTATTCATGCTCCCTCCAACTGCTGCTTTGCAGCAAACACTAAATGCCCACTGCCACTGTTAAGCTTGACAAAACGGTAAGCAGAGCTGTGAACAGCATTTCCATCACAATATTCTGTCAGTTTTATTAATTCAATTAATTTGAGGGATCAAGGAAGACCCTTTGAGAAGTGGACACAAACACATTGTTTGTTCAGACATTTCTAAATCATCTCCAAGCTGTAATAAAAGTCTGCACAATGTACTACAAAACTGCACCAAATTAAAATGGAAGTTTTAGGCAGGCAGCAAAAATATTTTTATTCCACATGGGTCTCTGGTTATAGAATGTCCATCTCAAGGAGGCCTGCCTAAATATGAAATTGCTTTCTTTTAAATGCCAAATAAAATGTTCTTATTCACTTAGGGTTTTTCAAAGTCACTGGGCTGTTTTGATGCCCTGGCAGCCTGTCTTATCTACCAGGAGAACAGGAGCTGATTTGGTAGCTGATTTATTTTTATTTTTTTAAAAAAAGAAAATATATCCTATGGTGAGTTTTTTTGTTGTTTTTGATATGCTTTGATTTAAAACTGGTTGAAACCATTTTTACTTCATTTATAAAAGAAAGATAATAAATTAAAATAAATGCTGGCCCATAGATCATATGGATCATATGTGGGTTTTCAGTCATTTTTTTTAAAAAAATGATTTTTATCAGATACACTAAATGTACAAAGATGAAAAAAAGAAATAGAAAAGAAAAGGGAAACATTAGAAAATAAAGAAAAAAAGATGGCTTTCAAGCTTCCTTTCAATGGTGTATAACATTCAAATTATTTCAAGCCTCTCTAAATAAAAACCCAACAGATCTCTTCTTTCCATCCCCTGTTACATTGTTTCTCCACAGCAATAAATACTTTTCTTCCCAATTTAATGTTATTTAATGTTAAAATATCACTATCTTTCTATAAACCTATCAAACATCTAAGCCAGTGGTTCTCAACCTGTGGGTCCCCAGATGTTTGTGGACTTCAGCTCCCAGAAGCCCCAGCCACTATGGTCAATGCTCAGGGCTTCTGGGAGCTGAAGTCCAAAAACATCTGGGGACCCACAGGTTGAGAACCACTGATCTAAGCCATCATATCATATTACATCATGATAAGTAGTACTTTTATTCTCTTATATCTGTAGCCACTTGCAATTTTATATTTAACTCTTGCTTTCTTTTTCTTCCATCCTAATCATGACCTTCCTGCCTCTAGTCTTTTCAGATTCTCTTCTTTACATCTTATTATTTCTATCTCCTTCCAATTTTCTGCTTTAAAAGGATTATCTTGAGACAGAGTATCTTCCTTTTTCATCTTACTCTTCCTCATTCCTCAGTCTTAAAGGTCAACCCTCCCTTTAAATCCCCATGATTTATTTTTTTGCTCAGTATAAATTCCTTGGATATCAATTCAAGATTAGCCTCCTTCTTCCACCCTTGTACTGCAATTCCCATTTGATAAACCAGAACTACTTGGGCCCTCTTCTCCTCAGTTTTACAGGCTAACCTCTCCATTGAATCAACTTGAATTTTGTTTAGCCATACAGTTTTCACAATGTATCATTTCAGATTAGCCCTACATTTCTCTCTCCCTTGCATTACATCTCCCAAGAATTCTGTCTTAAATCCAGCAGTCTCTTGTTTCAGGTCTTCTGTCAAATCTGCTGACATTCTTTTCAACACATTTGGAAATTCCTGATCTGTCAAAAAAAAAAAAATGGATCTCAAACAAGAGTTGTTATTTAAAAAAAAGTCTTGGGGCTGCATCTCTCCTCAAACTATCACTCAAACAGTTAACAGTCAGACTGTTTTCTCTCTCTGCCATCCTGTTACAGTCAGTCTCATCTGCTTCAAAGAGATGATGTCTGCACTTTCCCACAATGTAATTTTCTTTTACTAAAATTCGATTCAGTCGTATCAGTAAAGAAAATCAAATCCATCCACAAAAATACATGTTCTTAAATTCTTTGTTATGTCCCTTTAAGCACATCAATGTCCAGTCCTTTTGCATGAGAACTGAGAACTGTGAAATTCTGCACAACAGACATTTGAGTCCTGATCTTGTACAATAAACACACTTATTCAGTTCTTAGTTGCAAAAAGGAGGTGCCTTGACAAGGTTTTCTATTTAACTGTCTTAATCAGAAGAATTCTTCACTTAGATGATCACAAGGTTTTATTTCAGAATTTTAAAAAAGGAGGTACCAATTTAGCATCCATCAGATCTCTCAGATCAGAACAACTGCATTTTGTAGCAAAGATGCACCTCCCTTAGTCCTTCATCACATTCCTCATTTCTTATAAGTAAGTGCAAATAACGAGAATTCCAGACCCTCGTGGGCAACCTCTTCGCTCTCCCTTTAATACAGGGTGAGTTTCACCAGTCAGCGATCCCTCTGGCCAGTGCTTTCACCATGAAAGCTTTCCTCACTGATCCAGAAAGAAGCATCTCTCTGCCATGCTGCCTGGAAGTGCTCTTATTTGGGTTTTCAGTCTTAAGCACATTCTTCCATGAGTTTTGTAGTTTCAGAATTCAATGAGCACAGCATGGTACTAGCTTTGTGTACAGGTGACTTTTAAGTATATTTGAGTTGTTCCAATTTCTTCTCCTATCTAGACTGCCAGACAGAGAAGTGAGTGATTGAGGGGATAGTAGTTGGAAACTAGGGGACAAATTTGTATATGCATGGATTGCAGACATTTGGGCTATGTGTTGCTGTTAAATCTGCTAAAGAAAACAAATAATAGTCCTAATTTTATGCCAGCATTGTGGCTGTGTTCCTGGGCTTGATGAGGTTTGGAATTGGTGTTACTTTGACAGAAGGGCATTTGTGTCAGCAGAAGAGCCTCCTGAACTGACACATCTTTAATTTAAAACTGTACTGTTGGATTAAGATTGGAGAAGCACAGAGCCAAACTGTTACTTGGCTGAGAAGCTCCCTGGATGACCCTGGATGATTTCTCAGCCTAAACTACTTCATGAGATTGTTGTGAGGGTGAAAAAAGTGAGAGTGGGATCATGTATGTTTTCTTGAGCTCTTTGGAGATAAGGCAAAATATAAATATAATAGATAGATAGATATACAGACAGACAGACAGACCAACCAAGGCCCTTTTTGCATAGAGAGCATCAATCTTCACACATGGCTGTCTAAAAACAGTGTCTGTTGTGCAGAATTGCACAGTTCTCATACAAAAGAACACGTATATTTCTGCACAGACAAATTTCCCAAAACACTTTGTGGTGTATGAATATTGGGTGAAAATGACACAAAATTCTCACCTCTGTGTTATTCTTCCCGACTGGGTTCCTCACTGTACACCCAGGAAACGAGTAACAGTGAACGTTCTTTCCAGCAGTGTTTACACAGAATCGTACAAAGAACCATCAGTAAACTTCAGCTAGTTTAAAACAAACAAACAAAAAACTGCATATGTATTAGAACATCTTGAAAATGAAACACTTTCCAAGAATAAATGTTTATATGAAAAAGAAAGGAACAATTTTCTTTCCTTTTGACATGACATATCATGATAAAAAACACTAAAAATTCAGGGCTGCGAGTATTCAACTTGTAATATGTGGAATAAGATAGATACATATGTTCTGTTTGCCTTATTGCCAATTAGTTTTGTTTTCCAAGTTTTTTAAAAAATCATTTAATTTGCTTTCCCTTCTCAATTCTTGGTTCTAGTCTCCTCCTTACATACCCTGGAAAGTGGGACAGGAGATCTTGGGGGAATGGGGAGATGTATTCAACTTCTTCACTGAAGGTCTTTTGTTCATGCAGCTTATATTTTAGTGTACTTATTCTGGATAAGTCACAAACCTGCTGATCCAGGGCAAACATTGCAAGGAAAGTCCAGCATGAAGTTGCCTATTTGACCAGTATGCTTGGAAAACAGCTGGATGCTGTCTCAAGAGAAGCAGCCCTTTCAAAGGTATAGGGGCAGTGGGCAAAATGCTTCCTCTTTGATGGGCAGCCCAAAGAGAACTGTACATGAGTGGTGCACTTTAAAAAAAACTGATATAATCTGAAATAAAGAAAAATGGCTCCACCTGTTGATCAGTCTCTTTATGTTATTTTCTGATGGTAAGTGAAATCGTGAACCTAAACTTTCCAGGTCATTTTGCTTGGCATAGTTTTAATGGTAATAATATTCATTTTAAAAACAATATCTTGGAGTTGTATAAGGAGAAAGAAAAATACACTTAGCAAACTCAAAGAAGCTGAGAGATTTAACTTCAGCAGCTTGCATGACAAAGGTGTGATTATTTCTATAATAACTAAATGAATGAATAAAGATTTTGAAATCATTCTTGCTGGAGGGAAATTTTAAAAGAAAGGAGAATCTTAGGTGCCTTGACTTTTTTGCAGCTTTTCCAGCTTTTTTCAGTAAGAAACAGGGAGGAAAATCAAATTGACAGATTTGCTTCCTGAAAAGGTTTATTGGTGAATGGGGAAAAAAGTTACACTATCTAGGGTAGTGCTACTCAAAGTGGTGATCTATTGATCAGTCAGGGTCCATGAGTCATCAGCTATAGGTATCTAGAGAGTTTTGAGGATAATAAGAAAAAGTGGTAGCCAATGGGCAGGGCATAAACATCACCAGGTTTCCCATTCATGGGGGCCTTGTAAACAGCCAAACGCAGAAACAAAGCCCTTTTCAAATTTTCATATTCAGTGCTCAGACCTCCACCTTGTATCCAGGTGCTTACAGGCATTGGAGTGTGGCTTGTATGCCATCCATGGCCACCTCCTCTGTTTTAGATCTGTGCAAGCAAGGTGTAGTGGTTTGAGCTTTGGACTACATTTCCCCACTTAACATGGAAACCCACTGGGTAACCTTAAGTGTGTCACATACTCTCAGTCCCCAGAAAACCCCATGATAGGTTCACCGTAGGGTCCACATTAGTTGGAAATGACTTGAAGGCATACAACAGCAACAATATATTCAGGTGAGTGCTTGAATATAATTCTACAATATAATTCTTACAGGATGTGAGAATCGGTGTCGTCTAAGAGCTAAAAATATAAACTGAGAAGCTTGAATCTTGCCTCAGACACAAACCTATGAGAACCTGTAGACAACTTACTAATTCCTTAGCCTTGGCTTTCTGTACCTCACTGGTGAAATGGCTTTATTTATTGATTGTTGTTGTTGTGTGCCCTCAAGTCGTATCTAGCTTATGGCAACCCTAAAGTGAACCTATCATGGAGTTTTCTTGCCAGAATTTGTTTGGGGGGGGGTGCCCTTGCCTTCTTCTGAGGCTGAGAGAGTGTGATTTGTCCACGACTGCCCAGTGGGTTTCCATGGCCAAGCAGGGATATGAACTGTGGTCTTCCAGTACCCAAGTCCAACATCAAACTACCTCACTGTGCTGGATCTTAAATTATATTTATAGTAGCTTACATTACAGCATTGCTGTAAGAATTGTTCTGTAGTGCCCTTGCAAGAATTACAAGGGTAAGTGCTACGTAAATGGCTTGTAAAGTTCTTTTTAAAAACAAATATTTTTTAAAAAAATCACTTCTGTTATTGGAGGGATGCAGTTTGACCTTTATAACGTTCAGTTTGCTTTTTTCTCTCACATTCCTAATTGCTGCTGCTCTTGGGCCCTTTCTGCACAAGGCTAGTGAATCACTTCGGGCCATTTCTTACCGGTTCTTCTGGGCTCGAAACAGAGTGGACTTTCCCTTACGTCCTCCCACAGGGCTACTCTGTATGTTCCATGCTGATTCGGAGCAGTGGGAGTTCATAGATCCACGCTATCTCCATGGCTTCCTGTTGTTTGTTCGGCGGGACCAATCACTGCAGCTGGCCATGCCCACAGCTCGGCCTCCGCTGATCCCCAATTCGCATTGGTGCAAGTGTGCGCATCTGCACAACTGCGCAGGTACGAATTGGCGCGATCTGAGAAATTGAAAAACCTGTTTCTTCCGTTCTTCAAGTAGTGCGCTGGATGACCACTTGGGGGCACATTTAATCAGACTTAGGTGCAGAACGAAGGTAAATAGTCTGAACCTAGTCTGCTCGAAGGTGCAGATGACCTCCATGACAAGATGCATTGGCCTGTCTTAATTTCCTCATGCAGAAAGGGCCTTGGTCTTAAAGAATAGGCTGTCTGTACTTCCATCCTCACACCCATGAAAATATCCCAAATAGGGATGCAGAAACATACACGTTGAAACTCATTATAGGTACTTCCCATTCTTCCTTTTCAGAAAACTCAGTGGTTTTAATGGGATTGATTCTTGGTGGACTTCCATCTTCATATGGAATAAGCCAAGATTTCTATAGCTTTAACAGGACAAAACATTATCAGAGCATTCACTGATTTCAAGAAATTCAAATGAGGTAATTGTTCCTCATGGGTGTTCTTTTTTCTGGAGGCCAATAGCTAAGTGCTAGAGCACATGGCTTACATACAGGATATCCTGTGTTTAATGCTCAGCATCTCTAGTTCTAGAAGAAAGACCTCAGGCTTCAGGACTAGAGAAGATTGCTAAACTTAAGACCTGGGAAAGTCACAGCATTGGGCTTGAATGACTAGTGGCACAATATTGTGTACAAGGCAATTTTTAATGATCAGTTGCAAAAAACAAATGAAATGTTTAAGGTAACTCTATATTTCTTTCTATAATCAGATAGAATTCCTCCTTCTGTCAGCCAGTATTTCTTTCATAAATTTTCAGTTGCTAGTATACTAATCATAGCTGCAGCAAAACCCCACAAAACCAATCCTGTATACTCTTGAGTGTAGAAAGAAAAGGAAGGCTGTAAGGAGAAGATACAGATGTATTTAGCAGTAAAACAGCACCGTCTGTCATGTGTACAGCACCCAGAAATCATTCCGTTTCAAATGTCTCTCTGGCAAGTGCAGAACACAAAGAAACACTCAGTTCATCCACTTCTGAAATATGTCAGGAAGGAAGGAAGGCATGCAAGATTAGACAGGCTTATTGTACATTGTTAAGTGACCTTTTTCAAACTAAAATCCGTCTCTGAGATATTTCATGTCCGATCTTGCACCTGGCTTAGCTTTCAAATGGAGAGTTCCTGCTTATCAGAAATGGGCCTGAGTTGAAAGGGTACTTTTCATAGCTGCATTCCAAACTTTTGACAGGAGCATTCACTAAATAAATATCAAAATGTCCAGATATTTCAGATAATTTCTGTTTGCCCACGCCATTTACTCTCAAGGTTGAGTTTCTTGGGCTTACACTAGTCCCACTGAACACTGTAAAACAGTAATTGGCAACTGTGTCTCTCCATATGTTGTTTCACTGTGAGTCCCAGCACCTCTAACCAGCATAGCCAATAGAACAATGGTTCTCAACCTGTGGGTCCCCAGATGTTTGTGGACTTCAGCTCCCAGAAGCCCTGAGCATTGACCATAGTGGCTGGGGCTTCTGGGAGCTGAAGTCCACAAACATCTGGGGACCCACAGGTTGAGAACCACTGCAATAGAAGGACATCCTACCAGTGGCACTTTAACAATATTTGGTGGGTCACAGTCACCATCCCTGTTTTTGAGCCTTCTTTAAAAAATACCTCAAAACTCATTCAATGCTGGAACTATGATTTTGCTAGTAGGGAGAGAATGCTGGCTTAAAAGAAACTCTTTTGTCACATCTGAACTCAAGGAACTGTGGTCTGTTCACAAGCCAGGAAAACCATCTAGGATTGAGGTTTATTCTGAACAAGGGGATATAGCTTTAAACAACCCAAGACTCAAGCTTTTGGCAGCAAACCATTGTTTGTTGTTATGCTTGTACTCGGGATTGATTCAGAGTTGCACTCTCAGAGTATATGAACATATGGTGACAGGAAAGCTACCACTTGCGTCATAAATGTGGCTACCAAGAAGAACGTTTCTTTGATTTCAGTGGTACTCAACTCCAAAAGAGATTAGGATGAGAGACTGTCTTTCAATGGGAAGTGAAAATACAGCTGTCCTAACAAATGTTCTGGCCTCTGTAATCTCTTCTACTGCTGGGAAAGCAACCTGACATTAAGCTTTTCTTTGTGTATATGTGTACTTTAAATATATATTTAAAGGAGTGTCAGTTCCTTCATGGTTCAGTGATCCTTCTGGTTCTCCCACACTTTCAGCTGACTCCAGAGAACTGACCCAAAATTTTATTAGACATATGTTTGAGGATAGGATAGGATAGATAAGGCAGGGAGTAAGCTATTGCAATCCTAACACACCAGAGATGGCGGTCTCAAGGAGTCTGGGGGACATTTTTTTTTCCATCCATAGAACATCTTAAGGTTTCTGGTAGGTGATGGTAGTTTGTTTCTTTGTTTGTTCAGGGGGAAAAATCCTGTTTTAAAAAATGTTTTCTAAAGCAAAGTATGTAGGTCCACATTTTGTTTTCAGAAAAACTACATGCCCTAGAGCAGTGGTTCTCAACCTGTGGGTCCCCAGATGTTTGTGGACTTCAGCTCCCAGAAGCCCTGAGCATTGACCATAGTGGCTGGGGCTTCTGGGAGCAGAAGTCCATGAACATCTGGGGACCCACAGGTTGAGAACCACTGCCCTAGAGGCATAGGACTCCCATATTGGAAGAGAATCCAAAATTTTGTAAAAATGAACTCCTTCAGAGGGCTCTGGGGGGCATGAAAACAGCCTTGAAGGCCAAGTAAGGCCCATGGGCCCAGTTATTCCCACTCCTGCTATAAAAATAGCCAGATTAGTGGGATAGCTAAGTAGGATAAGTATGTTGCCTCTTAATACAAAAGAGGAAAGAAAACTGTCAAAATAATACATTTTTGTTTAATTTGGTTATGCTGCTATATTAAACTTAATGTAACTCAGAGCCTCAAAAGTGTCTTTGTGAGGCCCTGACCATGTATATCTCAAGTAGGATAAATCCCATTAAAATCCAGTGGTATTAGTTTTGAATAGAACTTGGAATATTTGGATTGAAAAGATAATTCACCAGCAAAAATACTAACAACTGATTTTTTTGAAAAAAATCATTATGTTATAGTTTATTATCTCATTGATAGAAACCATTAATATGGCATCAGGCCATGGGATTTACAGAGAATGCCATGGAGGTTGTCTAAAACATAAATAGTAGAGAAGTTCATGAACAGAGTGTCCCCTACCCTCCAAAAAAGACTCCAACACTTTCCTTCCAGGACCACTGGTAACATTTAGAAAGGGTCTTGGCTGCTGGATGGACTTGGTTGCTTTCTACACAAGCAAATCTCTCCCTGCCATATCCATTTCCCCTGAACATCCACTTTTTTTCTTCTTTTCTAGACATCTTTTTAAAATCCTTTATCAAGCTTAGCTCTTCTTCTCCTTCACCGACCCATCTATCTCACATGGGTTCCAGAAAATTCTCTGCCACCTGCTCTCTTCTCAAAGAAATCTCAGGAATTAGCCTGCCTAATAATAAGCCATATGATAACAATGCCTCCAATTCAAACAGTTCTTCCTCTGAAGCAGCAGGTTGCTCTGTTGTTCTGAATGTGATAGAGAGGAAGGGATACAAACTAAAGAATTCTGATTGCCTAATTCACTAAAGCATATTTCAGTGTTAAGTAGGAAATCAGGAAAGCTAAATGGAATCACTAGAAAAAGTTAGTGAAGTAATAACTTTACAAGTTAATTGACATTATCTGGTTGTGAGTAAATATGTTTTAGGTGCTTCAGCAAAAGATTAGACACAGACCATTTCCACCCTACACTGTTATAGTGTTATTATTCCACTTTCAACATCCTGTGGAGTTCTGGGGTTTGTAGTTTACTGAGGCCAAAGAGCTCTCTGGCTGAGAATTCAAAATGCCCCTCCCTAAACTGCAAACTCCAGGATTCCATAGGATATTGAAAGTGGAATGATAGAACTATAACAATGTAGTGCAGAAATAGCCAAAGACATCCAAACAGAACCACGTTATTTCATAGAAGGACTACAAACAGTATTGCATGCATGTGAACCCAAAAAGAATCTTCAAAACACTGTGATGTTCATAGTTATGCCAGCCATATGGGTTACAGCCTTGATACTCTAACTCAGTGGTTCTCAACCTGTGGGTCCCCAGATGTTTGTGGATTTCAGCTCCCAGAAGTCCCAGCCACTGTGGTCAATGCTCAGGGCTTCTGGGAGCTGAAGTCCACAAACATCTGGGGACCCACAGGTTGAGAACCACTGCTCTAACTGATAATACGGACACGGGATATGAACTTTAGTCATTGTTTGATGTTACCATTTATTATTGTCACCACCTTCTTAGAATTCTTTAGATATAAATAGCTTATAAAGATTCATGAACATTTAAGTACAAATCAGATAACAAGATTGGCCATTGTTACATGTTTAGTGGAAATAGTACTGAGACAAATTGTCAAAAACCATACCCATTAGTTTAAGCACGCAAAGGTCTGTTTGCAAACTGAGTATGCTGTGTCTTCTCAGAAATAATGAGTTTATTGGGGCCTACTCCAAAGTAAGCGTGCATAGGATTACGGTCTTTATATCTTCAGAGTATTCAGCTGCTTCACCATACTGATGTAGCCACCAGCTGTCTGGAACACTGCCAGCCCTTTCTACCACCTTCTACACGTAAGTAGAGCGACTGTATGAATATATTAAAAAGCAATCTGGGCTACACTCATTAACTAATCAGTTTAGAACTTTTAATACTACTTTTTTTTTTTACAGCAAGATTATGGAAAACATGATCGCATTTCCTCAGTGGTTGTCCCTGTTTTACAATGGCACTTGCACCTGAAGTCTGTCCCGCTTAGCCACAGCGTATCTGGGAGCGTGGGTTTTAGTGTTTTAAAATGCTTAGCATTTTAAACTTTTGCATGGCTGCTCATCCACTGTTCTTCCCAATCCAGTTTTAATGGCATGTGGGAAGAGGTCCAGGTACCTTTCCATAAAAGATTTATGTTGTTTAAAAAAATACTTTATTTCCTCTGTGGAGATCTTCATTTGTTGTTAGGGTCTTGTTTTACTTTTTGACAAGCAAGAGGAATGTATGTTGTCATGCAGAAGGATGAAACAATCTGTTGAGGGGGAGAGAATGTTGCTAATTCCAAATTTCCTTCCAGGTTTAGCAAGGTGATAGTTACAAACCCTGTGAATGTTGAGAAACAGATGTCGATAACTGTCCCTACCCCCACCCCTGCTAAAAGAAACTCTGCTTATTAGTATGGAAAGCTAAGGTTACAACAGGCCCAAATCTCAATAAAAGGAAAAAAAAATGAAGAACATGACAAGCAGCCCCACATGATATATCTGTTACAGGACATTTTCAACTCAGGTCTTTTTTTTTTAAATAATCTAACAAAACATTTAAAGTAAAACAGAGGAATTTTCTGCACTTTCAGGGAAAAACCAAGTGGAACTTGCTTATACTTTTGTCTCTGTGAAGAAGGGTATTTTCTCTCTCTCTCTCCCCCACTGTGTGCACGTTGTTTTGTTTAAGGGGCATTTAAATATTCACTCCCCTACATGTAGTCCACAATGCTATGGTCAGGCTGCTTTAATAGCAGCTGATTTTGTTGTTGTTGACTATTAAAAGAAATACAAGGGAGGGAAAGGAGGTACATTTTATAGCAAAGAGGATGGAGCTCAAAGTATTGATCTGCTAATTCTGGTGCACTTGTTTATGATTTCTAATCTTTCTACATTTCCCTGAAACCCCATATTACTACTTACCATATTAACACAAGTAACAAAATTTACGTCACATATATGGTAAGTAAAACTGTAATTGGTCTGCTTGCAACATCCTACAGTACCATTCTTAACAATAATTGGGAAGAGGACAACAGAAGGATGGAGGTGAGAGGAGGGAAAGGTAAGGGAAATAAAGTTTTTTAAAAACTATTTTAAAATAAAATAGCCCATTCCTAGCTTTTAGGATGCCTGCATCTGGTAGATGTCAGACTCTGAAGAGCCAGTCTGGTGTAGTGGCTTGAATGCTAGACTGAGCAGGGTTCAAATCTCTGCTCAGCCATTGAATCTGACTGTGTGACCCTGGGTAATCACTTTGTCTCCCAGCCTAAGAGGAATGCAAAAGCAAACCCTTTCTCTTTTTTTATAATAATTTTATTAAATTTTCACAAATAAAAAAAGATTCTTTAACCTGTAGTTTTGCGTGAATTGTTTCTGATCTAAAAGCAAACCCTTTCTGAAATTTTGCCAAGAAAACTCAAGGCGGTTTGCCTTAGGGTTATCATAAGTCAGAAATGACACAAAGGCACAGCAGTTGACTCCGAAAAATTATATTCAAGCATACACAAACACACAAACAACATCCATACGATCAAATCAAATGTTGGCAACAATAATAGCTATAAAAAATTGGTAGTTAAAAAGTAAATGAGTTTAAACACAAAAATTCATATGATATTCCATATGCCATATTACTCATACCAAGAAAGACACTTGCTGCGGAGATGTTTATGTCACAGTTTAGTATTTTGATTTTGCTGTTGTACTATTTTTATTTCTGCACTGTATTGCTTTATATTTTATATTGGGCACTGCCTTCAAAACACAATGTATGCATTTCATATAAACACAATGAATAAATTATAAGTATTAGAAAGCATCAGGTATCCTGTTCTTCTGATCTGTGAGGCCACCTTCATTCAGGCTGTCCTCCCTTCAGTAGCTACCAATCTGTAGTTCAGAAGGTGAGATCCTGAGAACAACATGATATGCGACACTCAGAAATTCCCAAATATTAAGCTTACACAAAGACATTAGTAATACATCCTCCACCTGCTTTATTATAGCAACCACAGTAAGAACAGCAGCAGTGTTAATAGCCATCTTGAAGTATTCACCCAATGACAGATGGATAACTAGATTGTGGCATGGCAGGTTTTCCTATGTTGAGAATACTAGAAGATAGGTTGTAATGTGGAAAGGACAGCAGCTGTATCCCAGCTGGTTTCACCTTGCAGAAATAGGACACACAGAGCAATATCCCCCTCTTCTGATTAGAACTTTTAAGTGAATGAAGTGATGGCTCACACTCCATGAGCTGCCTGTGAATATTTACATGTCTACTTTATGTGGAAAACAAGAAGCAAAGTCTGTTTACTCTTTCATATTATTGAGTGCTTAGGATTGCACCACAACAGGGTCATTGATTAGTGTTTAGGACTGCAATGTAATAAATGTTTTATATAAGTAAACATGCATGAAAGACCAGCAGATAGGTGCTCTGTCTTTAGGAACACTCTAGGGGATGCAGGATACTGCAGGTTGGTAGTGAGGTTTATTGTCTTAGAGTTGATGTAATGAATAAAAAATCCACTGCCTACTGAGATGTCATATTTCAGGATGTTCCAACCCCACCCTTTCCTGTTGTGACTAATCTTTGCACTGAACTTTGCATATGGCCAGCTCTGCATACCAATGATTACTGTGCTATTTGTTTTCTACTGAAATTGTTTTCTGCTTTCTTGCTCTCCAGACAACTATTTCGATATCTACAAAGGACCTCATTGGGCGGATTGGAGAAAATGTGAGGGTTCATGATGAAATGCAAGATTGGGTGGAAAGGAATTATTGGATTTACTCTAGAGATAAGGTCCTTGTATTCAAACTCAGATACATATAGCAACTAGAAGTATTTGAGAAATATGATTTTGCAAAATGTGTATTTGTTGTGAAAAATAACATACTTTCTGTTTAAAAAAACCCTGCATGTCCTTCTGGAAACAATATTTTTCACATACACACACACACACACACACACACACAGAATAATTGTGAAAACACAATTCGCACACAAATCCTTTTTTCAGGAACACATGGGTTTTGGATGGAAAAATCTTATTTTTGTTACACAAATGAAACCAATTCTGCAAACAAAAAATGTGTTTCTCAAAATAGTGTTTCTCACATTAAAAATGGGAAGGTTGCACATAAAGCCATGACCTTGTATGAAAAATGTGATTTTGCTTTAAAAAAAACCCAGAATTTTCAAACAAAACTATGCTAAAACAAAACTATTTCTGTGCATTGCCTGAAGCACTTAGAATATGCAAATAACTAGCAAATCCCACACAGAAATATTTTCAGTGAGGAGAAAATTATGAGAGTTATTCATGTTTGCATGTAAGGGTGAAATAATCACAAAGATTTACAACACTGTTTCACAGTTCTCAAATCTTCCTGTGTCATTCTCAGTTTACAATACATTTTTAAAATGGATATCTTGGGAGAAAGTACATTTAATAATCTGTATTGAAGAAAATAATTCACACATGTATTTTGATTTGAATCTTTGTGTGTACTTCTAAAAATTGTTATAGAAATGACTTGGAATAGACACATAAAAATGACATCGTTGTGCTCCAAAAATAGATCCATCGTGCCACAGCTGTCCTGCTTACATCCTGCTGGTCAAAATGTCTAAAGGAAGCTTGACTTTCAGCTCAGACAACCTCTAATTAAGTCTGGAAAAATCTGTACCTTTTTTTACTCCAGCATTTGAATTTTTTGAAATCTCACATACTTTTCCCCACAGATATAAAGGCGTTTGTGAATTTTTGGTAAACTATTTTCAAAATTGAAGTGAAAGTCATTGTTGCCATCTGCACTGCCTAAATTCCACAGAAACAGCTATTCCCAGATCAGAAGTGCAGAGGGGAACATGTCCCTGCTGTTGAGTACCTAGACCAGTGGTTCTCAACCTGTGGGTCCCCAGATGTTCGTGGACTTCAGCTCCTAGAAACCCCAGCCACTATGACCAGTGCTCAGGGCTTCTGGGAGCTGAAGTCCATGAACATCTGGGGACCCACAGGTTGAGAACCACTGACCTAGACAAAAAGAGGCAGCCATCCTTATGTGTGCAGAATCTACTCAAACTGTCAAGTTGGGGCCTGCTGCCATGAGTCCGTTTCCCTCCCTTCACACATGTTTATATTTCCAATTTGGCATCCGAAAAGAACTTTTTATTTCCCTTAACAAACAAACAAAGCAGAGCTGCGTTGATCTCCAAATGGGGCAAGTATAAAATTAAAGTAACAGGTATATCATTTTAAGGAAGGCTCTGGGTATATTCAGAACCTCCAGCACTTGTTTTCAAGATGCTATTCCTAAAGGTACTTCCATGAAGTTCTACCAAAATCAGTAGGGGGTGGGGGGAAAACCTCTAGGTATTTACCCATGGGATATCAGTAGGCAACTGAATATTTATGTTCCAAATCTGGCATTTGTTTCTAACATTCCACTGCACTCCTCTTCCTGTTCCGCGCAGTCTGTGTCATATGCAGCTCCTCATTAAAGTGTGCTAATAGGGAAACCGGCTGTAAATTATTTATGTAGGGCCTAATAATAAGAGCTGCAAACTCCACAAAAAGCAAACAATAACAGCAACAACAAAGGCAAATGATTTCTAGACCTAGGGGTGTAAAACCATGCACAGATTTCACAGTGATATGAAGAGAAAAAGAAGGGCTCAGCACTTTTGTATATTTCTACATTATTTCGGAATACTTTTGAAAGCAAGCGCACTGAGTTCAATAGGATTTCCTCCAAGGTGGCTGTGTAAGAATTGCAGCCAAGGTTACTCCCAAGTGTAACCATTTGCTGAACTTTTTCTTCTGCTCAGAAGTTTAGAGATTGTCAGACAAAGGTACAGCAATCTGCACTCATTGGAAGGCTGTCCTCCCAAGAGGCATCAGTGAGTGTAAGTCTTGCAGAAAACTCCGGCTCATTCAAACCTCTCAAGAGTAAATGAAGCCAATATTTCTAGTCTGAGAGGGAGAATGATCTGGGATGTCCTTCGAATGTTTAGATGAAATTATCATAACTCAGAAGCTGATTTGATATTGATTAGAAATGAGTACTGTCTTTTCCTGTATAAATCCACAAATGGTCTCTGAAAACATGATTAAATCTGAAGTGGCTGAATGGACCAGCGTGGTATGGAAATATGACAAAGTGATGTGAAGAAAAGGAGTCTGATATGGACACAAATATTTTTGGAGTGTGACAATCAAACATGCATTTGTAAATAGTCACGGTGATATTTATCTTATTCCATATGATTGTTTTCATATGGATCTGATGCATTTTGTGGTTTTCTTAAAGCAACATATATACCAAGTAAGAGAACCAGTGTAGTGTAGCAGTTTGAGTGTTGGCCCAACGGCCCTGCAGACCACTGCAGCGTTTGATTCTCTGCTCAGCCATAGAAACCCACTGGATGACCTTGTGCACATCACACACTCTCAGCCCCAGAAAACCCCTCAATAGGTTCATCTTAGGGTCAACATAAGTCATAAATGACTTAAAGACGCACAACAACAACAAATATACCAAGTAAAGACTTACACAGTTGGATCAAGGCTTAGTTATACTTAAAAAAGATCCCTCACATTCAGTGGGGCTCAAGTAATTTAGACTCTTCATTTAGATGGGTCTACTTGAAGTGTAGGAGAGCTAAAATGGTGTAGTGGTTTGAGTGTTGGACCAGAGCTCCAGAGACCAGGGTTCAAATCCCTGCTGAGCTATGGAAACCCACTGGGTAAAATTAGTCAAGTCCATACTCTTTAAGTCTCAGAGGACGACAACAGCAAACTTCCTCTGAATAAATCTTGCCAAGAAAAACCTGTGACTGGGGTGACATAAGTCAGAATTGAAGACATATAACAACAACAATTTTAAGCATGATTAACCCTGGATCAAGTCCATTTTTTAAAAAAAATGTTTGCCTATTTAGGTTTCTGTTTCCCAGTCTTGTCAGCCTATGGCCCTACAGGAATTTGTGGATCACAGGTTCCATCATTGCTGCCCACTGCCTGTGATGGTCAGTTCTGATGGGAGTTGAACCTCTACAACATTTCCCACTCATAACAAAGAAAAAGCCTGCAATTGTAAACCTTTCATCAGGGATAAGCCCTATTTAAGACAAAGGGACTGGCTTCTGAATAAACAAAGTGTTGCACTGTACATTTTTCTTCCTAATTAACTAGTAAGTGTGTCTGTAGACAGACACATAGCATTAACAGCAAGATCTTTTGACACAAGGAAGGAAATAAAACCTGTCACCATACTCACATATTTTTTTCTCCCTAAACCCAATTCATAAGAAGTGAAAATGTTAAGACATAAGCAAGGAAATTAGGGAAGCAAAGACCATCAGCTACTCGTATAAACATATGCAAGGAAATTGAATTTTCTTGGGGGGAAAAAAAGAACTGTAATTTAAATAAGATGAAACACGATGAACAGAATGTTTAAGGATGAATGAATTTCCTTTACTGTCCTTTCTAAAAATAACCACAGTCCATGTATCTTTTTGTTCCATCTCGTTAAGAGGCTGATGTCAGGGTGTCTGCTTATGTCAGCAGCTCAATGGCTTCAATTTGAGCACTGTGTATTTTGCTCCACATGACAACATCGGCTGTTATCAGCGATAAACAGAATGGAAGGTTTGCAGTTAAAGGCGGCGTGATGGGGCAGGGACAGTGGGAGGGAAAGGATTTTGAGAAGCAGACAGCCACTTATCAGATTGGGAATGGCATACAGCTGGGTTTTAGAGAATAAAACTTGGGTGAAATAGAGGAATTACTTTCAAGCCAAATGGCCATACTTCTTAGGCCCCAGGTAAATGAAATCTCTGGCCGCACTCGTGTGCTATCTAACATGCATTTAATAAGAATTCCTACGAATCTAGTTGTTTCTTGTGTTACAATGAGATTTTTTTCTTCTCTGCATTAGGACAAGGTTCTTCTTTCTTTCACTGTATATTTTGTTTGCATATATAACCATACAGTTTGGATGTGTTTGTTTGCAAATGTGAATTATAACCAGTGGGACACAAATTATTTCAGGAATTCTAGAGGAAAAAAAATTAGAGACCAAATGTTGTGTAGTGGTCTGAGCATTGGACTACAACTCTGGAGAACAGGGTTCAGTTGCCCGCTTAGCTATGGAAACCCACTGGGTGATCTTGGGCACATCACACATTCTCAGCCCCAGAATACCCTGTGACAGGTTCACCTTAGGGTCACCATAAGTTGGAGATACCTTGAAGATACACAACAGCAGAGAAAATTTAGAAACATAACAACTGCCCTACTTGAAGATATACCACTATCCTTCTTCAAACCATAGCCAGCTAGGTGGCCCTTGGCTTTCTTGGTGACTAGTCCCAGGCTCTGCAACCCCCTTCCCTAATGTCTTTCCTTCTTCCACCAGGCCTTTCTATTCAAGTGGACTTTAGCAACTAGGCTTACTTGCTGAAGAAAGGTATTTTACAAATTGTGTTTTATAGGAAACTAGCGTATTTACCTGAAGTTGCCCAGGATTTTATTTTCTCATAAGTAATACTTGTTAGAAATACCTTAGGAATTACCTTACCTTACGAATTAGATGCAGTTGAAATACACAGATTTGAGATCCTGTGTCTCTAATTCCCCAGATTGTCCTGCCCAGTACTGTAACTTTTCCTCATATTCCCCAATCTGTATTCAGAGTTATTAACATACACAGGTTGGGTTCCTGAGGGAAATACACTGCTGTCTTCCTTCTTGCTACCAGGCCTCATCTCCATAGCAACTGGCCTGAGGCCCAAGAGCTCTCTGGCTGAGAATTCTAAAGGCCCCTCCCTAAACTGCCAACCCCAGGATTTCATAGAATCTTCACAGGCACCAATCATATTAGGTCTTCTTGCCTCACACAGCCAATCATGTGAGGTCTTCACCTTCCTGACACAGACGAACTCACAAACTTTGACTAGAGTGTATACCTGGTGTTGCCCAAGATTTTATTTTCTCATAGGTAATACTTGTTAGAAAGACTTAAGATCCTGTGTCTCTAATTCCCCAAACTGTCTTGTCCAGTACCACTGTGCTGCAGAAGGAAGAAGTACTTCCAGCCAGTCCAGTGTGGGGAGGAGTTCTCCCATTGCTCTCCCTTCCCAGCGGAGCTACTGCTGGGATCACCACCAGAGCACAATGGGACAAAGTAGGGAGCAGAAAGGGCCTTACTTTCTGCAGAAAAGCAAAGATGCCTGGATCAGACTGGGACCTTAGTAGGCTTTGACACCGAATGCCCCACTGCCATCCTGATGTGGGTCAAAGGTCTATTTTACTGCCACTGCCAAAGCGGGAGGGGGAAGAATACTTTGTTTTAGTAGATCCTTTTTTGGCAATCTAAATTACAGCCTTGCATTAGGAACGTGTGAGGGGAGGACTGAAGCCCTGTAGGATGCGTACGCATTCTAGGGTCCTAATCTAGGATGAGTCCCTCACACTATTTAGTAAAGGGGGAAAAGAGAAAGACAGACAGAGAAGGGGAAGGAGAGAGAAAGAGATAGAGAAACGTAGCTGCTAGCTAGCTACATATTGAAAGGAACATTCACTTTGATCATAAATCATCCTACCTGAAGTATCTAAAGGGCAGGCGTATCTTTCAAGTGCCAGATGTCCCTAAATCAAGTCAGGCTTCCACCTAACACCTAGATTAATCAAAGTTGATCCTCCATGACAAAGCCAAGCTTCACAACATTTGGGAATGCCCCTGAAGTTCCCTAATAATTTGGCTGATTTTCCTGAGGAATTGCAGCATCAGTTCCTGAAGTTCAGCATAAGCAGTACTCTGTATCCCCAGTGGCTTGCTTAACCAAGCTCTGGTAATTTACTAAAGCAACTGTTAATCCTTTATAAATAATATGTGGGTTTAAAAGGAAAAAAACAACAACCTCTTTTTATAATCTAGAGTGAACAGAAGTATTTGTCCTTCTCATGGAGTGCTGCAGAGCCTAATTAATAAATATTAGGGAAGACATTTGAACTTCTTCTTGGAGAAGATAAATGCAAGGAATGAAGCAGGATGCTTATTCTCCCTGAATTTAAAAGATCATTATTTCTTGCAAGATACAACAAGCATAGTTTTGACACATCTAAAGAGAAACTGGCAATTGTTCATCCTTTACCATGCAGTGTTGTTGTTGTTGTTGCTGCTGCTGCTGCTGCTGCTGTTGTTAAATCTGTATTTTTCACATAGAAATGAGAATAAGGCCCTGGCCTGCTTATCTCTACACATCTCTTTTATCGTGTATTTCATTAATAGTGGTTAAAGACTCTGTACTCAAATCTTCCATTCAGAGCATAGCAAGTAAAACAGGGGTGGGAAGAAGTAAATTGCACTAAGACAGGATCTCCAAGCTCCTTGGTAAGGTGTCTCTTACCAAAACAGTTTAGTATTTATTCATTTACTGGCATATATATCCGGCATTACCCGGGATTTTATTTTCTCATAGGTAATACTTGTTAGAAAAATTTGAGATCCTGTGTCTCTAATTCCTCAAACCATCTTGTCCAGTACCTGTAACTTTTCCCCATATTCCCCAATCCCATCTGTATTCAGAGTTGTTAACATACACAGGTTGGGTTCCTAAGGGACTCCCCTCCTCCTTGCTGCTAGGCCTCATCTCCATAGCAACTGGCCTATTCAAGACAGTTGACTGAGGCCCAAAGGCTCTCTGACTGAGAATTCTAAAGGCCCCTCCCTAAACTGCCGACCCCAGAATTCCATAGAATCTTCACAGCCAGCCAATCATATGAGGTCTTCACCTGACGCAGCCAATCATGTAAAGTCTTTGGCTGACACAGACAAACTTTGACTTTTATATATTAGATTTATTTAGGCTAAAGCTCAATACTTGACTAGACTCCAGCTGGCAAGATCAGACCTTAAGAAATACCAAGTCTGACTCTACCTCTCATAGATATAAGTATACACACAAACACACACTGCAACAGTATGAAACCAGATTTGAGATGTATACCAAAAGTAGAAAGCAATCAGCGTCTCCAGAAGAATCACAAGGGATGATGCAAACACAGGCTTCAAATCAGAGTTGGAAGGGACCACAAGGGCCATCTCACCCACCTTCCTTCTATGCAGGAATGCCCACCTGAAGTACTCTCAAAAGATAGCCATCGAACCTCTGTTTAAATACTTCCGAAGAAGGAAAGTCCATCTGCCTCTTAGTGATTGTCCACTCCAGTATCAAACAGTAAAGTTTGATACAGTAAAGAAGTTCTTCCTCATGTTTTGGTGAAGTCTCTTTACTTGTAATTTGAATTCATTGGTTTGTGTCCTAGTCTCTGGAACAGAAAACAAACTTTCTACATCATGTACATGATATCCATGTAGGTATTTAAATAAGCCTATCCTATTACTTCTCAGTCTAAGCATATCCGGGATCCTGAGCTATTTGTCACAGAGCTGAGTTCCAGACCTTCTACAATCTTAATTACCCTCTTCTGAACATATTCTAGCTTATCAATATCCTTCTTGAACTTCATAACCAGAAATGCACACTGTATTCAAGGGGAGGTCTGACCAAAATAGAATAGAGTGGAACTATCACTTCCTTCAGTCTGGACACTGTACTCCTACTGATGCAGCCTGGACTAGCATTAACATTTTTGGCCACCACATCACAACATTGACTCATGTTTAGCTTGAGGTCTACTAAGACCCCAGATCCTTTTCACATGTACTGCTTTCAAGATAGGTGTCACCCATCCTATATTTGTGCATTTCATTTTGGCTTCCTAAATATAATACCTTACATTTATCCCTGCTGAAATTTATTTTGTTAGTTCTGGTCCTACTTTCCAATTTGTTAAAACCATTTTGAATCCTACTTCTGTCCTGCACAGAAAAAAAGGGTTTCTGGACAAATAAAGTCCAAGTGCTTTTCTCTGCAGAGCAATTCCTCCATGACACTTCAGGACATTGAAGTACTGGAAGAAACCTGCTCAGAATTTCCATCAGTCTATTATTCTTTCCAACAGGGTTTCCTGTCTGTTTAGAAAACCATTTTTTTACAATAATTGTGGATATTCTTTCTCTCATAGTGTCTATTGTCTGCATTTTCTTATCCTGATCAGAAGATTCCTGGGACCTATCTGAGGGCAAGGGAGAGAGCAATGGGGTGGGGTGAAGTACCACTTGGGAACTTTTGTAGTAAATTACTACTGCAGATTGTCAATTTGATTTTCCGTGTAGTCTTCCTGTCCATCTATGTTTTTATTAAAAATCAGCTGCATCCTGCTATTCCTCCCAAAAGAAATTAGAGCAGGTCACTAAAAACAGTAAAACAATGTAAACAAGACATGGAGGGGACCTCACTACAGCCAAAATATTTACCCAGAAGGCCTGAAATTCTGGTTTTAAAAATTATTTTTAACTCAAAAAGACCCCTCCTGGTGTTTTCAGACAGATATTTAAAAAGCAAGGATTGAGCAGAACCCAGAAACCATAAAAAACAAAGTCCATTAGAGTCAACAACATTCCCTGAGTTCCACTGTCTGGAAGGACCCCAAGTGGAAACTTCAACCATTGTAAAGCAGCATGTCCCATGCTGAAAGACCATTAAAAAGGATATAATGGTTAATAGTACTGAATGCTGATGAGATATTCCATGAGAAATAGACAGCACTGTGCTTACCCATCCAGTTCTTGGCACTGTCATCTACTAAGGTGATCAGGGTTGTTTCACTCTTACGACCAGGCCAAACTGAAGCAGACAGGCCAAGAAAATCAGATTAAGAAAACCTGGAACTGAAATGCCAACACTCATTATAACACCCATGCTCTAAGGGAAGGATAATTCCCTGGGTAATAATTCCCTGGGTAATAATTATCTGGGCAGAACACAGATGTTACAAAGAATCAGTTACTTATAAATAATTCTCTTTTTTTCAGTAACAAAATAAAGCAGCTATATAATGCAATTGTAATTTAATTAAAGATTATTTATTAAGTGGTATAGCTAACATTTTAGGTATTTTTAATAGTTACAGGGCTGTGCCATCAACGGACAGTTGGGGCAGAATACCATACGACTCAAGGATTGGTTTGCATTGTGCTTCATGCTGCTGCATTGTGCTCCGTTTTGTGAGGCAACAAAGAAGTGGCAGTAGAATGTCTTTTTGTTCTACAAGCTAGCAGCATGTAGCATTCAGATTTTTAAAGGAGCCTTTTAAAAATCAATTTTGGTTACTTTTGAGAAACAAGAAATTTCATTTTGAAATTGTGACTGTTATGTAACAATTTTTTAGGCCTTGGAATTTTAACAACTACTTACATTTTCGAAGTTCTGCCCTGGATTCAGGAAGCACTCTTCTAAAATGATCTTACCACCGCTGCCTTCAAGCCTAGTGATGTCTTACCCAATGAAGAGAGGCATCAGCTGTACAATGCTAACTCAGTCCACTAGTGCTCCCTGTGTTTGGATTCAGATAGAGTGACCTTTGGCTTCCTGCCTTGACTGTCAGTGAGACCGAAAACCACTCATTTCACAAATCTAATCATGCTTCTAAAACTTGTCACCATCACGACTGTTGGCACTAAAGTGAGAAACTTAACATTTATAAGGTGAACATGGCTTACCTTTTACATGAAGAATAAGAATCATTCAGCCTTCCAGATGCTGTTGGACTTCAGTTATCATCAGCTCTAGACAGTATAGCCAATAGTGGAAAATATTGGGGACTGTAGTCCAAAATCATTCGCGCCCCTGTTCTATGTGGTCAGATCCCTTGATCCTTAGATGCCCAAGATGATTGGCAGCAGTTCCCTGAGGTCATTTCCCATGCGTGATACCCTTTTAAGCAGTGGCTGCCAGTGAACATGATAGTAAAGTGGAATCTGAGACACCTTATATGTACTAGCATTTGTTCTGCAATTTAACCATGTCCCTTTCTCCATTTAATGTGCATTGTCTAGCATTCTCATAATCTGAAAAACAGTATCACAAAAAATCACAAGTACCAATTTGATTGACCTTTCCCTATCATTTTTTCAGTCTCTATGGTTGGTAATATTTTCCATAGTGATATGTACACTTTAGAATCATTGCAGAATCTTTCGTAAAGCCTAAGGGATTATTTGTGTGCATTTATGCGTAGAACAAAGCCCTTGGCCCATGATAACTACCATGTGTTGTGTTTAGTTGTGCCTGTCAAGAACTTCCTCCTGGCAAAGGGAGCCTCCTCCAAAGCAAAACAGTCAGTTCCCACACAAGCATGAAATGATCAGCCTTGCAGCAATTCCTTCATGTCACTATGCTTAGTTACAGAAGTAGTGATTCAGATTAAGCTGTGACTGTACTGAGAAGAAGGATTTGTATCTCCAGCAGACTTCATCATATTTCCCCTTTCCCCTGCCTCTTCCCAGGTACATGCCCTGGGCAAAGTTGGAATAGTGACTAATACATCCAAGACAAATAAATAATAAATAATGCAGGTTGCTTCATGCTTTTGACTGCTGTAGCCAAAGGAGGCACAGAAATAGGCAGCTGTCAAAACATAACAGATTTTATTGTGAGCGGGGAAAGTTGACAAAGAACTTTACCCAGATTCCATGACCTGTATAAATCATGTATTTTATTTATTTATTTTGGTTTTTATCCTGCCTTTCTTCCAAAGTGGACCCAAAGTGGCTCTCAGAGAAAGTGTGGGCAAATCACACTCCCTTAATTTCAGAGGAAGGGAATTACAGACCTCCACTGAATAAATCTTTCTGAGAAAGCCTCATGATAGATGTACCTTATGGTTACCATAGATTGGAAGGACTTGAAAGCCACAACAACAGTTGGGAAGGACAAACAACCAGTGACATCTCCTTCTTGGATTCTCAGAATTACTGCTGAATTCTGCACTTGTTATAAAATTCCTTTCTTAATAATGGGTTACTTCATACAGAATAATTACACATACAAGTTTTGTCTTCAGGTTTACAGTCTTAGAGCTGAGATGCACGAGGGAAAGGAAATAGAAAATAAACCTTTAAAAAGATTATCATTTGATGAATGCCAGAATGAAGAAGTAAGACCCTTTCCACACTGCACTGTTGTAGTGCTATATTCCACTTTCAACATCCTGTGAAATTCTGCGGTTTGTAGGTTATTGAGGCCAAAGAGCTCTCTGGCTGAGAATTCTAAATGCTCCTCCCTAAACTGCAGATCCCAGGATTCCATAGGATGCTGAAAGTGGAATAGTAGCACTATAGCTGTGTAGTGTGGAAAGGCCCTAAGTTGCAACAGTTATTTTAGATGATCTGATGGCAGGACTGACTCTAGGAAGAGGGAAAAGATGAGGACAGGAAATTAATTTTGAGATTCTGGAGGACAAGGATTGGGTACCAGATACACCAAATTCTTCAGACATACACTTATTAAGCAGATCCCAGTATTAACTGCTGTATAGCAAGAAACCAAAAGTAAGTTGCTGGTGCAAATGTAGTAATAAGTGCACTACCATGTATGCTTCTGTATTGTTAAAAAAGTGCAGATTTTGAATCCTCTAGCATTAATGGTCTATGTGTGAGTTACTTTAGTGAATTAGCTGCTGTAGTCAGATTACTTTACTCTGGTTGGCTTGTCCGCATACTCCTCAGTGACACCCTACTGATTATGTATGACTCATACAGGCGTAGCCACTAAAACAATGTGCAGAGTGTCATGTCTGTCTCAAAGCTGCATCGTCATATAAAAGAAGACCCATATCTCTAGGGAGGAAGTTTTCCTCTGAGGAACAAAAAGGAGGGATCCAGCAGATAAGCTGCCGGGCATCCATGCAGGAGCAAGGACCATCCAGGGAGCCCTCTAATCCTCCTGTTCCAGATGACAACTCAGAGACACAGCAGAAGAGGAAGTGACTGTCCTGTCCCAGGAAAGATGCTGGCTGAATCAAGGGTCTTAGTTCCTAAGCTGCAATACTCATTTGCAATCAAAGACTCCTAAGGAGTAAGAGGTCTTCATAAAGAGAACTTCTGAGAGGCTTTACCAGCTGTAACTGTGACTGGATGCAGCCAGAACCCTTCAGCGAAAAAAAAGCTTCCTTCAGGCCACATGGAATCCTTGCTAGAACTAGAATTGCTTCTACCTCTGGATCTTTTGTATATATTTTCCTGACCTCTTTCTCCAGCCTAAATTCCCACCTTATGACCCAGACTGTTTGCAACCTTGTTTATTGCCTGAATCGTTTGAACTCCAAACATTGATATACTACCAGATCTTGACTTCAGTTCACTCTTGGCAAAATCATCCTGGCACATCCTTGACTCAGCATTACAGACTCCCTGGTATTCATTTTGACATTTCTAGAGCCTTCAACTGTTTTCATTTGGCTGCACTGATACAGACTGAGCTACATCTGTAGCAGCACAGCTGTAGTGTAACAGTTCAGTGTGTATACTGACTCTAAGATGATGTTTAAATTAGCACTAAGAACCCCTTTGGATAGATTGTGTCCATTAGTGTGCCAGCCACTATGGCTTTTCCTAGGTAGGGTTTTAGCATTTGTCAAGTCTTTTATCAGAAAAGGTGGCTGATGTCATGCAAGTGATGCTTGCAAATGGGAAGTGCATTACTTGAATGGTTGTTAGCCACAGAACCTAAAAACTTTCTTTCAAAAACAGAGAAATCTTTTCTATTACTAATTACTCTGTTCTCCTGTTCTTGATTGCAATACTTTTTGCTACTTTTTAGTTATTTCAGAGGTGGAATCGATCTACAAAAAAACAAAAGAAATAAAAAATGTGGGGATTGGGAAATTCCTTCAAAATGCACTCCCTGGAAGTAATGATAAAAAGTAACAAGTAAACATTATTTGTTACACAAAAAAATTAACCAAACTATCTGTCATTCCATTACTTTACAAAACGAATGTTACTATAGCGCCCACTTTCCCCCCAAAGCAGCACATTAGAGGTAGCATGTAACTTGTTACCTGCCAAGCCCCTGGTTAACCATGACATCACAGGCACCCGCATGGGCTGAACATTGGATAAGAGTGACCAAAGAAGAGTCCAGGGCTGAAACTTGATGCTATGACAAATGAGAGGCTCTCACTGTAAACATCAGCTCCATGTCCTCCTTGTTTCCCCTCTGTGACACGAAATGGTACAGAACAGGTGACATGATGTCATTTCCACATCTTGATGCACTTCTGCTTGACAGGACTGCAGAAACCAGCACTGAAATGGCATAAGATGATGCTGTATTTTATGCCAATGGATGCTAATGTTACTGAAGAGAGAGGAAGAATGAGATGCATGAGGCTGTTCACCTACTCTGTAACCTGCAGTTTCTAGGCTCTCTGTCTCTCACTTTCAGTCTGATTCTTATGTTAGAACTTTAAATTCAAGTTAATGTGCCCATGTAACAGACACAACCTTATGGGAGCTTTTGGAGTGTTAAAAGGAAAATGGAATAAATTGTCTGGAAGGATATGTATTAGAGGACATGAAGAACACACTGCATTTAAATCAGCTGGTTAAAGCCTGGAGGGTTGCTTGAAAGAAGAGCTTTTTCATTAAAGATTTTAGAATCTTCCTATACATAAGTGCTATGTACAGAGCAAGGATAGAGACAGAATGTAGATTTCCTTTCCACAAACAGCTCACCCCCCCCCCGCCCTCCAAATACAAAGTTATATTACTACTGTCCTTTTAAAATTGTTTTGAGCTAAAATGCCATTCCTCTGATATTTCCTGGGGCTAACTAGCATACCTGTCTACCACAGACTCTTTCCTGGTATTAATTCATCAGAAGAATGTTTTGTAACAGAGATTCATGCATGCACCACACACGCACGCACACACGTACACACACACACACATGAACGTAGACAAATTAGATTGTGCAACTGGCTTAAAGAAAGTGGTGAAAGGAACTGAACAGATGTCAAGCATCTTAAACTTTTTAATGTGTAAAAAAGGAAGACTAAGACCAGAATATGACTGTACTGTAACAACCTATAAAATATATTCAAATTAGTATTTTATATAAAATAGTTTGATCCCTTTGTTCAGCCGGATTTTCAGGGTGAATAGCATATATCAAGGCTGACAGTGTGGTTCTTGTTAGAATTCCAGCTTCGGGGGGGGGGGCAGATGGAAATGTGACCCTGTCCTTCTTTAGTTATGTGAAATCACTTAGATGGTAAAACTGTCCTCTAAATGCTTCAGCTGGATTTGGATGAAGGATGCATAAACAGATGTGCATCCTGATGCCCATTGCATCTGTATCACCTCTTCAGACAAAAGACTATTTCCGCATGCTCACTATTCTGGAATTCGTGTAATGTTTTTCCTCTCACATATTTTCAAAATGGATTCAGTGTTAGCCCCCCACCTTGAAAATACAACTTAATTAGACCATATCATCAGCATGCCACTAACAATGGGTTGAATGCAAACATAGTCATTGGGGAAATTGAAGGATCTCAGTTTGGGGGTTGAAAGAATTTATCCACCTCTCCATTCCTAGACTGGGGATTCCTTTTATAATGAGTCAGTCTTTTGCACCCATAGTACATACGTATAACAGAGTAGCTTACTTCAGCTCAGTAGTTTTTCCAGAGTCTCCAAAGTGACCCATTTTTGCTTGTTTTGATGATTCATTCAATCTGATTTAATTAATGAACTATAATTCTACCTTTTTTCCTCTCCAATCACCCTTCAAATATATCATCTCACAGTCAACACAGCAAGGCAAAGAAAGCAATTGAAATTTGGTTTTTCTCCCCCAAGGGGGGAAAAAAACTTCACCAGTACTGCAGTGATGCATTGATTCTTGGCAACAGCTGCTAGGAAGCTGTTAGGAGCTGAAGTTAATCATTCTTGATTGTTATTGTCAGTTGGTTCCCATATTCACAATGCAGAACAGTATCAATAGATCTTACACTGATTTTATTTATAGCCAAAATCCATTGAAATAGGAATAAGAGCTGCTAGGGGATTTCCTCAAGATGGAATGTAAAATTCTAGACCAATGGTTTGTAAGCTGAAGTCCATGGACCCACAGGGGTCCATTGTGCCCTCACAGACAGTCCTCGAAAGACTTGAAGGTTGCTCAACCTGTCTCCTCCACAATAGATTGGCGATGTGACAGGAACCAAGGCAAAAGGAGGCAGGCAGGCAGGCTGGCTGGCTGGCTGGCTGGCTGGCTGGGCCAGTGCATTGCCTGTCACATGATTGCTCTGCTGTGGGGAAGAGGCAGGCTCAACAGCTGAGTGATAGCAGAGCTGTCAGCCAGTTAGCATTTGCCTTTCTTCTTTCTTTGCGTCCCCTCATTTCTAGCAGAGAGCCATCCAATGTACTATCAGAAATACTCAAATATGCCACCTTTATCTTTTTCCCTCCCTACATCCTTTGTCTATCCTGGTCTCCTCTCCTCCTGGGGAAGAAGGCAAATAAAGAGAGAGTGTTTGAGTATTTCTGATACACTGGATAGCTGGAAAGGGGAGAGAGAGAGAGAGAGAGAGAGAGAGAGAGAGAGAGGAGGACGAATGCTGGCTGCCTGGGCTTGCATATTGCTGTTCAGTCCACTGCAGCCCTAAACTGGTGGGAAGAAGTAAGAGAAAAGCCTTCTCTCTCCCTCCAGCACCTCTCAAGGAAGTGTGCATTTACTTTTTTCTCCTTTCTGTGCTAATTTGAATACCCTTGATGAGTAATTTTAAATAAGTATTAAATAAATAAATTTTAAATAAATATTTTATGCACTTTAGGGTTTTAAGTCTTGGGGGTCCACAGCAACAAAAGATATTTAAAAGAGGTCCTTGATAAAGAAAAGATTAAGAACCACTATTCTAGAATAAGTGTCAGTGACCTAAGTGTCTTAACTAGATCTTTTTTCACCTGATATTACTTTCACTGATTTTGGCAACTGAAACTATACCAGGCTCATTCAGAAAATTCTGCTGAATTGGAATCAGGCTTACATGAGGCACCATGAATCTCAGTTTGGGAACACAAGCAGTAGACCCTGGGCACGTTACTGTATCCCAAGAATGAGCAACAACCAGCCAGCCACGGGGTCACATGTGGATCCCTCCCTGACTGTTTATGTAATCCTACCTCCAAATTTGATGCTATACCAACAAGATTATGTACCCACAGAGTGAATGATGTTCCAGCGAAGGGCAGTAGTTTTGTGTCTGATGCTGGGTGTCAGAATGCTACATGTGATAGGGTGGAGTCAGAGGCTATTTAAGGCCTGCTTGCCCCTTCACATGCCCTAGGGTGTGCAATGCTCCTTGAAGAGTGGACCAGAGAAAGGGCGCAGGTGGCTGACAAACATGAGCCGTTATTGCATGAGGTTGTTTGAGGCCTTGGGAGTGTGTAGTCTGTAATTTTCAGTTCTGCTTATGTGACTGTGAAATGGCTTGAGAGAAGAGGCTTCTGGTGAAGCAGTTTGGTGCCCTCTTCTGTTTGAGGACCACACTGGGCCTTCTCCTCATTCACCTTGGTGGAAATGACTTGGGCTTGCTGAAGGTCAAGGCCCTGATTTTGCAAGCTTTAAGTGATTTTTGGGTTATACAAAGTTGTTGGCCTAGAGCTTCTGTTGTTTTCTCTGCTATCTTGCCCTACCAGATGTGGCAGGGTGAGGGTAACCCTGAAGGCGGGTAAATAGGGAAGTCTGTAGTGCCCTGAGTAAGGGGTTAGTCCACTTTGTCCTGCATCTTGCCATAGTTTCCCAATGGCTAGAGCTCTATTGAGCTGATGGCATTCATTTGTTAGAAGATGGTTATGTGATGTTTTTGGAGGAGTTACAATAGGGGGTGAGAGGTGTTCTGGCCAGCCTGCTGGAAGAAAGGGACCACGCAGATGTTTTTGTTCCTTGTCCATGGCAGATAGGAGGAAGAGAATATAAGTCTTTGATGTATAACTTTGGCACCCATTTGGTATAGGGTAGGGCTCTGAAATGTCCTCTCTAGGGTCCCATGACCCAGTGAGTGAGAAAAGAGGCTACCCTTGAGGCAAACTTGGGATCCAGGTTTTCACTTGTAGGATCCTGTGACTTGAGTGTTAATCCCATGGGTTTACCTTCCAATTGTGGCTGGCCAGGGAGCAACCCAATTATTGATTTGCCTTTGAGGCTCAGGTGTTTTGCCCAGGGAGGTAGTTGTGGGGTGACACCTGGCCTCAGTTGGACCTGCATTGCTCCTCCCTCTTGCTCCATTTCCAGGCCAACACAACTGAAATAGGTTTTAGGTCAAATAAAGTAGCCCTTATTTAACCCAGTTTTCTGTGTCAGGATTCGCTATTCCATGGTTGGCCTCCAAAGCCACAATTTAGCTTTAAAAGAAGATATATGAGAAGACTGTGGTCTGTTTTCAAGTTGAATAATGCTGCCACAGGAGCAAGGTGCTTCCTATTCTTCTGAAAGTTCTTCGTATGCTTCCTGTTGCTTGTTTAAAGTCTTGAGGGCTGATGTCAGGAACTTGAACAGCACGTTTTAGTTGAATTACAATTGATTTTATGAACTACTTATGTGTTCTTAGAGCCCAGCAGCTATTGCCAATGTTGCTAACCAACTTTACCTTAAGAAGAAAGATACTGTGCCACCTTTAAGTCTCATAAATTTGTCACACCATGACTAGTTTTGTAGAGTTACTTCATCAGTTGAATGAGATGAAAGCTCATAGTGCAGTTGATTGATTGGTGTTTAATATCATGCTCTAGATGATACATTCCCGTATCTCTTTCCGATACCGATCCAAATTTCTTCATACTTAGAGTAGACAAGACAACATCAGTGGGACTTACAGTTACAGTGGGTCTGCTCTGTGACCCATAATTTTGATGGAACTACTCTAAACCTTATATTCTCCTTTGAATTTAAATTATTACTTACTATAATACGTAATTTTTGTTTGTTACTGTTTACTTATTGTAAGCTTCAGATATAGAAATAGAAGTTATAAGGAATGACATCAAATTGGTCTTTTTTCCTTGTTTCCTTCTGAATATATTCTGATTGAAGATGAACTTGTTTTCATGCAATCAGTTCTTTTTTTTGAAAAAGACAGAATTTACTGTTTAATACAACCCACCACTTCCACATATACAGTGAGATCAGTAGCCCCCAGGCTCCTTTTAACACCACATTTTGTATCAAGCAAAATATTGAATAAATTTTATTGGGCTCCTTAGGTTGGTCTGGTAAATCACAGTAAAAGTTTATAGTGTTCAAAGTAATGTGAAAGTGAAGACATGGTTAGAACTAAAGAGTTCTTTCCAGTCGGGTTGACTATGTTGTGCTTAACTTTCTGGAAGTTATTCAAACATGTAATTTAATTGTCATTGCAATGAGACAGAGTTGAATTTATTTTTTCAATTCCAACTATATCTCTACATTTGACTACAAAGTTGTAATCCAAAAGTGAAATTCATCCATATATACAAAGATGGTGAGTAAGGCCAAACTTCAAAATCTTCCACATAATGTCAAATCTTGGGGATGGTACGGTTCTCTTAAAAAAACACAGTACTTTACATGAAACAGAAAAAGAAAAAACACCACAACTAAGCTAATTAGTGACAGAAAATGGAACCATTCAGGGTACAAGCTTAAGTGTTACTTTTTTCAGGGATGCATCCTTCCATGAAAGATTTAGAACATCCTAACAACCAGTTTCACTGGTCAGTTTCTAAATGTTGGTTATCTACTATATAAAAGTTAAAGTTTGTGCGTGATCTTGTCTGTTTGTCTGCATCAGGTAGGTGAAGACCTCATATGATTGGCTGTGTGAAGCGAGAAGACCTCATATGATTGGTTGGCTGTGAAGCTTTTATGGAATCCTGGGGTTGGTAGTTCAGGGAGGGGCCTTTAGAATTCTCAGTCAAAGAGCTCAGGCTGGTTGCTATGGAGACGAGGCCTATCAGCAAGAACGAGGGCACTGTATTCCCTCAGGAACCCAACCTCTGTATACAGATTGGATTGAGGACTATGGGGAAAAGTTACAGGTACTGGACAAGACAGTTTGGAGGATTAGAAATGCAGGATCTCAAATCTGTGTATTTCAACCGCATCTAATTCCTAAGGTAAGGTAATTCCTAAGGTATTTCTAACAAGTATTACCTATCAGAAAATAAAATCCCAGGCAACACATTGGGGAATATGGATAAAAGTTAAAGGTATTGGACAAGACAGTTTGGTGAGCTCTTAAAAGGAAAATAAAATCTTGGGTATATGCACTAGTGATCTATAAAAACCTAAATGGCTCGGGCCTGGACTATCTGAAAGACCACATCTCCTTATTTTAAGATTCTCAGGGAGTGGTTTTCTTCAGGTTCCACCCTTGTCTTAGGAATGATTAGGGAGTACACATGAGATTGAATTCTTAGGCCGTTTCCACATGACAGTGCTCTTCCTCATTGTCACGCAGCAATTCAGGTGCGGAAGGGAGCATGTTAGCAACGCTGCCCTCTGTACCTGCTTGCTCCCTGTGGAAGGGCGCGATGGCTCTTCCTCTTCCTTCTGCAGCGCAGCCAGGCACTTGCCATTACTGCACTGGGGCAGGAAGCACTGCAATCACGCTTCGGCACAATGGTAATTACAGGAGTGCTGTGTGATTGGACGTGCAAAACAATTTTTTCCATTTTGCACATACTGCATGAGTATGATGCTTTGCAACGGGATAGCAACGGAATGGCAATGACATCATGCGGAACCGCAATCTGCCAATCACTGCCACCCCATCCCAGAAGCAGCACGGCAAGGTTATGCAGAAAGGGCCTTAGTGGCTGCTTCCAGATGGAAATACCTTCTATGGGAAGCCAGACTGGTCTCCACCATGTTTTACCAGCAAAGACCTTTTTATTTAGACAGACTTTTGGCTATTAACCAGTTGTCTCAGAATGAACTTTCAATGTGCCATGCTGTACTTTTATTCTCATTATTACATTTTAAATTCTTTCAAACTGTCTTAAATTTGTGCTGTTTTTAATATGCTTTAAAAATTATATTAGTTACATTTACATTGTACAAGGGGATGTTTACTACACCTGTATTAATTCTAATGTGGCATTTAGGTTCATGTTAGATTCATAATGGAGACAGGAGTTAAATTGCATGTCCTCTTTCAATTTAGCTGTGATCTCAATTTTGGCTGCTCCTAGCAGGAAAGTGATGATTCTTTTATGATGTAAATTTGCACTGGCATTAATAAACGCTGACAACATACCAAGTTCTGTGTTATATCTAGTCTAGTAATGTCCCATACCAGTGTAAAAACATGACTGAACATTCCCACTACATATGATATGTCCCTATAACAGTTCAGACCTTCCATGCTTTAGCATTAACCTCAATGAACTTTGATAAGGAGCGATACCATATGTGCAACGTTTTTAAACTGTTCCACATTATTTCGGTTCAAACCATTCTCAAAGGTGAGGGTTTCCAGATCCTGGCTCACTGTGCTCATGTAATATTAACACTAAGATTAATCCTCCAGGTTTGCTTAAGGCCTTCCTTTATGCTACGTAATGCAGCCAACATCAGCATATACAATTTGTTGTATTTTATAAAAAATATTTTTGTTAAAGTTTAAGATGAAAATAAAAAAAACCCTTCCCCACTTCCAAGCTTTTTTTCTTTTTTCCAGTTGAGTCTGCTTGTTTACATTCCATTCATACATAGTTTCCTATTTAAAAGATAATCTTACGTTGTTACATCTTACATTATTACATTGCTGCTTTGTTACATTGCCTTATTACATTGTTGCCTTGCATTACATACAATCTTGCTTTATTCTTTTTTCTTTTCTTATGCTATATCTTTATCCAATTCAAGACTTCTCTCCACTCCCTTTCAAAGTTCTGAATAGACTTATTTTTCAGTGAAAATGTTAGCTTTTCTATCTCTATCATATCCAGAACTTTTAATTTCTATTCTTTTATATCAACAGGCGTATACAATTTGGATGCCACACCCTTACAGATCTTCCAGTGCTTCCATGTAAATTATTTCAAACCATGAGATTGGTTTCAGTGCTTGTTTGTCTGTTTAAAAATGTTTGCTTTGTCTGTTTGCCTGTTTGCTTTGATCTCTTGGAGTGAGACCAAGTACAGAATTTGATTTCCGGTTGTGTCTTAGCAGAAACCCTGTTTTTGCCTTCTCCCTATTATATAGATTTGTAATTGTGCCAGTCACCTGCCCTAAGTTCAACGCTGGGGATGGCATTGATTTTGCTGTGGAAATGTAGTATACACACAACTACGTACACGTGTGAGATACTTTCTCTCTCCTGAGGTGTTTGTGGTCCTCCCATGTTCAGATCCATCTTTATTTTTATTTTATTTTTTTTCTGTTTAGAGATTTTGACAACTTTCCTAATCAGGAGATTTACAAAGAGAATGTGAGCACAGCAAAACAGAAGAGTCCTAAGCGTGACTGATTTTCAACGTGTTTCTCTCTGCAATGCTGAAATTTGGGAACAGAAGGAGGAAATTCATTTGGAGGCAGAATTCTTATTTGTGGGGCAAAGCCTTCATTTTTCCCCCATACTACACCCCACCATATGCACCTACCTAGAAGTCCCATTAGACAGAGTGAGTCTTCTGAGTAAATACATGCTTCAGTATATTACAGTTTGTTTGTCTTTAATGTGCCTCACAAATCCTTCTCAAAGATGCATGTTACAGAATGCTGATATGTGGTTGCATGGCAAAGAAAACACTTGACATCCAGGTTAATGTGCCTGGCATATAGTAACATGGATGCTGTGAGTTAATTAGTAGGCAATTGATGAGTAGAAGATCCTCAGAATAGGAGTAGGTTGGCCTAAAGAAATTTGTGGTCTTTCCCAACTGAAAATTCTACACTAAGTGATCTCACAAGGTCAGTCACAGTCTGCGGTATTGCTTAAGAAGGGGAGCAAGGGATGCGAGTTGTTGAATGAATGCAAGGAATACTACAAAACATTTCTCTGAAAACTCTGTTTTTTTCTTGCCCTGTGGCTCCCTCTCTGCAGTTGGCATAGTAGAAAGCATGGCATACAAAGTTCTCACTAGGTTTTATTCAGTCCAGAGTCTCACAGTAGGCTCCCTATGTTTGTGATTGTGGATACCGTGTGACAGAAAAGGCAGGATGGTTCTATATTATTACTGTGGTCATGAGCAGTTACGATTATTTTTGGAATGAAAATGACAATGATTGTGCACAGAGGCATACACAACTTCAGGTGCCTCTAGAAAGGGGAAAAAATCTCCAGAAATGCCAGGGTTTTGTTCCTGTACAAACTGCTTTTATTTCAGATATCTTGGTGAAATTTTATTTTTATTTCAGATATCTTGGTGAAATTTTGCTTGTTTTGATAGAATTCACACAAATTCCTAGCAGGTGGATTTATTTTTAACCCAGTATATTCCAAAATGAAAAGGTTCAGTACTTCTTGTGTGCTTTTACCACATCAGAGCTAATAAAGAAGGCCACTACCAATAAACACAGCTACTGTTTCAAAGACGCAGATTCAAAAGAGATCAAAGAAGGGAAACAAGGATGTTATCAGTAAAACAAAATGACCCTAATGCTTAACTAGCATATGTTGGTAAAGTACATTAGCACAATAACTCATGAATATCAAAAGCTCAGTGGAAAATGATCAAAATCCTTTTCTGAAATGTTGCATGATGTTGGATGTGACACATGATCGGTGGAAGCGGAGAGGACACAAGGGAAGGAAGGGAAAACAGGGTATGTCAAGAAAGGACTAGACAGAGAAGCAGGAAGTGAATATGTAGGTACACAACCTCCGCATACACGAACTTGGGGTCATAAGAAGCATCAGATCCCATTATACTCAGTGGACACAGCAGGTGTGTGCCCATCCTGTGGCAGGCAAACACATATCGCATCCATTAACTCTAACAGGATGCAATGCTTCACATTTTTTGTTTTACATGGTGGTTCCTACAGTGGAACCCCCACATATATGGAGGGCACACTGTGCAGCCAACTCAGAAAAGAAGAGGAAATTCTTGATATTCTTGAGCAGTCTGCTTGAGTCCTTATTCTCACAGAGGTTGTTGTTCCTCCTCCTCCTCTTCCATCTTCTTTTTCTCATCCTTCTCCTAATAGAAGATTGACAACATTGTAGTTATTTTTTCTTTTCTTTTAGGAGGAAAAGTCACAGTAAGCTGTACATTGGAGAAACAGGCAGGCTTAGCATAAACAAGGTTTGGTGGGGGGATTCTGAGTAACAGCTACACAGTTGATTCAACGCCTTCTAAAACTGCATAGCTTTGCTACATACTTTTACAGATGGCAGGACCTTTTCAGACACTTTTTTTTTAATGTTTTGCCTCTATTCAGTTGAAATGGCATTTGTACAAATACTTTCAAACAGACAAATATCCAAACATTTTTTATATTTTGATTCCTCATCTGTACACAAAATGAATGGCTTTCAAAACCCATAAAGAGTTGGTTCACATACCAAGAAGCAGCAACATATACAAGTGCCAGTATTGGCCTCTGGTTCTGACAGTGGAGTACTCCTAAGGGGGTGCCAATCAGATCTTGGAAACATTACTTTTCTGGACTCCAGCTCTCCAAATTTTCCAGCCAGCATGGTCACTCTTCATACTGAGCAGTGGCCTTTCTGCAAAGGAGATATATAAATTACTATAACCATCTTCTTTTGAGGAGATTTCCTATTATTCCTTATTAATTTTTAAAAAATGTTCTAACTTCTGAACCGAGATAATTCATGCACAATGTGCTGAAGTCCACTCTTCCTGATTCCAAGTGTCTAGGGAGAGAAGCAGCACTATGAACAAGCTTAAAGGCACCCTCATGATTTCATAGTTGCAAGACTGAGCCCTGGTACTGAAATAGTTTGCCCAGACAAGTTCTCTAAGTGTAACATACTGAAACAGTTGCTCTTGCACTCCAAAACTTCAGGGCCACACTAGAATTAGATGATGATAATCATTTCTTAGGCCCTTTTCGCATGCAGTTTCTTTTGCGAGAGGGCCCCTTGAGCATTGTGTAAATGGGAGCAGCGGTCCGTACAACGCACTCCCATTTACACGACGCTCACGAACCTAACGCGAACCATGCACACATTTTTTTATTTTCAGCTTCAAGCCAAAAATGCTGCGTGGTCGCGCAAGGCTCCCGGGGGCCTCACACATTTACCTGCCCTGCGGTGTGTCGGACGAGCGGGCCGGTTGCGCTTCCTGCCTCAACACTAGCCTGCAATTCCCATGTTGTGCTGCAGTAGGAAGAGGCAAGGTGTTAGCGCAGCGCTTGCGCAACTGGCAAGCCAGCTGCGGGATGACGGAGCCCTGAAGAGAGCGCCTTGCGCAAGAGGCTGCTCGCACGAATGCCACCCCCCACCTCCGCGAAAAAGACAGATGTGGAAAGGGCCATGGTCTTACTTCTGTCCTTATTTCATTAAAATATTTATTTCTTACCCTCTATCTAAAGATCTCGGGAAAGCTTACTGTTTTTTTTACAAAATTAACTTGATCAATTTAAAACAATAAAAAGTTATTGAAATAGGTGGAGCAGTCAGAACGGTTTAAAATCATTAACACGTGTTATATAAAATTGATTATCCCACAAAGGTATTACTAAAAAGCTAGCTTTTAACTTGGAAGCAGAATGACACCCAGTTTGGGGCCGATTGGCATTGTACAACCAAGATGTTACAGCAGAGAAGCCCCTGGTCCCATATCCTTCCATAGTGTGTTGCTCTTACCAGTGAGGCAACTGGTGTCCAGTGGTACCCCTGTCAGTGGGGCAGTGAATCTGCTCCAGCTTCCAGCCTGAACCTCAATGGCTCTCTCTGTGATACTGAACCAATTTTGGGGGAGATCACAGTTCAGCACTTTGGAGAGCTCCCTCAAAGTTTGGATTAAAATCCATAGCAGATCTCCCCACTTCATTGACATGGAAGCCACCAGCTTTTACTGATTCCACCCCACATTTTGCACCCTAAAGAATATTCTTGTGATTTGGATTAGAGCTTTCAGTATTGGCGGGGTGAAGGGGAGCCGGAGAAGACCTACTTTGGGTCAGGGCTGTGGTACCCTGTGGGACTGTTCCAGATTGCCTCGCTGGAGGCTCCTGCTATCTATCCATGAGGGGACAGGGAACAATGCTTTTTTTGCCTATATGTTTGCCCCTCTAAAGTTAACAGTGTCTGGATGGGGCATTAAATTTGAGATCATGTGCGAGAACAAATATCTAAAAGCTTCCCCACTGGTAGCACAGCTTTTATCACTCCATCCCTCTATTCCATTGTATTTTGGAAAAAAGGAAAAGACCTATGATGGAAGAGTTCCCATCATAGGTCTTGTTTTGGTTCTAGTTTGGCCTTGATTATACTCAGTAAATCTGTCTTGGGATATTCCCGCAAAATACATCAACTTGCTGATGGGTGTTATCCCATCATTAAATGGCCAGTGGGTATTTCTAAATCGTGTTATTTCAAAATTTCTAAATGTTATTTCTATATTATTTCTAAATCATTTCTAAATTATGTTAGCACATACTGGATAACCTGCATTGTCCTGTGCCTTGAAAAAAACCAAGCTTGTGTGGCAGTGCTCTTTGTAATTTAGAGAAAAGTTTACAGCAACGCTTGTAATATATTATACTAAAACTCAGTGTTTGAAGTAACAGACCAAATTTTTAACATGGAGCAGAACCTTGCACACAGCTTGTTAGACATGCTGTTTTGGCATGGTATTGAGTTTTCTTTAATTATATTTGCATTCATTTTTATGTTGTTTCCATTTGAAAGATCTTTTCCCCAGAAGAAGGTTATGGCCCCAAACACATCTGGATTTGCTGTAAATCTTGCTACACATTCTGGAATATATTATTCTCTATTCCTATCAATTGATGCTTTTGTTATTTTGACTGCTGTTTAGTTTAGAAGAATCAGCAAAAAAAAGGGTACTGTCTTACACTGTAGATCTGACTCATCACAGAGCTTGGAAATATTACTTTTCGAACTACAACTTCCAGAATTCCCCCAGCCATTTGTGCTTGGAGACTCTGGGGATTGTACTTCCAAAAAGTATATTTTTCAATTAAAACTTCTGATTAGTTCGGATTAGTTGCATGTTTGGAAGTTATTTACTGATGATTACCTGAGCTCTCCATATGGGCTAAGGTTTCCAGCACTACATTCGAAACTGGTTATATTTCAAAACATGCTGGCTTAGATTCAGCCGTTGGCTAAGCCGTTTGAGCTATGGTTTCAACTGATTTCAACAGGAGTTTCTCAGATGCAACCTTGGACAGAACCAAACCATTGGCTTCAATTGGACCCATGTAAAAGTTTCAGAAAAGCAACTCTGACAAGTTTCTTTGATTTGCTTATCCCTGACACAGTTTGCCATCTAGAAATAAAAAAGGACCCTTGAATACCTGTTCTATTACTTTACTTCAGTTGTAGAAATTCTCCTAGAAGTAGATTGCAGAGCCAGTAGGTTTAGCTTCTCGTTTGATGACTGGAAAGAAGTCTGGATTTTGTAAATGGAAATTTCTAGGGCACCCTGGAATGATTTATTTGCTGGCTTTGAGAAGGCTGAATTACCCTAATCCATCAGCATTTAAACCCTGCACTCAGGATGTCATTGAAAATATTTAGGAGCTTCATGGTTAGGTTGTAGGCCTGTTTTTCCTTGAAAAGATGCACATTTGCCTCAGGTTTTCATGTGAGACAACAAGGAAATGATATTAGTTCTCATTAGTTGTATATATGTCTTCAACATATTTTACTGCAACAATTGCTTTCATATTAAAGAATGCATACTTATGCGTTTGCAAAAATCCTCCCCCATCCCCCGAATACAGATCCAAAGGCTAGAGTTTTTGATAACAGTAAGGTCTTTAGGGGTCAGATTTTAATAATCACTTTGTCACCTTTTTACTTATTACCTGCTCATTGGCCATTTCCGCACTAGTCTGTTATAGCGCGATGATTCCACTTTCAACATCCTCTGCAATCCAGGGGTTTGAAAGTGGAATCATCGCACTATAACAAGCTAGTGCGAAAATGGCCATAGCAAAGAGCTCATCCCTCTCTAAAATTTCAAGGTGAGTCCTCTTCTGCATTTGGAACATAAGCTGCCCCTGTTTCCACTTGCCTATGCTTTTAAGAACTTCTTGACAGAGACCCAATTTGCCAGCCACATCAGGCATGCCTTCATGTCCACAATGTGCACAGGCAGCATGCTCATGGACACCAGGGTCTGAAACTGGTTTGTGAATTTTGGTTTACTTCCTAAGAATTAACTGTAGTTCCCAGTTTGCTTGTTACCGGAAGCTACGCTTCATTGAAGCCTTCCCAGTTTTATTCTTTACTCATAAAAAGCCAGGAACAAACTGAGAGCAATAAGGCTACAAGATCCAAGCCTTTGCTTATGGATACTGTGGTTTGTTGAGCCAGGATTGATGGCTTGATATTATGCACAAACTGGACTACAGGAATTCATCAGTGGAAGCTTTCCCCAACACTTCTTATCCATTGTAAGAAATGTCTCTCTTTGAAGTTGTGTTTGAAGACACAGAAGCATAGCCAAATTGATTTGTAAAGGCAGCAGTCTTACTGGTATGGCTGGCTATTTAAAAAAAAAGATCTCTCTCTCTCTCAAAATGCTGAACCTTACAGTAATTCATGTCACCCTTTTGTGAGTAGTTCAAGCTAGTCTTCTATTGTTTAAGCAATCAGTCTCCAGGGCCACGTGGCCACGTGGTTGTCAGACAAAGCACTGGAGTCTGGGTTATTGGGGCCCAGACTCCAGTGCTTTGTCTGACAACCACGTGGCCACGTGGCCCTGGAGACTGATGGGGGCCAGTCATGAGCTAGAGGGTTCATGTAACATCTGTATTATTAACCCTGGGCTCTCATTTACATGAACAGGTTGTTCTGTACCCTCCAACAGTCCTGATGTGACAGAGACAGTCCCAATTAATCTCCAGTCATTCCATTTTTTTCAGCTGCTTTTAAAGTATCTCATTTTCTCTCTCTTTCTCCCACTTTTTTTCCTTTGTCCTCAGCTTACTTTCAGTGCTGCAAATTGATTTTGAAGTGAAAAAGCAGTTTGCACTCAGTTAACTCAATGCAGGGGAAAGAACAGGAGGGGGACAAATTTTTTTCCTTCCAAGTAGGCTGAGGTAAAAGCAGACTTCTGCATCTTCTTCTTAACATGTTCATTCTTAATAACATTTGCCATCTGGACCACACTTTGATGTTGCTTGGCCACATGTGTCCCAATTTTTCATCTGTGAAATGTAGGAAAGTAGTTATTCTTATTTTGTGCTCTTCTTAGTGTGCAATTATAATTGCAAATCCTCCTCCCAGTGCACACGCATCCTCATAAAAACAACCCAAACAGCCTCCCTCTCACACTTCTCATAAGAAATTACTGTTCCATATATATGTGCCCTTAAATCCCTCTCGTTGACTCAGTGTTAAAAGGTAACATCCATGTGCTTACTTTCCCAGATGAAATTAATGGCACTTGTACATGTTTGATATTGACAGTAATATTTCCAGTACTGGTATGTATTCATTATAGGAACTATGTGCCAGAAACTCTTTCACACTTGGAATAAAGACTAGAAACCTAGTGTCAGTCTCATCAGCACATAGTTAAGAAAAACCTGCTTCTCTGCATATGTGTGTGCCCACGATCTCTGACAGATGATACATCATCATAATAGGTACCCATTTATTTCCAAAAGAACTGATTTTATTATTATCCTGAGTTGACAGAAATTCAATGACAAATCTTTGAGCTGAGTGAGCTTAGGAGTGTATTACATGAAGGAAAGACACATTTTAAAAAAATATATCACCATTGCTTCCATCTTCATATTTGAGAAGCTTAGATTTTAGGTTTCTTCTTCCATGATGCCAAGTGCATTGTGAACATATAATCATGTTGCGCAAGGGTTGTGCTGCTTTTATCTCTCTATGCAGAGTTTTAAAAACAGTGCTTGAATTATCAGCAATCTCGGTTTTCAAAGAGTGACCTACCTTGTTACTGAGACTCTGAAAATTACAGGGACTGTTTTGTTCTGCTACTGAGTAGACAATGGGCATAATCTATAATGTGAACTATTTTCCAGATCCATTGATTGCCGTGGAAAGACCTTTAAGCATGTTTGATGAACTTTTCCGTGAAATCAATGAAGCTTTAGAGTGCTGAACTTTGGCTGCATCAAGCCCATTGTTTTTCCTTGCTTACTATCTTCAAAGGTTATCTTTTTCTTTTTTGAAAAATAAAGCATGATCAGTTCATGGCACCCACAAAAGCAGAGCTAGGAAAAGTTAATTTTTGGACTGTGTGATGTTAACATACATTGTTATGTAGCTCATGTGTCTGTTCTATTGTTGTTGTGTGCCTTCAAGTTGTTTCCAACTTACAGTGACACAAGGTGACTCTGTCACAGGATCTTCTTGGCAAGATTTATTCAGAGGGGGTTGGCCATTGCTGTCTGCTGAGGCTGAGAGAATGTGACTTACCCAAGGTCATCCTGTTGATTTCTGTGGTCTCAAGTGGAAATTCAAATCCTTATCTCCCAGAATCCTAGTCCAACACTCAAAACTACTACACAGCACTGTCTTTCTGTTCAGTAATGTAATTTGGTAAGTCAGGCCAGAGTAGTGTATGAGACTGATGAGCTAGTATGGAATTTCTGACACGAAGTGTGCATTTGCTTGTAGATGGAATGCGGTTGAGGGTGACAGAGGTGAAGATGTTGTTTGAGCCAAGATTTGAAGGGAACAGATGGGAACTTTGATATGAGAGGGAGACTGTGGGGAAAGGATTTACATTTATTTGCTAGGACTTAGGTCTGTAGCATAGTATTGATGATAGAAGGTATACTAGAAAGTAGCTAAGAGCTGAATATTACACATATAAGTTGTAATCATCATTGTCAATTATAAGCACACCTCCTGCCTGATTACTTCTGCCAGAGATATAGTTAAGTGGATCTGGGAAGCCTAACAGTACACACTATTAAAAGTTAAGAGATAGATCCTGTTGGAAAGAGTGTGTGAAGGCATTTGTTACTGTGCGGGACCAAGAAATGTGCAAGGTGATGATTCAAGGTAAGGTTACTACATAGTTCAGGTTCCAGAATCTCCCAGCCAGATTTTTGAGTAGATTGTAGACCCAGAAAGCTGTTGTGGCCTTCTTCACTATACACACACACACACCCACACCCACACACACAATTTTTGAACTGTATATTTTACTGACAATATACGTCCCCTTTCAAAGTGGCACAACTGCTGACTGTACCTACACTGATACTCCATTTTTTTTTTCCAGTGTTGAAGGTCACTTTGTGATTACCAGGGAAAAAACAGCAACATCCACATGCTGCTACCTCCTAGGTTTTCCTGCAGCACCTCACAACATATTTGGATGTTACAGTTGCTTTCCTATGATTTGATCTCACATACTGAACTCTGTGTGTGTGATTAACAGAATCAACTGCCTAGTTCTTTCTCACCCGACTGTTGTCTTATGGGGAACACAAGTGACAATCAAGTGGAAAATCAGGCTGGTCCCACTCATGTGGTCTTAGCATTGGCAGCTGTTATATAGTCATATACCATGTACCACAAGAAAACATCTCCCACATCTCTGAGTGCATCTAAAGCAAGCTCTTGCATTACCCCAGCATGTAGTCAGTAAGTAAGGAGAACTTTGCCATGCCTCAGGTGTAAAATTATTTTCCATATATTCTTTGCCTTGAGTGGCAAAGAAATGTGCTGCTGCCCTTTAAAATAACTCTTTTGGAAAACCTCTAGAATATCGATAGGCGTGCACGCACACACACACACATGTGCGAACACACACACACACACACACACACGGATTGCTGTGGCTTTCTTACTAAGACTGCCCATGCCAGCTTAATGGAAATAGGCTGTCATCTAGAATCAAACATATTTGCAAGACAAAAGCAGACTTTGATATCTCTTCCCTGGGTAAAAGGAGAGCTGTTTCACAAAGAGAAAGGCTGTTGATGAGTTTTGCTGCTATCGTGCCTAAGCTCAAAGTTCTGTCGTGAATGTGCACATTCTGAGCTGCGTTCAACATTAGGCAAGCAGGCTCTTATCCAAGTTATGGATCTTTTAGTCTTGCTCCTCATTCCTTCATGCATACCTCAGTCCTTCATAACAGATTTCAGAGGGTGACATAGGAGGTACAGAAGCAGAAAGCTCCAGTTCATGGCAGACGCTACTCTGTTGGTGGATTGGGCAGAACTCACTGTCATTCTCTAGCATAAGTGCTTTTAAAAGAAAATCTTGTGTTCAGACCCATTATAGGAAGGGTACTGAAAGTATAATGAAAGTATAATGGCCAACGTGACTATGCGTTCATATAAATCTAAGCTCAGACCTTAGTTACCTTGGCTAAGAGAGGGAGATAGCTGGGAAGGTCAGCCAAAAGGGTAGAAAAAGCCAAAAAGCTAGGAGCTTTTTAATTTGCTCAGTTAGCAACTAAGGCAACAACTGAATTTCAGAAATATGAACAATGTGGAAAAACACATAGAGATTCCTTCTTTGACTCTGTTTCTCTTTCATAATACTATGGCCTGAAGGCACTCAAGGAAAATGATTGACCAATATCACTCCTTCTACACTTCAAAGGAATTTAAGGTTCATATAGGCTAGATCCATCCATACGTCATCATTATCACTGTGCTCTGCCAATGAACATCCATACTTATGAAAAAGCATATGACTGATATGCCCATAAAGAGGCTTGACTTTCTGAGCACTCATATGTCCCTATGGGCTGGAGCTCTCTGGAAAAGGGCAAATAACTCTTTCCAAATAACATCAAATGTTGTTACCTCAAAGGGCGGGCGACCTTGAGGTCCACCAGCAATGCCAGTGTCTCCTTTAAAAGGTGGGAATTATAATTCAAAAGAAGACCTGTGAGAGGAGAGTAACTACAGGAGCTTTTAACCTATGTGTACACAACTAACTGTAGGACACCAGTTGAGAGTCAAAATAACGTTTTACTGGAGAATCGCAGACACATGCAAGAAATAAAGCAGTCTCACAAGCCATACAAGGCTGGCAAAGGGAAAGGAGAGAAAGGTTGGATAGTGAGAGATTTCAGGCGTATTATTTACCAGTCCTGAAGCAGAGGATTGAGGAGAGATGGTTCAAACACAAGAGTTTAGGGGCAGCACAGAGGAAAGAGAGTCCGGCATGCAGAGTGATGCCCAGAGTGATAGTGTGTTGCCGTGTTGCAAAATTACCTGGGCTGCAGGTTTTTATATCCTTTTTCTCACCCTGAAGGGGCAAGTGTCAACTGCTCTCTGGCAGAGTAAACAAAAGGGTCCAGAATGGACAGGTTGTCTTACTTTGGGTGACAAAACATTGATAGGAGTCCTAACAGCCTCTTAATGTCTTGTTTGAGTAAGGTGAATGGGGAAAGTTTTGGTAGGAAATATCCACAGCAGGGGTGCTTGCCTGCCACCCCGAGCAGGTTTGTTGACTATTATATTTAGATGTCAGCTCATTGACAGGATTACTAGAAGTCTGTTTTCTCCAGGATTTCTTGCTTAACTCTTCTTGACCTTATGACCTGGCTATGCTGACCTAGCCCAGGTTTACAGTCAGTCCTGCTTGCAGCATGTTTCCCAGTCATAAGTGTAATATTTTTAATATTTCATGCTAATTAAATGGTATCTCTTGCCAATCATGCTAGGCCACATGATAAGGGTGTACGCCAAGGGAGCATGGAGGTGGGAGGATGAGGGGTAGTAGCAGATGAGGGGCTGGCATGTGTGGCCCAGGAAAGCAGACACTCCATGCCTTCGTTTGCCACATAAAGAGGTTCATTCACATATTCAAGGCAGACAGAAGAAAGTACTTTACAGACTGTGTTCCTAGTTTATGAGATTCACTACCACAAGACATGGTAGCGTAAGCTACACACTTAAGTACATCTACAAACAGATTAGACAAACATCTGAAGGCCAAGCCTATCAATAGGTAAAATAAACTTCCTCTGTTTAAAAGACAGGTCTTTTCTTTCAAACCTGTCCTTCACATATTGATCACATATTGACATCTATTCACCAGTTGATTTTTCACTGATCCCCAGTCAACTCTGGTCCTGCATGCCTTTTTGTGCATTACCTCAGGGGCCTGGTGGGTTGAAAGGTGATAGACAAATGCGGTAAATAGACAGAGTAAAGTACAGTAGAGTAATGAAATAGCCAGAAATTAATTCAAGCATGCCCATAGCCCAGCAATGCAATTCTAGTAACACCTGCTCAAAAGTAAAATCTGATGAATGTAATGGATCTACATCCAGCTAAGTGTATATAGGAGTGAATCTCAAATACTCACTTTTTTTTCTGGAAATGTTCATCATAAATGTATCACCATCATCATCATTTATTAATTTATTTATATAGCGCCATTACTGTACCTGGCACTTTAACAGTAAAATACCAACAAAAAAATCCAGGTTCCCTTCCTTAGGCATAAGATCTAATTAAGCATGACACACAAGGAAAAGGAGATGGCAGTGTGGGAAGGGATTAACTCTAGCAGATACTGCCTCTTCCCTCCCTTTGTGTCCAGGCACTAGCAGTGGGGATGGAGAGAGAGAGGGAGAACTTTTTGTCTGCTTCTGAGCCTAGACATAATGGAGCTGTGCCTGCCTTTTCTTCCCTCCTTCTGTGGCCAGGGCAGTGGCACCTGGGATGAAGGGAGGGCCTTTTATCTGCTTCTGGGTCTAGGCAGGGTGAAGCTGTGCCTGCCTCTTCTCTTTTTCCAGGGCCACAAGAGTGGCATTGGGAATAGAGAGAGTCTTTCATCAACTTCTGTGTACTACATACATGTACTGTGAGAACTAATTGTCTTTGTTATTAGTTTTAATTGGTAATGATGACAGCTATGCTGTAATCTGTTCAATGACTGATGGGCAATGAAGGTTAATATTTTGGGGGTTTATGTCTCCAATATATATCTCCTACTTACAAATTGACCTTGTAAGTCAGATGATCAAATACATAGACCTAGGTTAGATATTGCATTTGCTAAGAGGTTCTTAGCACCTTTACAGCAAAATTTACACTTGTTGGCAATAGAACTTGACACATCATGTAATGCATTTTCTCACCTCTAATTAGCAAATGGTACTGATGCAGATTATAAGTGAAGAAACTAACCTGACTTACTTGGTGAGTTCTACTAGAACAATATATCCAAGGAGAGGGAAATGCACAATGCAGCGTATAAATATACTGTCTAAACCAGCTCAAGGACACTGAGACAGAGATATCAAATGGTATGATAAAACTATGGTTATTTTCTATTTATGACCTTTTTTATCAGCTTTCCCCAGTCTGTTGCCTTCCAGATGTATTGGATTACATTCTGGCTGGGGCAGATGGAAGTTGAAGTCTAAAATATCTGGAGGGCACCATGTTGGGGAAGGCTGTGTTTTGTATTCATTCTATTGGTAATTCATGGGTAAGGTCACAAGTCAAATCATGGACTTCCCTGGTATGTTTCAAGATTTTGAAGTCAAACAGTTCCTGAATTTGGAAACAGTATCTCACATTAAACTCTAGGGGAAATGAACAATAATACATTTATATAAAGTTGATTTTTACTTACAACTCCTTGCAGTCAAATATACTTATATCTCCAGTCAAATTATCATACAGTAATTCAAATGGAATTTACTGTAATAAAATATGGCAAACCAGAGCTGTTCCTATCATTCATCAGGTAAGATGAAAAAGTTTACCTTAGGCAACAGATGACCAATTACATGTATTATTCTGTTTCTATTACCAGAGGAGGGACATCATTTGGAATTCAGATTCTGGATGTTCTGTCTGAGAGCACTGAAATGCCGTTACTGCAGCAAGTTGCTATGCAATGTCTCATACTGAGAGGACACTGGCAGTAGTGGTTTGTGAATGAGTTGCCAAAATATAGGGCAAAAGTCTGAAAATAATTGAAGTGTCTTGTCTTGCATTCTAGTGAGTATATCTAAACATTCCTTTCCATTCTTTCTCTCTCATTCTCTTTCCTCTCCCTTCTTCCCCTCTCTTTTCCCACTTACTGTCAGGAAGGGCCACTTCTGAAGGGCCAAGTCAGCAAAGCCTGGTATCAACAGAGACTAATGGCGGCGGCAGCTACAACAGTGAGTGGATTTGGTTGGGGTGGGGGCAGTAGAACTAAAGGATGATACTGTCAAGAGGTGAACCTCTGAAATGTTTTGGGATGGCCTTTGCTGAAAAGTTGGAGGATATGTTTTCCATCTGTATTAGGCCTGTTGGTAAAGTTCCTGGTATCCTCAAATGAAGACCAGCAGGATGGGGCCCATAACTTCTACCCACAGCTTTCAATTCCAGCCACTTCTTCTGATAGACCCATAGTGTTTGTTCCTTTGTTGTTTATAAAGACATTTCAGTGGTATAAGCCAGTGCAGGGAAACAGAGGCATGGAGCCAGCTGTACAGTTAGTAGATCATCAGCTAAATGATCCCCATCATTGGCATGTGTTGATGGGCCTCTGCCAGTCCCAGTTTGTTGCTGAACAGGAGCATTGATTTATGATGCAGCATATGCTTCTCTGCTCTATTTTTAGAATGGGCAGAGAGATCCTGTCTTCTGCACAGCATGATCATCTTTAAGAAAATGAATCCTAATAATAATTTGGTCCTGCTTTCCACAACAAAGGTTTGCAAAGGATCTAGCTTTATTTTATTTATTTTTTAACAAGTGTTCTTTTTCTAGAATGAAGGGAAAGAGGAGCCATTTTTTACCAGCTGTAGATAAAAGACAAGGGGCTAACTTAAATTATTAGTCCAGATTGGGTTAGAACCACTGCATCAATGGGGTTTTAAATAAACATGGATTTACCCAGTTTTCATTGATTAATGAGTCTACTCAAGTTGGGAATAAAAGTTGGATTTGGCTCATAATATAAGTTGTCCCTAACTTCAAGAAACACTATCTGACATAGATGCTTAGGACTTCTGCAGGATTGTTTTCACAATGACAAGGAATTCTGAAGCCCATAGCCCCATTAACTGCACTGATAGGTAATATTAATTCAGTTAGAGGCAAAAGAAAACAACAAATGAAATCAATGTTATACGATGGAGAAAAAGTTCTAGTTTCTGGGTGGAGGTGGTATGAGATAAAACATCTGGACAAATGACAATGAGCAGAAATATAGGGAAATAGGATGAAAATCAAATGGCTTGGCTGAATGCTGTCAGTAGAGACATAATGGTGGTCAGCATGCATGGAACTGAAAAATATGAGCATCCTGGAATAAATCCAAATGGAGGAAAAGGATCTTTGGGAAGTACACTGAGACTAACATTGCATTAATATAAATATAGTTAAATATGGCCTGAATTATTTTGCTAGTCCTAACTGAAGTGGACTCAATGAATCAATGAGATGTTTAGCTATATGTTGACTTACCATTCAACAATTGATTGACTGGGTCTACTCCAGTTAGAACTAACCAACAGGATTCCAGTTTATAAGTGTTAATATGAGCAAATGATATGGGAGCAGGATCTACACTACCATAGTTTTGCTGCTCTTTCTTCCTTTAAATTTGTCTGTCAGAATCAGGGACAGGAACATCTGTCAGTTTCACTTTCTCCTGTACTCAGGTTACTTGACACAGACTTTTTGGTTCTGATTATCTTTTTTAAATGTCAATCTAAATTCTTCAAAAACAAAGTGAAACAAAATTTCCCCTTGTTTATACAAATCAAATTCAATGGGTACAGATAGTCTTAGTGTACTTGAAGTACACTATCATACGTGTCTGTCGTGCAGGTGTTAAAGAGGTTGCAACCTGAATAGCACTACCATGATTGAATAATAAAGATTTCAGTTCAGAGACTGAAAGCCTTCTGTCTTCACTGGGTGAAGATGTCATTTTTGATTTCTACAACGTTCATTTTTAAAAAAAAAAAAAATAATAATCTGCAATTCTTCCCAAACAATATTCTTTCCAATATGAGGACGTTTTAATAATTTCTTTCCTAACTGAAACTGAAATGACATTCTCATTCATCTGTTAGAAAGAGCAAAGGATGCAGTATGTGTGAAGTAATTATGAATAAACATGACTTGAGCCATTTTTCAATCATTGTGTGATGCTACCTTATATTATCTGTTTGTGAATTGTCCATAACTGATGCACCTAGGGCAGGGGTAGGATATCATGCAGCCCTCCAGATGTTGTTGAACTACAATTCCCAAAAAGGCTCACATTGACTATGCTGACTAGGCAGTTGGGAGATCCAGTCCAACTATATCTGGATGACTGCATGATCTAACTGATTCAGTTTTCTTGTTCCAGGTGCAGAACAATACCTTAAAACATAAACAAAGGTTTACTTTGTTTTGTTGATACCGAGTGAAAAGATTTGTTTTTCTTTGTAACAGTTTGCACTCTTTTCTGGTGAAGAGAACTTCATTTCACTAAATAAATGTTGCTTGTTTATGTAAGTGACAAAAGCCACTTCTTTACTGAGATGTGTTAAACTCTGGCTAAAGATATCAGTACAGTATGTTTCTTGAGATAACAGAGCCTGTTATGAGCAATTTCTTATGCATGTATAGAACTGTCTTTCATATTGCCGTATTCAGCACACTTCAGCTTTTCTATATATCTTGACTGAGAGAGAGGTGAAGTATTGATTATTGGTTGTCCTTATACCATCCTTCTACCATTGTCTGGTCCCTGCAAAAGAGCAATGCAGAGCATCTTCCCGTGTTATGCCTTGCTCCAACCTTAGACGTAGCCTTAGACATTCCCTTTCTTTATGCTTTTCCCACTCAGCTTCTCCAGACATTCCATTGTTGGCGGTACAAGTGCATGCCCCTTAGAGACTGTGAGGCAGTTTCTTGAATAGAACAGGAGAGAAGTGAAGAGAGGAGGCAGAGAGTGTGCAAACTCCACATTCTGATGGAAGGTGTGTATGCCACAAAGGTCTTTGAGAGAGAGGCATAGGGTAGGACATGGGGGCCCCACATCAAGTGGGGGCTAATGTCTGCATGTGGATGTAAAGGAACCATAGGGGGAAAGTTTGAGAACCACTGATCTAATTGCTACTCTCAACTACAGCAAACCAATTGGTTCAGTGGAATTTACATGAGTGTGGACCTGCCATTCTACGATTCATTCAGTGGGCCTATTGTAGCTGGGATTAGCAGCTGGATTTAGACAGAGAGAATGAATCACAGGAGAGAGAACCACCATGGTGTTGTGGTTTGAGTGTTGGATTTGGACTCTGGGAGGCCAAGGTTCAAATCTCCACTTGACCATGGAAACTCACTCAGTGATGTTGGGTAAGTCACACCCTCTCATTCTCAGAGGAAAGCAAAAGCAAACCTCATCTGAAGAAACCTTGCCAAGAAAACTCTGTGGCAGGGTCACCTTAGGGTCAACATAAGTCAGAAATGACTTGAAGGCACATAAATACGAGACAACCCAATTGCAGCCTGTGATTTAAGTACGCCAGAAGACCAAAACCTTGTCAAGTCATCTTTGTATCTACAGCAACAACATCGAATCTTTCTCTGTCTACATAGTAAACACACATGTACTTTCCTAGGTTTCAGGAACTTACAGCATTGGAGAAAGGCAAATTATTAGGAACCATCTCCATTTATGAGTTTCAGCTTTGGATGGGAAAGGGAGAGAGACATCTTCATTATCCTTTTTGTAGTGAGAGCAGCAGCCATTGATCAGTACAGCAGATTATCAGTATCCAGTAAGTAAGCTGTGCTTCAACTGCCATTAAAGTAGAAGGTAAATTCAGAGCTATTAAGTTTAATAACTTATGGAATAATAAGTTACAGTTTGGTAAATAACACTCGGTGGCTCACTTTGAGTTGATGGGAGAAGACATTAGGAGACAGAAATGTGCATCTTTATGTTTAAAATTTCCCTACTACCTTTCCAGTTCTAGTTTCCAGTTCTACAGCACCATAAAATAAAATGAAAAAACTCTTATTAAAATATGAGCAAGTAGAGTAATATTTCAAAGATTAAAAGTTTCCCACTGTAAAAATGGTCAGAACAGTGGTGTCTTAGCTTGACGTTAAAATTACATCGGTAAAGAGATCAACAGAGTTAACGTGGGAGGACATTTCAGAGACATGGGCCCTTTTCGCATGGCAGTGTACAAGTGAAAGGGCCCCTTGAGTGTCGCGTAAATGTCAGGAGTGGTCTGCATGATGCACTCCCATTTCCGCCACGCTCAAGGCCCGCAAGCGCAGCAAATATGCATTTTCTTATTTTCGGCTTTTAGCTGAAAATAAGCCGCACTTGCGCAAGGCTCACGGGCCTGGGCCACACTCACCTGCAATGCGGAGCCTCTGGAACCGGGTCTATCGCGCATCCTCTCCTCAGTGCAGCCTACAACTCCCAGGCTGCACTGCAGAAGGAAGGGGCAGGCCACGGATGGGGCTCTCGCATGAGCAGGAAAGAGCTGCGGAGCCCGAGCAGCAGGGAAGCAGGAGGCTTGCTAGAGCCTGCCTGCCCAGGCTTTTCACTCAAGGCCCACACTCCAGCAGCATGAGAAGGTAAGCTGTGGAAAAGGCTATGGTTCCACCACTGAGAAGACTACTCCACGCCACAACTCCCAAATCTGAGGAGGATTATCCACTTACAGAAGATCAATTCTCATGGATCTTTAATAGCAGGGAAGTCTATATGACAAGAAATATGTTATGATAGCCTTTTTCAATCTTGTTGCCCTCCATGTATGCTGAGTATGACTACCCTAACCCCATACACTAGCTGTATTAGATGGTAGAAGACTCTTCTCTATGATATTATTTGGGGATTTAAAAGTGATAATCCCACCAGAATATATGCAGACACATCTTTTAAATTACACTCTCTTTTTTCAGTTTTAGTTTCCTGTATCATTGTGAAGTTACCTTGTCTGGTAAGAGCATTTTAAGAGGATTTCAAACTGTTAATTTTTTTTTTCCTTTCTGAGGACAAAAAGCAATAGACTGAGTGTTTTAAAACAACACTCAATAACCATGTTATCCAAGTGATTTGGGCATTATTATCCTGAGTGCTCCTACAGCCTAGAACACATAGTTTTTCTTTGCTGCACCACCACTGGCCTTCCTCTTATTTCTAATTATTTATTAATCTGGACTTTCATTAAAAGGAATTACTTGATTACTCAGTAAAACTCTCTGTAATAAAATGTGTATCCTTTCTCATCTTGAAGGCTTTGTTAGGATAAATACCTATAAATTTTAAGCTGAAACATTCTATTGTTGTTGTGTGCCTTCAAGTCATTTCCAATTTACGACAGCCCTAAGGTGAACCTATCAATAAATTTTCTTGGCAGGATTTGTTTGGGGAGTGGGATTGCCTTAGCTTTCCTCTGAGACTGAAAGAGTATAACTTGTGCAAGGTCACCCAGTGAGTATCCATGGCTGAGCAGGAATTCAAACCCTGGTTTCCAGAGTCATAATCCAATGTTCAAACCACTACACCATGCTGGCTGTTTTCATTCCATTTTAATTGATTATATTCCAGTCTAATGTAATCAAAAGATCACTATCCATGCAGATGTTTATTATGACTAGCAAGAACAGAGTACAGAAAAAAACCAAAATAATGTAGGATTGCAGCAAACCAAATGAATTAAAACCACAATAATAGGAAGATGTAGACAGCATGCCATTGGTTAGATCTCTTTCAACAGGAAGCCAGATTACGTGCCAAAGATTTGCGTGAATACAAAATTGCCTGCCAGGACAACAGAAAGATAGCAAAACTTGTCTCCCTTGGAAAGGAGTTCCAGGTAGCCACCAGGAAGCCCACCTTCAATTCATATTCCCATAAAATGTCCTTCTGATGGCAGTGATGCTAAGAGAAAGACACATTAGAATAATAATTAAAAAGGAAAAAAGAGGGCAGAATCTCTCCTTAGAACCATAGTTCATTCAAAATGTACTGCATACACATGGTGGTATGTATCTCACACATTCTCCCAAGATTACATTCACCAATCTATCTGTGGAACCTGGAACTCTACTACAAATACTCTGATTATATATACTTTCTTATAAGAGAAAGAATAATGCTGTACAAAAAGAAAGCGTTTGTATTATTCCCCAATCTTCTTTGTGGTGGTCATAGAGATCACAGCAAAAGGGCTGTTTCTCTGGCCTGGTCCTTGTTTTTATTTCTTTTACTTTAATCAACTCTCTGCATACTGATATATCCTAATCTCCTTTTGTGTTTCATTCATTGTCATTTTGCTGCATTGACTCCTCCGCTCCCCCCCCATAATATTAGATTCTACAGTTATCTGTACTTTTAAAATACAAAAATCCTTTCATATTTCTGCTCTTCACCATACTTATGAGTCATACCTCTTTCAGATCTTTAGCCCAACAGAAGAGAACGCAATTTGTTCACATTTGATAATTCTGTGGTAATGAGAATGTTTGAAAAGAGAACTGCCTGTTATAATAAATGTGTGCTTACTTGCATATATACTTGGAGATAACTGCTGTTATCTGTTATGCAGCACCCTGCTTCCAGCATTCTGGAATCTGGATTATTTTAAACAGATCTCCACAGGGCCTAATTTTTCAAGCGGAACCAGCTAAGTTATGCAGTTCAGTAGGTGCAATCCAGTAGAGCCAGTGTGGTGTAGTAGTTTGAGTGTTAGGCTGTGACTCTGGAGACCAAGTTTCAATTCCTTGCTCAGCCATGAAAACCTACTGGGTGACCTTGGGAGCATTACACACTCTCAACCCCAGAACTCCCCATGATAGGTTTGCCTTAGGGTACCCATAAGTCAGAAATTACTTGAAGGTCCACAATGGCAACAACAGATGCAATCTAGCATCTATGGAAACAGATATAGGCAACAGTAGCTCTTGGCCTAATTTCCAAAAACCTCTGAAAGTAATCATTTCAGGCAAAGTATAGGTGAAATCTGTTAGTTCTATTTATTCTGTTTTCTTTTTTTAAAAAAAACAAATGTGGATTTTCATATGTTCTTTAAAAATGAACTAAAGCGAAATGCTCTGCTATCTGCACTAACCAAAATCAATTAATACAGCCATTCTCCCTATGAAAAGGAGCATATTATACTTACCTGCCCTATTTTAATGTTAAGGAGCATCTCAAGAAAAGAGATGCCAATCATAGCTCAGCACTAACATGTTTGATTATATAGGGGTTCTAAGGGAAATTTTTAAGGACTAAACACTGAAAGCAATGGGCACGGATGGACAATTCTGTCAGTTTGTGTTTCTTCACCTAAATTTGTTCCATACTGAAGATATTTTAAAGTGTTTGTCACTGCTTACCAAAAACAAAATTCTCATCCGTTGATATTCCAGTCCTCTGGAAGTGATCTGTTAAGACTAAACAGATCACAGTAGTCTTGGGGTTATGATGGGTGGCTCAATGAAAACATTAACCTAGTGCAAAACATCAGTGTTAAAAAAAATATCAGTTCCAAGATGGGGATGACTGGAAAGACATTAAAAAAAAAAACCCTGCCATATTGTAATATCTATGATTTATGAGTGTACATCTAGTGGGTTTGTATTCCCTCCAAATACCTTGCAACATTTGCTAATAACTAATGTCACAGACCTTCAGTTTGCACAGAGTATGAATGGAGGGCGGGATCTAGAGCAGCTCAAAATACTATAAAACACTTTATAGGCAGTCCAAACAATGGAGCACCTTCCTCCAACCAGGTATGGAGCTCAGTCAAGAACTGTTATAGTTCCTAAGTAAAATTAGAAGTGGCAGTCAAATATTCCATGTAGTCTTCATTGCTATCAGGACCTTCTATTGATGTTATCACCAGGCTATCATTAATTTCCCGCATTTTTCATACATGAAAAGGAAGTTGCTAATGAATAGAACTGTAAAGTAAAAACTAAATGTTTAAGTGGGTGTGAGCACTGGCCTGTGATCATTCATTCATTCATTGTGTACATTAGTTTGCTGGGTCTGTGGCAAACAGTTATATCATATCCAAGGAACAAGAAACTACATTGTGTACTGCATTACAACAGGACATAAAAATATTGAGATTGTCAATCAGTTAAATGATATGGTGGCATTAGCCATTACAGAGTTATGACTAATGGCAGGTTTCCACCTTACTCCATAGAGTAGAATAGTGGACTCCATTTTGGGTGCTGTGGCTTTTGCTTTGTTTCTTTCTTGGGAACATTCCTATTATGATCAGTGTTCACTGATGCTCAAGTCTGCCTCTCAGTCCTGCCACCTTCTGAGAGCTAGAAGTCTCTACCTGTAAGCAAGAAAAAGGGTTCAGGAATTCAGGAACATTTGTCTGGAAGAATGGAAAGAATTTTCCAAGACTTGAGGGGGCAAAGTGAGAGAAGGGCTTCTCAAGTGTCCAGAAATGCTGACAAGGGGAATCCTTCTCAAGACCCTTTCTCACTTCCCCCAACCCTTAAAATACATTCAAGGATTATTCCTACTCCACCAGCAAAACTTACCCTCCACCCTTCAACATAGCCATGTAGTGGCTGCCAGGAGGGCAGGAGCAGGTGAGCAATGAGGATTACCACTAGTTCTAAAAGGTAGCCCATTGGGTAAGAAACAAAATATTTCAAAACAAGTTCCAGTCCACTGCAGCTGACCTGTTTTCTCTCTTGACAATAGTTTCTCAAATTTTACCTCCATTTTCTTTAATATAAATCTTTGCCCTTGTGGCTGACATGGATAACCTCTGTTGCTATTGCCTTGCCTTACCTCCTTCCCTTGCTCGGCCTCTACCTTGCCCAGTCCCTTTCTTTCCTCTGTTGCCCCGTCTCATGACATTGCCATGCCTCCCTCACTCTTTGCATCCTGCTGTTGCCCTTCTCACCCTTCCCTCTTTTTCCTCATCTTGTATTACTCAGCTCCCTCTGTTTCATCTTTACCTCATGCCTTATTCCATTGGTTCTTATATTCTGCCACTTAACCATTTTTTTCCTTTCCTTTCCCCCTCTCTTGCTTCATAGCACACTTTCCCCATGCCTGCCTTCCTTCCTTGTTTCTTGCATTCATCCACCTGCATCTCTCTGCTTCCTTGGCTTACTTCACGCTTCAATATTCCCCTTCCCCTGCACTCGTGCCAAATCTGTTATCCTCCTCACCCACATACCTCACTTAGCACTGCATCCTGCCATCCCCAAAGGAAAAGCAGCTGCACAAAAGTACCAGTGTTCCTTTAAACAGAAGGCAGGCGAGCAGGCAGGGAGGAGAAGGCAGTGTTGCTCCTGCTGTACCACTGCTGAGGAACAGAGGAGAAAAGAGACAAAGCAAGAGGATGGTAGGTAGTGGCAGGGAGAGTGGTGGAGGAAGGATGTTAAGTGGGGAGGAAAGAAGGTGATGATAATGAGAGTTACTCCATTCTTGTCATGTCAGGCAGTGGGAAACCTTTATCTGCCCCTCATAAAATGGAACCGTTTTTTTCCTGGAAATCTATTCAGAGTTACTAATATTGCTACACTAAGTCATGCAGAAGCAAGTGAGCAAAAACAGGAGACTCCACGACACCTTAAGCACTAATAATTTTGTTGTGGCGGTCTCTGATTTTACCCTATAGTCCTCATTCTCTCTCTTCATTCCAATAGTTCAATTACTTTCTGCACAATCCTTGCAAGGAGCTTGGTAAAACATAGCTAGACTTTCACCTCGAAGCAAGACCTTCGTTCAGAACTGTAACACTGAACTAGGGAACTGGAAAAGAAAGGGTCAGGTCTACAAATATAAATTTATAACGTTAGTCATAAGTGTGAGACTTACTTCATTAGCCCCTCTGGAGTTTGGGAAGCTTATTTTTATGAGTTATATGCCATTAAAGAATCCCCTACTTTTCAAGTGAATCATATTACCAGGAATTTGCCAGAATGGCAACCAGTATCAATTGCTGAAGTGACAGAGCTTGCAAACCAACTTAAACCAGGCAAGGCCCCAGGGGATGATGGTATTCCTCTTGAGCTAATCAAATGCAACATAGATTGGTGGGCCCCAATTTTGGCAAATCTTTTTACATATATTGATAAGAATGCCCACATGCCATTTGATTGGAATACGGCTATTATTATTCCAATCTTTAAGAAAGGTAAGAAGGATAATCCAGCAAATTATCGCCCAGTTAGTCTGTAATCTATAATTAGTAAAATCTATGCTAGACACTTATACTGGAAATTGCAGTATTGGATGGACACAAAAAATGTTCTGGCTGATGAGCAAGCAAGTTTTAGACCAGGAAGATCTACTTTGGACCAGGCCGTAATCCTACAACAACTGGTGGAAAAATACCTTAGTAAAGCTAAAGGGTCCTTGTTTGCAGCTTTTATTGACCTTAAATCTGCCTTTGTTTTTATCTCTAGAGATAGACTGTGGCACAAGCTAGAAGCCTCTTCAGTAGAGCGTTGCTTATTATTGCTTATTTACAAGCTACATGAAAATACAGCCTTGAAAATAAGGTGTAATTTGGAAGGTCAGCTGTCCAATAAAGTCTTTACACATAATGGAGTTAAAGCAAGGATGTATACTAGCCCCATTGTTATTTAATTTTTATATTAACTCAATGGTTGCTGCTCTTAGTCAGTTAGATTTTCACCCTCCCAAGTTAGCGGGTAGGCATCTTTCAGTGTTGCTATATGCAGATGATGCAGTAATACTGTCGCAAACACCCATTGGCTTACAGAGAGCATTGTGTGCTCTAACACAGTATAGCCAAGAGGAAGGACTCCAAATAAATTATGAGAAAACTAAAATTATGGTGTTCACAAAAAGACCGAAGCTGTATAAATGGATGATAAATGAATATAGGATTAAACAAATAAGGACCTTTAAGTATCTTGGTGTTGTATTCCAGTCAAATGGAAATTGTAAGGCACATGCAGAATATGTTACACAAGTAGCACAGAAATCCACATCCATAATTCAAAAAAATTTTTATACTAAAGGAGGGCAATATGTTCCAGCTGCCCTAAGGTTGTTTCAGGCCAAATCTATTAGTCAACTACTTTATGGTGTTCAGCTAGGTCCTTATTCTTCTTTCACTACCTTAGAAATAGTTCAATCAAAATTTCTGAGGGCCATCTTGCAAATACCATGTTGGGTCTGCAAAGCAGCTTTGCGGTTGGAGGTGGGCTTCCTGAAAGTTGAATCTAGGGCTTGGTTAGCTATTTTTAGTTTTTGGCTGAAATTAAGTTTTCAACCAAGTGGTTTAGCTTCCTTAGCATTTCAAGATAATTTCCAATCAGTATGGAAAAAAGCCATATTTGCTAAACTCAGATTATATGGTTTTTCTGAGGAGTACTTTTTACATGTGGGATTTGACGTAGCTAGTCAAACCCTTAGACAGCAAATTGTGGATATGGAGAGGCAGCATGACTTAGAGGCAACTTCAAATAATATATTAATTGACACTGCACTGATATCCTACAAGCCAGCTAGTTATTTTTATTTACTTTTAATATCAAATCAACGTAGAGCTTTTACTCTTGCCCGATTAAATGCTTTGCCATCAGCAATACAAGAAGGGAAATTTTAAAAGATTCCATACGATCAACGTAAATGCCCCTGCAATTCTGGTGAAATTGAAACAATAACTCACGTTCTTCTGCACTGCCCTTATTATCTTGAAATCCGGGAAACACTTATTGAACTGTATATAAAGGCATTCCCTGGACGTTCAGAGGCCTTTTATACTCTCTTACTGATGTCAGGGCAAAATACAGGGATGTTGACCAAGATAGCAAAATGTTGTGCTGTTGCAATTAAAATTTGCGAAAATAAGGTTTTAGTAAATGCTTAGGTTTTATTATAGGAATATGTACCTATATTTTATGTTTATGTCATATATTTTATACAATTTATGTTTATATTTATACTTTGCTAATGCTACCAGATGTATGTATATCATGTATGTAGATGAATTTTCAAATTTGGTCATTAACCGCAATAAAAATTGATTGATACTTCATTAGCTGAACTCACTGAAAGGTAGTAGCAGGCTTGTTTCTCACAATACAATAAGTCAGAATAGTGACTGCACATTTTACCTCATATCTTAGCTCTTGCAAGCTCTAGAAACCTTTTTTTTTTTTAAGTGGTATCTTGGAATTTGAGTCAGCAAATGATAGAGACAGACAGCAGGTGACATGTCTAGAATCTGGCTAAAACCTGGTCAACCAGATAAAATGGCAACTGTGGTATTCCTGCCTCTCCCCATTCTGCTGGAATCTGGTCTTCTGATACCAAAAGCCCACTGTTGATACTTGCCCAAAATGTTTCATTAAGTTTGTTAAAGAAGTTTGTATATTGCTAGAAGTGTCAACATAGCTTTTTCTTAAAAAGAAGTATAACATAATCCAGATTAATAAACAAAATATAACACTTGTTATAGAAGGAAAAGCCACCTTTAATATTTTCAGGGGCCCCTTCACACCACACAATTATAGAAGTCTTATTCTGCTTTTTCTGCCATGGCTGCATTCCTATGAAATTCTGGGTTTTGTAGTTTGCCGAGGCCCTAAAATCTCTCTAGCTGAGAGTTCTAAATGCCCCTCCCAAAACTGCAAATTCCATAAGCAGTTCAAGGAGTATCATGGCATTATAATTCTTTAGTGTGAAAGGGCTGTTTTCTCTTATAGAACTATACTAACACCATTGAAATGGACACTGAATATCCAAACAAAATTTCTCTTTTAACTTCCAGCCTCACTAATCAAAATCTTAATACACCAAATGAAATACTTCCCAGTTGTTGTTTCGCGTTATAGTACCTTCTCTAAGTGTTCAGAAGTCTTCACATGCATTATCTACTCATAATCCTTAGAACAATTGCACGTTATTTATTCTCCATTTTGCAGACAGAAGGTTGGTTTCCTAAAATCACCTGGTGAGTTTGTGATAGAGGTGAAATTCTAATAAAACTTTACTTGATTAATTTGCCAAGCAACTGATTAGAGCTGGTGCCTTGAGTGAACATCCAGAAAAAGATTAATTGTTATTGTTGTTCATTTTTAAAATGGTCTGTTGAAAATCTTGCCATCGCTAAAAGATGTTTATGAGCAAAGTACATATGGGGGCAATAGGGAGGGAGCTCCATTCAGCATTTCAGGATATAATTGTGGGCGGAGGAGATACATTATAAATTCTGAGCTGCATACAACACTTATAAATCCAATAAATGACCAAAAAGACCTGATTGTTCTTAACAACTGTTAAATCCACAAGAAGATATTTTTGTGATACATCTGTTAGAATTTTCAGCAGAAGAGGGAGTCTTGAAAACAGTTATCTCCAAAGATACCTTGTATTCCCTTGACAAGAAACACAATATACAAGATTATTTGCAGACAAAGTTTCTTTTTTAGAAAGGGAAGGAAAGTTCCCTCTCATCTGTCTGCAATAAAACCTGTCCAAATTGCTTCAGAGAACATCTGATTTAATTTAGTCATCTTTTCTATTGGCCTTAATTGGGCGTCATCACATTACCTAATAAGTTTTAATTAATTAAAATCATGTTGACATTCCAATGGGGGAGCTGTGGTGCTTAATCAGCAGTTTTAGCAGAAAGCAGGTTTCCTGGCATTTAAATTGGAACTTCCACATTCTCAGATTTACTCAATAGGGAATAATTAGATTCAATTAAACATTCATGCGATATTAGCACTGAAAAAGAAAGGCATGTTCAACTAATGCAAGTTCAGATAGGCAAGCATTCCATTGTTCTGAATGAGAAGAGTGTGTGGTCTCTTGGTTATTTGAGACCCAAAATGCAATCTGTTTAGCAGAAATGGGAATCATGCAGCCCTCCAGATGCTGTTGGATGACAGTTCCTAGCAACCATATCCAGCTTATCCAGTTGTAAGGAATTCTGGGAGGCACAGTCCAACAACATCTGGTGGCTGCATCATTCCTACTTGTGCTATAAAGGAACCATAGTCATTGAAGAGCAATGTAGTAATACATTGGCTTAGGGTCCAAACAAAATTTTGTAGTAGGTATACAGGAGAAGAATGGCAGGTTGGCTTTAGGGCAGCAGTAGTGAATGTGGAGCCTCCTGAATGTGTTTCAAGTACAATTCCTATCTGTATAAACTATACTCATTTACACACCAGACTGTTAAAGTGCTATTATTCCACTTTCAATATCCTATGGAATCCTTAGGGTTGCAGTTTAGAGAGGGCCCGCCTTTCCAAAGCCAATGAGACTGCGAACATATTGCTTTACAAACAACCACAAAATATTCCTCTTCTGCTAACACAACTGATATAAAGAAGGAAACAGTGGCAGGCAGTATTTTTAAAATAGCCTAATATGTTGAATTGCGTCTTTTACATCAGGGTGGGCAAATTTATGTGGGTCCAAAGGGGCAATATTTTGCCTCTTACATTCATACAGAGTATGAGAAATGCATAAAAACTAGGCAGAACTCCATTTCTGCCATCAAAAATCAGTAATTTTTTAGTGTTGTGTGGGGCATCTACAACTTATTATCTAAGGAGCCTTCCAGGAATGGTAATTTACCACTTATAGCAGCAGGAGTTGTATGGTCCAGGAGAGACACAGATGACCTCCCACCAAAAAAAATAGCCTTAGGGACATGGGGAGCTACATGCAGCCCTGGGATCACCCTTTGCCCAAGTTTATGTCTTTAACAAGAACTGTGACGTATTCCTGTGTGGTGTTTGTGCTACTATTTTACTCCTGATCACACATTACTGAAATTCTGTCACAATACCAAGATGGAATGTGGCATATCAGTCTCAGTGTGTAGCTATGGTAACTACATCCTGCTCACCAAAAAGATGGATTGGAGAGTAAGGAAATAACTTGACAAACAGATTGTAACTGAGGGATACTTTGGAGATTTATCTGTGTAATTTTGCAGTGTATACTTGAGCCACATTTTTTCCTTTGCACAATCTATCTTTCAGTCAATCAATCGTAGCATTGCATCCCATAGGCTGGGAGAAGGATTATGTGGAAGATATAGTATTGTCTTGCTCTTGAATGCCTGAAGACAGGGCTGTGTATATGCTGGAAACACCAGAAAACAAAAGTCAACTTAAGTACTGACACAGAGTTCAGCTTTCTAAGGCCATTTCCATACTACGATGCTATCGTATTATTATTCCACTTTCAACATCCTATGGAATCCTGGGGTTTACAGTTTAGTGAGAGGCATTTAGAATTCTCAGCCAGGGAGCTCTTTGACCTCAGCAAACTACAAACCCCAGAATTCCACAGAATGTTAAAAATGGAATAATAGCACTTATAACAGCGTAGGGCAGAAATGGCCTAAGAATCTCATCTTTGCTCAGATTACCAGCTCTTATGATGAAGAGGGATATTGTGAAGATATCCGTGAAAGCGCATAATTCATAGCAAGCAATTCCACAAATACAAGTAAATAGGTGCCAATAGGTGACTTCAAAATGTACATCATATACCACTGCAGTAATTGTACTACTCTTTCTCTGAAGACTTTAAATGTGGAAGGGTAGGTTAACTATATTTCAAATACATAAAACAAAAAGAACCCCAACCCCAGGAGTATAGCAGGTGGCTGATCCACAAGTATAGCCAGGCTGAGCCCCCTAATTGTGGGCAGTCCAAAATATAAGAACTGAAAAATAAAATTCAGTATTTTCTCCCCAAGGGATGGGTAGACAACACTGCTGCTAATTCCTAGGGAAATTGGATTTTGCAGCAGTAGACACCCCACTGCTGGATAAAAAAATGTGTAAAATCAGTAATCTGTATGAGCCTTTCCCCTGAGCTATGTGCTTCACAAAATCATTTGTATTTCTTTTAAAAGACTTTGGCAGCTTGGGATGTTATCTCTCCTTAAATCATAGCAGATAACCTTGAAATCGTCTGCTTCCTATTCCTTCTCAAAGTCCAGATACTCTGACAACAGTGACACACAGCATGGTCTGGACCCTTAACACAATACAGCCTGTTCAAAATTACTAGTTCTTTTCTGGTGGAGATGTCCTTTTCTTACCCGATCTGGTCAAAATGCCTAGCCTCTTTGCAGTCTCCTCACTCAAAACTACACGTACTGAATTTTTAAGTTCTTATGCTTGGGGAAGCCCCATTTTTAATTAGGGGCCTCATCCTGGCTAAGCTTGGGGTGTCAGCCAACTGTTAACACTCCTCCATAACATTTTGCTAGCAGCTGCAGGGTCTTGATTCATTGCAGCCATTTGTGTCAAGAAGAAAGTTACTGGTATGATCTGCAAGAATTTTATACTTTCTACTGGCATAAAGTTACTGACTACACCAGGTGCACAGCAATGGAGGCTCAGATTGTGTTTTTCCCCCTTTCTTTTGTTCCGCAGCAGCTGTAAGCCCTGAACTAATGGAATCTTCCTGTTGTATTCTGAAGCAGTGGGGGGCAGTGTTGGTCTGTGGTAGGGAACTGATATATGTCCATTCATGATAATAAAATTTCATTTTAAAAGGCTAACATTGGATGTTTCTCAATATGCACATGTTTGTCAAGTGAAACTTTAAATGTGTACCCATACACTACAGAGAGAGAGAGGGAGAGACCATTAACGGGTCTTTGAGAATAGAGTTTGCTGTCCTAAACTACCTTGAGAGCTGTGAGCTTGGAAAAGTTAAGGGTTTTGGACTATAGCATCCAGGATCCACCCAAGACAGCATGACCATTGGCCATGGTGGCTGAGGAATTCTGAGACCAGCAGTCCAAAACATGCCCCAAGAAAGTCTGTATATCTGCACCTGAGCAGTTTGGAGGCACAGTGCAGTTACTGAAGCCTGAAATGACGCTTAACTGTATGTCAAGTATCAATCCATAATTCTCTTTTCACACTTACTGTTGTAACTCAGTACAGCCACTCAGGTTGCTATTTGCAGCAGAACAATAGTACAGGGAGAAGAAATGGGGCTTCAAAATGGCCCTCAAGCTGTTTTTACTTCTACTAGGGAAAAGATACAGGAGGCAGCATTCTTTCCACAGAAGGGTTAAAAGCTGCTTGAGGGAGACACTAACATGACAGCAAAAGGATCTTCAGAAGTCCTTCTGCCCTTCCTGTACTGGGAATGCTGGCTGGGAATTCTGGGAGCTGTAGACCAAAAAACTAACTTTTCCAAGTTTGGTGAATTGCAATCACAGTGGCTATGTTGTACACAAAGGCCATTTCCACCTTACACTGTTACAGTGCTATTATTCCACTTTCAACATCCTGTGGAATTCTGGGCTTTGTAGTTTACTGAGGCCAAAGACCTCTCTGGCTGAGAATTCTAAAGGCTCCTCCCTAAACTGTAAACCGTAGGATACCATAGGATGTTGCAAGTGCAATAATAGCACTATGGCCTTTTCCGCAACTCATCTTTTCTCAGCGCTGAGGTGCGGGGATCGCACAAGCAGCCTCCAGCAAGAGGCTCTTGCATCCTGGTTCCTTCAGCTCCGCAGCTGCTGACTGCACAAGAGCCCCACCTCTTCCTTCCTCAGTGCAGCCTGGGAGTTTCCCAGGCTGCGCTGGGGCAGGAAGCATGAGCGCCGCAGCTTCGGAGCTCCGCACATACGGCAAGTGTGCGCGGGGCCCCGAAGCGATGCACAATTGCACACCATTTTTGGCTTAAAGCCGAAAATGAAAAAGTGTGCAAGAGGCCCCTACCATATCCTGGAGTGTCGCGCAACTGTGAGTGTGTCGGGTGGACCGCTCCTCACATTTGCGCAATGCTCAAGGGGCCCTTTTGCATGGCAAATGCCATGCGAAAAGGGCCTATGGCAGTGTAGTGCAGAAATGGCCAAAAGGGAGCTCCAGACAAAACATCAAGGAACCAAATACACTACCTTCAGTAGTCTGGCTCAAGACATTTTGAGCTTTGAGGTAAAGACAAGTATGATTCCACAACACTCCCTGATGAATCTTACTTCAGTACTGGCAATGGGAGAATCAAAGAACAGCTGTGTGGCACACAGTTTTGTCTTCTAGCAAAGAGGACCTGCCAAGAAGACTCAGCAGCAACAGCCAGCAAGAACTAGTACTGTTGCCTTCCCTCCAGTCTCATCTTGTCCTGGAGCATTCTAATTTGGAGGAATGGCCTTTCTGCACTACACTGTTATAGTGCTATTATTCCGCTTTCAACATCCTATGGAATTCTGGTATTTGCACTTTCCTGAGGCCAAAGAGCTCTCTGGCTGAGAATTCTCAAGGCTCCTCCCTAAACTGCAAACCCCAGAATTCCATAGGATGTTGAAAGTGGAGTAATAGCACTATAACAGTATAGTGCAGAAAGACCCGAAGAATCAGATCCTCCATAGCCAGAAGCCATTGAGAATCACTCTGAAGATAGTGCCCACTTGGTGGAGTATTCTCCCTGAAGAGGCAAGAAATTTCCGAGTTAGAGAGGCAGGGCTTTCTCTTGGCCCAAGATGAATGTAAGAGAAAGAGAGGGCCTGTAGAAAACCCAATGAACTGCCCACCCACTTGGGAATACTCTTTCAGAGTAGAAGGCTCTTCCTAGGGAAACATTATTCTACAGGTTTTTCAGCTGAGCCCTGGCTAGGGCCATTTCCGCACGAGGCTGTTATAGCACTATGATTCCACTTTCCACATCCTATGGAATCCTGGAGTTTGTAGTTTCAGGAGGGGCCAGCTGGCCCCTCCCAAAACTGCAAACCCCAGGATTCCATAGGATGTTGAAAATGGAATCATAGTGCTATAACAGCCTCATGCGGAAATGGCTTAGGTCTCAGGCAGCTCAAGTGTAAAAGCCTCAGTTCCAGATTTATGGGACTGCTGGAAAGAGCCCTAGTTCTTGTAAGTTGATTCTTGGACTCTTGAGCTGACTGACCCCCTGGTACCTGAATTTGGACTGTGTTTGACTCTGTTCTTGTGTGACCCTTGCTTGACTTGCTGGAACCTCAGACTATTCCTTGACTCTGGTTTTGGCTGAGAGTTTGACACACACACACACACACACACACACACACACCAATTAACTCTCTCTCTGGTAAGACTTGTTTCACATGATCCTAGTATTGGAGATGGAAAGAATAGACATAATTATTCATTCTCCTATCAGAAAACTTGTTTCCTGACAGTTGAGAAATCCCATGGGGAAGAATAATAGAGCCGTGGGTATTCTGTGCAGTTTTCTCCTTGTGTTTGAATACTGTGAAGTAGAGGAATTATTCTACAGAAAAAAACATGTAGAGTTTTTGTGTGTGAAAACAATTTCCTGCAGAGAAAACACTTTTTCCTGCACAAATAAGAAGTTTTTTGGCCTTGCTGAAATGGACCCTGAGAATATCTTGACCTTGCATCTAGAACGCACATAGTCTTGACCTGGTTGGATCAGGACACTCCAGCACTTGCTAGTGAGCTGGTTGTCCCTGTCTGAGTAATGGTAGCGATGCAGCTGTTTTAGGAGTGGGAATTATGTAGATTTAGCCCCTGAAGCATACAATGTATTGCAACCTTTTCTATTGGCCCTGTATCTCCAGTGTTGAGTTTGAAAAGCTGACAAGCTTTTGCCAACATGAAAATTAGTGCAGGTACTAAGAAATCATTTTTCCCACCCAGTTTTCTGCAAACTGGGTTTTATTTAAATTTGTTTCGAACAACTTCATCTCAGGAAAAGTTGTTGTTTTGACACTTGTTACAAGTGCTCAGAAACATAGAGGATCAATAAAGGTGGTAACCCTATATGTATACCACTAAGAAGTGTGCAGAGCAGTGACTGGTCTCTGTGAATTACCATGGCATTATCATGACATGCTTATGAGTGCTGCAGTGAACCAAATAAGCCTGCTATTGAAAGTTTAACCACCCTTCAATTTACTGCCATTCAGTTGCAATTGAGTTCTTTTGACCCAGCTGCTAGCCAAAAGATGTCCCTGCCTGTTCACAAGAAAATGGCAGGAAAGGCAATAATAAAAGAAGTTTCAGAAAGAGCATTGTAATTTGTGAAAGAATAGGGAGTCTTTTCTTAGATGACTTTGGAAGCAGAAAATAGTTGAGATTTTTGGCACACACAGAACATGCATGTGTGTGCATACATGTTTTTGTGTGTATACTTTTAAACAACTCAATAAGATAGTTTAATACTAGCAATATGCATCTATTATTTTATATAGGAATAACTTAATAACCAAAGGCCACTCAATGAAGACCACGCCAGATTTAAATGGGAACTTCAAATTTGTGCTCTTAGATATGACCTTTTACTTGCCCTGCACTGCTAACCAGTTTCTGAGGAAAGACATTTTGCTTTTCACCCTTGCAGTTTAGCCAAGGATCATCTTACTTTTACTGCAAGAGAGAGATGCTTATATTCACCTATGTGGAGTTCCTTGACTTAAATCCTGCAGTTGATGTAGAGCTTGGGAGATTACTTTTTTTAAAAGTTGCTTGTTTTTACACATTGTGTCTTTGAGTTTTCTTAGAGTTTGCATTCCTCTGAAAGGTAGCCTACAGCACCTGGCATTCATTGGCAGTCTCCCATCCAGGTGCTAACCAGGGCTGACCTTGCTGAGCTTCTGAGATCAGACAGAGGCCCTTTTCACATGGCATTTTCCATGCGAAAGGGCGCCTGGAGTGTCGCGTGATTGTGAGGAGCGATCTGCACGACACACTCAAAATCGCGCGACACTCTAGGGCAGGGCAGGGCAGGGCAGGGCAGGGCAGGGCAGGGCAGGGCAGGGCAGGGCAGGGCAGGGCAGGGCAGGGCAGGGCAGGGCAGGGGATGTGCCAATTGTGCACCTTTTCATTTTTGGCTAAAAGCTGAAAATGGTGCATGATTGTGCATTGCTCCAGGGCCCCACGTGCACTTACCTGGCATGCGGAGCCTCCGGAGCCACACCAGTCACGCTTCCTGCCCCAGCGCAGCCTGGGAAACTCCCAGGCTGCGCTGCAGAAGGAAGAGGCGGGGCTCTCACGTGAGCAGGCAGCTTGTGCGGAGCTGAAGGACCCAGGACACGAGAGCCTCTCACCAGAGGCTGCTCACATGATCCCCGCACCCCAACGCTGGAAGAAGGTAAGGTGCGGAAAGGGCCAGAGTCCCAAGGTATTTAGGCCAAGTGTTGCTATGCATTACAGTATGTTTTTTATTGGTAGCTACTTGCATTACACATTGCTTTTTATTTGTTTGCCTATACTTTTTAACACACTAGTTTTGATAAAAGAATGGCTTCAAACTCTTGGAGAGAGTACTGGAAATGGCTCCAAAAATGTCTTTAAATGCCCTTTTGAACTGACTTGAAAATATAACACATTGTACTGAAGAGGAAATTTGTTGTCATTTCCACTTGTGATTCAAAATGTTAAGTCGTTGCATATAACTACATTGTTTGTGACTTCTTGTGCTTTCTGATTTAGCTTACTACTTACCCTTTCCTCCAAAATAAGTTTGAGCAACAAAAAAATAACAAAAATCATGCAATTTTAGCAAAAAGACTGAAATACAAATATTCATTAAAAACTGGAGGGAAAAAAATCATATCATCTTGCCCAGTGGGGAGAAAACATTTGATGGTTTGGGTGTGTTCATGTGTGAAAAGGAATAAGCACTAGTTCAGACTTATGCTACCGCTGTTGGAATAATATTCTGTTGGCACAGAAGCAACTTCCAAAGTTTGAGGGTATTGGGATTTGGGGATTTATCGTAGGAGACTACAGTGATTTGATGCTGAGCTTAAGCAGACTGAAATAAGTAATAAGTAAATGCTCTGGAAACTGGTAGCTAAAAGAAATGTGCACTGTATTGTTTCTGGAATCTTTTCAGGGATAGCTCAGTAGAAAAGTCTTAACATAGATTACAAATCCCCTGGAACTGGCTTTCAGGAGTATGGATGTGCTGGCAGCCATTCTGGAAACATGAGTTTGTTCCTTTCAAAGAAAAGACAAGTAACCCTTTTGGAGAAGTAACAGGAAGGAAATAAAGCCTCAAAGTTCCATTCTACATGTCAACAAGTAATTATCTAGAAAGACAAGCTATTGGTGGGGGGGGGCAAATACATGGGTCTACTTGGCTAGTCTTCTTTCTGTCACTCTTCAGTGGTTCAGGTTACACATGGTGGCACTCACCATCCAACAGGAGGGACATAGAATCTGACACAACATCTCTGGCATGCTTCCCTCACACACACGCACGCACACACGCACGCACCACGTTTTGGCCCTTTGACCAACAAAGTTGTGCCGGCAGCAGGATTACATTAGCATGGCTTTCTGCAAGAATCCCACTAATGTTAGAACTACATATTTTCACTGGCAGAGGCATACCTCAAAATATGCCAATATAGGGGCCTTCCACTAAATCCTAGACGTACAGCAAGAGACTGAGTCTTAAGTTAATTATAATAATTATAATAATTGAAATTTTAGTTCACACTGCATATGGTGATAGAATTACATATTGTATTATGACAGAGTCAATTCAGTCTGTGTTTTGTTATTTTTCTTGTTCCAGTGATGTGCAACTCTTCTGAATGAAAGCAACGTTAATTTTTCAGGTTACAAAGAGAGCAGCCCTGTACCATTCTGGTTTCCCTGACAACACTTGTTCTACTATTCAGCACTGTCCTAATATTTTAGATACTACCGCTAGTTAGATGCAGGAAGGTAACAAGCGCACCAGTGGAGGATTCTGTAAAGCATCACGGACTAGTGGAAGAGGGGGTGTACATGCAGTGTCAGATGAAAGAAACGCAAAAATACACATACAGACACACTGGCCAAAAGAGATGGGGAGAAATGGACAAGAAAAATACTGGACAAACCTAGGTGAGCAAGAGATTTCCAAAAATATCCCTTCCTCCCACCATCCTGCGGATGCACCAGAGTTTATCAGAAGACAGAGCCATCTGCTGTAGCGTTTCCTTGGAAAATCCTCATTGTGCTCCTCCCTCAGTCTTTGTCAGTCTTCTCTTGACTATCAGTGAGTGCTCTCCTTTGCACAGACAGTGTAAGTTAAAAGAGAATTTCCTGATGATGTCATCAGCAACCCTGGTCTCTTGCAGGGAATCCCTGAGCTGGGAAGAAAAAATCATTTTTTTTCCTTCAACAAAAAAGGAAACTTCCAGTCATTTTTTTTTAAAAAAAAAACATGCAGCGAGGGACATATGGCACCATTGCAATTTGCATGGCACTCTTCTTAATGGGTTCTTCTGAAAACAGTTTTTGTGAAAAGCGGTCACAGCAAAAAGCAGCCCACAGCCCCAGAACAGCTGCTTGTAAAAGATTGCTAGACAGCTATGGCAGTCCTGCACTGGCAGCGTTCCTTAATCCACGTGCTATTAGAGAATCAAAGCAGGTGTGATGAAAAATTGAATGATTTCTTTGACTCTCAGATAGCAAGCCTGCACCATTCTTTCAAAGTGAGTGGTGTTTCCCTCCCTGCATCGTCTTAAGGAAATTGACAGAAAGGGCTGGAGGTGACGAGCCGTGTATGCTTCATCACCGTTGGTGTTCTGCAATTTTGCAGGTTGTGCACTATATTAGTGAAATTGACTTGAGCACTGTTTTTGTTATTCTGTATACAAATTTTTTTTTCTCTGCATTTTCTACTCCTGAGTGCAGAAAAAAGTCTGAAAGGGGTATGAGGGCGGCACTATGTAAAAATGTCAGGAGATGATCATCTTAATGTATGTTCGACTCCCTATAGAAGCCAAGCAGGCAGGTAAACACATACACAGAGAAGCTTCTCACTGTAGTATTTATTTAGATTCTAAAACTTAACATCTGGATAGCCAGCACAGGCCATTTCCGCACGAGACTGTTATAGCACTATTATTTCACTTTCAACATCCTATGGAATCCTGGGATTTGCAGTTTCGGGAGGGGCTGGCCAGCCCCTCACAAAACTGCAAACCCCAGGATTCCATAGGATGTCAAAAGTGAAATAATAGCGCTATAACAGTCTCGTGCAGAAATTGCTACAGTTAGTGGTTTCAACATTGGACTACAGCCCTAGAGACCAGGGTTTGAGTCTCTGCTCAGCCACGAAAACCTACTGGTTTTCCTTAAGCTCATCCCACAGTCTCAGCCCCAGAAAACCCCATGATAGGTTTGCCTTAGGATCACCATAAGTCAGAAATGACTAGAAGGTACACAGCAACAAACAATAACAACAACAACAACAACAACTGCCTAAGATAATTTAGAAAGGAAGGGCTAATAGTTTCATCCATGGGTTTACATGAGTGGGAAAGTAGCTCTGAAATTTTAATATGAGGCCATTTTCCTTAGAAAGATGGTACTGTACATTCTACAACAAGGCAGAGTAGAATTTTTCACCCCACACAATGCCATTCTCTTCTTGTCATACATTTATCTTGACAAGCAATGCTAGGGTCCATTAAGAGCTGGAATGACCATGCAGGAGGTGAAGTGGATAGTTCTAACAAGGACTGCTTGTTAAGACCTGGACCCTTTTTGCACCTTACCTTTTTGCGGTGCTGGGCTCGCGTGAGCAGCCTCCAGAGAGAGGCTCTCACTTCCCTGCTCCTTCGGCTCCGCACAAGCTTCCTACTCGCACAAGAGCCCCCTCCTCTTCCTTTCGCAGTGCAGCCTGGGACCTCCCAGGCTGCACTGAGACAAGAAGTGTGAAAGCTCGGCTCCACACACAAGATAAGTGCACGCAGGGCCCCGAAGCAATGCACAACCGCGCAGCATTTTCGGCTTCCAGCTGAAAATGAAAAAATGCGTGTGCGTCAGGCCTTTGAGTGTCGCACAAATGTGAGTGCATCGTGTGGACCACGCCTCACATGTGCACAATGCTCAAGGGGCCCTTTTACATTGGAAATACTGTGCGAAAAGGACCCTGGTCAAGATTGCTTTGCAGGATCAGTCCACCCTTCCCTTTGTCCTGTTCACAAAACACAAAAGCTGGGTGTTTCTGAAAGTTTCCATGATGAGCAAGGAGGAGGATGGCCATTTCAGGTTCTTGTTTTCTGCCAGCTGGTAAATTAAGCCACACCTTATTTATTTTAATCCCATTTATATGCTATTTAAAAAAAGATTCTTAAAAACCAGCAACAGAGTCATTTAAGTGCAAAGAGAACAATAAAATCACTTGAAATAGGAAATCAATCCCTTCCTCAATTACAGAGAGATCACCAAGTTGTGTGGGCCCCATTGTTGGGACCCCCCACATGCCAGGAGGGATGCCATTCTTGCAGGGAAGTGTTATCACCCAAAAAGCCTATTTGTGCATTGTCATCAGATGGCGCTCTATGGGACATGTCAAATCACAGGAAGGCAAATCCTCAACTATTTTGTTGTCACATATGATTATGAATAATGAGTTTTCTTCATGCTATGGGGGAAAACAAACATTCCTCTGCTGTATTCTCTCTATACTTTACTGTCTTGAAATGTGCAGGAATTATACTGCTAGGGAAAACATAAAATTGTGTTTTGTAGATTTTCACCTCCTGATTGGATAAAAGAATCTAAAAGGAGGGGTGCCAAAAATTTTTTTTACAGCAAACAGGTTTACTGTTTCTTACTTGGCCCTGGAAACCCATTTTCTAGGCAAGTTTTTTTTCTCAAAAAGTGTTTTTTCCCTTTAGAATAACTACTATGCAACACTCTAAGAATCTGAATTCCAGAAGAAAATTGTTCAGCGTTCTTGCTGATCTGTTATTCTTTCTGAGAGGAGTTCCTGACTGACAGGAAATGTTTTTTGACCTGAGAATGAATAATTATTCTATGAATATCCTTTCCAACCCTGCATCATAATCAGAAGATTCCCTTCTACTGATCACAAGCATCAAATGGGTCCAATATGGCAGGGGTAAGGACGACACAATCTTTCACATGTTGTTACACTGCCACTCCCAGCAGTTCTAGCTGGTGATTGATGATGAATGCTGGGAGCTGCATCCCAAGATCATCTGGAGAACTACATAATTTTCACCCTTAATATAGGGGCAGGTAATGTATATATCATTTTGTAAAGAAAACAAAAACAAAACAGCCATAAGAAAAATAAGAAATGGCTAATGATTTTTATTAGGACCACCAGAGAGTACAAACTAGTACATCAACCTTTCTAAAATTCTCTGGAACTCCTTAGGTCATGGTGATATAAAAATCAGAGGATGGGGAAGAAACAGTAAGTCCAGAAATATGACCCAATAGATTCTCAATACTTTGTGTTTTTACCATTATAATATAGTTAATACGAGCTCAGTGAGAAGAAGCTATCTTGCAGTTTGTTTGCTGAGATACACAGTTGATATTTTTCATTGTGCTGATCAATTTTCCTATATAATTTTGTGTGCTTCCAGTATGACAGTGCTGTGTGAATGTGTGTGAAGGGAGAAAGAGCAGGCAGGTTGCAACAAGGTCAGGAGGTCCCAGTTACTTGCAGCAAAATTGGAATTAGTAGAAATGAATAAGCATGGAGAGAAAATGGTCTTTTGAGTAGACATTTGTCTGCCAGTTACCTCAGTACTTGGAGTCAGATCCAGAAACTGTAAAATAGGAAAACCTTGCAATTTCTTTGCAAATACAATTCGGCTAGCTCTGGTGTTTGCTGTTGTTTTTATAATACTTCTTATTGTAGAACATGTATCTATTCCAATTTTAGCACATCGACAAGTTTAATATTATTTTTGGCAACTGGAATGATTCTTACATCATCCCATTGTTTATAAATGTAATCTGAAGAAGATGAAGTGTCACCAGAAACTATGACCATCAAGGATAGAAATACTTGACTTGCAATCAATAAGAATCAAAGATTTTACTTTCTGTGACCAAGACAGCAGAATTCTTGAACATTCTTTTGCCATTATTCCAAATTACATTTATGCAGCCTATCAAAATAGCATAAACTGTAAACATGTACATCTGGAATCATTTAATCTCTTGGACATAAAACCTAAATGTGAAATGAGCATATACCAACTCAAAGAGAATGATTCATTCAGTAACAAAGAAATGACTGACCTACTGGTTCAGAATTCAGAGCTTTCTTATGGAGCAGTCTTGGGCCTAAATCCAGTTGTTTGTCTCAATTAATCAATGGAAACTTGGTAAGTCAACACTTAGGTATATTCCACTGAATCAATGATTCTATTCTAGTTGGGACTAACTAGATTTACGCCCTGGCTTAAATGTCCAAATTGCATCAAAGAAATTCAATTCGATTTTGATCAATTGATCCTAGCTCAGTTATTTGACGTAGGATACATATACTTCATATATACACATTGCAGTGTCAGATGAAATCATCCTTAGAGGTATGCAGGACTCAAGGGTGATTCTTACAAGATCTGTCCTGTATTCAGCCAGCTATCCACCCATTTACTAAGGATTAGTTTGCTCTAGAAAGGTGAGGAATAAGGTTGCCAGTTCAGGAGTTTTCCAGACCCTGAGATTCTAAGGCCAAAATCTTAAACCTAGGGTCTTCCCCTTGGGATATCTTTACATATGGTACGTTAAACATCAACCACAGTTGCTTAGAGCAAGTCTAACATGATTTTAAAAAAAAGTACTACTCTGGTAGAAATTTGAGCTTTCCATACTCTGTATTCCATGCATACTTTCTCCAGCTTTGTTTTTAACAACAGGGCAAATACTGCTTTTAAGAATACATAAGAGTTGTACTCCAAGGAAAGAAAGTTGTCTGAGCTCAGCTTTGAATGGAAAGCAATTCACGATAACTGTAGAGTATTTATTTATTTATTCATTCATTTATTTCAAGGTGAATTCCTCAAATTTCTTCCACTGGCCCTGAGGACCAGAGAAGAAGGGCCAGGCTCTGAGCTCTGGGAACTTTCATGAGGAACAGGCAAAGAAAATGGTTACCAGCGGTGCTGGCTAATGAACCAATTAGCCTGTTTCAGGAGTTGTTTTTTTTTTATAATACAATACAATACAGAATATTAATATAAAATAATATAAAATACATATATAAAAACATCATGCATTAAGTTGCATAACAGACATAATAGACATGTGTGAGAAAAATTTAAAATTTGGTTTAGTTAAAACATAAACAATAAAACTATAAATAAGCATGTCCCCAGAACAATCAACCATGATATCGGTAACATATCTAGCCCAAATCTTCATAGCTGCCAGAGTGAAAAGAGAGACCTTACAAGTTACCATGGAGTCAGTATCAGCAAGAAGATAAAAAATCTTTTCTAAAACAGTATTAGATTCCAAATGAGACAGGATAGATCCCAAAAATTTGACTCTTGGATCAGAATATAGTGGACAAGAAAACAAATAGTGAGGCAGATCCTCTATTTCAGGGGCCCCACAAATGCATAAACGGAGAGCCAAAGGGGTATGCGAGTATCTGCCGTCAATCACAGCAGTAGGCATACTCTGAAAGCGAAGGGCTGTAAAAGCTTGCCTAAGCTTTGGAAAGGTAAGCTTTGTCAAATAACTGGCCCTTTGATGGTCAAGTTTGTAAAATTTGTACCATTTAGAAAAATTAGAATTATTAATAGCCTGTCTGTCTGATTGAGCGGTATGATGGAAAATATAATCCCGGAGCTTCTCTTTGGAATTCAAGACAAGAAAGTTGTCAGGTGGGCTAGGATACCATTCAAGCAACTTATGATATCCTGAATTCCATACTTTACAATTAGATAGCTGTTTGAAACATAACGTGGGAAAAGCTCTAACTGGGGAATCTTTAACTGTTCTCCGATAATTAAATAAAGCCAAATGAATGCGGGCTCTGATGGATGGGAACCCGACCTCTGCCCGAACCAAAGCTGCTGGGGTGCCCAGAGGGAATCTTAGCAGTTTCTTAAGAAAAGTGTTCTGGAGGGATTCCAGTTTAGATATGTGACAGTCGTCCCATCCCCATACAGCGGCACCATAGAGAATCTGAGCAATAACTTTACTTTGGAATATTTTTAGTGCTGGAACAACCAGGTGACCCCCAGCAGTAGTATAGAATCTGAGAATTGCCCCAATAGATCTCAGGGCTACTGCTTTGGTAGCTTCTATATGGGGCTTCCATGAGAGATTTTCTGTGAAATAAATGCCAAGGTATTTAAATTCTTGGCATTGTTCAATCTGGTGGCCATTAATGGACCATTGAAAAGGAAAATGTCTTTTCCCAAACACCATCACCTTTGTTTTAGAATAGTTAATATTCAGCTTTTCTTTAGAACAGAAAACACTAAGCTTCGAAAGCAACCTTTTTAAACCTACATGGGTGAGTGATATTAGAACCTTGTCATCGACATATAACAAAATAGAAATCTTTTTTGAACCAACAGAGGGTGGAAAAAATTCTGAGCCTGACAGGGCTGGAATTATGTCATTGAGGTATAAATTAAAGAGTAGAGGTGCCAACAGGCAACCTTGTTTGACTCCTTTATTTGTGTGAATAGGAGCTGTTAATGAGCCGGAGATACCTACTCTTATTGCAGCAGTTGTATTAGAATAAAGTTCCTTAATTAGGAACAACAGGCGAGAATCTAAATCAGTGTTAGCCAATTTATGCCACAGCAGGTTTCTATCAACAGAGTTGAAGGTGGCTGCTAAATTGACAAAGGCGACAAATAAATGTTTGGTAGGGCCCATAACACTTTGCTGTGCTAGTAGGTAGAGAGTGAAACAGTGGTCAATAGCGCCTTGACCTTTCCTAAAGCCTGCATGTTTGGGGTGAATGACTTGATTGGTAGTTTCTCAATCTTCTAATTTATTTAACAGATATTTGCTGTATAACTTGGAGTCAATATCTAAGAGTCTGATAGGCCGGTAATTATTGGGATCCTGCTTATCTCCCTTCTTATAGATGGGGACAACTATACTCTCTTTCCAGCCTGTTGGAATTGTGCCTGTATTGTTAATCTGGGTAAACACTTTTGCTAATATAGGGGCCCAGCACTCGGGGAAACATTTAAAAATTTCAGGGGGCATCATATTTTCCCCTGGTGGCTTACTAAAAGTGAGAGCTGCGATAAACTTCTTTACCTCTAACACAGACACAGGTGGCCAAAGAGGCAAGCAAACAGTCTTCGAGATAAGTGAAAGGTGGTTCTCTATGGAGGTACCTCCATAAAGCCCACTGAAGTGAGTATGCCATTCTTGTGATGAAATTTGTCCAATGATAACTGGTCTAATCACATGCATACCAATGGAAACGATGTCCCAAAATTGCTTCTCGTTCTTGGTCCTCACAGCTAGGGCCAACTGACTCCATGGTGTTCTGTTATAAGTATCTTTTCTTTTGTTTTAGGAGTGCCTTATAGGATGACCTTATGACCGCTAAAGTATTAAGGGTACTAGTATTCTTATTTTTAAGTACCTGTCGGGAGAAATCCATTAATGCTTTCTGGGCACCTCTACATTCTAAGTTAAACCATCTATTAGTTGTTATCCTATTAGGATTAAAGTGCTTGTTGCAAACCAATTTAGGTCTCAAATTTTCAATGATAGTTTGATAGACGTGTAAGATGTCTGACTTAGCAACTAAGATGTCTTTGCGGAGGGCTTTAAAAGTGTTGCTCTCAAATAGTTGAACTAAAGAGGCACTCAGATTAATTGACCATCGTATTCTCTGCTCTCCCATTTGGATTCCATTTAGATTTTGAGGGCAATATGTGGGGGGAGACATTTCAAAATTGAATACCAATGACAAAGGAAAATGATCACTTTCAGCCCTACTGATAACTTCCAAACTATGAATAATTGTAAGCAAGTTAGCAGAAACCGCAATATAATCTACTGTACTAGCTCCTCTATTGGTGACATAAGTATAGGCACCCAACGTTATGTCGTACTGAGATCCATTAAGGCATTGCAGGTGGTACAGGGAAAGGATCTCTAAAACTCTCAGACCTGACTTATTTGTTTTAGTATCTTGGGTGACCCTGGCAACCAATGTATCTTGCGGAACCTGACCAGAGTTAGTGCCTTCCAAATGTTTCGGCCCCTCCCCAGTTCTCGCTTCTCGGCCTTTTGGCTAAGATCAAGCGCAGTAGGAGTTGGTTTGAATTTGTTCCTCCATCACAAACTGAATTTGCTAGCTGTTCCTCTGTTCATCACTAGCAAGATGTGTGATCTACATGAGAACAGCTGTGTGTAGTGGCAGTAACCACATTAGAGATAGGAAAAACCTACAAGAAGAGTTCAGTTGGTCTTCTAGTTCCTAATTCCCATCTTGAAGTAACTGATTTACATAGGGAGAAAAACTGATCAGTTTGATGTTCATCCACTTTCATTAGGTTCATACTTTTCCAGTAAAATCTTAGACTGGGATATTGTTAGTATACTTGTCCAAGCATGATTGTGTCACTTAGTATGCTTCGTATTAGTTACCTGCATATTTAGTTGGAGATGTGACTGGGGTAAAATTTACAGACATTTCCTTCTCACTGAATTCTTTTCTCTGATCGGGGGGGGGGCTGTTCTTTTTCTTCCTTTCTTTTGGCAGTTCACTGAATCAGAGTTGGCACTGTTTGACACTTGCCTGGAAACATGTCCCACCATTTCCCTTTGGCTTTTCTTTTCCACTTTGTGTTCAGAAAATAGCCAAGATGTATAATTTGATATCATTTGAAATAAAAGCTGGCATGGTGTAGTGGTCTGAGTGTTGGACTAGCATTCTGAAGACCAGGGTTTGAATCCCTGCTTGGCCATGGAAACCCCCAGGGTGACCCTGGGCAAGTCACACTCTCTCAGCTTCAGTGGATGGCAAAGGCAAAGCCCCTTTGAACAGATCTTGCCAGGAAAACCCTGTGATAGAGTAGCCATAAGTCAGAAATGATGTGGGCGCACACGACAGCAACAACATCATTTGAAATCGCATCCCTAAATGTACAAAACAGAAATGCATAATTGGTATATGGAGCTGCAGAAAAAGAGAATAGAACCCTCCATATTTCAACATGTTTTAATTGTAGTGATTTGTTTGTTGATCAGATAAAATTTATCATGTACCTCCACATTTCTTTGAAAAGCATTATTAGAAAAGAGTGTTTGCAAGGCTAGAGGCCTAGCATTTACTGTTTCAACAAAGAGATGTCTTATCATAACACAATATGTATTTACTTGAATGTAATTTAATCGGGTCTTCTTAGAGTAATGGGCTCTACATGACTTCGAGCCTACCAAGTACAGCTAACCCCATCAACCAGGAAGTCTACTAGGTGTTTGACTGCCTTCTCCAGTTTGTTCAACTTCAGGAGGTCAACAAAGAGTAGAGCCCCTGACTGGGCTGACTTGCATGGCTGGTGACCAACACTGGTGTGATGCACTAGTGGTTCTTTAGGCTTATAACATACTGTAGAGACAATGATGTCCTCTTGACTGCCTTGTCTCTGCAATGATATGCACTCACAAGTCTTTTCAAGTTGTATGCGGCCTATAACTTGACTACCAAGCAAACTGAGACCCCATAGTGGGAAATAATTAACTTGAACTCTTGGCTCGAGGCAGAAGACACACTAAAATTCAATGCTCTTACGACATAACTCATTATTGTAGAATCTCTGCTGGAGAGATAGCTAAGAGAAATTCATTCCCTTCCTCCAAATGCTTAGGCCCTAATATGAACTATCATGGAGAGACTGTGATTGGAAGTGGGTTTCCCTCCCTCCTTCCCTCCCTCCCTCTCCCAACATCTTTCTTTCTCCTTCAGGCTGTTATTTTCTTAATCTCCATGTCAACACCAGTTTGGATCACTGAAATCTTGACTCATTAACATTCCTCATCTCAAAGAATGACTCAGGCTAAATAAACTGGCAACAGTGCATGCCAGGGCCCTCTCTACTGCTTGGTTCAGGCCCTGCATTCATTGTTTGTCCAGGAATGTCATTCCAACCCACAGCATTCCTTAAAAGTGAACTTTTAATTTGGTATCCTTTAGGTGTTTCGATAAATTGCTTGGTCACATAATAGGTCACTGCTGAAACAGAAACCCAGTACTGACTTGTAGAGCATGTCAGAGTGACATAACTGTGTAATGAATGTTATCAGATACCAAAAAAGAAAAGAGAGAGACAGATTGAAATGGTAAATCTCAGTAAATGCATCATGTTATTTAAATGTTATTTAAAATTGTCTTTAGGGTTCTCTGTGTGTTCAAATATTTGCTCTCATCTAGAAAGATTTAACAATTTCTCATAACTGAATCCATTGTACAAATGGACATCTTTTTAGGTAGTACATGATAGCTTCTGAATGCTAAGACAGTAGTCCATTCATTCAAGTCTACATTCCCACTCAAAGAAAGCCATTATGTTTCTCTAGCTATCAAGTCTTTCTCTTCTTTCCTACCAATTTTTGAGATAGTTTAGGATGAGTAGGGTGGGGAGAGGTAGTAAGGAAAAAATGGACGACGTTGACTTGCTGACCCAGTGGGGGGAAAAAGAAGGAATACCATCTCTTTTTGGTGTGCTTCAGCCTTCCTTCCCTCCCTGCTCCCTATATTAAATGAGAGGAGAGGTGTACATATAGATATGCAACATACAGTGGAAGGACTATTCCATCTTGCATCTGGTCATGATAGTGGTTCTGAGGGGGAAAGTGGGACTGGAAATCATCTGAAATGACAAATATCTATGTCTGACAGAAGCAACTGGAGAGGAATGTATAAAAAAGAAATCCTGAGTTTCATGTATGACTTCAGCACTATAGAGGCTATTATTCTTTCCTTTAATATTCATATTCTCAATGCTGCTTCTTAGCAATCCTGTATGTGAACCAAACCCAAAAGACAAGAGTATGTGGACATTAGGGAGCTGTTTGTACTGGCTAGTGTATAATAATTTAAGCTGGAAATTTGCCGTAGCCCAACCTGAACTGCCATTTGGTGCTTCAGCTGAAATAGTCTTTTGTTATACTTCATTTAAACTGAGCTTTGAACAGTGTGTGTTTCCTGCCTTGGATTTTTGCAATACAAAAATGGCAAATATGAAAATTAGTTTAATATCAAAATATTTCTTGAACACCATCCTGTAACTTTAGATCCTTTTGAATACTGATATTGAAAATCCATATCAAAAACATCAGATGACAGAGATTTGTGCTGATAAACATTGTAAAAACCCTAGTAGATGTGCTGATCTCATTAGCAAATAGTCACCATTCTTACGAAGGAAACTATGTACTAAATGCTGTTGCAAATCACCTATCAGAATCTTTCCTGACTTCACGTGAATGTCAGCTGTCTGATACTATCAAATGCTGATAGCTGCATGTCTGATACTGTCAAATCTTGACATTTATTACATCTGAGCTGCCAAATACTGCATCAAATACTGATTGCCACTGCATGCCAGCTGCCAAAGAGGTTTGAATATTGACTGTTACATGATAGCTTCTGAATACTGGTTAAATGCTAGCTGGTTAAATGCTGAGTCCTGTATGTCAGGTTAGTACATCTGACAGTTGTACTTTATTCTGCATTCTGATTTTTTCAGACTTCATATTCTTTCCCTTTTACACATTAAACAATGTGTAAATTTCGGTAAATTCAGAAATAAACTAAAATAAATTATGCCCATTTTTACTGACCAAATGAAATAGGTGTGCTTATTGCCAGCATGGAAAGAAATGTGTTTTCCCACCTTACCGTACATATGTTAAAAATAAATAGCTTTTTAGGGTGGGGGAAGTGGAAGAGGTGAAAAATCAAAATCAGCACCAACATGGTTGGGTACATGGAGAGTCAATTCCAGACCTTTAAGCCTTAGACATTCAAAGCCTTAATCCTGGATAGTTTCTCATGCAGTCATATTTTTTAAATTTCCAATTCTTTCCATGCTGAATATGAAGAAGTCTATGGATTCTTATGAAAACCAAAGAGAAATCAAATTCTTTCACAGACCTAGGGGTATGCATGATGTTGTCTCAAACTGGTAATGTTACTACCGCATCCTTCTTCACAAACAATGTTAAGTATTTACTGCATAATATTCTGTGATTATTCAATGCCTCTGGAGAATATTCAGCCTCAAAATTCTTTGAAACATTATGGGGCATGGAGAGGTGCTCAGTGTATATCAGGATGGTGGAAGATAACCCTACAAGTTGTCAGACTAAACCTTTTTCAGTTCACAAAGAAATCTGTACCAACGGTACATGGCTGTGTGTTTGCATGTAGTCTTCCATCATGCTATACGGTGCTGTCTTTCTCTTTCCCTGGTCCTGCTACTTCCTGAACTTTAGAGGAGTTGCTAACAGCAAAGCAAGTTGAAACAGTGTGATGGGCTCCCTTTCCAGTTTTATGCCCTGACTTGATGAGATGAGTGATGGTGGGGCTTCATTGTCATGGCCTGAGTCTCCCTACCAGGGTGTGTCTCTTACATCTGCCTGAACTTGCTCTGGAGAACTCAGTGTTGCTACAACTCCAGTACTACCTCTGTGAGCAGGGTTTTCTTTCTTCCCACCGCCACCTCCACACAGGGAGCGGCAGAGCAACAAGAGGGGAATGAAGAGAGGGAGCATATCAGTGAAACATGGAAAAGCAAACAGCGTTGGGAGGTAGCAGGCACCATGCTATATATTTCATGACTAAACACTAATATCAGATAGTCATCTGAAGACAGATTATTGTGTCATAGATGAGAGCTAGTAAAATGGCAGCCACTGCCAAACTCCCCACCACATTCTTATCACATGTGAAAATTGGGGTAATTTCATTATCTGTGATAAGTGATTTGAGGAGAGGTGTTAAAAGACAAAGGGTATGATTCTCTGCCTCTCATTGCTTTCTCCACTTGGCTTAAGTGTGCTCATGTTAGATTAAACACAGTTGTGAATGAGATCATATATTAAATCCCTGCCTTTGGGTTACTTTTACTGTCTCCTTTGTGGTAGGTGGGGGTAGGGAAAGTGCAGGTAAGATCAGACACAATGAAATACGAGGAGTCTCTGTTGCAATGGAAGCAACAGAGGGATGGGTTGGTGCCATAGCAACATTTCTGTGGCCATAGGAACTTAATTATGGGCAAAAGGTATTGCACTAGGGACTCTAGCAGCAAGACTTGGATACTTTACCCCAAGGATGGGGAATAGATGGTGTGTTGGGCTGTGGGTTGCATTGGACTACAGTTCCCATCAGTATTACCAAATTAGCCAGTGAGCCAGTGCTAAGGGATAAAAGCAGGTGTAGTCCAATAATGTGTGGAAAGCCACAACTTGACCATTTCTACCTTGTCTTTCCCTTACTTTGTTCATTGTAATGACTGTTTTTGTTTAGACAGGCGTTTAGCCATTAAATGATTACTGCAGAAGGGTCTTTAAAAGGGGGTGCTGTACATTTATCCTCAATGATATGTTTTCAGTACTTTAAAACTATTACAGAACAGCTTTTTAAATTAGTTTCTCTTTTTTTACTACTACTAATTGGTTTTTGCCTGCATTTTGTTTAAATCTATGCTTGAAGTGCCTTAGGTCCCATACTGGGAGACAGATGGGATGTTAAACAAACACTGGCTTGCCAGAAAGAGGCAAGAGGTACTAGCTTTCTCTTTGCTATAGGTGGTCAGAGAGCACTAGAGCAGCTGCCAGCTCAAATTAAGTTTGGTGACACCAGTGGCATATCTAGCCTAAACAATGCCTAGGGCAAGCGTGAAAGTTGTGCCCTACCTTCTTACCCTTACCCTCACTCCCACCCCCACATGCATGGATTGTTTCACCCCCCTGGTATTAGTGCCCGGGGCACATACCCTTCTTGTCTCGCCCTAGATATGCCTCTGGGTGACAGAAAGCACTTAATCACATTCTGTTTAAATACTATAAAGCTACTGAGGACTTTTCCACAATTGACAAAATAGAACTCATTGGGGTTTGCCAGCTTTTGCTGGTGATTCCCCCCCACACACACACACACACACATATACTCATTGCATTCTTTTGGTGAGGTGTTTGTAGCAATTTTTTTTAATTAGCATTAGAACTATTCAAGAACATTAAAAAAAACAACTGGGATGCAGTTTGCCAAGGTGATTGTATGTTTTGAAGGCCAAAGTTTCTCTTCTTTGCTTTTTTTAGAGTTATAGTGCAGAAGTACTATTTCACTGGTGCATTATAGCACTACAGCTCTTTTTTTAAAAAGAAATAGAAATGAGGGAAAGAGAAGTGAACATATTATTCTGATATGTGTCGGAGTTAAAGAGAAACATACTTGAGGATTGGAATGAGGTATTGCAGCTGGTGTCAGGAATTCCCAGCAAGGAATCTAGGCAAACAGAACCATCATTTGGATAATTTTAAGTGAGAACTATTAGCAATAAGTACCACAAACTCCTGAACAATTTGCCCTACCTGGAACATCTCAACACTGGCCTGAACCTTCTGTGTCAACATCTAGTTGACTAAGTGGCTCTGGGACTGCCTATCCCCACTCACCTGTTTGCCTCCAGGCTATAATTCCTGATACACATCTGAGGTGGCTACAGATGACTAGTTCATTTGTACTCTGGTTGTAATGTGGTAACCATATCATACCAGAGAACATCCTTTCCCTTCCTTTCAATTGTACTTGATGGCAAGGTGTCTGTATGTATGGAGTCAGTGACAAATTGTAAAAATGTCAAATGATTGTATTTTGTTGTTATGTTGTGAGTTTACTAATGGAAGATTCTCTCATAGAGGTACAAGGAAACCAACCTCTTATTTCAGTTCAGGCCTAATAAAGTATTACAAAATTCCACGGTGCTTGTAGAAAGGCATATGTTTATTCCAACACAAGGCAGTGAGAGGCACATTTCGCTCTTCCATTGATGTTTGCCATTAAGACATGATGGTAGATTTCTACTACCACTACTACCACCCTCCAAATGCTTTTAACATGGTTGGAGCCCTGTGGATGATGTCTTGCTAAACATTGTCAAACTAGAGCACTCAGTTTCAAAATTCCTGTCTCCAGGGAAGCCTTTTCACATTGATTTCTCTGGTGGGAAGAACTCTCAAAGATCAGTACATAATGAGGGATTGGTACTCACAGTAAAAAATATTTCTGTGGAAGTGCAGACGAGCAATCCATCCTACACCAGGACAAGTGGCTGTCAAAAGTATTTGCTGAGTTGGAATATATAACCTCATGGGTGATATAAATTAATTGTCTTCCTACTTCTTCTGTTCTGCACTCTTCTGGATTGTCTGCACTTACAAGTGCTGCTTGGACAGGGCTATGTAAAGAAACTGAGGAAGTGTGAAGAAAGTCAACAGGTAAAATGGCTGAGGGTTCTGTGATTCCTACCTCTGGGCCGGCTTAAAGGGAGAACTGAGGAAGGGAGATGCCTCAATGAGTGATCAAATTTCTATGTAGAACAGAGGATTCTGAAGTCCATGGCTGTCCTCCTTTGAAAAGTGAAAGTGTGTTGAACACTCCCTTGTAGCTTGTCATCATGACGCAGGAAGTTAAGTAATAACAGGCAGACTTCTTGGCACCACATTGGCCACTACTGCTCTTTTAATTAGTGGTACTCCAGGACTCTTACAAAGATGATTTTAACAGTGAACTAAGGTGACTACTTGTCCTCTAAGCTACTCAGAGTTGCAGCTCAGGACTGGTGAGGGAGAGCCCCTTATTCACACACTGGACCTCTCATGTTAGCAAATTTTAAACGTTTTGGAGATGTATTAGCATTATATGTTAACGTTCAAAATCCACAAGACAGTGAGACCATCATTGTTGTTTTTGTGTACCTTCAAGTTGTGTCCAACTTAAAGCAACCCTAAAGCGAACTTATCATGGGGTTTTCCAGGGCTGAGAATAGGTGACGTGCCCAAGGTCACCCAGTGGGTTTCCATGGCTGAATGAGGAATCAAACCATGGTCTTCACAGTCGTGGTCCAAACACTCAGACCACTACACCATGCTGGCTCCAACTAAAATGCACAAAATGATTAATGCAAGCTTTGGTATAGATATAGATATAGATATAGATATAGATATAGATATATGTATGTATGTATATGTATATGTATATATAAATATTTTTATTAAAATTTCTAAAAAAGATATAAAATGGGAACATTTCTTCTAAATGTTCCCCCCTGCAACTCCCATAACAAGTTTTCTTCCCCAGTTTTGCCCAGCTGAATCAAACAAAAGGTACAATATAATACAATACAAGGAGTCCACTCCACTATACATAGAATCTTTGGCATAACAATCGTAATTTGTCTTTTAGCCAGTCAATACATTTTTACCTTTTTTATCAAATTATATCATTATCATCATTGGCTTTGCAATTGAAACCACTCTTTTATTTTGCTCCATTCACTATCAAATTGTTGAATAGATTTGTTCTTTAATGCATTTGTCAATTCTTCCATCTTCATCATATCCATAACCTTTAATTTCCATTCATTTAAATTTATTTTAGTATCTTGTTTCCAATGTTGAACATAAGTTAATCTAGCTGCTGTAACTAGAGATAACATTATTTTTTTCTGCTTTCTAATTTCTGCCTTTGATTTTATTATATTCAGTAAATATAATTCAAATATCATTTTAAAATTTATTTTGAATACTTTTTGAATTTCTTCATGTATTTCTTTCCAAAATTTCTTCACCTTTTTACAAGTCCACCACACATGATAAAATGTTCCCTCTTTTTCTCTATCCTTCCAACATTTCCAATTTCCATTATTTGTAATTTTTTGTAATCTCTCTGGCATCATATGCCACCTATGCAACATTTTATAATAGTTTTTTCTTAAATTTAAATTTAATGTAAATCTTAAATCTGTTTTCCATACCATTCTCCAACTCTCAATATCTATTGAGTGTCCTATATTTTGTGACCATCTCACCATCGTTCCATTTCTCTTTGTAATAATAATTTATAAAATTTGGATATTCTTTTCTTCTGATTTTCTTTCATGAGTACATCCAGTTCATTTTCCTTCTTCTCAAATCCAAATAGTTTTAGGTCCATTTTGTATCTTTCTGTCAGTTGTCTCCACGGAAATCAATTCATTTCATGTCCAGCTTCCTTCATTTCCTTCATTTCTTCCAGCGTTTTCATTCTTGGTTTATTTCTGTCCCAGATAAATATGTCCTGGTATGTCAGCATTTTCCCTTCTTTTGTTGGGGAAATTTTAAAAGCTTCTTGTTGTGATGTCTAAGTCAGGAGGCTCGAATAAAATCTTGGGTATAATTGTTGCCATACTTTTAACAAAGTCTTCTGGATGCAATGGTTATTAAATTCTTTGTTAACAGCTAGTTTATAATAACATAAGTAACCCTGCCATCCAAATCCATTCTCATGTTCTTCTAAGTCTTTTATTGATGATTTTTGTAGTGATTTCCAATTCTGAATCCATTCTAAGCAACATACTTGGTAATATATTTTTAAGGATGGTAAATCCAATCCCCCTCTTTCTTTAGTGTCCTGTAATGTTTTGAATCTTATTCTTGACCTTTTACCTAGCCATATAAATTTTAATATTTCCTTTTCTCAGATTAATGCAAGCTTTTGAAGCTTCATTTGCAGAATGTATTTTGTGCATTTTAGTTGGCCAAATAAAGATATCACTGTTTTGTGGAATTTGGATTTTGTTGTATTTTGCTACATGACCAGTACATCTACCCCCTAATATGCTTTGATGATAAACATTATCATTTGTTTTATGATTACATTTTAATTTCTGATTAAAATGATTCCCATTCTGATTCTGATCCCTGAGGCAATTTTTAAATGTGCAAAGGATGAATGTATATCCACTGTCTATTATAATTCTTGAAAGTACACACTTGTTTTTATATGGAATGGGGAGAGGGAGAAAGAAAACAGTGTCTCAAGAATATTAAGTATACATCTTTTTTTAAAAAAATCACTGTGATAATTTAACATACAGATTGTTGTATGTGGCCTTCACCTGTGTTTACCTGCTCTGCTGCTATATAGAAATTACCATCTTTAAAGGCAATCACATGTATAAAAATTCTGATGAACATTCTGTGAATTCTGTGATTAAGGTTGCCGGATGAAATAAGAGACAGTGCTCCTGTACCTCTAATAACTGTTAGAAGAGGGAATTTCATCTAAGATGCACTTAATTTAACGTTTTCCAGTGATATGAAATTTTATACATGTGTTTGGCTTGCTATCACATTCTTCATTGTATTTTGAGAAACTGCTTTAGAAACAAACATTTATTTGCTGAACCTAGTTTAATAGAATTTAGTGTTATCCCTACTGCAGAGAAAATAACTGTGATCATCATATGTGTGGAATGTGTGAGAAAAAGGTTCCTCTCATTCCAAAGAGTATAGGTCCCAGTATCATTTTTTGTTTATTTCATTTATTTTTTAAATGTCTGTCTTGTCTTTTTACCACAAATGATGATCAAGGTAGCAAAAATAAATAAGTAAATAAGGAGCAAAACAAAATGTAAATTTTAATTAAAGACCAATCAATTAAAACAAATCAATAAGTTTTTTTTTAAAAAACCCTTCTATAAGTCAAAACCTATGTCTGCAACTTAGAAATCAGCTCAAAGACCAAAAGCATGGCCAAATAGAAATGTCTGTCTGCTGATGGAATGACATCAAAAAGATAGCTCGGCTAGCTTACCTTGGCAGGAAATTCAGAGGGAATCAAATTAAAACTCAAGACTTCTTCACTTCTGAAGTCCCTAATGCTGGGAGCGTGATTCATTTTACTGATAAAATATAATATTGGGGCTTAATCCACCTGCCTCTGTACCTCTTGGAAAAGGCTCTCAACAAGTATCAAGTTACACTCCTATGAGGTTATAATGTGCTTATTTAAGCAACATCCTGGACAAGGTGAACTTTTGGAACTATAACTCCCAGAATCCACCACCACCTGGCTGGAGGATTCTAGGAGTTACAGTCTTAATAAGTAACATTTCCAAGTTATTATTTGAACTGACTTGATACCCAGAACTATTTTTGGATTACGTGCCGTCATGTCTGGAACGTGTGAAACAAAACAAGAGATTTATTTCACAGGGCAGAACGACATGGTGGAAGAATATGAGACTGCCAGCAAAACAGACAGGTCTATGGCAAGTACAGCTCTAATTATTGTAATGATGTCTATCACCTCACATCAGCAGCAGTTATTTGAACAATGGGCAGGAAAATGCAGATCTGGGTAGTGCTAGGATTACAGAGAGTATTTTGTACTACCGGTTTCAGAGGGTAAGGAGAACTCTATCATAAGACTACTGTTGTCAGAGGGAGCCATGCCCCCTTTATAACATTCAGTTGCATAGGGATTTCATAACATGCAAATCAGCTACCATAATTGCTACTTTGCAAGTCTAGCGGGATCATTGAAAGTTGTTCTTTCACTTGCTCTTTATTTCTCCTTGTGTAGATCCAGCATCGTTAGTTTTACACAAGCTGCTTCCTATCCTTCCTCCAAGAATCTTAAGGCGTCATGATAGCAGCTTAACTTATTTGAACCTAATAACGTTTCAGAGGTAGTTAAACTAAAGGATAGCAAATTATTCTAGGTGGACTGGGGAATTTTCTGGTTGAGCAGGAACTTAGACTCAGTTCTTCTAATTCAAAGTCCAATATACTAATTCTCTATAGCACATTGACTATATTGAACGTGAATCACTTAATGCAACCATTCCTGACTTGGTGCCTTCCAAAAGTGTTGGGCTAAAGCTCCCAGAGTCCTCTAATGAGCTATGTCAGGTGTGGATGGGTTTCTGGAAGTTGCAATCCAATCCAATTGGAAGCCCCTACATTAGGGAAGTCTGAATTACCGTGCCTTCCTGTGCCATGAAGTTTATTACAGATATTGCTGAACTCCGTTATAGGTTTCATTAAAACTGATATTTAAACAGAGCTTAGAAAAGTTACTTTTGTAAATTCTGTAACTGGCAGAAGTCTCCAGCCAGTGTGGCCATATAAGATATAAACTGCCTACACAATAATAATAACAACAACAACAACAACAACAACAACAACAACAACAATAATATTTATTTCTATCCCACCTCTCCCCATGGATCGAGGCGACGAACAACAACAATACATTACACAAACATCATTATCATCATTAGTATTAGTATTAAACATTTTAGCCTTGCAGAGAGGCCAGGGACACTGTTTCTCCTCAGAACACTATCAGTGACACCGGCTGTTTGTCAGTATGTCAGCAGGGAACAACCAAGCTGAGAATATTTTATGTGGCAGTAGAGAAATAAGTGAGAGGAAAGCTTGTTTACTGGGCTAAAGGCAAGTATATATATATATCTGTTGCATGCTCCCACTTTCCCCAAGCAGTAGAAAGTTCCAAGATTTGCTTTGCAGGATTACTTTATCTGTGCAGAGACAACATACAGGATGCATGGTGGTTTTGTAATATGTGTTTGTTTATAAATATAGGGGCTGAGCAGGTAGGAAGCATGTAGGTGTACGTACAGACAGTACTTCCCAGAAACACCCAAATAACATTTTACTAAGAAACACTGACAGAATCCTCTTAATAACATTTCTCAGTGAGCTACAAAGTTTTGGTAGCCAAAATCCTACTGTTCATTCCACCAGCAGGTGGATATGGCTTCCACGTGTGTTAAGTAAGAACTATGGAGAGCACCCAATAAAAGTCAACAAGAGAGAGAGAGAGATCTGAAGATGCTGAAGAAATATACATACAGATATCACACTCCAGCTCTTGAGATATGTCTCCTTTTTTCATAGATAAAAATCAGCTTGAGCATTAGGAATCAGGCCATAAGCAAACAAATAATGATAAAAATTAACTTGAACTCTTCACATGAGGAAAGAAGGAAAAGTCTTTCCTTTCTTTGGGTGGTTTTCATGGGCTGTTCTCACAAGAAATATAAACATATTTCATGCTTTTTTTAACACAGAGAGATAGCATCCATTTATTAAACCCTACTGTACTTAGAACTCCTTAAGTGACCCCAAAAGCTATGAGTTTTAGATGGCATGCAGATGAATTTTCATGTAATCAATTAAGTCCAGTTACAGTGCACCTTCTGGTGCAACCTCTGCACACAAATGTGAGGTTGCACAAATCATCTTGTCCCATTATAGTCGACAGATGCGATGGGCGCCCACCCACACTGCTGCAGGTGTGCACGTTGATTACATTGCAATGCAATGCTCACGTATGTTGTTTTACATGGGGGTCCCTGGAACGGAACCCCCACACATATGGTGAGCATAGTGTATTAATAAACTAAAATTGTTTAATAAGCAGGCACTCTGGTGGCAGAGGACCAAATGATTCAACAAGTTTTTACAGAGCTACTTATCTCTCTCTCTCTCTCTCTCTCCCCCCTCTCTCACACACACACACCTCACTCAGACCTCTTGTCATATGTATGTCTTAAAAGAGTTATTGAATAAATTTAAAAAGGCAGATTCAAATTTCAAAGGCGACAGTGGGGTGGACAGAGAGTGTTTTTCATAGCATAAGCTTATAGTATTCAGATGTTGATCTTTGAAAGAATTTGTAATAGTACTAGGTTTAGATATTTCTGAGAAACTGGAAAGTAAAGAGTTGCTTTATAAAATAATAGATATAACATCACTAAATACTTGGAACTATGACTTTAATTACATTTAAAATCTAGTGTTCAAAGCACTTTTTAATTTTTTTAAAATGAGATTTTCTCCCTGTTTAGAAGCATCATCCTATCAGTTGTGTGTTTCGTAAGAGATTGTAGCTGAGTGGTAGCAGATCTACTCTACGTATGTTAGGTCCAAGATGCAGATTCCAGAATCTCCTAGTTGGGGACCAGAGCCAGTCGCTGAAGTGAACAGGTCAACTGTTCAGCCCAGTATAAGGCAATTTCCTAGGTTTCTAATCTCAGAACATGGAAGGACTACAGTTTTATGAATCCCCCAACCAGTGTGGCTGTGGCATTTCTGATAGTTATGGTCCTAAAAACTAACTTTTCCCAAGCTTGTTATCTTGACCTCTTAGACCTGGATATCTTCTGTTGACATCCAAACTGAGTGATCAAAATCCAGGCTGATAACTAAGTTGTTGTGTTGTTGTGCCTTCAAGTTGTTTCCGACTTATGGTGACCTTAAGGCAAACCTATCATAGGATTTTCTGGGGCTGAGAGTATGTGATGTGCCCAAGGTCATCCAGTGGTTCCCATGGCTGAGTAGGGAATCGAACTCTGAACTCCAGGGTTATAGTCCAGTACTCAAACCTTTACACTACACTTGCTTGCTTACTTAAAATTAATTCCTTTACTCTGTTATGGGTATCACTTATGACTAACTAGGGATAGCCTTCATCTTTTGCTCCTAACATTATGATTGCAACTTAAGTTTGACTTGTGACAAGTCACCCACTTTCTCTGGTTCTGCCCCTCCTATTTTTAAAAAGGTCATAAAATCATCCAAGAGTATGGGTGGACAACTACCAGTGTTGGAGGACACATTGGCCCCAGAGGGGACTGGGGGGGCAAATCCTCATCTCCATTTTTTAAAACCTTTTTAATGGTCCCTCACTCTCTCTAGCAGATGTAGAAGGCAATTTCAGGAGATCTTTTGCCTCTCCTGGGACATTTTATAAACAGGAAGACAAGCAGAAGTCAGCTTCCAGTTTACTTCCTCTTTCAAAAAGTCCTCTCCAGGGCCTTCAAAAGTGAGGGGCAGGAAAGAAGCATGATGAAACTCCCTCTCTGCCCCCATTTTGCCCAACTGTTTTTTAAAAAATAGGAGTGCCTTGGGGATACATTCAGTGCATAAGATGCGTTTTCCCAGTGCTGATCTGAAACACTGATAAGAAACATTTTCTGCACTAAACCTGAGGGACAGAATAGACTGCAGAACAATTAAGCCAGCATTGTGCTTCCTTACCAAACATGTTTTTTAAAAAGATAATAATAATCTACAGAAATTACGTAGAACTTGCATGGGCATACTAGACGTTAACAAAATTCCCATTGCAGGGCAGGCATAATAATGCAGCTTTGTTCAGACCAATTTTGGAAGATCAACACTCTAATAGTGGAGGTTAATTATGTGTTTGCTTCTTTTCTCTTTCCTTTGAATTCATTTAAATGCAATAATCACATTCATGACTCTATTATTTCCTTGTTCTTGCCGCAGCTGTGGGAGTTTTTTTTATTGTAGAAAGATAAATGTCCTTGGAATTTGGCTCAGTAAGACCACATTTCAAGTTGAGTCCTGTAGAAAGTGTGTCCCAAAGAATGGAAGGATCAACAAGAGAGAGAAGAGCGGGGGAGAGAGAGAAAGAGAGAGACTGGACTAGAAATATTAACCTAGAAAACCAGGAATCCTACCAGTGCTTATGTTTCACATACATTTCAACATTTCATAGATGACACCAAGTAGTATCAGAGTGCGATCAAGATGAAAAGGGTTATTAATGAGGAAGAACTGGAAGCTAGGAGATAATGTATCAGTTTGGCTTTTCCTGAGTCTACTAGCAAGCACAAGATTCCGCCCCCTCCTCTCCTGTCCTCACTGATGAATTAATTGCATGCAAACTATTTGTGCACTTTGAATGTAGCAGTTGGAGTAGGCTGGGGACAAAGGGGGAAACTGGAAGAGGAATGAGAAACTGGAACATAAGCAGCTGGAAAAGTGGGATGACAGAGGATTAATCAGGACTGTTTCTGCCAGATCAGGACAATTGAACAGTATGGCTTTCCTCCCTACCACCCTTCCTAGAAAAATTATTCTACCCTTTTATAGTAAATCCAGATTTACCACTGAGTACATAATGAATAGGAAGTCTCAACCAATTTATCTGGCAGATGTATCTATATATCAGGGTAGGAATCATGCCTGCCAGATGTTTTTGAACTGCAGCTCCCAGAATCCCTAGCCAGCATGATTAATAGTAGGGCATACTGAGAGCTATAGTCCAACAACATCTTGGGAGAACCAGATGATTCCCACTTTCAGTGTATATACTCAGTAACAAATGTACTATTACAGAGCAATCCAGTATGTCTATTTAGAAGCAGCCTATATTCTGTTCAGGGATCTTCAGCTAAGAAGGAAACCATGGTCCTCCAAATCTTAGATTACAACTCCCATATGCCCCACCCAGCACAATGAGGTATGAGGGAATTTGGAATTAATAGCATCTGGATGGCACAGTTTTTCCTCTCCTGTTGCAAAGGAATGCAACCTTAGTATTTGAGCTGGGAGTAATGTCAAACTGCTACTCTTTCTACACTCCCTGTTTTCTGAAAGATCCCTTTAGAGCCCACAAGATGTCACTGTGCAAAAGTGGAAAATCTCAAATGAAGCAAAATGCTATTATAAATAATTACCTGTCATCTATTCTTCTGGCCCTTCATGAGAACTTTGGAAATTTTCATAGCCATAGTCAGAGGGAAAGAAGAGTGAGGTAATGTGGAAATTAGACACACTGGATCAATTCAAACCTCCCTTAAAAATAATTGCATATATTTAGCATACAGTTAATTGTATGTAGCTCATAAAGCGTAAGGAAAGATAATATGAAAAATTGTGGGCGTTTTCCTTTGGGAACATACTGTAGAGACGGACTTGAAATTGTTTCTATGAATAGGAGTTGATAGATACACTAGAAATTAACTCATTTAAAGAAAAATAATTTGTGTTTTAAGGAGAAAAAGGATTGCCAGAGAAATACATTCAGGTGCAAAGAGCTATTAATGAGAGATACCATGATTAAAACAAGCGGAATTAAGCAGGGCGTATCAGTTAAATATAGCTTTTACAAAGCATATAACTGTGTCCTCTGTTGTATTATTCAATATTTGTGTAAGTGCTTCCAGCTTTTGTCAAAACAATGGGGCGCTTTGTGGAATTCTTGCTAACAAAACTTTTAATACTAAATTGCTATCCAGAAATTCCATGAGAAATTTAGCCAGGGTTATAACAAGTGCTGGGGGATTCTGTAAGTTACTCCCAAATATGTAACTTTCTCAAACTATAGGAACATAGCAAAGAAAATTCTTAAAGGATACTTCAGGCTTGCATTGCTCTAAAGTCACTTTTAATAAATGCTTCTTCATAATATGCCTCTTGGTGGAACATGAACTATTGCTCAGGATGAACAAAGTTTACTGTATTTTCTGGAACCAGATTTTGCACTTGCCTTATACCCAGAGCTTAGAAATCTTGCATTTTTGGGACAGACCCCTGGAATCCATCAGCCGGTATAGCCAGTTGTCATGTTGACTGCAGAGCTGCAATCCAAAGAAAAGTAATTACTGAGCAAGCATCATGGAGCTGCTTTCCACTTCTGTTTCATGCAGCCCTCGGATTCTGTTGGACTCCAGCTTGCAGCATTCCTCACCATTGGCTATGGCTGCTGGGAGATGCAGGCCAACAACAAACATCCTGGGCCCCCTTCACACCACATAGTTGCAGCACTGTGATTCCATTTTAACTGCCATAGGAACAGTGTATGAGACCCTTGGATTAGGGAGGGCATTTAGAATTCACAGCTGGAGAAAGCTAGTGCTTTACCAAACTACAAATCCCAGGATTCCATAGGATGCAGCCACAGCAATTAAATTAGTATCACAGTGCTATAATTGTGTACTGGTGGAGAATGGTGTGATTCCGACCTCTACTCTATATCATGAGAGGCTTTCTCGTTGTTCTGGCCGATGATGCCATGGCATACCCTCCAATTGTCCTGATTTGACAGGGATAGTCCTGATCAGACCTCTGCAATCCCACATTTTCAGCTGCTTTTGAAATGTTCCAATTTCCCCCTTGGTCCTCAAGGCACTCCAGTTGTTGCAAACTGAATTCAAAGAGCAAAAATATTTTTCATTTAAATTGGGCATGGGGTAGGCAGAATCATGCCACATGTGTCCCAGTTTTCATTAATGAAGTGCCATGGCGTTGGGTTTTTTTTCACTTTCAGTTATTACTTGGCTCTCTCTGCCCTTCACATCCCTCAGAAGTGATGAAAAAATGACTTCTCTCATTTGAGCTTTGAAAATATTACTTTTGGGTTGAGCTTCAGTTCCGAAACCATGATAGCTGAAGGATTCTGACAGTCATAATCCAAAAACAACCTGTTAATACCCTGATCATCTCTTAATTTGCAAACGAAGCTCCAGTGGCGCTCCTCCTTCCCATTCATTTTAGCTGATGGTTTACCCCCCACTGTCTTTCATTCTTTTGCTCACTGAAATGAGTCTGGAGGACCAGGGATAGGTAGAAGCACATAATGAGGCTCTGGATTAAGACAACTCAGCCTTTGATACAATAACAGTGTTGTAATGCTAGCTCTGTGTATAGATAGGCCTTATCTGCTTTTGCTCAGAAACACAGCAGCAATAGGCTTTGTTATTCCAGGTGGAACACTGTCTGTCATTCCTCATTCCCCCAAAAGCCTCCTAAAATCATTCTCCAACCTCCTCCAAAGGCCACTTATTGTACAGCTGCATGCATCCAGCCCACTTCTCATGGAAAAAGATGCAAATGTATTGAAAGGCTGGGGTTCAAAGCAAGGATTTAGGAGTTCCTTGCCACGCACCTCTAAATCAGGTGTGGGGCTTGGCGTGGGGGGAATGAAGGCATGGCTCATACAATAAGAATTCTGCCATCAGTTGAAATTTTCCATCAGTCCCCTAAATTCTAGCATTTTAAAGAATGAGACATTGAAAATTTTTCATACCTATAACTCACATTTGCTGTGTTTGCATTTCCTTCATAACTTTGCCTGCCCCTTTTCAGAATAACTAGACTGTATTTCTAAATGCTCAAATGAAGTTTCAAGTTACTGCCAATCCACACTAGAAATTTGGGGAATGGATGAAAATTTCCTTGTGCAGACGGATCTTATTGTGGATGCAATGCCCTCATTTCTACACACATCCCATACCTACACCGTGGCTCTAAACCAACTGTTCCAGCTGCCACTCAAAACTCTTGGCAGCATTTGTCTTATAGGAACAGTAGGGCAAATGAGAGATGCTATAAGAGTTCAACTGAGTCTAGCTCAGGCTGAAAGGCTCAGGCTTTCAAAGACTTCTCAAAATAGGAGACAGGATTTCTAATCCCTGGATGTTGTTCTCTGTGCTTGGTGTGGGGAGAAGGCAAATGCTCAGGAAGGAAATCTTTTTTTCCTTCATCTCTCTCAGCTGTCCTCCAAGGCTCAAAGGAGCCATCCCCTTCTCTCATCCTTACCTTGTTGATGGGAGCGGCAGTTGTGCCAAGAGGCAAGGTGGATCTACCTTACTCCTTCCCTTCCATCCCTTGGCCCAGGCTCAGTGATGTTGGGTGTGGTGGAGTCTTGAGTGTTGTAGTTCTTTCAAAGCCTCCTACTTTATTCTTCTGCTTCCCATCCTCAGGTAGGTGATGTTTCCATAATACACTATTACTTTGGGCTTCCTGCGGGTCCCCATGCTTTTCATTCCTCCTAGCGCAACTGAGCTTGGGGTCTCTTTGCCTCATGATGTGCTATCTCTGCATTACACCAGGGAAAACAGCTATAGTGAGGTCAGTCAAGGCAAATAGAAAGAAGGCACTATCTCCTTCAGGGTACAATTGTTGTTCTCTTGGCATACTACCTCTAAGTTATCCCCATGCTAAGAAGTACATGTGAATGCATGGTGGGGTAGTAGTATCTCAGAATATGCAGTTGGGTTCTGCTTAGTCATTTTGCAGTTTAATAATTCCTGTCTTTGAATAGAAATGTTAACCTGATACGTACATATTTTTGGCCAAAATAGCAGGCTGTTTTCATCTGCCATATTTAACGTCTACCTGCCAGAACAAATAAATATAACAAAGGAAGAAAATTACAAAGCTACATCTAAACTAAAAAGGGAGGCATGAAACATGAACCATACTAAACTCCAACGCATCAATACAGTTACTGGATCGCGGCCTAGATGTGTTTTGGCAGAAAGGGAAATATAATTCTTGATTAAATTACTTAAGTGCTCTTGTCAGGGAAAGCTCGGGCTGAGTTAAGAAGCAACTTTCGTCCCCCTTTTTAGTGTAGACATTTTATTAGGGATGTGGTGTTTGGCTGTACTAAACTATGCTCTGAAGCCAAGTATAAAAGGTTCAAGTATAAAATAGCAGTATAGGAAGCAGAGTAATTCACTTGATATTTTGGTGGCAGAAAGCCAGCACATTCATTTGAGTCCAAATATTTCCTTTTTTTAAAAAAAATAAATAGCATAATTTGTACACTGTAACTCAGATTGAAGGGCAGCAAGAAGGAGAAAGAGAAAGAAAATGTACGTTCAGCATTGGAGGGCAACCAATGGAAACCATCCAATCAAAATCACCTATCTGTAACAGTCACAAAGCTGGATTGGTCAGAGTTTTCTTTTGTATGACAACTCCTGGGATTCTGGGAGTTGCAGTCCAAAAAAGTAGCTACTTCAAGCTCCAAGATTTAGCAAACTGACAGGAGTTTTTTTACTCCTTTTTTTTCCATCCATCTTCCAAGGAGCATAAGACATTTAGTATAAGGAAAATTCTCCTTTCCCCACAGGTAAAGATGGGCTGGCAACAATCACAGAAACAAGATGCTCTTAAAATTATTATTATTTTCACATGTGTCTCCCCTATTTCTTCCAAAACACTGAAGGCATCATAGATGTGGGTCAATTCTTTTTATCCACTTTAATGGTAAGTTTCTCTGAAATAAGAGTGATTAGCCCAAGGTCACTTAGTGAACATCATAATTGAACAGGATGTTTGGCCCGAACTTTTTTGCTAAAAGAGAACCTTGTCTGTCGCCTACTGAATATGTATAGGCTGACACGAGTGCCAGCTGAATGAGGAGCAGTCCTCTACCACACTTGATGGCCAGTTTAGGGGATAAGGACAGGACATGTGGGACAGACCTCTGTGTGCTGCAGCAGAAACAAATGGCCAAGGAGCTCAGGAGGGATAACCACGTGACAGTTGTCTGCTGTTCTTTGACAACATCTGCCTACTCTTAGGCAGTTGTTTCCCTTTGCCTCATATTTGGGCCAGTCTAGCTGAACAGAGCCTGAAAAGAATTGCTCCGTTCTTTATCATTTTACCAATGACCCGTGGAAAAAAATCCAGTAGTGACTTTAAAAAAGGGAGGGCTCAGTGTTGGAGGGTATGGGAGGGTAATTTTGTTCCTGTTAGTGGTACACTGTATTCTGGATGATCATCAACTAAATTCTATGCTTATGGGGCCATAATGGGGAACCTTTAGCCCTTCAGATGTTTTTGGACTACAGGTCCCATAACTTCTGAACATTAGCCATGGTGAGTGGCACAGATGGCAATTGTACACCAAACTACCTGGAGGAACAGGAGTTCTTCACCCCTGTTATGTGGGATAGTGTTAGCTAAAATTGGTCTAATGAGTCTTATTCTCTAGTACATACAAGCTAGAAGGATTGCAGTTTTGCACTCCTCCACTTAAAACATATTTAGGTTCTCAAATTCTTAAACATATTTAAATCTTGAATCTTGAGCATATTTAAGAAAATCAAATTGCACTCAGTATGATTTTTCTCTGGGTAAACATGCTTAGAAATGTTGCAATGCACATCTGTTAGGTGAGTTTGGGTATGAGGATCTTGCTTCAGTTAATTTCTAGTGTATGAGATCGGTCCCTTCTACCTGTTATTCTAGGGCTCTATCATCATACATAATTATAAAGATTATTATCAAAAAGTGACTAATTACTTTGGATACCTCAGCTGAGGCAATTGGACAGGGGCCTTATATTTTCCAAATGAAAATAAACACAATTGCTTCTGGATGTCAACTGATAATTGTAGAAAGTAGTAAGCAGAACATCTACCAAAGTGGGGAGGGGAACATCATTAGACTAGTCCAAAAAGAAATAACACAGGAAAGTAACTGCATGGAAGTTGTAGCTAAGGTTTTGTGATACTACCTCCAAAAGCATGTTGTTGTTGTTGTTGTTGTTGTTTGTTACAGAACAAAATCCTTCCAGTTTCACTGTGATGTCCCTGAGTGGTTGAGTGCCACTGGAACAGCATGTTAACATTTCCAGAACAAACTGGAAGTTCTGGATTCATAGTTCTCTGTCTGTTTTCTGCAAAATGGGAATAACAGAACAGCCAGAAAAAAAATCAAGTCCGCAGAGAGGCAAACAGGCCTATCCCAGAACAAGTTAACCATGTTTAGGTTGCAATTGAAATTAGTTCACTTGAATTACCTGAGTAACTCATTCTTTTGAATGCAATGAGATACTTGTGGAACTTCTGTTGCTATATGAGGCCAAATGGCATTAATTTTGTTGTTGCACTCCAAAGAATAGTTTCTCTCTTCCACCATATGTTTGTATGCATGTTTGTGTGTATCTCCCCTGAAATTAGTAACAGTGATGGTTTGGTGCCAGCAATCCTTATAAAATTGCAGTGCTTAACTTGGTCAGAAATGGTTCCACTTTATCACACGCACACCCCCACCAGTTCTGGAATATTTGGAATTGGATGCTGACTACTCTGTAACCACTCGGGAAGAGCATTTCTAACACCTCTGCTGCTAAACCATGACAGGTACTGTCATAGTTGTGTGTGTGTGTGTGTGTGTGTGTGTGTTCAAGTCACCTATTGACTTATAGTGACCCCATGAATTTCATAGGATTTTCTTAGGCAGGGAATGACTTGCCAGTTCCTTCCTCTGAAATATAGTCTACAACAGCTGGTATTTGTCAGTGATCTTCTATCCAAGTACTAACCAGAGTTGACCCTTCTGTCATAGTTGCAACCCATTTATTTCAGTACCAAGCTTTTTAACAGGGGAAAAAGGGGGAAGGGGCTCTGAATCTTACATTAGTATGCTTTCAGCACTGTGGCTAAATTCCCTACATGGCTTCTTTTCTGAATTGCTTCTGTTCTCCCTCTATATCTGTTCTTACTGCCTTTTACTCAGGCCCTTTCCTCACGGGGGGGGAAAATGGGGTGGCGCACGCAGGGGCAGAGCTTACCTGCTAGCGGGTTGCTCCGTCCCTGCGGGGAGCGCGGTTTCGCTGCTCTATACGTTGCCAAATTTCGGTGGCGCTTGGCGGCGCTCGGCAGCGCCCAAAATGGCGGCCGGCGGCTTCCAGCAGCGCTTCGCCAATCAGGGCAGCACGCCAGCCAGAAGCCTGCCCCCAGGCAGATCTGCACGGACGCGCTACTGCGTCTCTACAGTTCTTCACCGGGGGCTGCAGGCGAGTTTCCTAAAAACCACTTGGGAAGGTGGTTTTTATAAAACTCGCAGCGCCACCCCCGCGGCTGTACTAGAGCGGTTTGAGGTGTAGAACCTCACTTTTTCCAACTGCACTAGCGCACCCCACAGTGAAGAAGACCTCCTGGAGAGGTCGCCCTAGCGTGGGCAATATGCTTGTGTGGAAAGGGCCTCAGAATGAGGAAAGTTCAGATAAGCAGGAGAAAGCCAGTGATGGGTAATGCCTTTATCCAGCTTAGATGTTTGTCATATGGAGTATGTGGTCTGTGTGTGTTTCTTCAGCAGGTCATGATGTAGAGTTACAGTAGCCTCTAATGAAGGTTATTATTTTCACCATAGTATTTGTAGTCACTACCATCACAGCATTTTTAGACTTTGTGCAGCAGGTGTATGATGCTTAAATTATATTTCAGCTTTTTTGACCTGTTATTTATGTTAGTGTCTTATCGTTGTCAAACCAGTTAAAGAAAAGAGAATGCTGTAATATGAACGGGCAGCCTTGACAATAAGGTTATCCATTTACATTACAAGGCAAACGAAGCAATGGCTACTTAGGACCTTATAGATGAAAATACCTATGAGCATCACATCCATTGGTCTGGACTCTACATCTTGTTTGATTCGTTTTCAGACTCGAATGGTGTTTTTCTCTTTCCCATCATTTGTCGTGCTGAATACTGTCATAAGCAAAAATGGAAGCTTACAATAAGAAAAAAAAAGTTGTCGAGAAAAGTTTACAGTGGGTAGAAAGCTTTCAATAAGTAGGGATATTTCACTTTGCTTAAAGTATTCTGAGCTTACCTGTTCATTACAAGAAATGTTCAAGGTGCTTTTCAACTTAACCAAAGCATAGATTCAACTTCCAGCACACCAGCCAGGTAGACCTTCCAGCTGCAGCTCTGCAGAGCTTTCATGGTGAAAGTGCCAGGCAAAGGGACCTCTGGCTGGAGAAATTCCCTCTGCATTAAAAGGGAAGTGGGGGGTTACTCCTTAGGGCCCAGAATTCCTGAGTAAAAGCATTATGATTGGGCAGGACTGAAGGAGTACCATGAAACACAGCTGTTTGAATCTGAGGACCTGCACTTTTAAAGAAACTGCATTTTTAAAGAAAAACCTCTTAAACCTTTGAGGTTATTAAAAGTGAAGAATTCTTCTGATTAAAGCAGAACACAGACCCTCCACAGCTACCTTCTTTCTGCAGTCAAATGTGTTTACCCCAGAAGACCAAAACAAATAAATTAGAAAATTGGGAGTTGACATCCTCCAAAGAGAATAATTAGAGATTTAGTGCATATACTTTGTATGTAGAATGAAATGCATTTTATTTGCAAGATGGAATTGGATTTTAAAAGCATGTGAGATATTAACAGCATGAGAAAGTACAGTTGTTATCTATTTTATGCTGATAAAATAGGTTTTCTGGCAGCTTTTGGCTAGACATGAGAGAAGCGGCTACAGTCTTCCCTCCACATTTGTGGGTTTGACCTTCACATATATGATTATTCATGAGATATATGCTAACCTCACCCCATGCTCCTCCTCCCATTCCTTTGCATTCCTCACTCTAGGCTTGTCAGACTTGTGTTTAAAATTGACATATTTTCCTTTTGGATAAGTAAAGCTCCCCTCCCCCACTGCTGGAGGTATGTCCTCTTTGCCACATGGCTGCACATTCTGTTGTGTAATGGCCATTGATTGGTCAGGTGCTCCTACCCCTACCCCTCTGGGAGAAAACTCCTTCTCAAGATGGTGACCTGAAGTATCTCGAATGCCAGAACTCATCACTCCACTCTTCTCCATCTGAGGAAAGTACTGGTAAACCCTTTACCTTGTCTTTTTTCTTCCCCTGGGAGCGCTGAGGCCAGAGGCCAAGGAATGGAAGGGGGACTGTGGAGGGGAATGGGAGAGGGATCATGGGGGGAGTTATTCACAGTTTTTCCACCTTAGCAAGGGTTCTGCACCCCAAACCCTCATGAATATGGAGGGGCTACTGTAGTTAATTTTGAAAATGCCAGATTGTATGAAAGATGGAAACTTGCCAGGAATACTCATAAGGTTTTCTACAATGGATGATGGAGGGGCTGCATGAGGAACATCTAAACTTGAAGAGGAACATGGTAGAGGCCCTGAAAAATGAGATTTGTGAGATCAAGGAACTGTGGGGAGATTCAAGACAAGAGGGAAACACAGAAGTTAGCAATATGGAAGCAAAAGAGGATAAAATCATGTAGAGGGACAAATTCAAGCTGAGCTAATGGAGGAAGCTACTCATTTGGGGGAGATGTGTGACCAAGAAGCTTCGGTTTGAGATAGGGGGTTTACAGTCACTGGGAGGAGAAGGGGAAGGCTAATCTAAAACTGATTTGTAATCAAATTATTGTGATGGTTGAACAAAACCAAACTGATTTAGCCTGTATGTTTGAAGGGGGTGAGAGAAAGATAACAAAAAGGTGCTGTTTCTGGACAATTGTTCTAAAATAACAAGTGGGAAGGAACTTGAAATAGTGAATCTGAGAAGATGGAAAGGACAAAGTCTATGGATGGGATGAGTACAAAGGGAGAGAGGAGTTAAATTCAAAATGAAGTAACAGATGTGGGACAATGAAAATACTGTAAAGATTCTACTATATGAAATGGTATGGAAATATTTGGATTTAGGAATGCCAAATAATATCTAATAGATCTACATTTTAACTAGTGAAAATATTATGTAATCCAGTCAGCAAGTAGTAATTAGTATTAATGTCATGTATCACACAATGTCATTTATCATGTAAATTGAACATGTCATGGAGAAAGTAATGTTGAGATACTATGCTAGATATGTTAACCTTGGCAGAAGAAAGATTGGTTGGATATTATCTTTGAGAAGCTTGCTATAATCTCTTTACAGGGAGGACAGAAGTCAGTTCTTTTTCTTTTCTTTCTTTCTCTCTACTTTTTCTCTACTTTTTAAATTCATATGTTTAATCTTTATGTTGTTTCTTTTCTTTTATGTACTTGTAGAGTCTTGGGGAAATTATTAATAAATATATCTTTTTAAAAAGAACTTAACCAAAGCATGCTAACACTAACAATCAAATACAAAATGAACAATTGTTTCTGGGTATTCGTGCCACTTACAGCCTATAGAGCCATCTTTGGTGCTACAACACTAGCATCTAGCCAGCATTGATCATTCCCTTCTCCATGGCAGCCAGTACATAGAGAACATCAGTGTTGACAGCATCAAGTCTAGTTTTAAATCTAAAGAAACAGCTCTCAATTGCTTCTAACATAGCTGATATACATGTTTGGGACAGTTCAGCTCTTTGTTGCACTCTTCCTTGAAGTTTCAAACATCCAGTTTATTGTGTTGCAGTAGTAATTTGTAAATAACAGGTTTGGTTATCTAGGTCAAAGTAGATGATACATTCAACATGTTTTTAGAAGAGGTGCTCCCTCAGTAGTGGGAGGTGTTTGTCACAGCATGTAATTTTTCTCACCTACATGTTCTGCATTTAACATGCTTTGTTTTGTGATTAATCATTTGAAGATAAATATGGGCTGAATTTGTAATTCTGGTTGTTAAGGCATGCATCGCTGAGGAAATACCATTGTGGGAGTGTAAATAGGTTTATCACTAGGAAGGTTTATTCTCTTTAATACCTGCTTTGACCTTTTCATGAATCAAGTTAACTCCTCCAATAACAAAAGAACTACCAGAGAAACTGGCAGGCTGAACCTCTCAGAACTCCACCTGATCACTTCTTTCATCCCCACAGCATTTCTAAACTCTGCCCAGCCCTATACTTTGTACTCTCAAGGCATTCATAGCCTTGTATTTGCTACTGTTTGACTTCAGTAGTCACTGCTGTGAGAGCTGGAGCTCCAAACAGCCTATCCATGCGAGTACACCAGCCTGTACGGGAGGAAGCCACAGATTGATGATGTTAATAGCTTGTCTTACCTTGCCTTGCCGTGCTGTGCCTTGCCTAGCCCAGCCCAGCCCAGCCCAGCCAGGTGCTAGTGAAAGTGCCACTCCTTTTATGTCAATCATCATAGTACAGTTATGTAACACCAGGAGTGGAGCAACTACTTTCCAGAGAATGTGCTGCCTCGGGCAGGCAATTTACATGTGCCACTTGTGTGCTAAAGCAGAAGGTAGACCAGTGGCAGCCGTGCCCCCACAGTACTCACGTACATCCAAGAACTGTAATGTATATAGAGTTCTTGGATGTATGTGAGCACACACATATATATATTACAAAAGTATGCATATATATTCCATGAATGATGGCATGGATGTTGTCAGTGTCACAGATGCCCATGTTAATTTAATCCTTAAATTAAGAGCCAAAGTAAAATTTGATCCCATTAGTTTCTCATCAATGTTCTGTGCTCTCCAATATGTGAAAGTTGGGGGGGGATGTGGGATGAACATTGGATTAGATCCAAACTAACTTAGGCACTGTTTAAATCCATTGAATAACTTGCACATAATCTTGATCAGAATTGTAATGTATGTTTGTACTGCTAAAATGTACCAAGGGCAAAGAGCATGGCATCTGTATGCTACAATAACCCAAAGGTGCACCTATCCACCTACCTATTTCTATATGTTGAAAATACTTTTCAGTTAAATGACCAACATGTTTTCAGACCCTCATTGGATTTCAAAAAATATACAAATGCATTTTACAGCACTATAAAAGTCAACCACTGATTTTAGTCTGTACAGCTTTTTACAATGGATATTGGTATTTTATGCAGATGACTGATTGCATATAATAGATTTGGAATTTATTGTCTGTATATATTATTGCTTCAAGACACAATAAGATCCATTTGTGGTGAGAACATTTTAAAGTAAATAGATGAATATATTCTTCAACTTAGTTCAATTCAACCCTAGCTCCAATTCAGCTCTAGTTGTACATGGTTAGGCATGACTGCTTGCACTAGAACGTGGATGGGGATATGCATTCAGACATACGTGCAATTTAAGACTGTTCTGTGTGAATAAGTAATATTGACATTTGAATTCACATCTGATTTATGCACAGTCAATCAAATGAGCACAGGGGGACTTCCTTCCACATATACATTTTCTTAGATCAAATGGGATGTCACTCTTAGGCCATTTCCACACTATGCTGTTGCACTGCTATTATTCCACTTTCAACATCCTGTGGAATCCTGAGGTTTGCAGTCTAGGGAGAGGCATTTAGAATTCTCAGCCAGAGAGCTCTTTGGCCTCAGTAAACTACAAACCCCAGAATTCCAGAGGATGTTGAAAGTGAAGTAATAGCAGTGTAACAGTTGCAGTGCGGAAATGGCCTTAATGCCTTTATTTTTCTTTTGTCCTTAAAGGATTAATGTGCATATATCTCCTTGCTTTTCTTTTAAAAATCCATGTATTTACCTCTATATACAATTGGAAGGGTGCTTTTCTATTTGCTAGTTACCCAACAAAGTAGCAAGTCATTTAGATACTGTGTTGTTGTTTAAAAATTCTAAGATAAATCCTGATGTTTATGAAATCATGGACAAAAAGAAAGGTTGGCTTTGTCAAAACAACTACTGCTAATAATTCAGTGTGCCAGAAAATTCTAGTGTCTTCATATTTGCCCAAATGCAAAGATGGCCATGTTTCTAAAATTGCTGCAAGGAAACCTGGAACCAGATCCTACTATTGTGGCCCTGTTAAAATGGATGGATCAGGTTATCCTGATGCAAAACCTGGAGTTAGGAGTGTGTCGTGAGATAGTCACATTTTCAGATTTGACAATAAATTAATAAACTATAAACTATTTGGACTTGTGAGAACAAAATGGGAATATAAGACCTCCAAAAATGTTGGTCTAAACTTGGAGAATGACCTTTAAAATGGTAAGTGAAAATCAAAGAAGTGGGTAAGGAGAGGAAGTTTAAGTAATATGTAAGTGAATCTTTGTTATTTTTCAAGAAGTGATTGAGTTCCAATTAATGGAAGTAATGTTAAACATATGTTTTTATTTTGTGTTTTTTAATAATGTAATCAATGGTAATATCAGAAAGCATTTTTTCTTTTTTGTTTTTCCCTTTTTATATTCATTGGCGTTAGTTGGAAGACATTAGTTGATCGAAAGTAACTTTGTTTAAGTTTAAAGTGTCAGTAATTCTGTTCAGTGCTTATTCTGTTCATGTACTTATCAATTCATCTTAGTTTTTTCTTTAATAAAAGTATAATGAAAAAAAATAGTAAGTGAAAATTCAGTAAAAACAAGTGGAAAATCACAAATATTGTGGCAAAAAAAAAAAATCCCAATTCCACATATACACTGATGGCATCTGAGCTCGCAGCAGATGACCAAGGGATCTAGTGATTATGGTTGATATCTCTTTGAAACTGTCACCCAGTGCATGGCTGCTGCTTAAAAAAATACAACAACAAAAGACAAATTCCAAGATGGCCATAATTAGAAAAGTAAAGAACACTGCCAATGTAATACTGCTCTTATACAAATCCATGTTACCACCAGAATGGAAATACTCTATACAGTTCTAGTCACTGTGCTCAAAAAGGATGTTGTAGAGATGGAAAACATGCATAAAAGGGGAAGCAAAATGACTAAAGGGCAGAAGCAACTCACTTATGAGAACAGACTGCAATGTTTAGGGCTACCAAATTTATTGTTTACAGCCAAGCCTTATGATACAACTGCATCTGCTCAAACAAGTCACAACAGGATTCATAACATGGATGGTAATACAAGGACAAGACTCTGCCACAAACCCAGATCCCTACATTTACTCCAGGAACAATATTACTGGGGCAAATAACATCACTCACAACATCAACATTTACTTGCTCTTCCTTCAATGTGATATATGTTATCCTGTGGCAGCAATGCCCCTCTACACTCTACCCTGGACAAACAGAATAGTCGGCACTGAAACGGATTAACGGGCATCTGACATTACAAATGGCAATATCCAAAAAACAATTGCAGAACATTTCAACCTTCCTGGACACACAGTAATTGATTTACAGATTGCAGTCTTTGAACAAAGAAATTACAAAAGAAGACTAGAAAGAGAAACTGCTGAATTGAATTATAATTACAAATTCCAATCCATTAGAGAGGTATGAACAAAGACAGTAGTTTCATAATTCACTACATGTATCAATGCAGTAATCCTCACTACTGCCCATGTAACAAAATGAAACTCCTCAGGGAAGATTTTGAATCCAAGGAAACTGACCCTTGGTAAACAGGTGTATTACTTTTGCACATCCACACTAACTAACCACTGTAAAGATTGGAAAGAGGGGCATCATGTTACACAGCCTTTTGAAAATTCAGGACACAGAGTCATGATTCACATCTTTCTGGATTCTGTTACATTCCACCCCATTCCCACAATGCAGTAAATATGCTTTATACCTGAACATTTATTATTACTCTGTACTGCATCCGAAGAAGTGGGTTTAAAAGTACAAAAGTTCATGTGAAAATACAAACCAGTTAGTTTTAAAGCTGCTGCCACATTTCTTTTTCTTTTTGCTCCCCCTTCCATCCTCTTTTTTATGCTGCAAGAGAGTGACATGGCTACTTTGAAAATGTTTAGGGCTATTGAGCATAGGGAAAAGGCAATTAAAGTGAGACATGATTTTTTGTTAACTGCCACCAAGTCAACTTTGACTTATGGTGACCATATGAATGAGAGACTTCCATAATAGAGAGATGATAGAGATATATAAAATTATGTCTCTCTCATAATCCTGGAACACAGGTTTACCCAGTAACACTGAATGGTGGCAGATTCAGGACAGACAAAGGTATAGAACAGAGCAAAGTTAAAGTATGGAATTCACTGCCACAAAATATAGAAATGGTTGCCAGTTTGGGGGGATTTGAAAGAGCACTTGTTAAATTCATGAAGGATCAATGGCCAGCAGTGAAGATCATTATATATGTTATCTCCTGTATCAGAGCAGTATGCCTTTATGTATCAGTTGCTGGAGACTGCAGGATGGAGGGGGCAGTTTTATTCATGTTTTCCTAGGGGGCTTCACATAGAAAAATGGTTGACCTATGCGTAAACAGATTATTGGAGTAAACAGTTCCTCAGTCTAGTCAGAAGTAAGTGCGCATAGGACAGATTGCATGCAGCCTTTAATATTCTTGGAAGGTCCAGCTACAATAGGTGTCTTAAAATGTGTATTTGTGTGTGTGTGTGTTTGATCATTTAGTATATTTCTGATTGATAATTCTTGACGGGGCTCAACTGAATAGTAGTCTTGGTGGCACAGTGGTGAAATGCCGGTACTTACAGCCACAAGGTTGTTAGTTAGATCCTGCTGGGCTCCAGGTTGACTCAGCCTTCCATCCTTCTGCAGGTCAGTAAAATCAGTACCCAGCTTGTTGGGGGCAATTAGCTAACACATTGTAAATCCTGTAGAGAGCATTTAGCTGATAAGCGGTATAGAAATACACATGCTATTGCTAATGCTATTGGTAGTCCAATTTTGCCTTATCATTTCAGAAGAGCTCAGCCCCCCCACCGTAGATCCTGGGAGGGTTGAGCATCCACTGCTGCTGTCCAGGGTCCTTAACAAAAGCTAGGGGCAGCTAAGCATTAAAGTTTGTGTAGTGATAGAAATAAAAGTCCTGGTGACCTGCTTCTCAGTAGAGTATGTAACAGACTGAAGAAACACAATAATTTTCATGTGAATGTTCTCAGTAAGTGTGATCATACCAGGCTTTTGTGCGTGTTTTCCAGATTATTATTCAAATTGAAGAGTCCCACCTTGATTGATGTATCCATCAGGGTAGGCCCAGGGCAAAGAACACAATTGCACCATCTGAAGAAGCAGACAGAACAGGTGGTCAAATCTTACTTCAGTTCTTTCAGTAGAATAGAGCCTTCCACTGTGCCTGAGAGCCCGACACCAGCTTAGGGCTACAGGGCCCCCTCACCCTAGGATGGAACACACAGCTCTATCTTACAAGAGATCAGAGTAGCTAGAGGCTCAGGAGAAACAGCTGGGTAGGGGTTATCACTTTATCTGCTACCAGAGGCAATCGCCTCCCTCTGAATAATGATAAAGCTGGCCCTGGTCCCAGTATGTATGAACTTTCACCCAATTAAAGAAATATACAGATGATATAGATAGACTGACTTGGTTGAAGAAATCGGAGTTGCTTAACTGAAAGAATGGAATTAAATGAACAATGTAATTGAATTTACTTGATAATAAAACAATAGTTATATTAAAATATAATTTGTTTTCAGAAGATCGATAAGCCATTATTGTCTTTTAGGAAGCTTCACAGAAATAGCTCTGTAACTGGCAATTGAAAAGGAAATTTTATTGCTTTTGTTTTACCACCCTTGATCCCAGTGCCTTCATGGCCTCTAGTTGCATCAAGCCTCCCTCACAACCATCTAAAGCAACCAGCTCATGTAAGATGCAGTTAGAAATCTGTCTCCTCCTCCATGAAATTTTCCTTCAGTCACTCAATTTTTTCCATTGTAGAGAGTGAAACATTGAAAATTCTTCACACCTGAAACTTTTATATTTGCTGTAGAAGGTGAGCATCCCTAATCCAGAAATCAGAAATCCAAAATCCTCCAAAAATTGAAACTTTTGCCACCAGCTGCCTGCTTCCGCCTTTGAGGCAGTGGGGGCATTCCTGCTTATTCATCTCTCAGATGCTCAGTCTCTCTCCAGCTTCACATCTCATACATAACACAAGTAGCAGACAAACAAGATGTGAAACTGGAGAGAGACACAAAGATCTGTGAAATGGTGGAGGCATGGATTCACACCAAACACTGTGCTTGGATTTCTCCCATTTCACAAATCTTTGCATCTTTCTTCAACCTCGTGTCGTCTCATTTGTTTGCTACTTGTGTATAAGATGCAAGGCTGATCAGAGACTGAGGACCTTAGAGACTGATATAAGGGACCTGGTACTTATATTCCAAAAAAAACAACAACCAAGGAGATCGCTGAGGAAACTGTCAGCTACTTGCTTCTACCTTCAAGACGGTAGTGGTGGAGTTCCTGCTTGTTTCTTCATGGGCTCCGAGAGATCTCCTGTACAGTACTGTATTTTATGTATATGAAAGGACAAGGATTCCAAAATCCTACAAAAGAAATCTGAGATACAAAACACTTCTGGTCCCAAGCATTTCGGATAAGAGATACTTAACATTCTTCCAGAGGAGAGAGCAGAAGGTAAGCTGGGTCTGTGAAGACAACTTTGATAGGTGTTTTTGCAGGACTGTGGGGCTGAGTTTGTTTGCTTATTTCTCTGTGTTGTTTTTTTTTGCTTGCGCTGGCCGTGTGCTCTCCCTGAGCTCACAGCCTATTGTCAGCTAATTGTTTGTTAGTTAGTCAGTTAACTGTCAATCAAACTAGGGAGAGTTAATCAAGCTAGGGGGAGGAGCCAGCTAGGGGAAGGAGGCTTTATTAGGAACTCCCAGCAGTCTTCTTGCTGACTTCCAGAGGAGAGAGCAGAAGGTAAGCTGGGTCTGTGAAGACAACTTTGATAGGTGTTTTTGCAGGACTGTGGGGCTGAGTTTGTTTGCTTATTTCTCTGTGTTGTTTTTTGTTTTTGTTTTTGTTTTTTTTTTTGCTTGCGCTGGCCGTGTGCTCTCCCTGAGCTCACAGCCTATTGTCAGCTAATTGTTTGTTAGTTAGTCAGTTAACTGTCAATCAAACTAGGGAGAGTTAATCAAGCTAGGGGGAGGCGCCAGCTAGGGGAAGGAGGCTTTATTAGGAACTCCCAGCGGCGCACGCCATAGGCGCGCGCAATTTCATTCATCTACTTCAATCCTTCAAGTTCAACCATTCAAGTTTAGGAACAACTGATCCTTATAGCAACTGAACAAATTTAGGAAGAACTCTGAGCAGAGTTCTGAGTTAGCTGAGCAGACATAGCTTATACAGCTCAAATTAAGAAAGGAGGTCCAGTTTTTGTTTTTGTTTTCTTTTTCTATTCTCTGTATTATCAAGTATGGAAGGTGAGGGAGCTGCTGCTGTCACCTGTAGCACTTGTAGCATGTTCCTTTTCTTGCCACAAGATGTGGTTGGGTACACCTGCAGCAAGTGCAAGCTGGTCACCTTCTTAGAGGTCAAGGTGCGGCAGCTGGAGGCACAGGTTTCTAATCCTCGTCTTATTAGGGAAGGTGAGGACTTCTTACATAGGGCAGAGAGGACCTTCCTGAAGACCGGATATGCGGAGGAGCTGCCTGATGAGGAAATCAGTTCCGTGACCCAGGAAAGCGATGCTTGGAGGAATGTCACACGGAGAAGTAGAAGGGCCAGGAAGGAAACAGAGACTCTCAAACTACAGAATCGCTTCAACATTCTTGGTGCTGTGAATGATGAGGAACACCAGAAGGAGGGAACACAACATCAGCAAGAAGGAATCCAACTTCGGCAACTGGAACTTGAACACCAAGAGGACAGCATCCAACATCGGGAAGACCAGCACTCCCGGCCTCAACACAATGCCCAGGCAATCCTGGAAGAATCTGCTTGTCAAAGAACCCCGGGCAGGCCTCAGAGGAGGCGAGTTCTGGTGGTTGGGGACTCCTTGCTCAGAGGAACCGAACCGGCAGTTTGCAAACCAGACAAGCTCAATCGAGAGGTCTGCTGTCTTCCTGGGGCCAGGATAAACCACGTAACAGAGAGGCTAGACAGGCTGGTCAAGCCCACTGACCGTAAGCCCCTTGTTTTGGTTCACGTTGGAACCAATGACACGGTGAAGCGCAGCTTTCACCACATCACAAAGGACTACGAGCTTATGGGGAGAAAGCTTAAGGACCTTGGTGCGCAGGTGGTCATTTCATCAATCCTCCCTGTTCAAGGATATGGTGCACGAAGGGAAAGGACAATAGTAGAGGTCAACAGCTGGCTCCGCACATTTTGCCACCGCCAACAGTTTGGCTTTTTGGATCATGGCTTGAAGTTCCAGGAACATGGGCTTCTGGCAAGGGATGGGCTGCACCTCACGAAACTTGGCAGGAACCTTTTTGCAAACAGTCTCACAAGGAGGATTAGGAGGGCTTTAAACTAAGTACAACTGGGGAGGGAGACAAGATTATTCAGGACAAGGACTCGGCAAGTGCAGGGGAAAAAGGCCCAAACGATATTGGCCAAGTAGGAATAGCATCCAATCGTGGGAGGGGTGGAAACAATGCTATGGGACTTGCAGGAAGGGCACAGGGACTTAAGTGTCTCTACACTAATGCACGGAGTATGGGAAACAAACAAGATGAATTTGAACTCCTAGTACAACAAAATAAATATGATTTGATAGGCATCACTGAGACGTGGTGGGATGAGTCTCACGATTGGAATATAGGAATAGAGGGGTTTAGCCTATTTGTAGAAATAGACCAAATAAGAAAGGAGGAGTAGCCTTATATGTCAAGGATGTTTTCACCTGTGAAGAGATCCATGACTTGAACACCGGAAGCCAGGTCGAGAGCATCTGGGTAAGAATTAAGGGAGCGAGAAACAATAGGGATATTATAGTGGGGGTTTACTACAGACCTCCAAGCCAGACTGAGGACCTCGATGGCGCTTTCGTAGACCAAATGACTGCACATTCAAAAAGGAGAGATACAGTAATAATGGGAGATTTCAACTACCCGGATATATGTTGGCAGTCAAACTCTGCAAAGGCGGCAAGGTCCAGCAAGTTTCTTGCTTGTCTTGCAGACAATTTCATGGTCCAGAAGGTGGAAGAGGCGACAAGGGGATCAAATATTCTGGATCTGATCCTGACCAACAGGGAAGACCTTGTTAATGACGTAGAACTGGTTGGATCTTTAGGAGAGAGTGACCATACCCTATTAGAATTTGGCATTCAGTGGGGAAGAGAAGGCAAGTATAGCCAGTCATTCGTCTTAGATTTTAAAAAAGCAGACTTCTGTAAACTGAAGGAGCTGCTGGCTGAAATCCCGTGGTCAAGAATAGTCAATGAGAAAGGAGTTCAGGATGCATGGGAGTTCTTTAAAGGGAGGTACTGAAGGCACAGGCTAAAACTGTGCCATTAAGGAGGAAAAATGGAAGGCATCTGAACAAACCGGAATGGTTGACTAAAGAGCTCTCAGCTGAGCTAAGTATTAAGAAAAACATGTACAGGAAATGGAAGAAGGGGGAAATCACCAAAGAAGATTATAAGCAAGTAGCCAGGAGATGTAGGGAGAAGGTCAGAAAGGCTAAAGCACAGAACGAACTTAGGCTGGCCAGAGACATTAAAAACAATAAAAAGGGCTTTTTTAAATACGTCCGCAGCAAAAGGAAAAAGGAGGAGACGATAGGGTCACTGCGCAAGGAAGATGGTGAATTAATAACAGGAGGAAGAAAAAAGGCAGAACTCCTCAACACCTTCTTCGCCTCAGTTTTTTCCCAAAAGGATAAAAACACTCAACCTGGCGGTTGGGGAGCAGGTGAGGAAGTGGGGGAAATGCAGCACAGAATAGATAGAGAGGTAGTACAAGAATATCTGGCCACACTGGATGAATTCAAGTCTCCAGGGCCAGATGAATTGCATCCTAGGATTTTAAAAGAACTAGCAGAGGTCATTGCGGAACCTCTTGCTATAATCTTTGAAAACTCTTGGCGGACCGGAGAAGTTCCGGCAGACTGGAGGAGGGCAAATGTTGTCCCCATCTTCAAGAAGGGAAAAAAGAGGACCCAAATAATTATCGCCCAGTCAGCCTGACATCAGTACCTGGAAAGATCCTGGAGCGGATCATCAAACAGTCAGTTTCTAATTACTTAGAAAACAATGCCGTAATTACGAAAAGTCAACATGGATTTCTCAAAAATAGGTCATGCCAGACTAATCTTATCTCTTTTTATGATAGAGTTACTTGCTTGACAGATGAAGGGAATGCTGTGGACATAGTATATCTTGATTTCAGTAAGGCCTTTGACAAAGTTCCCCATGACATTCTTGCAAAGAAGCTAGTAAGATGTGGACTGGACAGGGCTACTGTCAGGTGGATTTGTAACTGGTTGACTGACCGTACCCAAAGGGTGGTCTCCAATGGCAGATTCTCATCCTGGAGAGAAGTGACTAGCGGGGTGCCACAGGGTTCTGTCCTGGGCCCGGTGCTGTTCAATATCTTCATTAATGACTTGGATGAAGGAATAGAGGGCACGCTGATCAAATTTGCAGATGACACCAAATTGGGAGGGGTTGCTAATACGCCAGAGGACAGGATCAAAATTCAAAAGGACCTGGACAGATTGGAGAGCTGGGCCAAGGCTAACAAAATGAATTTCAACAGAGAGAAACGTAAGGTCCTACACTTAGGCAGAAAAAATGGTATGCAGAAATATAGGATGGGGGACACGTGGCTAGCTAACAGTGCGTGTGAAAGGGATCTAGGAGTCTTCATAGACCACAAGCTGAACATGAGTCAGCAGTGTGATGCGGCAGCCAAGAAGGCCAACGCAATTCTTGGTTGCATCAATAGGAGTATGGTGTCTAGATCGAGGGAGGTATTGGTACCACTTTATTCTGCATTGGTTAGACCTCATCTTGAATACTGTGTCCAGTTCTGGGCACCCCAATTCAAGAAGGATATGGATAAGCTGGAGCAGGTCCAGAGGAGGGCAACCGAAATGGTGAGGGGCCTGGAAGCCATACCCTATGAGGACAGACTTAGAGAGCTGGGTATGTTTAGTCTGCAGAAGAGAAGGTTGAGAGGGGACATGATAGCCATGTTTAAATATTTGAAGGGGTGTCATGTCGAGGAGGGAGTGGGCTTGTTTTCTCCTGCTCTTGAGACCAGGACAAGGAGCAATGGATGCAAGCTGCAGGAGGGGAGATTCCTCCTGAACCTCAGGAGGAATTTCCTGACAGTCAGGGCTGTCCGACAGTGGAATGTGCTGCCACAGATTGTGGTGGAGTCTCCTTCTTTGGAGGTTTTTAAGCGGAGGCTGGATGGCCACTTGTTGGGAGTACTTTGAGGGTTTTCCTGCATGGCAGGGGGTTGGACTGGATGGCCCTTGTGGTCTCTTCCAACTCTACATTTCTATGATTCTATGATTCTATGATTCTATGATTCACATGTATTTGCATCCCCTTGTTAATGTTTCCTGCCCTTTTTCTTTGAATGGCTAAATTGCATTTCTAATTGCTCAGGTGAGGTTTTAATTTATTGCAATTCTAGAGATTTGGATAATGAAGGAAAATTTTTTGAGGGGGCAGAATTCCTGGGGGGGTGTCAGTGTCCTCATTTTGCTGTTAGTGTTAAACTTGAAAAAGAAAAAATAGAAAAAAATCTTTGGCTCTAGAGGGATTTATGCCTGCTTCATTTCTTCAAAATTCTATTGAGGAAGGACAGAGAGGCATACAGAAAGCTGATAAAAGATTTATGGAAGAAGAAAAGAGGTGTATAATGAAAGGACTTGATTTGAATAGTTGGATCAAAGGGGATTTTTTTTTTTTAGATGTTTGATCTAGAAGAGATTCAACAAGAGATTCAACAAAGATATGAAGTGAAAATAATGAGCTTTCTGGAATTGACATAAATGGAAGAGATAGACTATTGCACAGTATGATGAGAGAAACCAAGAGTTCATATTCATATTAAGAGAATGTCTGGAAGACAACTTATAGCAAAGAAATGGAAAAAAGTGTTACGGAAAAGGGACATTTTGTTAAATTTAAAGGTATGAGGAAGGTCTTCTTTTGTTAAAAGATATTGAGTTGGAACTGCAGCGTGGATAACTACGTATTTGAATGATATCTAGAGATTTAAGTTGAAAAGACTTTGGCTATAGTCGGTGATGAAATAATTGTAAGATTGTTAACATATACAGAGAAATGAAGAAAAAGAAGATAGATGAATATAAGATTATGAATCTGAGTTGATAATATATCTAGAGATGATATATGTAAGGAAAATGATTTTTTAATGAATCTTTAATATTTAGTGATTTTCTTTATTTTTAAAGGGAAAGAGACAGAGTAAAGATAAGATATGTATAAGAAATTATTATATTAATTTAGGATGAATATTACTGTGTAGTAACTACTAATATAGGGATTAAATTACTATGATAAACCTTGAATGCATTCTTGGTTGGAAGTAATTTTATTTTATGTATTTTAGTTTAGTTAGGTTTCTATTTTTATTATTATTATTATTATTATTATTATTATTATTATTTTTTCAAATTACATACACTAACACACACAAAAAAAGAAAATGCATTATATAAAAAGAAGCCAATACAACCTAACAGAATACCAGAAGTACAATTACATACAGTTATCAATTTCTCATTGATGAATATCCCCAATACCAATACAAAGTGAATAAAATAAAGTAAAATAAAATAGACTCTATGATCCAGACTCCAAAGTAATAGCTATCCACAATCTCTCAGCGCAATTACTGACAGACCCCCCCATCTCTTTTCCAGGTGGTTACAACATTCCCATTCCTCTCGGTATCTATTCAGAGATTTATCTGTTAACAATATAGCAAGTTTACTATTTGCATCAAATCATATATCCCATACAACCATTCATCTATTTCTGGCACTTTCTATTGTTTCCAGTCTCTGGCAAATGATAATCTGGCTTTAGTTATCAAAGATAAAAAGATTTTTCTATTTTGCTTCCCAATAAATCCTTCAATTAGCTCAACCATGTTCAGCAAATAACATTCAGGTAACATGGGGAAATTTGTATTTAACTTTTTTTAAATTTCTATATGGATGTTTTTCCAGTATATTTTGGCTTTTTTACAATCCCACCAGCAATGAAAAAATGTCCCTCTTTCAGCCTTACATTTTCAACATTTATCATTGTTTCCTTTATAGATCTTTGCAAGATTTGTTGGTCTTAAATAGCATCTGTTAAACATTTCATAATAATTTTCTTTAAACGTTTGACATCTTGTGAAATTCAGGTTTTTCCATGCTTGTTCCCAGTTTTGTAATTCAATTGAATGCCAACATTCTGAGCCCATTTAACCATCTTTTTTTAATTGCCTCCTGTTTCAAGATCCCATTTTAATAATACTTTATAAAATTTTGAAGTTAACTGTTTATCTCCTCCATCCAAAATAACATCTAAATCTGTCTTTTCATTATTTATCTTCCCTTCCCTACAATCCTGATTGAATCTAAGAGCAAGCGAGCATATAGGAACCATGCACAATCAAACCCCTCTTGCAAGAGTTCCTCTCTTTTTTTAAACATGAGTGTGTTATCTTCAAATTTTACCAATTCTTTATAAGTCCACCATTTTCTGAATTTTAAGCTCATCTCGGTGAAAGGCTTCTATAGGAGATATCATAGAGGGAGCTTAGGGCATAATCGCTCTTTGAACTTTTTCCATGTAAAATTTTAAAATTTTCCTTAAGGGATGCTCAAAACATTCTTTCTGTGGTTGTTTTTGGAGTTTTCACTAATAATAATGCAAACCATTATCAATACCTACTCTTTCGAAGAGCAGAATTTTGCTGTGTTCTAATCTTATCCAATCCGTGATCCAGCAGAAAATATTAGCATGTAGATAGAGCCTAAGATCTGGGAGTCCTAGTTCCCCTCTTTCTCTAACATCAGTCATGGAAGTCCATTTAATTTGGGGTTTAGTAACCTTTTTTCTTCCCTTGTTTGAAGACATCAGCCTTTATTATTAATCGTAGGTTCTGGAATAGAAAATTAATTTGAGGTAATAACATCGTTTTGATTCCGAAATTTTTAAAAGGGAGAGCTTCAGTTTACTCCAAGATTCTATCTCTTTTTTGATCTCTTTCCATTTTTTTATCATAATTACTAGGAAACAAGTCTTGATTATTCTTTGTTAACCAAATTCCCAGATATTTAATCTTCTTTTCTATTTTAAATTTAATTTTGCTTTGCAGATCTTTATCCTCTTTTGATGTCATATTTTTAATGAACAGGGCTGTTTTTTCTTGATTAATTTTGAAGCTTGATAAGTCCCTGAAGCCTTCTAGCATCTGGTTTAAAGAATCCAAAAAACACAATGGGTCTTCTAGTATAATGACAAGGTCATCAGTGTAACTCGTACTTTCAATTCTTTTTTTCCAATCCTAACTCCTCTTATACCTTCATTTTGTCTTATTTGAACCAAACGGCTTCTATAGTAATTAGAAAAAGTAATGGCGAAAGGAGGCAGCCCTGTCTAGTACCTCTTCTAATCTTACAAGCTTTGGCTTTTTCAGAGTTAATAAATATTTGGGCCTGTTAATAGTATATAATGTTTTTATCCAAAATAAGAAATTATTACCACAGTTCATATTTTGGAGGACTGCAAATAAAAACTGCCAGGAAACATCATCAAATGCTTTCTCCATGTCAAGAAAGATTAGGCCTAGTTTCTTCTTTTTATAAGATTCAGCATGATGGATTACATTCAGAATCATTCTAATGTTATCTTTTACATGACGGCCTGGTAAGAAACCAACCTGATCTTCCTGGATCCAGTCTGATAATACTTTTTTCAGCCTCTCTGCAAGAATCTTCGTAAAAATCTTATAGTCGACATTAAGTAAAGAGATTGCCCTGTAACTTGATAATAGTTTAGAATCTTTCCCTTCTTTGGGGATCAAAGTCACATTAGCTGACTTCCATGATTAGGAATTTCTCCAATCATAGTCAATTTATAATTTCATGAAGAGGGTATATAAGTTTCTTTTTCAAAAACTTTATAAAAAGTACCTGAAAACCCACCCGACCCGAGGCTTTTCCTAGTTTCAGTTTTTTAATTGTTTCAGAGATTTCATTTAAGGTGATTGGTCTATTAAGTTGGTCCACTTATTCTTCAGTTAGTTGTGGTATATTAATTTCTTTTAGATAATCTGTGACTCTTTGGGAGGCATTGTCGTGCTTTATTCCATCTGCATATAAATTTGAAAAATATTGATGAAAGACTCGCTTTAATTCCTGTTGTTGTTGTATCATTTTATTTTTCAATTCTTACTTCTGTAATTATTATTTTTCTTTATCTTTTCTCAGTTTACGTGCTAACCATCTACCAGGCTTATTAGGTGACTTGAAGTGGTGATGTTTCATAGATAACATTTTTCTATCCAATTGTGATTCTAAAAGAATTGCATGTTGTTTTTGAAGACTGTTGATCTCTTTGAGAATTCCATCATTATTTGGTCTCATTTTATTTTCTTTCTCTCGCCGCTTCTTTTTAATTTAAACTTCTTGAGATATAATCAAACCTGGGAAAACTGCCTTAGCAGCATCCCAGATGGTGTTCATGGGAGTCTCCTTGTTTATGTTTTCTTGGAAGTATAAATGTATTTGTTGTCTGAGTTGTTCAACAACATTATTATCTTTCAAAATGTTTTCATTTAATTCCACATGAATTCAGCTTTTGGCTCTTTCAAAACTAACAATAGAAATTGGGGGAGAATATCAATTTTTTGAATCTCTTTTATTAGATCTTTGGAAGCAAAAAACATATCAATTCGTGACCATGACTTATGCCTTTCTGAGAAAGAAGTGAAATCTTTTTCGTATCCTTTTTTATGTCTCCAGACATCCATCAATGTCTACTCCTTCATATAGTTTTAGAAGTTTTGGGGCAGTTTCCCTTGTGATCTTTTAATCTTGTTACAGATTTTCTGTCCATAGTTGGATCTAATACTGCATTCCAATCTCCCATCAACAAGATCTTCCATTATCATGGGTTTCAATAGTAGCAAAAAGTCTATCAAAAAACTGGGATTGGTTACATTCAGGATATAAAAGTCAACGAACAGAATCTTCAAGTCTCCCCAAAGAATTTCCATCTCTATTAAATATCCAGATTCATCAGAAAAAAATCTCTTTAGGAGATAGATGACTGTTAACATACATCACTACCCCTCTCTACTTCTTCTTATAAACTGAGATAAAACATTGGCCTAATTTAGGATTAATAGATAATCAGCATCGGTCTTTCAGATATAGAATCATAGAATCGTAGAAATGTAGAGTTGGAAGAGACCACAGAGGCCATCCAGTCCAACCCCCTGCCATGCAGGAACACTTTCAAAGCACTCCCAACAGATTTGGGCCCTCCAGCCTCTGCTTAAAAACCTCCAAAGAAGGAGACTCCACTACACTCCAAGGCAGCATATTCCACTGCCGGACAGCCCTGACCATCAGGAAGTTCTTCCTGAGGTTAGATGGAATCTCCTTTCCTGCAGCTTGAATGCATTGCTCCTTGTCCTGGTCTCTGGAGCTGGAGAAAACAAGCCCCGTCCCTCCTCTTTCATGGCATCCCTTAGATATTTAAACAGGGCTATATGTTTCCCCCCTTAACCTTCTCTTCTGCAGACTAAACGTACCCAGCTCTCTAAGTCTATCCTCATAGGGCATGGCTTCCAGGCCCCTCACCATTTTGGTCACCCTCCTCTGGACTTGCTCCAGTTGACCATGTCCTTCTTGAACTGGGTGCCCAGAACTGGACACAGTATGGGTTCTCGTAAATAAAGCACGTCATATTTCCATTTCTCCAGGTAATGAAATATCTTCTTCTTCATCAGCCGGTTCAGTCCGCAAACATTCCAACTTATGATTTTTAAGATCCTCATCATTATATTCTTCCAATGTCTCCTCTGCCTGTTCTATGGCTGAGACAGTTGTTCCGTCTCTCTTTGTTCTTGTTCGTCTTGATCAGCTAAGTTAGATATCTGTGTGTCTTTTGGTGCTGTCTCTTTTCTTCTCTTCTTTCTTCTTCCTCTTGCTCTACCTGTTCCTCTTGGTCCTCCTCACCTTCATCTTCTCTTCCAGTTCTTCTTCTTCAGCTCTAGTAGTTGTTTGATGAGTCCTGAAAAATCTTCGAGTCTGTCTTTCTCTATATTGTAATTGCCCTTGATTATCTTCTTCATCATTCCTTCTAATTTCTTTCTTTAATGCCTCTTGATTTTTGTCAATAAAATCCTTCACCTGTTTCTTAGATGTTATAGTAATTCATTTCCCTTTTAAAAAAGACAAACCTTCAGGATTTCCCCCCTTGTACTTGATACCTGCTTTCCTGAGCAACTGCGTTAGGGGGGTATACTCTTTTTTAATTTGCAAGATCTCCAGGACATCTTTATAATCTTTGGGTCTCCTGGTTTTCAATCACTAGTTTAATTAGATTAAGTTTTAAAGTTTTAAGATTAAACTAACTAGTTTAGTTAGATTAAGTTTTCTTCTTTATATTTTTCTTATTATATATTTTTAACTCTCTATCTGATGTTGTAAGTTGTAGAATAGGGTGTAGGTATTGCATGTTATTATTGTCTTTATTCTTTTTCTTGTCTGTCTTTTATGTTATGATTGTATTTCTTGTATATGTGTGTGTGTGTACATAATAGTTGCTTAAAAATAAAAAAATGAAAAATAAGTTTCCTGAGAATGGCTAAACTGCATTTCTAATTGCTCAACTGAGGTTTAAGTTACTGAAATTCTAGAGATTTGGGGAATGAAAGAAAATTCCTTGAGGAGGCAGAATTCTTGGCAGAGGGTTAGTGCCCTCATTTTGCTGCCCTCTGTTATCTTTACCCTTGTGTGAACCTGTGGACTTAACAAAATCACTTTTTTTCCTCTGCATGATTTTTCCCATCTTTTCCTGAGGAAGAAGCCAGTGGGCTTTGAGCTGGTGTGATGTATTTAGTACTTTTAGGTTGGTCTAATAAAGGCATCACAACACTTTGGGTCCTACTGTATGGTCAACACAGCTACTTCTGCATACTATATAAGTATAGATGGCATTCTTTAACCAAGAGATCAAACACACTAATTTGAGTATACAAGAGCTACTTTTCTTAAGATAAGGGTAGGTGCATATAGCTAGGGCTACTGAGAAGTGCAGCCCCACAACTGAAGGGCAATTCAGATCTTGCTTACCTTCTGTTTCCATTCTTGCTATTCTGCACTTTTTCTCTTTACTGTTTCTCCATCCTTTACTCCAGAGGTGGGTAAAGGGTGGGCTGCAAGCCACATATGCTCCACTGGGAACAATTTTGTGGCTGTCAGGTCTCTACAGGGGTTAAAAAATGCTCTGAAATTTTTAAAAAATGATATCAAGGGGTGTGGAAGGCATTTTATCACATTTAGAGCCTTTCATTGATTCCCATGGTAAGGTCAAAACAAACTTTTGCAAAAAAAATTTTTTTTTCAATTGTCATAAAATGCTGCCCCAGAAGGTCCAAAAACATGCCACCATATTTCCCAGAGTACCCTTTTTGTGGGAATAGGTGTGGTGACCAGTGCGGTGCTCCAGGGTCTCCTGGGGGATGAATGTGACCCCTGAGCTTTCCATAGTTGCCCGCTCCTGCTTTACCCCATCTCAAGGGTCAAGTATGGGAATGAGATTTCATACTGCTGGAATGCCAGGTAAGGGACTTACAGGGTAGAGGTTATTGTAGAAATTTTTAAAAAAAATAAAACTGTACCTTAGTACTGAATCAGTCAGAGAGTTAGTTGATATTAATTGCCCTGTTTTACAATGTGATACATTTCTTGTTTCTTCTTGCTTATGAAGTAGAGGCTTTTTAAAAAATGTTGCCTCTTTTTAGTTCTTGCGCTTCCTCAAGATGACACCTACACTTTCAACAGATTCTTCTTCTGGCCCAGCTTCAGAGCTTGTTGTTCTTCCCTGTGTGTGTCTATCTTGCATTGCCAGATGTTGGAAAATCTGGAGCACTTCTTTTGTCATTACAGTGGAATGCCTATTAACTTTGCTTCATCTTTTATCACTCACTACAAAGTACAAAAGTACTGAGACCCTCCCTTTAGGCTGCCTAGTGCTATAAGGAGAGGCAGCTGGCTCAGCACTCCCCCTGCTGTTGTGGCCCAGACACACTCCTCACTGTCAGCACAGGGACATTAGGTACAAGGGGTGGCAGTTATGGAAGTTGCATTCAGATGGGAGAGAATGCTTTTTATTCCTTTTAGCTTTTATCTTCTCTGATCCAATCATTATAACAGCCAAAGACCAACACCTTAACCTAACAGCCAAAACAGAAATACAAAGTATTTTATTGTAAATGCTGCCATCAAAATGGCCTATAGCACTGGGCAAATTCAGTAAGTACAGCTGTTCCCAGCCTAAATAGACGAAGGCCATTTCTGCCCTATACCGTTATAGTGCTGTTATTCCACTTTCAACATCCGATGGAATCCTGGAGTTTGCAGTTTAGGGAGTGGTATTTAGATTTCTCAGCCAGAGAGCTTTATGGCCCCAGTAAACTACAAACCCCAGAATTCCACTGATATAACTGTGGAAGTGCACAAATGGCCTATGTTTTACTTGCCTGACACTCTTGTTAGGCATAAAGAGCCTCTTGGGGGGGGGGGGGCGAAGAGGTGGTATTGCTAATTCAGCACTATAAACATAGTTGAATACACGGGAATTCAAAGCCCTCACCTTTTTTTTTTAAACAAGTTACATGCTCAAAGCCCTGGGCTTGGATGGATGAATATGACATTTTATATTTCTCCCATGTCTTTCCATTCTGAATATGAAGATGTTTGCAAATTTTAGAGCCTTCTTAATGAAAATGAACTAAAACAAAATTCTCTCCCTGCTCCATTTTATTTCCATATGCGTGTGCCATTTTTTAAAAAAAATGCTTGCTGCAGTCGCACGTGGCTCATGTATACTATTTTAAGTTCATTGAAGGAAAGGTGACATAGAATTAGAACTAATGAAAATGAGATTAAATAGGGTGACTGGGAAACTCCCTGCTTTGGATCTTACCGGGTGGCAGCTGCCTTCCCACCTGAACAACCTGTCTGGAATAAGAGAATATGATGCGCACTGTCATCTTGTTTTATAGACTCTGAGGAATATGTGGATTGCTCTTGAACACTCAAAAAGTGTGGGAAATGCTACAAATTATTCTTATGTGAGCCCATTGTTATCATTGCTGTCTTACATAAGTGGATTTGACACACCCCAAAAGAAAGAAGAGCTTGGGAACAAACACAAGTGTGTTTCTCTCTGTTAGAACAGTAGGATCCAGGAATACTTCCATAAAATGTGTTCCTGACAGATAGCTTTTAAACCTGCAAAGACTCTTGACAGTTTCAGTATTTGTTTTGTATAGTTTTTAGTACTGCCATGCCTCCTCATGATCCACCAAGCCAAATACCACTCACCATCCTGACAGCTTATTCAACTTTGTACTTGCAGACTGCTAACAAAAAAGGGGTGCATTCTGTAGTACTGTAGAAATACCAAACAGGCTGGTGGGTTGCATCTCCTTTGGTGGGTCTCAAGTTGTGGCAGTACATCTTCAGCAAGTTTCCAGCAAGTGAAAACCTAATGGCATGCAGTGTGTTTCCTTGAGACAACTGTGTGCATGTAAATATTGATAGGCAAGGTCTGTTTATAATTATACTGAGAACTGAACTGTCATTGCTAAGACTTGGTAAGATCCCCAAGGCCTGCACTTTTGGTGTGTGTGTGTGTGCGTGTGTGTGTGTGTGTACGGAAAGATAGAGAAGAGAGGATTTGAGAGAGAGCATTGTTCTATTGTCAAGGAGCTGGGGAAGCCCCTAATTTACACTCTTTATGGGAGAAAAATGCTTACTTTTAAATCAATTAGGATGTTCAGAAATACAAGAAAATGCCAGTACTGTTCTAGTTTTGTCCAAACAAGTTGAAGAGGAGAGGCGTGTTGAACTTCCTGATGGGCTTGCCCACCTTCTCCCAGTTCAATGAACTTGTTTGACTTCTGTAGACAATATTGTCACATGCCAAGGTAGGTGGGCCCATTGAGGCTGCTGCCCATTCGGCATAACTTTTACATGAGTCATTCTCATAAATGAATGCTGAACATAGGAGAGAAAAGGGCACCGGACTCGTTGGTGGAGCCTTTGATTGCAGAGATATTTCATGAATGATTGTTGGAAATAACTTTCTATTGTTTTGGTTTCTTATTCAGGCAAAAGGGACTTTCTGGTATCAGATATTTCATTCACATTCTTAATCCTTTACTAGTTGCCAGCATTTTCTGGGAGATTAAAAATGTGTAGCGCAGAAGCAAACTGTGCCTAAATTCTACTAAGGGATGAATATGGGGGGTAGTCAATCAGTCAGTAGAAAGATGTATAGATTACCTCACTTCTAACTAACTATTGATGGCACCTCAGTCCAGATGCCTTTTTGTAAAAGTGGATAAACAATAGATATACATTTTAATGAACAAATATTAATAGAATATTAATAGTTATCCAGAGCATGGACATAACTTGTCACTTGTTACTTTTGTTGTTTGTTGTTTATGGATTAATTCTGTATTATACATTATACATTAATTCTGCATTACTAGTTATTGCAGTGTTGTTGCCTTTGGAGATTCCAGGGAGCACCCATTTTGGAGTCTTTTTATTCTCCACACTTTTGTAAAATAGATATTACATGTTTTGTTACTTCTTATGTTTGGCTCAAAAACAAACAAACTGCTAATACATGTTTTATGAAGTAACAGTTTTAAATGCTGCACTTCCCTTTGGTAGGGAAAAAAAACTCTTTTGAAATCTGCTCTGCTGCATAGCAGCAAAAATAACTTAAAAAATGAGTATATGTCTTTAACGCTCAGCCCTTGAAATCTAAAGCAGCTCTCATACTTAAACTGCATCCAAACTAACTCTTTCATAATTGCAACTCTAGAAAACAGAGATCCTATCAAGAAAAAGGTGGGGAAGTTATTGGCTCCAATGGGCCATGTCAGAAGAGAAGGAAAATCCCAGCTGAACATGAGATGCAGGAGGAGACCAATCTGTATGTCCCTGGAGGTTCACACAGCCATCTCCAGTTGATGAGTTGCAGAGGAGAGCTGAATTAAGAGCTCCCAGTGGGGACCTGCTCAATAGCATCACTTCCCTGTCCTGGATCCTTGCAGTTGCCAAACCTGTGCCATCTATCTAGTGACCCACAAAACATATACTCATTCGAGTTATCCAAGAATACAAAACTTTCTCCTTTGGCCACTTTCCTAAGTTTATTGTAAAGATTTGCATTTTTATTTCTGTTTTGAGAGTTTTGATAAGGAGTTCAGTAGCAAATTATGTCCTAAAGTTGGTAATTCCATCCACGTTGTTTTTGTGAAGAATTTATTCTTCTTTTTCTCTAGATAATTGAAGGCAATATCTTCCATGAATTTTAGGACTCTTTCCCCAATATATCCTTCCTTGCCCTTTCTGGCAGCAGTGGTATCCATAGCCCATTAATTCTGTCTGTTTCACCAGATTTCTGATATGTCCACTGCATCTGTATTCTGATTCCACATGAACCATGAAACACACCAGCACTCCTACATTGCCTTGCTTCTGATATGGAAAGGATGGATTTTAGCAGGGCTCATAGATGGTGGAGGAGGGAGTGAAGCCTAGATTGCCATCCCATTATCATGAGGGGGAAATGAAGCTAACTTGTGCACTGTGCTTGATAATTAGAGTTGCAAGACTGAAAAGTGGAAAAGGCTCCTGAACCTTAAATGATAGTGTAGAAGTGGAGATTTCAGCGAGTGTTGCTTGTCAAGTAATAAGCAATACCTACTGAAACTCCCTCTTCTGCACAATCATATTTCTTAGCATCTCTCTACGTACTTATTACTGTGTACCTACAAAATTTGTTGTGGGCCGTCCAGTCACTTCCAATTAAAGGCGACCCTTTTCCTGGCAAGATTTGTTCAGCGGGGATTTGCCTTTGCCCTCCTCTGAGACTGAGCGCGTGTGACTTGGCCACTGTCACCCAGTAGATTTCCATGGCTAAATGGGGATTCAAACCCTGGTCTCCACCATCATAATCCAATACTCAAATCATTACACCATGCTGGCTCTCTTACAAAATTTACTGAAGCCAGTCAGATGAAATGGTAAAGCAGCACAAGCAACGTTCTGAATTGTGAGCTACCAACCCAAACCTTGTTTTGGAACACAGGAAGAATGCTTGTGTGGTTATGCTGGAAACTGCTTTTTAAGAAAGATGTGTGTTTCCCTGTGCCATATACATTCTCAACAACCTCTGGTCTTAAAGTTCCTTGTACATAGGCAGGAGGGCAGAAGACATAGAATAGTTGGTGGAAAGGACAAAGCTTTCTAATTATCATGGATGTTGTTCTCAAGGACAGTGGGAGCTAACATCACCAGTAAGATCCAAAATGTATACAAGTAAATACTCTCTCTCTTTCTCTCTCTCTCTCTCATAAATAGAATCATAGAGTTGGAAGAGACCACAGGGGCCATCGAGTCCAACCCCCTGTTATGCAGGAACACCCATCAAAGCATTCACAACAGCCTGGATGGCCATCTGTTGGGAATGCTTTGATGGGTGTTCCTGCATTGCAGGGGGTTGGACTCAGTGGCCCCTGTGGTCTCTTCCAACCCTATGATTCTATGATTCTCTCACACACATTTATTCACAGACAGTGGAATCCAGATTCAGGCAAGTGTAACTATCCTGGTGGAAGCAAATTTCCCTACTCCTCCACCTCATAGCAACTTCTCATGCCTTCTGAAAATATTACCCACAGAGTCAGGAGATTCTGCTGAATGGGTTGAGCTGCAGTTTGGAGAAGGTCTCCAAAACTTGCACAGAGGCACCTTCCATAAGCAGAGCCCTTACTCCCAACCTGCAATCAAATGTATACTTGAAAATAAATTGATCTGAGGGAGCTAACTCATGATTTTGCAGTGAAAAGTGCCGAAAAATTTAAATTTTAAAGTTAAAGAATGCTATTTATAAACTATTTGCAGCTGCATTGTTGCATACACTTTTTTTAAAAAAATGAAAGCATTGAAAGGATATTATTATTTATTTGGATAATTAGAACCAACCAGAAGATCTCAGAATAAACTGAAATTCTTTCTTCAGACTTGGTTAAGCTGAAATGGCAAAAATGGGCAAAGAAGAGCATGGCAGAAAAGCCCCAGAGTAACCATGGTGCAGTCCTCGAAATGGAGAGAATATGATTTCAGAGCTGAAGTAGAAATTCTAATTAATCATGACATATCAGATCATGTTTTGGGGACAGGATTCTGGTATGACTTGGGGAAGAGGGTCCATCATAGTACAAGTTTGTTCTTGCGCATACAGACACCTAAGATACACGCAGCCTGCTTGGAGGCTCCTGAACTTTGCCACATAAACACTAGTTTCCTTGTTATGTGTGTTTTCCCTAATGATCTCTCAGTCTCTTTAGAGAGAGAGAGAGAGAGAGAGAGAGAGAGATAACTGGTAGTTACATATTTTGAAAACCGTAACTTCAGCACAAACAAGGGGAAAAAATGTTTTGCAAGATGATCAAACTTATATCTCAGACAGCTTGGAAAAGTTTCCTGTTTAAAAGTGTGGCTCCCAAAATACCCCAGCCAGAATGGCCAGTGCAAAAAAAAAAAAAAAGCTTTAAAAATTAAAGTCAAAATATGATTTCTACCAGATGCATAGAGTGGACTCTGCGGGCATTTTCCTGCTCTCTGGATTATTTCTCTTCTGACCTATTGCATCAGAGCTCTATTGCATCATTTTTTTTTAAATAGTTGAGCCTTCTTTTTCAATATTTTATAATCTTTTTTGAGCAGATATAGTTTATGTGACATTTAAGTAGAAATCTTTCCAGCAAATATTTATAATGGCTCCATTATATGCACAGAGCAGATGTCCAAATAAAGCACTTATTGTAGCAGTGGCTCACCTGCAATACTTGCAAAGAACAAGTTTAACTGAATCTGCTCTTTAATTTGAGTACAGTTCCCAAACCATCTTCCCACTAGGACCAATGGCCTCATTTTGTACACACAACTTCATAGCTACACCACTGAATGGATGTCAGCTTCCTGTAAAGAAGAAAATATTTTTACAGGGGAAAGGGGGACCATTTTTGATAGTGTGGCACAGATAATGATGGTAATGATGATGATATCTATTTTTTTTCACTTGAAACAATACTAATGGGCAGTCGTCTTTTTTTCCTGCACCTTCATGTTTTGAAACCCATGATGTCCTCAAGTAAAAATATTGGCAGTAGCATTCTGAAAAGAATAGAGCTTTGAACATTTGAACAAATCAGATTTGAACAAATCTGATGATTAATTTGATAGTGTTAAAAGTTAGAAATCGGAGAAATTATTTCAGCACCAACAAAACTAACACATGAAACTATTTAATTCTTTAAGATATCTTCAGTTAATTCATCACTGAAGCTATCAGGTCTGGGACACACTACGGGACTGAGAGAGAATGGTATGGAGATTGTCACTCCTGGCCTTCAGGGAACATTTTATTGTTGACTCCTTCAGAAGTTCTCTTTTTGTCTTTCTGAACCTATTTGCTTTTCCCCCTAAATGGATTAGAAGCCCATAATATGATTGTTTCCCAAGAATTGCTTGGAATCCAACATATATGGGAACTATTAGGTTAGGAAAGCATGGCATCTCTTCTCACAACCTCTTCAGTTAAATTTGTCACTCTTCTGTTTTGCATTTTTTTTCTACAATATGCACATTTTGCTCACTCTTCAAATGTCTCATTTGATAAAGATTAATAAAGGATGATGTATTTCAGTTAAAGGACACTCATTCACTATAAGTGCAGCAACAAGTAGATAATTACAAAGATCAGTCGGTGAATTAAGGGGAGAGAATTCTTAGTCAGAAATATTTGGTTTAAATAATCAGGTTCCTAACAAGCCCGCTGTTCTCTATACTCATCTTGCCTTAATTGCTTAATTAAGATGGATAGGTAAAAAGAAGAAGGAAGAGGAGGAAGGTGAAAAGGAGAATGGGGGTGGGAGGGGAGGGGAGGGGAGGGGAGGGACCAAGAGAGAAGGAAACGGGACAGTGTGATGAAAATTTTGCTCTTAATTGTCCAGATGAATAGTGCTGTATGAGCAATAACAACATGAAAAAGGGATATATTGTAAGTAACCCCAATAGGATTTCATTAGGAAAGGAATACTCAGAGATAGTTGGGCATTGTCTTCTTCTGAAATTTTAACTTTCTGCTCCTGGTGTTCCTGGGCAGTCCCCCATCCAATACTAACAGGGCCTGACCCTGCTTAGCTTCCAAGATTAGATGGGATCTGATGCCATCAACAGAGGAGAAGAAGATACCAAAGAGATTCAATGCACCCTCACCCCAAAAATGATTGTATGTGCCCACATGGAGGGGGACATATTCTTCATTTCTGGATTAAAAGGACTGACATTCTGAGGGTGGCCCAGCTGCTTAAGGCTTTGGTCTCAGAACAAATCATTCCTTCCCAATTCCAACTCATATTTTCTTCTGCTTTTCCATTCTTTGGTTGTTATTCCTTCTGCTGCTCTGACCTTGACTCCAGAAAGTGTTCTTTCTTTCCTTGTTTCCCCTTTTCCACTCTCCCCCATTCCTCTCTGCTGTCCTCCACATTAGCCTGTCTAACAGCAGAACTATATCATACATTTTCTCCAGTCCAAATACTACTTCTCCTGAAGCAGTAGACCTTCTTGATTTTGCAGAGAGAAAGGTACCCACAGAAGTGAATTCTAATGACCCAATTCACTAAAGCACTTTTTTAACCTTAGCATTCATAGGAAAATCTAGTGAGTTAGATAAAACCACTAGAAAAATCTCATCTTTTTTTTAAAAAAAAAAAAAGATGAGATTTTTCTAGTGGTTTCATCTAACTCATTAGATTTAGAAGAAGTGTTAGAAGAAGTGTTAAAAAACAATTTTAAAGAAAATATAAAAGAAGATATGAAAATAAGAACTGTTTGGGATGCATCAAACGCAGTAATGAGAGGGGTTTTTTATGCAGCAATGACAAATTCAGAATAAAAAAAGGCAGGAGAAATATCAAGTGTTATTGACCAAACTCCAAGAGAAAGAAAAAGAACTTAAAAAAAATCCATTGAAACAATCACTACAGCAGGAGATTAAGAAAATACAGAAGGAGATGGCAATAATAACAACTGAAGATTTAGAGAAAAAGATGAAACAGATGAAATTAACTCAATTTGAACATGCTAATAAAATTGACAAATGGTTAGCATATTAACTTAAGAAGAAGAAAGAGAGGAATATAATTGGTGAGTTGAAATGTGGAAAGAAGTTGATTACTCAACAAGAAAACATAAAACAGAAATTTGAAGAATATTTTGGAAAACTATTCTATGAAACAAAATCCCCTTATCAATATGAGAAAAATCTGTCCACATTTTTTCAAAAAGTAAAGATCTCAAAAATCTCATTGGAAGCACAAAAATAAATCAATAACAATTACTGAAATTACTGAAATTGAAGAGGCTATAAAGGACTTGAAAGTGGATAAGGCACCAGGACCAGATGGGTTCACCACACTGCGTTATAAGAGATTCATAAAAGAATTGACTCAACCAATTCAAGCAGCTCTGAAGGAAATAGAGAAATATGGTAAACCAAAATCCTGGGGAGAATCTAACATTGTATTGATACCCAAAGAGGGTAAAGATAAAAAAGAAGTCAAGAATTATAGACCAATCTCCCTGTTGAATGTAGATTATAAAATTTTTGTGGCAGTGTTGGCAAAACGGTTGAGACAGATATTACAAGATATAATCCAAGGTCAAACAGGCTTTCTCCCAGGTAGATACATGAGAAGCAACATAAGGACGATCCTAGATGTAATTGAATACTATGACAAAAACCTAGGGAAGAAAGCAGCACTCATTTTTTTTAGATGCAGAGAAGGCATTTGACAATGTTTCCTGGGCTTTCATACATCGCGTATTGAGAGAATATGACATGGGAGAAGATTTTTGTAAATGGATTGAGATGATCTATCAAGAACAATCTGTGAGATTAATAATTAATGGAGATATTTTGACAAGCTTCGTAACAAAGGGGTATGGCAAGGGTGCCCATTATCACCATTATTATTTATAGCTGTTTTGGAAGTACTGTTGAATATAATAAACGAGGATTCACAGATAACAGGCCTGAAAATAAGGGAAAAGGAACTGAAATTAAAAGCTTTCGCAGATGATGTAATTATATTTTTAGAGGATCCACAAGAATCTATTCAGGCACTGATAGAAACTTTGCAAAGATATGGACACGTGGCAGGATATGAGATAAATAAGGAAAAGACAATGATGATGACATTGAATATGACTAAAAAAGAGCAAGCTGATCTGGAGAGTAGATCTGGATGTCAATTAACTAAGAAAACAAGATACTTAGGAATTATGTTAATGAAAAGGAACCAAGAATTATTCACAACAATTATTTGAAGATATGGAAAGAGATTAAAAATGATATAGGGAAATGGAAAAACTTAAATTTATCTCTTCTGGGAAGAATAAATGCTTTCAAAATGTCCTTACTATCAAAACTTATGTTCCTCTATCAGAATTTACCAATAATAGAAAGAGAGAAAGTATTTAAAGAATGGGAAAAGGATCTTCAAAAGTTTATCTGGCAAAAGGAAAAAGCCAAGGATAAAATTTAAAATGCTTCAGGATGCAAAAGAAAGAGGAGGATTTGATCTTCCATCATTGAAAATTTATTGTTACACATGCTGCCTAGATTGGATTAAAGATTGGATTCAATTAGAGAGAACAACCATGAAAGATTTGGAAGAAATAAATAATAGATTCGGATGGCATGGATATTTATGTTATGATAGATTAGCAGTGAATAAAAAGTTCAATCATTGCATTCAGAAGACACTGTTAAAGGTTTGACTACAAATAAAGCAGAAATATTATACAAAACTTCCAACATGGACTTTACCACAAGAAGCATATAAAATTGCTCCAACAAAACAAGGAAATTTGTTAACATATCAAGACATATTGAAATGGGAGGGAGATAAACCAAGAATGTGTACAGTAGAAGAATTAAAGGCTGATGGATATGAGTTAAATTGGTTCCCATGGTGACAAAAGAAAGGTTTAAAATGGATCAAAAACTGTACAGATTTGAGAGAAAAGAGAATAAATTGGATTTATTGATGAAGGGAAATCAAAAGAAGAAAATTTCAAAACTATAAACTATTGTTGAAAAGAAAAATGGAACTAGAAGTAGTTAAAGATACAGTGGTTAAATGGGCTCAGTTTGTGGGACACCCAATTGAACTAGAAGTTTGGGAAAAAGTATGGAAAACTGATATAAAATTTACACCAAACTTAAATTTAAGAGAAAATTTTTACAAAATGTTACATAGGTGGTATATGACCCCACAAACATTACAAAAAATAACTAAAAATGGGAATGTGAAATGTTGGAAGTGTGATGAAAAGATCGGGTCTTTTTTTCATATGTGGTGGACTTGTGGAAGGGTAAGAAAGTTCTGGAAGGAGATCCATGACAAAATTCAAAGAATTTGTAAAATGAACTTTGAAATGATACCAGAATTTTAGTTGTTAAATATGTTAGGACAACAAAGGGAGATTAGAGGTAACCAGAAGATGTTGTTATATTTGATAACAGCTGCAAGGTTGATATATTCGCAACATTGGAAAGAAAAGAAAGATATTGATTTAGGAGAGTAGAAATTAAAAGTTCTAGATATGGTAGAGACAGAAAAGTTAACATTTTCATTGAAAAATAAACCTATCCAGAACTTTGAAAGGGAATGGAAAGGAGTTTTAGATTGGATAAAAACATAAAAGGTACATGAAACCAAAGAAAGAGATAATGTAATTGCTTTTCTCTTCTGTAAATGGAAATGTAATTGTTGTTGTTATTATTATTATTTTGGTAAATGGAAGCAAAGAAGACTCAACTGGAGAAAAATAATATGAAGGGGGAGGGTGTGATATATCTGTCAACGGGGTATATCCACTCTGTTTTTTATGCAATTAATTTTTTAATAAAAATATTTTTTAAAAAAAGAAAAATCTCATCAGTTGGTAATTTTAATTTGTTAACTAGCTATTGTTTCCAAGTTATATGGCTGCATATGGCTACATGGTGAGTGCAGAAGCCTATCTTGGGTTTAAAGTACGCGTATAGAGGAGGAGACAACAAAATGCATACTTTTTTCAGGAAGTACCACCCACCCAAAAGTTTATTTATAATTGTAGCTTATAAAATATCTCTTTGCTTTCCCTTTTCTGAAAAAAGAACTAAAACAGTTACTTCTAGTTACTTTTAAAAAAAATCTAAATGCTCCATGTTACTGGGCTGTAGTACAGAATACATCCCAATATCCTAGGACAACATTAAAGATAAATTTGCAATCACAGGATGGCTTTTAAATTGACTTTTTAAAAAAAGTCTATAGAATTAGTAAGTGAATGATGTGACAGAATGCCCAGGTGCACCTCTACTTCTGCAATGATACCAAAAATAGTATATGCAAATATTTTTTAAAAAACCTGAAAAATTGAACTTAAAAATTCTGCTTTTAAGTTGTAACCCTATTATGTTTCAAAATAACCAGTTGCTCACAATCTGTCATTGAGTAAAATGTGAAGGATTCCTGGAAAAGTCCAAGGAGAAATTTTTGCAAATGTGTGCCCTTTACTCAAAAAAGAAATCACTACGCATTACTTTTAGTCACAAGACACACCAATAAAACATTCCCCAAAACAACCGTTTTGTATTCTAATTTTTCCTGTATGTTCCTCTACGCATCTCCTGTACAAACAATCAGTGAAAAGTAACACCGCACAAAAATCCAGTTTGTCTTTATCTAGTCAGAATGTGAAAAGACTGTATTATGTATTTGTAAGTAAACAAGATTAGAATATTGAGGATTAAATATAGGCAGCAACTTCAATGAACATCCAAAACCTGTCCCTTTGTATGTAGTGGCAATAATGTGGTAATGATGATCCCTAAAGCAACAGAGATACATTTTTTTGTGTACAAGTTCTATTCCAGTTCCCCATTCATAAGGGTAGAATTAAGTTAAGATCATGTATGGAAACTTGGTGAGGGAGAGTAAACAGAAATATTTGTTTAGAAGTACATTTTCCTGTTTCAGTAAGAATCCACAATGCACACAGAAGGAAAGTAATTTATTGAACAATTTATAATTGTATAACTATATTTATAGTTTTATAATTACAATTATTACTATCTATAAGGAATAGCATGGGGGACTTCCTCTGCCTTTTAACATTCTGGTTCTAAAGGCATGTACTTAATAATTTTCCCAAAAAATTCTGAACTGTATTTTTTCCACCATATCCCTTCTTTATTCTCCTTCTTTTGTCATTGTGTGCCTTCAGATCATTTCCAACTTATGCCAGCTTTAACATGAACCCATCAATGGGTTTTCTTGGCAAGATTTGCTCAGAGTAGGGTTGTCATTGCCTCACTCTGAGGCTGAGAGAGTGTGGTTTTCCCATAGTCACCCAGTGTGTTTCTGTGGCTGAGTGGGGATTCAGACCCTTTTTCCAGCGCCACAGACCAACACTCAAACCACTACATCACACTGACTTTCCTTCTTTGCCTATAGCATAACAATGAAACTCCTGTTGGAAATACGGACCTCTTCTTATATATATATTTCTCACTGTAGGCAAAGTGAGACAACGTGTGATCCCTGAGGCTATTTTTTTGTGTCTTCCCAAATCCCTCACTCCGTTGTTGTTGTTGTTGTTGTTGTTGTTATTTTAAAAATCCCTGGAGAAAAATACGTTGGCCACAGAAATGGGCAGTAGTGCTGTTTATCCTCTGGTGGGTACTGTTAGACAGTTCTGGCCATTTTGGAGGAACCTCTGAGCTATTTTATGGGAACCTGGGCACTTCTTTTTTGAAAAACAAAGAGCAACCCCATGGTCTTTAGAGGAACCCGACTCCATTTCTGCCTGGCCAAAACAAATTTTAAGTAGTTCTGTTTGTTGTCATCAACGTGCTCCTTCAAGTTGTTTCCCACTTATGATGACTTTAATTTTTACCTATCACAGGGTTTTATTGGTAAGATTTCTTCAGAGCAGGTTTGCCTTTGCTTCTCTCTGATCAGGACTGAGAGAGTGTGACTTGCCCAGGGTCACCCAGTAGGTTTGCACTCACTAAGTTTCCGTGGCTGATAAGTGATTTGAACCTTGGTCTCCTGAGTCATAGTCCAGTGCTCAAACTACTACACCATGCTGTAGGGTTTTAAAAGGATGATGTTCCTAAAGGAGGACGTAGATGCCTGGAACTCTCTGAGTTCCTAAAGGAGGACGTAGATGCCTGGAACCCTCTGAGTTCCTAAAGGAGGACGTAGATGCCTGGAAGCTTAAATTCCTTAAATTCCTACTGTTACCCTGTTTACTGAGGGTCCCAGGAGGGACTCCAAAATGTGCTCAACTATAGGTGCGGAAAATTAGCTCAGAGCACTGCTTTAGCGTTACGAGAGGCAGGGTAACTTAGCAGGATCTTGTAATCCAGTGTTTACGGGATCAGGCCAAGTCAAGAAGCAGACCGGTTTGAAAATAATGAATGATCTTTATTAAATAGAGGCACACAATGTAAGCAACACACGCACACAGATAACTAAGGAAAATAAAGTGAGTAAGATAGCGGGATTTGCAGAGGGATAGTTGGTTTGGGTGATACGACACCTGTTCCTGAAGCCCAGAAGAAGATAGAGAGCAATGTTGGGGTTCGGTGTGTCTCAGCACATGGAGCTGAGGGGAAGCTCGCCACGCAATGCGGCAGCAAGGTGGTTGGAACTCAGGAGCGATCCGAGGAAGGTCGTGGAATCAGGGGTTTTTATAGGGAGAAGTGTGACTGCAGGCTATGCCTTACTTGGGGACAACAATGAGTTTTGGGTGTGAGACAGTGTCTCCGAAAGGTCACAATTTAGCATGATTGAGTTAAGTCCGAATTGACAAAGAGGTAGACTGTATGCAAATGCTCAGTGCTTGGCCTTTAAGCTTCTAGCTTGCCAAGTTACCTGCTTGGGGCAGGGAGTCCTTTGTAAACAGTGGGCATACATAATGAGGGTGTTTGCCGGGGAGGTCCCTGAAGCTACAGCCTGGCTATTTCTGGCTTGCCTGTATTGTTTGAAAATATTTCAGAAGTTAAGTGCCAAGCCCAGCTTCATGCTTGTCCGGAGGCCTCACAAACATGTGGAGAGGGGTGGTAGCATAAGACCGAATTATTGATATCAAAGTGATATCTGAGTGCTATCACCAGGTAGGCCTAAACTGCAGTAGCACCACCCCTGTTTTAAAGGTAGCTTAAATTCCTATCTTTTTATACTTTATTTTCCCTATAATGTATTTGTTGCATAATTCGCATTCTGTTACTCCCTACAAGGTATCATTTTTCTTTTTTGAATAATTTTTCCTGCTTTCGCTTCTTGTTTTAACATCTCAATGTATTTATATTTGTTCTTTTTTTAAAAAAAAGATTAGATTGTACATCATTTTTTTAGCTATTATACAGTGTCTAGATATTAGGCAGCTCAGTAAATACTGAATGTTAGTATCATTGCTACCCACTGCCCCCCTCCAAAAAATGTTTACTTTGCTGCAGACAATGGATGGAGGTGAAAAATGTGGGTTCAACTGACATATTGCAGCAGCTGCTTCTACAAGGGAAGGAAGGACTGGGACAAGGCTTTATTCTTAAGGTTATTTCCTAGGCGTCTGCAAGTCCCTGAAACAAACTGCCCTGTTCCATAGATTAGGAGCAGGATCTGTCTGCATTGCGGCATTCTGTCCCATTTTAAAAGAATTGTGAGGATGGGTGGGGTGGAGGAATAAGGCTGGATAGGGGAGGGCATTTCCAGAATACAACCATGTAGAACAAATTGCTGGTAGAGCCATGAATACTTATGGGTACACAGATGGAATCACACAAGTTCTTTGCTAACCAAGGTGCAAACCAAACAATGGTGAGTAATGTGGCGAGGTGGGATACTGGCAACCAGAAAGGACAGCATTGCCTTTTAGTATTGTGAAACAAAGCTCAAGTCTTTAAAAAAAGAAAAAGAAAGAAAGAAGAAGGGAGAGAAAGAAGAAAGAGAGAGAAAGACAGACAGACAATATCTGTGTAGACAAAATCAACAAATCTGAATTTCAAAATGACACCCTGAAGCTACAGTATTTATGGTAAACTCCATACTGAAGCATAGAATATTTATAATATTCAATACTAAGAGAAAATGCTCTAAAATAACAGGAAGATCTAACTCAGACAATACTGAGGACAGAACAGTTATGTTGTCTCAGAAAATGTAGATTCCCAACTCCGTGTTTGCTGACATAGTGGAAAATCAAAAAGTAGAGAAGGTTGTCTGTTCTCTCCTTCAAATTCCAACTCCCCAAAGCTGTTTTTAAGGCTTAATCTCTTGAAGCCCAGTGGCAAAACTCATGCAGGAACATTTTCAAGATAGAAACCCAAGAATCCATGTGGTTGGGTGGGTGTCTGGGTTAGCATCGCTTTCCACATGACAGTTATCCCCCGAAGATCCCACTTTTTGCTGGGTGTCAGCTACCACACAAATCATTTGAATTACTACAAAGTGAAATGAGTGAAATGTTTTAGTAAAAATATAAAATGTTTATACTTTTCTTGTAATATTTATGGATAAAGTGGGATGTTTCAATAGAGGAAGCAAAAGCCAAAAGTAGAGAAACAAAATTAATAATCTCGATTATTATAGTAATGCTTTTGAAATGGATAGCGAAATCCCATGACTCATGTGCATGCACACTGCCAATTTTCAAATATTCAGAAAATTGCTCCTGGAGCTATTTTAAATAACCTTTGAATATATACATTCTTTTTGTCTTCCTACAGACAGGATGAATGAAACTCATGCAGTCGAGGGTGAGGGGAATATAGAAACAGGAGCAAAGTGGCAGATTGTTCTGCATTTGCAATCACTTATTTGAGTTTGAGATTTTCAGAGCTGTCAGTATTTCCTTAGAAATGCTTATAAAAGTGCGTTTTTACTAGGCCATGAAATGAGTCCTGAACACTTTAAAGGGTCTGTTTGGTTTTTGCAATGAATTACCATCTCAGACTAAGCAGTGTCACAGTGACACCATTACAGAGTCATTTGACTGCTTTTACAAGATGCTTATGAACATATCACTCCTTACCACTGATCTACCATGGCAGAGAAAAGTTTATTGGTACCATTAGAAGAGAGTCCCTCAAAGTCAGAAAATGGAGAAGATGAATCTCTTGAACCAAACTTTCCACGTGTATATTTGCTATTCATCTTCAAGTCATTTCTGACTTATAGAGGCCTAAGACAAACCTATCACACGGTTTTCTTGGCAAGATTTGTTCAGAGTGGGTTTGCCTTTGCCCTCCCCTGAGGCTGAGAGAGTGTTACTTCCATGGCTAAGTAGGGATTCAAACCCTCATCTCCAGAGTTGTAGTCCAGCACTCAAACCACTAGAATACGCTGGCTGTTTCTGGAAATTCAGGAAAGCAGGGAGATGTAAAATTTGTCCCATTCTATAGCAGAAAATTACTAAGAATGGGAAAATCTTTCACTTTCACTCACATTTGATTTTTAAAACCCCTGAAGCTGTTTCTATTCAACATATGAATACATTTTTGAATTTTTGATAAATTCTTGAAAAGATGGACTGAAATGCAATTTCCTGCATTAGTGCTGGCCAAATTCAATAGGGATTGCTATTCTTAGCACAGAAAGGAGGTTGTTGTATCTTCCTGCCATAGAGATTTTAAAGGAGGGGAGCTGGTCTGAAAAAAAGAACTGGTAACTCAGGTTCAAGACTTACATAGGCCATTTCCGCATTAGACTGTTTTAGTGCTATTATTCCATTGTCAACGTCCCATGGAATCCTGAGGTTTGCAGTTTAGGGAGGGGCCTTTGAGACCCCTTCCTAAACTGCAAACTGCAGGATTCCATAGGATGTTGAAAGTGGAATGACAGCACTATAACCATCTAGTGTGGAAATGCCCATAGTTGACTATAGAGGCATTCAAACTCAGACTTCTAAGAGTAAAGCAATCAAATGAGTGATGAATTGGTCAGTTTTGGTTTCCTCCATATGTAGGCTTTTTAAAATTACAAACAATTTCTGAAATTTGGAAAATTCTTATAAAAACTAATGAATTTGAAATTCTGAAGAATTCTACCAAAAAGAAGAATATAAAACAAAACAAAATCTCACCCATCCCTAAGTATAACAGACAACCAAATATTTATATGTATGTCCAGAACTCAGGCAAGTGCTTCATTTGCTGGGTGATTCTGGGAGTTATAGTCCAAAAAGTAACTTTAATCTGTTTAGATGCCAGCATAGAAAAGCCCATAAAAACCCACAAAGTTTCTCAATGTGTGTGGTACTATTCTGAAAAGACTTCCAAGAATCAGTCATCAGTGATAGCTCCATGTGTTTTGTATTTTAGGATCTAGTGATGAGCTGCAGCAATTGTGCAAAAATTTTGCTAGTAATCCCAAATTCCACTTGCATGTCATGGAACTAGGTGAGTCCCCTGAAAGAAAACATCACTTCTCACATTCATTCCATCAGCCTTCATTCAAAGATTGTGTGAATTTCCCTGGTGAAGGATTGGAAATGAGACCCTTTGCCCTAGGAACATGTGAAGTCAGGCTAATTTGCACCATTGTATTTGTGCTAGAGATTTTGTAGTCTAAAATTATGTGAGAAGCCTTCCTCTCACAAGTCTTGAGGCAGACTTATGTAGGTCTGTGTTATGTATTCCATTTTGCTTTGCAGAAAACCTGGAACCCTACATGTGGTGCTCAGCCAGTTCTCATCAGATAGGAAGGATAGGAGACACCAGCAACCGTGCCTATATGCACAGTGCATATAGTGGATATCTCATGGCCCTCCAGATTGTATGAAACCATAATGCACTTCATCCCTCATCACTGTCTGGGGTGATGGGAGTTACTGTCCTACTACATCTGGGAGACACAGACTACCCACCCCCCAGTATGCACCAGCTTTCTGTGCTGCTTTGTAATGACATGGCTGGCATCATGCAGGCAGCCATTTTTTCATTTGCTCCTACCCTCTTGGAAGTTCTTTATACCAGAGTTTGCCAGAGTTTGGAAAAGTTACTCTTTGGACTACAGCTTCATAGATTCTCTAGCCAGTGGCCATGCTGATTGGAGAACTTTGGACATTGTAATTCAAAAAGTAACTTTTTAAAACTTTGGGTATAGTAATTAAAGTGTATATGATCTGATTGGCTCTTCTCCTGTCCTGATTGCATTCTCTGTCCCATTTTGGCTGTACTGTCCTTGGAAAGAAAGTAGCTGCACTGGTAGGGTTTTCCCTCTATCTGTCATGTCTTCAGCATATCTCATAGTATACTAGCATAACACATCTTCCACCAGATCCTGAAGCCCAGAGGTGGAAAATATGTGTTTATGTGTTGAACTACATCTCCCGTCATCCTCTGATGTGCTGGCAATGGCTGCTGGGAATGACATTCCAGCAGCATTTGTATGCCCCTAGTCCTGATGCAGCTTCTGAGCTGATATGGCTTGGATATAGAACTTTTGTTTTGGACTCTGATTATCTGTGAACACATTGTGCACCTTTATTTGTGTTTCTAGAGAGTCAGTGGAGAGAAATGAGGTTTTAGTTCCTAATAAATATATATTTAATAGTCCATTAGCACTACATCAATGTGCAGTGAATGTTATTATACTTGAAGAGCATTACTTAATGGTTGGATTATTAAAGGTTGCTCATAACCATATGTGCACAGATGTTCTGCCATCATGAATGGTTAGAAGGTACAAATCAAATGGGGAAGCTTCCACAGTCATCTCCTGTGAAAAGTTATGCTTATGTTTAGGTGTCCGGGCAGGGAGGTTTGTGTAAGCGGGAAGAGGGGGAACTTTATTTCAGACAGTCAGTGTGCCACAAATGACTGAGACAGCTTTTCCCAAGTTGGTGCCCTCCCGTTGTTTTGGAATGCATCTTTCACCATCCCCAGACAGCACAGCCAGAGGGCATGCAGCTGGGGATAATGAAGTTTGCACTGAAATGCATCTGGAAAGTGCCTGCTTGAGGGGAGGTTGGATTAAAATGTATGCTGATTGGTAAATATATATTCCTTATATGTGTGAACTTTATTTGTAATAGTGAAAGTTTTCCATTGGGAGCTGCAGTGGCTATATAACTGCTAGCACAAACCACAAAAAGCTGCCTCATATTGAACCAGATTATGTTTCCACCTAGCCCAGTGCTGTCTACTCTGTTTAGAAACAACCCCCCCCCCAGATGTCAGGCAGATAAGTGGCTCAGTGTTGCTGCCTGAGATCCACGAATGTGGAGATTGAAGCTGGGACTTTTCTGTGGTCCCATCCTGAGCTATGATTAGAAGCAAAGGGAAACAGGCAGGATTCCTACACATTTAAGAGTAGGGTGGCAAAAAGAATGTCAGTAAATGTAGCCCAGTCTGGGAAATAATTGATTACAAAGTCATGTGGTACTCCTAAATACCCTGAAGGCACCAGATCCCATCTGATCTTGGAAGCTAAGCAGGATCACCCTTTGTTAGTACTGGATGGAGGATCACCCAGAAAAACTAGATATTGTAGGCTATATTTCAAAGGAAAGTGACTGGCAAACCACCTCTGTGTATTCTTTACCTGAAAGAAACTGATAAAATTCATGAAGTTGCCATAAATCGACAAGCAAGCTGAAGATGCACACACATCCCTATTTTATTTAAAAATTTTAAGCAGGAATGTTGAAAGTTCTTATGCAAGTTGTTAAACAACAGTGGTGTGAATGGATGGACTAAGAATTGATATTTTCAGTAATTTTAATTCATTACTTTTGGGGGGTAAATTGGGGGGGTGGCCATTTTTTGCCACTTTAATTAAATGATTAAAATTTGAAACTGGCACATTGAGAATATAGCATAACAAGTGAATTTTAGAATTTTCACTAAAACCATAGCATTAACAAGACAGTTTCTGAATTCATGCTAAAGAATTAGCTTTAGCATTAACATTTCTGCGTTCTGAATGTAGCTGTCTTGAGACATGTTGAAATTTCCTCATGGAGGCAACTATTAAAGGTGTAAAAACAATGTCTCCTCTTCTGCCTGACCACCCTGCCTTGCTGTTGCCTCTGTAACAACTCTCATTTATTGGCTCTAGACACCAAGTGGCATCTGGTCTCGTAAATCTAGTGACGCTCAACCTGTCCATCCACAAACCTTCTCAGACGCTGATACATGTGTTCACATTTTGATAGAATGCTTACATCTTCCAGCCATTATTACAAACCCTGAAACACTTTGTTCACAAATTTGCTTACCCTACAATGACTTCCAGGTTCTTCTGAAAACATTGGAACTAACTCTGGCCCATACCAAGAGCATTTCCACATGAAAGGGGAGGAGCAATTCATTGTGTATCAAGAGCAGTATTTTTATACTTTGATTCAGAAACTGAATTCAGAAATTCAGAAACTGTGCTGTCTGCACACACACCCCATTTACATTGTACTACAGCGGAGAACAGCAGTTGCTGCATCCGCAACAGCAAGTCCCTGGCCATTCTCATTCCCCTCCCTCACCCCTTCCTGCCATCACTGATTGGTCTGTTTCTACGTTGCTACATTTGTGCATAGGTATGCATGTTCATTGATACATGGAAAAAAACACGTCTTAACAGTCCATTACCAGATCTACTCTCTTCCCGCTGTCCGTTTAACGCAGGGAGACAATAATGACGGCAGCCTGACCTTTGATGGCCGGAGAGAGCATAGAGATGGAAATGGCAGAAGGGACAGCCTGGGAACGCCCATAGCCAGCGACTTCTGCAATGTGAATTGATGCTACACTTCTGCATGTAGGCGAAAACTGAAGCAGAACTGGTTTGGGAGATTTACATCAGAGTTTTTCCATTTTTCACATGCAGTGGTTTCACATCGCAGTGAACCACAGTGATCCATCCATTCTAGGAGCTGAAAATATGCAGAACCATAAGGAAAATTACAAAGCTGAAATGGTTCAACATGCAGACGGGAGAGTAAGAATTAGAGGTGACTACGATGGATTAACCTCATGCGGAAATGGCCTCAGTGTATCCCAGAAGTGATGAGACCAGTATGATCCCATTCATTCTCACCAAAATCCTGGATATATAGCATCCTTCCACTACTTCTTTCCCCAATCTTGTGGTTCCTTCCTTCACCCCCCCCCGCCACCCAATGTTCATCCAGATATGAAATTCTATGAACAAGCTATATTTGTTGCTGTCACTGCTACAAAATGGATATTTCAATTACACTATACTTTTCAATTCATCTGCTCCCCTGCTGTGAGAAGTAGGTGTTGCTTCATGAGTCATGTGACAGAGCTTTATTTTCCCCCAATTTTATGTCATCTGCAAGGGCTGTGAAACTTAAATGCTGATGTATCCTGAGTACCTAAAATACCCATCATCTTAACATATACAAAGTATGAATTGCAGCATCTATGCACATTGGACACAAGGCAAACGCGAACATAAACACTTTTTAAAAAAATCAGAAACGACAGCACATGCTTGTTGACTGCACAAGATGTCACGAGAAGGCATTTTAAAGTAATGTTTGCATGCCCATGTGGACACCCAGGCTCAGCTTTTGAACAGCCAGAGGAAACAAATGGACACATACAATTTAATCAGTGAAGCATGAATACAAATTCAGATTGGAGGCTGTTGAAGCATTTACAATAATTATGAAATTTCAGTGAAACTGAATACAATCAATACAATGGTATAGGCTATAAACAAATTTTACACAGTAATTCTTAAGGTTTTTACAAACCCTGAAAAAGTAAGTGGGAAAGGTTTAGTGGTCATTCCCCAACATTTGCCAACAAACACAGAGAGGGAAAAGAGAATGAATGCCCTGCTGGATTTAATCCTTAATACAAGGAAGTGGCAAAAAATCAACTCTAATTGGCTGCACTTGCCGTTAGACAGCCAAGAGGTCTTCTCAACCTCTTGAGGTTGGCTGGAGAAAGATTAAGGGCAGAGAACTGTTGAGAACCTTTCAACAAGACACTAAAGAAGAGGAGATTTTTAGGGAATGCAACACTTGTAGCTATGAATCAGCGGCTCTTTATGAGAAACCACTAACCTTACCTATGAAAGATTTATTTTCAGATTGTTAAAAAGATGTGCAAGTCTTCAGTTTTATTAGCATACATTATTTATTTTGGTCAACCACCAGACAGCAAGGCGACACCATTTTTGCACGTGTAAGTGAAATGTTTTGTTAAAGGGTTTTGGCTTTGCTCTTATGAAATACCACATATACATACCTATATGTATGTGGCCTTTTCCACACTACACTGTTATAGTGCTATTATTCCACTTTCCACATCCTATGGAATCCTGAGGTTTGCAGCTGAGGGAGGGGCATTTAGATTTCTCAGCCAGAGAGTTCTTTGGCCTCAGTAAACTACAAACCTGAGAATTCCACAGGATGTTGAAAGTAGAATAATAGCACTGTAACAGGATAGTGCAGAAATGCCCTGTATCTCTATCCAACCAACCAACCAACCTCTTTTGCAAATTAAGTAATTCTGCAGGACATCAGCATCAAAGATCCTGTTCATTTCTTCTGTGCTTTTAAAAATACCCTTTCAGACATTCTGGAAGAGCCACCCACCCACCCCAGCAACTGCCCCCCCACTCCCATCTGCATCCACAACTGAGTTATAAATAAGAATCATTTTTGAATATAGTACATTCGTGTCCTAATGAACATAGTATACAGTATATTTGGGTTATAAATCAGTGTGAGGTGCCAGTAATGGGTTGGATAAAGATGAACTAATTGGACCCTAATCCAGACAAGGCAGAGGTACTCCTGGTCTGAAATGTAGACTGGAAAGAGGGATTCAGTCTGTGCTGGATGAGGTTACATTCTCCTTCAAGATGCAGATTCACAGTTGGGGTGTACTTCTGGATTTAATCTTGGTCCTGGAGGTGTATGTTTACACAGTTTCCAGGAGTGCTTTTGCACAGTTGGTGTGCTAATTGTGCCCATTCCTGGAGACACCTGATCTGCCTGCAATGACACATGCCTTAATTATATTACATTTGGATTACTGTGACACAGTATGTGGAGCTGCCTTTAAAGAGGGTTTGGAAACTGAGTTTCTGGCTGACAGGTTACATCTCCCATATGAGTCTGCCTACATGCTGAGAAGGGCCTGTCTTTCAGGCATGACTGTTGGAGATGCAAGATCGCAGCGTCTCCATGACTGTTTCTAGGCTTTGGAACTCCTGCCTTGCTGTGCTTCCATTGGCAGGTAAAGACTTCTTTATTCCAGCAGGCTTTTAAAACATGAATATTTTTAAAGAAAGAACTTTTAAGAGAGTGCTGTACTGTTTTAATTGTACTAACTTTAGACCACTCTTTATTATTTTTAAGTTTTTTAACGTTGTTGCTAGTTTAATTTCAGTCTTGATCTTTTGCATATTCTAACTAGTTTTAATTTGTAGTCTGCCTTGAGTCTCAGTCTGGGGGAAAAGGTGGGGTATAAATGAAAAGGAGAAGGAGGATTCTTTGAATGGCAAAATATGCTTCTGAACCAGTGTGTTGATTTTACACGCACCCTCATTTTTTCATCCATTGAATTAAATGCAGCTGTTAGCCACAAATAGAGTAAGACCATTGAATTACCAAGTTCCTATTGATTCAATGGGACAACTCAAGTTGGGACTAACTGGATTTAGGGTATAGTCATGGCTATTTCTTTTTATTCAGAGTGCAGCATGCATTGTCACTGAAACAATAGAAAATGCTTGCAAAGGACTCTTTTTGCATTGCTATGGGACTACTACTACTCTTTCTCCCTGCTGTTGCTAATACTACTACTACATGCAAAGCTGTGGAGTTTGGATGCAGCTGCTATCTATGCTTACTCCTGCGCAAGCGAGTCTTTTTTACTTCTGAACAGATATGCATAGTGTCCTGTGTTGTATATGTAACTTCAGTAGATGTGGAAAATTGTTTTGAGAATGCTCTGAGCAATGGGGGCTGCTGATGCTGGATCTTTAGTGTTGTTTATATTGCCTCAGGCCACGTTCTCCACTCTCCTTTTCCACCTTCAAATCAGACAGTACAATATTTCTTGTTGATTGAACATCCTTAGACTTTATTTAGGGGAAGCTTTCCTTGGATCTCTTTTCTTTTTGAGATGCTGTGAATGTGGTCAATGGAGCTTATTGTCATGTAGAATAGATTTTACTATGAGTAAACTCTTCTCTTTGTCTTCTCTTCATTTTTTGCTGAAAGGTCTTTGATGAAACTCCTTGTTAAAGATTAGTAAAAGGACTGTGAAGACTGGTATGTGGTGGTAGGGACTGCATATCCTTTTGCCCAGCACAAAATTAGGTGAACTGTTCTGTAAATGCTTATGTTCTAGTTGCTCAAACATCATTTTTAAGACTTGGTTTTCTTGGAGCAAAACCCAAGGCTTTAAAGAATTCTTTAAGGAATGATCAAATATGACAGCACTAAGTGAGACATTGGCCCTTTCCGGATGCGGTGAGGGAAACGCTCCCTGCTGCTACTCACCGGCTTTTTGGTGGGTCCGGGCGAGTCCGTCGGGACGAGGAGCAGTGCAAGTTCGTCGCTCCACACTGCTCTGGCATCCAAAATGGCCGCTTCCGGTTGGTGGAGGCTCTCCACCAACCGGAAAAGCTCGCCAGCCTAAAGCCTGCCCCCGGCAGATCTGCAGGCACACACTAGTGCGTGCCTGCAAATCTGCACCGGAGCACGGCGACAGAGCAACACAGGGTCGCGTGCTCCATACTTTTTAAAAACCTCTTAAAAGAGGTTTTTAAAAAGCATGCAGCGCAACCAGTTCTGGTCGCTCCGGAGCAGACTGAGGTGCAGAACTACAAAAAGTAGTCCGCCTCAGTCCACTCCACGGTGCAGAAGACCTCCGTTGGAGGTCGCTCTGCACCGTTTTAATAGGCCAGTGCGGAAAGGACCATTGTTCTTCAATTTAGTTAAGTTAAGTATACTTAGGCCCTTTCTGCACAAGGGAGATACATCGCTGTAGCATTGTTGCATCACGACTACATCTGCACGTCAAACCAATTTGACGTCATTCTGTCGTAGTTCGTTCTGCACATGTTCAGCTCTTAGCGCGGTTCACATCATTGTGAAACCGGTGTAATATAAAAATGGAAAAACTCTGATGCAAACCAACCACAACGGTGCCGCTGCATTTTTTCCTACATGTGGAAACATTACATCAATTCACACCACAGAGCTGGGCATTAAATTGACCAATCAGCGGCAGCAGAGTAGAGGAGGGAGGGGTTCCAGGAGAATTGATGATGTGGAAACTACAAATGATTTTCTCCACTTTACTTTGACAGAAACTGGAGGGCGTGCAGATAGGAATTGGGGTAAGTCAGAGTAAAAAACACTGCTCATAAAACACGGTGAAACGCTTCTCCACTTTAGTGTGAAAATGGCCTTAGATTCTGCACAGAAGGAGGTTGAGTAACTAACTACAGATCTTTGGCTCGCCCTCTGGCTCTCTGCCCCACCAACCTCAGCAAACATCAGCCTCCACTGGTCTGCTGCTCAGATATTGTTGTTTAACTTTACAGGCTGTGACCTCCCTTCTTTAGTTTTTTTATCCATAAACCATACTTTCAATAGAAGATGCCTTCAAATAAACAACTGGAAGTCAGACACATGGCCCACCTGCATAGTCAAATGCAATGTCAACTTTGGTGAATGTTGGTTGACTTACTAGTCTGCTTAAGGGTGCTCTGTGATGTCTGTGGATAAAAAACTGCTTCAGTGCCTTTATCTTTCACAAGAAGCTGAGCAATAGCACAGAAATCGTAGGCATAATGGAGTCTGTTGCAGTCTCTCATCTGTGAGACTTCACTTCTCTTTCCTGAAGTTTTAGAGTCTGTTTTTTTTGTCTCTATTTCTTTGACTTCTAGAGATAAGAGGAAAAATATGCCAGTAGAATTCTACCTCACAAATCTGCAGAATTTTATGCATATCTATTCATGATCTTCACAGTGGTCTCAGTTCAGTGGAGCTTACACATAGGTACATGGGATCACAACCTGTAAATTAAATATGCTCTGTACTTCCAGTTTCCAACCAATGAGTGCAAAGGGAACAGGATAACTGACAAACATTAGATACTATTTTATAAAATAAAATGTAATAATATTTGATGCTATTTTAATAACTCAACAGGCTCCTACATTTAGATTCTGGCACTCACATTTTTTACTATCATAGCAGCTGATACACCATCACTATACATGTGCAGTTTTGAGTAAGACAGTCTTTTATACAGTGGTGTCCATTTTGGAGGTTGGAGCTGGGACCCTGAAGTGAGTCCTTGACTAGCTCCAGGTGTGTTGCATGAACACCAGTACCATTACTTTCTTTTGTATTAGAAATTAGAGAATCGCGTAGACAGAGGTTCACTTTCAGATCAAGGTCTATGAACAGTGTTCTACTCTAAACAGGAAAAGTGAAAGGTATCAGTATGGCCATTTCCACACTAGCCTGTTACGCTACGATTCCACCTTCAACATCCTGTGGAATCCTGGGGTTTGCAATTTAGGGAGGGGCCAGCAACTGCACTCAAATTTCCTTGCTTCAGGAGATACAGTTCCAACTTTAACTTTTTCCTTTAATCCATTTTTTAAAACAAATTGGGAAATATCCCTCCTTTTATAAATGTAGGAAAACATAAGACAAAATCATAACAAAGCACTAGCTAGAGCCATAATACATAAAGCAAATCATTTTCAGGAACATAACAGCTTAGATATACTATAGCAAGCAACTTCTAGTTCTAGATGTATCTCTGAGGAAACCATACCAATTCAAAATAAGGGAGGGTTGTTATTGCCTTATAATCCTGTCTCTTTAAGATGAGACACATCCTGAATACTACAAGGGGTAACTCAGAAATCACCCTTCTCTGGGTTTGTTAGTCTACTGCTCAGAGTTTTCCCCTGGGACACTCATACAAATATCAGAAGTATTCCACCAAAAGCTAGTCCTACCTGAGGAGGTGGGTTTAGACAACTATTGTTTTTCACTCCATAAGGGTGGTTCTGCCTTGTCTATGTGGGTAAAAGGCACAAGGAGAAACATCAAGCTTACAAAAACTAGCAGGATTGCAAGGCAGCACTGCAGCATCAGCAGCAATAAATGATGAGGTAGTTCGAAAACAAAAAAGCACAGCATCTACTACAGTGGCCCCTCCACAGTCATGATGGTTTGGGGTGCAGAACTCTCATGAAAGTGGAAAAACCACAAATAATTTCTACCTGTGATTCTCCTCTGGAATTCCCCACTTCCAGTCCCTTGCCTCTGGCTGTGGCATTCCTAGAGGGAAGGAAAAAGACAAGGTAAAGGACTTACTGGCACTTTCCCCTCAAACAGAGAAGAGCAGAGTGCTGAATTCTGATGTTGTAGCTATTTCCACTCACCATCTTGAGAAAGGAGATTCCTTCCAGAGGGGAGGAGGTAGGAGCAAAGAGAGCACCTGATCAGTCAATGGCCATCACACAGCAGAACGTGCAGCAATCTGGCAGAGAGGACATGCCTCCAGCGGTGGGAGGCTTTGCTGATCCACCCCCCCCCCGCAAAAAACTCCATTTTAAACACAAGCCGTGCAAACCTGTGGTGAAGAATGCAAGGAAATGGGAGGAGGAAAATGGGGGGAGACAAGCATGTGCCTCATGAATAATCAAATTCACAAAAGTCAGACCTGCGAATATAGAGGGGAGACTATACTCTTTTCTTTGGGGGAGATCACATGGAAACTTATCATCAGCTCAAAGTATATAGTGACTAGAACCCTGTGTAAATACACAATTAAAAATGGATTAAAGGGGAGTATATTCAAGCAGGTTCCTGATAAACATAGTCCTGGTTTTAGAAAAGAAGACTGAAATGGGAAATAGTCCTTTTCCAGTACTCAAGGGGCTCTCATGCAGAGGTGAGAATCTACTGTCAATTTTCCCAAAGGCAGGGTTTTTTTTATGAGTATAATTTATAGAGTGGTTAATTCCCACTGCACTTAGGTAGAACTTTTTTTTTTCATTGAAAGACCCGTACAACAATGATTCCAATTACCTAGGTAGGTGGGAGGATCTCCCTCTGAGGACATCTTCAGATGGCTGGACAGCCATCTTATGAGCATGATCTAACTATAGATTTCCTGCATGAAACTGGAAGTTGGATAGGTGACCCAGAAGGCACTCTTCATCTCTATGCTCCCATGTGTCATACATTTTGAATTGTTAGATGCGATAGTGTAGAGGAGGAAGAGATGTGGCAGCTGCTTTCTGTGGTCATTGTACATGTGTATAACATCTGGCTCTTTCTGTCTGCATTTCTGTTTGTGTAGATCATTTCTTTAAGACCAATCCCTATACAACCTACAACCCACTGTGCTAGGATTGTGCATGCAAGGTGATACACAAGTTAACCCTGACTGTCCATAGTAGATTTTTTTTGTGGGTTTTTTATTTTGGTAGTAATTCAGCAATAAAACCCTGTCTCTGGATTTCATTGCAAGTCCTCAAAAGACCCATAACTGTGGTAATTGTAATAGGTGGGGAAAACAAGATGTTTTTTGGGAGAAAGTTAAGTCATGTTGCGCCAGGTTTTTGCAAGGAAAAATCTCAGAAGAAGAAAGAGAGGCAAAGTCCAAAATGAATAGTTACAGCAACAGTAATATAATAATCATAACTATCTTTCATAATCAAGGTGGTGTAGAGCTGTTTAATTATATCCAGTGAGATTGTCTTTGAAATTATTACTGCAAATATCATCTTTAGTGGGGGAATAGTTTAACACTGTGCTAACATAACACCATTTGTTTTGTGTTCTTGCCTGAACATCCTTGAACACTACCTCTTTCCCCTACTTTTCTTTTTTTTAAAAAAAGTGTCCAGATTTCCCACATTGTTTTTCACCAATAAGTATAGGTGTAATTTTTCTCCTGAGCACATTACATATTTGCCAAAACTATTTTTATGTTACTCTTGGGTGCTTATTTTGCCTGTAACTTACATGTGGACTAAGAAAGTGATTGTGCTTCAATTGAAGCATTTTCAACAAGGCCTGTGCCTGGAAGAGCAATTATAAAGAATGAAACAGTAACTTTCTCAGAGGCATGCAGCAGTAATAGAAACTCTTTAAGGGCAGCACTTTATACTCCTGGTATTCCAGGTCCTGGCCACATCTACAACAACTCTTGAGCATTTTGAAATTCAAGAGGTAAAAACAAACAAGGGTGCTTCCTGAACCCTATGCTGTTGTTTTGCTTTCCATTTCTTCTACAAGAGTACCCAGGGGACCCAAGTGCATGACATCTTGAGATTGGAGATACCTTTCCCACAGTGCTGCAGGAAATTCTGTGTTCCAAGCTTTGTTGAAATGAATGTGCGATGTGCAAGGCCTGCTTTACAACAAGAGAGTGCTTTGAGAACTGGGGCTCTTGGCTGAGTTCCAGGTTCTCATGTATGTACTCCTCAAGTCATCAACCATCTTGAATACTCTGTACTTGTGGGTGGGAGTCTTGCATCCAGTGCAAGAGAACTTCCTCCAGAATAGACTTGTCACATACCTCCTGTTATGCACCCTTGCAGTAGCCACTAACCATCCAACGGAGGTTAGTATGCTATTCCCAGTTTTCCTCATGTAAAAGCTTATTCATTGTTTCTGAATATCCTCCAATCATTGCTGTTGGATAGAAATCTGTCAGTACTATCTTCTAATGTCAAAGTGAAAATCCATGCCCTCCAGTAAACACCTGGAGCTTCTTGGAAATAGATATGCTGCCCAAGGTGCAAGTTAATCTGTAATCTCTTGAGGTACAGCCAAATGGAAACCATGTCATACAGAACAGTTCAAGTCTGCAGTACTAAACCTTTACTAGATGATCAGATTATTTGCTTGTGGTGTTCCATGTAACAGAAAATCTCTCTCACCATGAAATTTCTCTTCAGAGGCTTTTAACATATGTCTAATGCTCCATCTGCAGCTCTCAGCCACTGCATCTATTCACTATATTGCCTGTTTGTTCTAGCTGAAGCTTAACTGCATGGCGTCAAGTTCCCTGACCCTTGCTGCTTCACAACCCCTCTTTATACACATATCATTTTTTTGTGTGCGTGCCTGGTGCAACAGATTGAGTGGAGAGCGGAGAACACATATGACTGTATTGTTGAGTGAGGATGCAGGTGAACTTGAGAAAATTCAGCGTTAACGTAGGATAAGAAGGATCTGAGAAACAAGAAAGCTCAGATTATGAGGAGTGGCCATATGAACCCTGGGCACAGAGCAGTTCTGTTGCAAAAAGAGATGGAATGTGTTGATAGCACAGTATTACTGTGGCAGCTTTAGCTGTAGTGCTAAAAGTAAACTCAGTTCATATTACACTCTTTCACTGCTTTAAATAAAGCTTTAAAAGATAATACTTTACATCCTGGATGGACAACTTTTAGGGAGGCGGTTCATACAGAACTACCCCCTAGACTGCTAGGTCCTCGTCCTCCTCTTGAGGTACCGTCAGCAGGGAAAGTGCCACATTTTTCTTTAAAACAAATCATGTGGGGAGTCCCTGCCTTGATTTAAAGCAAAATTACAATGCTAGGCATCTTCCAGGAGGAGTGTGTTTTAAAACAAGGTGTATTCTGACTGCATACAATGTTTTTTAAGTGAGATGAGGCTTTCCCCCTGCTGCTACACTGCCAAAATTTGGTGGTGTGGTAGGAATTTTGGGAATGGTTGCAGAGATGGGAATGGAAACGTGTGCCTACCCCTGCTTTAAATGCATAACTTCTTTAAGATACAGAGCAAAAAGTGTTTTCCAGTTGAAATTGTTGTCCCAGCATACCAGTGGAATTCTTTCTTCCAGTGTGAATAGAGTTTTAGAGAGATTTTCAGTGGGAGAACAGTGTGGTTACCATAGCATCCTTTGGAAAATATCCTCCCCCCACACACACACACACACCAGCTACATCTATTCAAGTCTCCATGCTACAAATTAGGAAAACATGCTCATTTGGATCAACCTCACTCCATAAAAGGAAATGCTTTATACCACATTTGTGTGGCTTCGGTGTTGCATCCTTCTTGGAATTCAGATGCCAGGACTGGTGAGAAAAGCCTAGAAGTGCCTTAGTCATTTCTTTGGCGTTGCAGCCAAGAGGACTTCCAAAGCTTGGGAGTTGTTTCACGGCTGCTCCCCAGCTGCCCTCAGGTTCCATGACAATTAAAATAGATAAAATAAGTATTTAGGATAGGAAGTGACTGTTCTTTTTCCAAAATTGCTGTCCTTAAGGCATTTAGAACCAACTTGATGAGTCAGTTGCTCTGATGACTAGTATTGCTATGGATCATTTTACCAGCAAGTGACAAGCAAGCTGTCATGGCCTGTGCTGAGGCAATCTTCTAACTAAAAATTGTGCATTTTTCATTAACCTTGAATTTTGTTTTAATTGTTTAGCATTAAACATGAGCAATAACATGATTCATCTTCAGTGGTATGTTCCAGATGTCTGCAAATATTCAGCTTTTAAAAATGATGCCTTTTCTCGTTATCTCCATTACTCATTATCATTAGAAATGTTTAGGAATTGTCACTGCTTCCCAGTTCATTAGGTTCACTACCAAAGAGAGTCAGAGTACATCCGAATGCCTATTTATGAGGAACAGCGGAGATAAAGTAGTGAGCATGGCCTTTGCCACCAGAAGGATAAGTTTTAGAATCCTTGTTAGCATCATGGCCAAATGTTAACAGCTGCCCAGCACCATAGAAAGGCTTATTACATATTTAGTAAACTCCACAATATAATTTTGTTTTAGTTTGGAAGTTTAAGGCTGAGAACGACCAGTGGCTGGGAATGGACTAGGGGTGTAAACTTTCCTTTCAGCAACCTGGTTGTACAGTTCTCATAGTGATTTGGATGGGAGATGGGTCATGCCTGAAAAATTCAATTTCCTCTGTTTGTTTCTGTACATGAGAGACCGTCTTCCAGAGTCTAGCCACTCAGAGGTAGTGTGTTGGTTATGGAATAGTCTGAATAAAATTACAGTAGCCCCTCCACATTTGTGAGGGTTTGGGCCACAGAACCCTAGCGAAAGTGCTAAAACTGCAGACGTGATAGCCCCCCTCAGTATCATGGATGCTGTAGCAGCAGACCTGGAGTTACGGAGAGGACGACACAAAAGGGGACAAAGGGCAGGTGTTATGTGATTTCACAGATGATCATTTAAAGAACCACAATTACAGGTAAGCAACCCATTCCTCTTCTTCACAGTGTCTGTAACACACAAATGGAAGTCTAGCAAGCTACTCATATAGGAGGGTGAATCGTTCAAGGGAAGAAAACACATGGCTCTCCCAAATGTGGCTTCAGTCCTAGACCTTATATCTCATCATCTAACAAGAAATGAAAGTCAAAGGCTGTAAGCAGCCAGCTGCTGTACCTTTAGAGAGGGAAAGAGAACTCTGCATTCTCCTACAATTCAGCCTTGGATTCTAGTCTGCTATATCACTTGCAAAATTGCCTTAATTTTGATTCATTGGATCTGCTGCCATGAAACCAAATGGAAAGGAAAATATTTGGGATATGTTGTAACGGTAGCAGCAGTCAACTGCCTACACAGCCTCTGGCATTTTGGTGAGGGCAGAAAAAAGACAACCTAAACGACTTATCGGTATTTTCCCCTCAGACAGAGAAGAGAGGAGTTCTGGAATTCTAATTACTTCCAGCAACCATCTTGAGAAACGAGCACCTGACCAGTCAGCAAAGTATAGTATACCCTCCATATATGTGGGGGTTCTGTTTGAAGAATCCTTGCATAAAACAACAACAACAAAAACATGAATGCTTTGTCCCATTATCATCAGTGGATGCAATGCATGTGCGCTTGCACTGGCATGCGCCCAGTACAAATCATTGACAATAATGGAACACAGGTCTTTGTACGACTTTGTATTTGTGTGTGCGGAAGTCAAAAGAGAGAGCACTGTATATAAAGCAAAAAAGATGATAGAATATGTATCAGAAATCATAATTCTGTGTCAAGAGTGGGAATTGTGGAACCGTCCAGATATTGTTGGACTGTAACTCCCAACATTCTCCTACTTGCTATGCTGACTAGGGCTGCTCCCAGTTGCAGTCCATCAACATCAGGAGCGGTTTATGATTCTTAACCCTATTCTACATTCTACAGTTCTCCCAACATATAAGCAGAAACAGTAAGTTTGCAGAGATCAGAGTTTGTAGAACCAGCCTCTTGCAAACCAAGACCTAGATCCCCCTCCCAATAATGGAATTATTCACTAATGAATTGATTAGACTTAGTGTTAATGCTGTTTCCAAGGAGACAAAGGTGTAATGTCAAATTACCATTGCATTTAGTTCAGTCTTTAGAGAAAACGTTGCAATATAAAAACTTCCCACATATATTTAAAATACCATTCTGTAATTCTAAAAAGTATTATGTTACAAGTGATGTCATTAATTCAGTACACTGGATACGAGACAGTAAGTTAGTGATTGAGTAACAATGTATGTTATACATCTTTCTAACTTAAGTTATCCTGTTTAATACAAAAGTTATATAGAAATCTTTCGCTGTGCCTTAAATTTTCCGAGGCTGCCAGTTAAGCCATAAAATCATGGTAAATGCCACATATTGTAAATTCCTGTCACTGAAAATGTTCCTGGTTTCTAGTTTTACCCACATCAGAGCATCCATGGAGCTAGAGGCAAAGTTTAAAGTTTTTTTCTTAACTGCAACGAGGAATGAAATGTTGAGGGAAGTCAAAGAATAGTTCAGCACACACTAGCAAAATTTAAAATGGATAGCTAAGGAAGAAATTCCTAAATAGCCAACAATTTTTCTTGAGTGGGAACTTTTGAGGTCAATTTTGAGCAAATAGTGTATACAGCTGAGGAAGTTTGATTAGCTTTTTGGAGTAGTTTTGTTAGAAGATTTCTCTGCTTACTTACTTATGATGAATTCTCTACAACATTCCTAAGTTCACTTAGAGACAGTGCAACAGTTACTGTAGTTGGAGGATCACCTCTCCTTATCTGTGCTTATACACAAAATAAGATTACAAATAAAAGGACTTGTGCCATCTGACACGAGGTTAACAAACAGTGGTACTACAACATGGGATGTGATCACTGAATTGTCCCATGCATATAAACCATTAAGGGTTTAAGCAGATTTAACCTTTAGACTTTTTTGATGGTGGCATCCCATTGTGGAATATTCTCTCCATTTCGTGCCAGGAAAAATCCCTTTTTAAAAAAATCCAGGGAAATGTTCATCTTACTAATGGTTTTATACTGCTTGTATGACTGTCTGTGAACTTTTGCTCTATGCCAGTTTAATTGTCCATTACAATACCCTAAAGACACCAGATCCTGTCTGATCTTAGAAGCTAAACAGGGTCAGTCCTGGTTAGTACCTGGATGGAAGACTGCTGTCAACAAATAACAGGTACTGTAGGCTATATTTCAGAGGACGGAACTGACAAAGCCACCTGTATATTCCTTGCCCAAGAAAACCTTGTGAAATTCAAGGAGTCGCCATAAGTCAATAGGTAAATTCAAGGTGTGCACACACACACACACACACACACACACACACACACACACACAGACACCAGTTCAGTGCATTGTTCACAGGACATGCATAGCAACAATGAGAAGGAGGTGGAGAAAGCTATCATTATCAGGAGAGAAAAAATACCCTGATTGCTCCTGAGCAATTCTGGACAATTCCCTCTTCTACTGCACTCATCAGAGCCATTTTACTCCTATATAACTATCACTGCATAGTTATCCTGCTGTCAATATCACTGTTGTCATCACAGCCATTTTACTCCTGCGTAGTTAATAGGGCCAACATGATCTCAGCCTTTGTATTTATATTTTAGTTGCTGTATCACCTTTTTTTCTTAATCATCCTGGGAGTATAACTAAAGGGCTGTATTTTTTAAAAAAATAAAATTTCCTTAAATAAATAAATGTCTGCATATACCAATTCAGTTCACTGTCCTTGACAGGTTATCTCCACATTTAAACTGTTGATGTGCTATACTCAGAATGAAAATTAGGTTCCCACCCTACTGCCATATCACTGAATATGGGGAGGGGAGCAGTTGAACCTGCACAGCAAGCCAATGAACAACGACTATGAATGGCCAAACTTTTAACAGCCAAACTTCAAAAAGTGGCAAAATTCAAAGTGGCCTGAAGGAAGGTGGCCCATGTTTTATTTTGCTTCTAATGGGGAAGGGAGGTGGGAAGCACCTATGTAAAACTTAATGACTACCATCTGGGAAACCGCAGGTGTTGAATGCTGGATTTCATTTCTTAAGCAGATGGAGACTCTCTGAACATTGGAAGGAGATCTTAAGTGAGTGTGAATCAGCCTTGTTTCATTCACTTCAAAGGTGAAATGACTTAAGTTGAAGCTCTGTTGATTTAACCCAGGGCAAGAGCTGGCCCAAGATCCACCATTTCTGCATATTATGTGCAGCCCAGAAGGTCAAGTTTATTACCATTATATTGGATGGGATCCCAAAAAATATGAAATGCATTCCAGGAAGATCAGTTTTCTTTCACCTTAGTTCAGGCCATGAGCTCATACAGGGAGCCAACCTGTTTCCTTTTCATAAGGACTGCATTGTCAGAAAATTGTGGATTTTTTTCTTTAAATCTGTACTTGATTTCTGAAGTGTCATCTTCAAAAATGCCTGAAAAACACCTCATTCGACTTTAGGAAGGTTTCATTCTCAGGGTGGTGTTGATAGCATGTGCAAGCTGAGATAAGTCAAGAGAGCATAGGCCTCCCCTGGGACCGTTTAACCCCTGTGACCACTTAATCACTGTCTGTACTTCTACTTCTTCCTGTTGAGTGAAGACAATAGCAGAAAAGTGTGGGCAGGCAGGTAAAGTAGCAAAATAGGAATGTGGGATGCTATTTTATATCTCATCATGCCAAGACATATACAAGCCCTGCGTCCTCTCCTTTCTTCTTACCAGTGGGCTGAAAGCTTCTTGGGCTTTCTAGAACAAATCAAAGTTTCAATACATGGTTGTAACTCAGCCCAAGATTTCATTGTGTGCCCCCTAGAGCTTGGAAATGTTGCTTTGTTGGAATTGTTATTGTGGTGGTGGTGGTTGTGTGCCTTTAAGTTATTTCCAACTTATGGCGACTCTAAGGGAAACCTAAAATGGGATTTTCTGGGGCAGAGGGTGTGTGACGTGCCCAAGATCATTCTGGTTTTCAAGGCCAAATTGAACCCTAGTTTCCAGGATAGTAGTCCAATGTTTGAACCACTATACTACACTGGCTCTCTTTGTTGGACAACAGTTTCTAACCCCCTGTCAACCAGCATAACCAGTCACTATGCTGGTTAGAGGATTATAGGAGTCTCATCCACCTTACTGGAGTTCTGACTGTTCCCAGAGATCATTGCAAATCAGCCCTTCATTTTCTTCCCCTCCTTCATTAATAGCCGAATAAGTTTCCCTGCAGAGCTTTTGTGAACCACGTTTTTGTTTAACATTTGATCATGAAAATAACATTTAATATTATAATCTGTTACATAATACAGATATCACTTATTTGATTTGCATAAATAATATCTTGCCAGAGTTAAGAGCAATTGTGCCATGTATTTCAGTTCACCACATTTAATCGTGTTTCTAATGAACTGCACCATTGACATCAGTGGGACTTAATAGGTTTTAAACATCGGTGGGATCACACAACACATTATTTTACTGTGTGTTTCATGTAACATTTTATGTAAGGTGGAAAATGCTGAGGCCCCTCTTATGAAACTGCCTACAAAAGAGTGCAAAGCGGTGGAAAAAGAAATAGGAAAGGGCAAGTTTTAATAGCATTGCAAAGGGAAGAGTTTAGAACTATTTACATTTGACATGTAATGAGTACAAGATAAAACCAGTGTTGTGCAACAGAATTCTTTGAAAAGCAATAACAAAAAAATTATTTATTTGTTTGTTTGTTTAGAGTATTGTTATCCTATCATGCTCATCAAGTTCAAAAGTGAGAAGAAGGAGGCTGCTCAAACAGAAATATGATTAGTCCAGTCTCAGTTCCGTTGATTTGGAGTTCTCAGTGTGAGTCACCAATGGCATCATTCCATGGCATGAAAAAATAAGATTAGGGCTAGAGAGATATTTGTCAGGTGTCTTTTTTTGCCTAACTGGAAACATGGAATCACTATTCAAATCACTATTCAAATACACCATTCAAAAATTTTGGGGTTAAGTAAACACAGCAGAGCCAAACAAAGTTCACTGTAGTCTTGATATGAAAGAAACAGACAAGCCAGGGCAAGCAGGGGTGGCCTGAGGCATTTTGCTGCCTGCAGCAGAGCAGCAAATGCTCCCTTTCCAAGTCAAAATGCATCTTACCAATAGTTGGCGCATGAGATGCAAATGCAAGAAAGACATCTCCCTATCCTGGCATTATGAATCTTTAAAAAAAAAGCCACTGAAAAATTGCTGCCTGAAGCAGCCAGCTCACTTTATTTAATGGTAAAGCAAGGCCCTTTTGGATACCAGGGATTAATGAGCCAGAGCACTCAGAAGAGCATAGACTAGAACAGGCTATCTGGTGTGGGAAGCCAGCTTTTCTAGTTTCTGTTTGTTCTAGGGGCTGGTGCTGTATTTCTACCTATTGGCTACAGCTGTTTCTTTTTTTTTTTCTGGGAACATATCAGGGGCTCACAGACTGGCACCAACCTCTAAACCACCAATTTGAGTATTACTGAGCAGGAATAGATGATTTTGCACCTTTAAAACCACAGACCTATATGCATCATTCGGCAGTAAGTTTATGCAACACAATGGGAGACATTGCAAAATTACTTTGCATAGGATAAGGCTGAATGAGTTGCTCAAAGGAGAAATTCTTAAGTTGTGGTTTCACTACAGGTAAGGGCCTGACACAGATAAGGGCCAAGAAGTGGGCGGCAGTGTCAGTTATCTGAATTTTACATCTTCATTTGAACTAAAGGAGAGGCCAGTTCTTTGATGGCAGGCTTCCAATTTCAAATCCAGTTGTTGTTTCAAAATGCCCTCTGCCACTCTTTGGAGTGCTCCTTTTCTGCTGATGGCGTCTCACTTGATTGTTCATTTCGCATCTGCCTCCATAACTGTAGTTTGTGTGAGCATAATAATCCCATACTTTTTGAGAATGTCTGCAAATACCTCCGACCCTTCGCACATTTTCTCTTTTCTTTTTAGTTGTTGTGCCTTTATTTTCAGTAAGATGCTATTTGTACAGTCACGGGGTTTTAATAGTAAGAGTAACAGTCTCTTATTGAATATTTGGTGTAGATTGAATAATTCTGCTGCCTAGAGTTTAATTGCAGAGAGCAGCCATCCACATAGCAGATTCAAAGACTGAAAAACTGGGCTAATGTTTTGCTCAGGCTAGCCAGAAAATCCATGCCTATACTTTCTAAATATAGAAAGTCAAAAAGCAATTGAATGGATTGCATTTAGCAAGTGAGGAGGATAATTGAACATGGGCTTATATATCATTTCCAACCTGAAAGAAATTAAGTCGCACATTTAACCACTGTAGAAAAGGCTCATAATGAAAAAAGCTATTAGATTCTTCACACCAGTATTAGACCTCACCAAAATAAAGTTTAATTTTTAATAATTTGTACAGAACTTAAATAATAACTGTTCATAATCAGGTAAATTTAAGCCCATGGGGGGAAAATAGGGGTGTGTGTGCATGTGTGTGTGTAAAATGGTTTCTTGGTCAGGATGCACATATCTCCAAATATCACAGTTCAGTACAGACACACCCAATTAATCCTCTGACATTCTACTTCAGTTGCTTTTGAAAGTTCCCAGTGTCACTTTCTTCTCCCACTTTCCCAGTTTGTTCTCTTCTTGCCTCAGATAGTAGAAACAGAGTGCAAGGTACAAACATAGTTTGCATTCCCTCTCTGTGGAGCGGGGAGAGGAGAGGAAGAAGGGGAATCTTGCCCTTCCCAGTAGGTTTAGGTAGAGCAAACCGCTGCAGTCTCTTCTGGCTTGTCTGTTCTTTCTCATTAATAACACCCTTGACCCCATTCTGATGTTGCTTGGCCACACATGTCCAGTTTTCATCTGTGAAATGCTGGAGGGTATGAAAAGAAGCTGAGATTTTAGAAAGCTGCTTCCTGCTGTCTACTTTGCTATGGAAACAGTCTTGTTCTTCACACGTTTTCTGATGTAGTATGGAGGGGCTTCAGCTGAGACATTTAGAAGGAAATTCTGAAGGATTTCCTTTCCATTCTATTCAAGCAGTAACTCCACTGGACAGTTTGTCAATGAGAAATCAGGAAACAGCCACTTAAGGCAATAATTTCTAGAGTATTCTGTTCAGTCTGACTTGTCTAGCACGAGTTCCTTTCTTGGTTAAATAAATAAGACATAGATTCTTTTACGAATGATTTGCACTCACTGCCCTGCTACAGACAAGAGCTGTTTTAATATGCCTTATCTTCACCTTAGATGTGTTTTTTTTAAGCTTTTAGAAATAACAACATATATTAAAGTGTCTAGAGAGTGGCTCTCTTAAAAGGCAAGTAGACTTTTTAATGTTATGACATTTGTGAAAGATGTAAATATGTGTCAGTATTCCACTTTCAAGAAAGAAAAATGGGTCAGAAATCAGTAAAATATATGCAGGGGGTGTACCTCTAACACCATGTACACATGGCAGTCATGAGTGTTGCATAAAACATGAAGCCATCAAAAGAAGGAAACATCAGCTTGATACTTTTTTTTTCTTGTTAGAAGCAGATTGATATAATGAGTACATGAGTAGCCACTGGAGTGACAGAAAACTAACCCAAAAGGACAGACAAATAAGACCCTGAGAAGAAGAGGTGCTGCATTGCTCCCCATATATAACCAGGGGGAAGGAGGACATAAATCAGATGTTGCTAGCCACTTAGTAGCCATTATTGGGATTCTGCCCTTCACTTTCTAGTATATGCAGAATAACTGTGTGTGTGTGTGTGTGTGTGTGTGCGCGCGCGCGCGCGCATATGTGTGCACGCACACTGGATTGGAACTAGTAGGGAGCAGAAATTATTTTCATTTGTTGTCTTTCTAAGAAATCCAGTTTTGACAATGTAGTTGATCATGAAATGAAGCTGGTTTATCTGCTAACTCATTATAAGTAGTGAATTTTTTCTGTGTATTATAATGATGATTATACATTTTTATCATGCCTTTCTGTTTGAAAAAAGGTGGCGCTCCAGGCTGTTGACAAGCAACAAAAAGCAAATTCAAAAATAAAACTGTTGAAATAATCACACTAGCTGTCCTCAGCAAATATCAGTGTGAGATTCCAATTACTTTGTCAGAAGCGTATTAAGCTTTCAGGCCCCTTTTGGTTCCATAGTTAGCCTGGCCAGCAAAGTGGCACTGAGCATGTTCACAGTTAGGAAACGGGCTGACTGGGTCAAAAGCATTTTTCTTACTCAAAGGCTGTCTTGGGACAGTTGTGAAAGTTGACCTTTGTATCCCCGGTGGAATGAAGCAGCTGTTGATTTAGAGCCCCCAAATATGCACTTTGACACTTGTCCTGCTAATATGAGAACAGCTGAGAACTTCCCCGGCAGTCAAAAAGAAGGCCTGCACAGTGGACACATCCCACTGAGCAAATCTCCTTCACAATCCCCATTGAAAGGGATGGGAGCTGTGGAAGCGCATAATAAGAAAGCATGCCCTTGTGCAACTCTTTGTCATCGTAAGTGACACCAAGCTAAACATGGTAGTATGTGTTAGTCTTTAAGGTGTCACAACATTTTTACTTCCATTTCATTCTATTCTATTCTATTCTATTCTATTCTATTCTATTCTATTCTATTCTATTCTATTCTATTCTATTGGTATTTCTTTAAATGCAACTTTTCCCACCTTCGCTGATATACACAGTATGGATTAATAAATTGCACACAGTGAAGGAGACACAAAATACAGTTGAAAAAAGTAAGAAAGAAAGAAAACAACATGTGCCAGATCATAGGGTCAAACTTATTCTGCTGCAGTTGAAAAGACTGAGAAGCAATGTGGGGAAATTAAACGAGGGGAGGACTGGTTTTGGGAAGGAAACAGGACTATGGAAGCAACGCACCTTGGCTGGTGCATTGGCCTGACAGGTGCCACAAAAGCTTCCTTTCACTGTGCCTCTACTAGACAACAAGAGACACACACACACAAAATGCAGACTTCAGTGGTTTGGTAGCAGACACTGTATGCAGGAGCCATGAAAGTTATATACTTGGTTGGTTTGACTGGTACATAACAAGAGCCATAAAGGCTATGTACTTTAATGGTTTGAGTACTTCGGATTTGGCCTAATCGAATGCACATCCTTGATATATATTTTGACAGTGTGATAACTAAATGATAAGAGCAGTGGAAGCTACGTACTTCGATGGTTTGACTGTGACAGGACCCACAAAGGTTATGTATGCTTGACGGTTTACTACTTTATTTTAGAGAAGTAGCATTGAAGATATAAAATAACATTAGAGCAATACTTGAGGCCTCAAACATACAAGCTCAGTTTGAAGGACTGTTATCGTGAAAAGCACTGATGGCAAAGAACAGTGATGAAAACAATAATAATGCCACTTGAACAGCAAAAAGTATGCTACTAGTTCAGGATATATTGGCTAGCACAAGATAGTAGGCACTGATGGCTGGAAGAGTAGCTGAGGGTTGGATGATCTGCATGAGGATCAAAAAGTTGGACCCCAAATAGTTGGTATTCAAAGACCCTTGTTTCTAATTTCTTACAGAGAAGAGATTATTGATTGGATTAGACACCCTGGAAGACAGAAAAAGGGAGAGAGTGTGTGTGTGTGAGTTGTTGTTGTTGTTGTTGTTGTTGTTGTTGCTGTGTGCCCTCAAGTCATTTCCAACTTATGACAACCTTAAGATGAATGTATCACAAGGTTTTCTGGGGCTGAGTGTCAATGACATCCCAAGGTCACCTGGTGGCTGTCCATGGCCAAGCGGGGAATCAAACCCTCTCCAGGGTCATTGTCCGACACTCAAACCACTGTGTGTGAATTAGTACATCTTTTTCCTACCAAGAGAAAGAGAAGATGCACTTTGTAAACCCTCTGCAGTGAATTCACACACACAAGTTGACAGGAATTAAAAAAGTAAAACAACAGATAAAGGATATGTCAGGAATAAAAGAAAAAAATTTTCTTCATATTTTCTCACACTGAAAAACAGTGTGGGAAGGATTTGTTAAAATATCTGAGAAGAAGAAGAGAGATCACAGGCTGAGGTAGGCTACTGTAAGCCTCCATATATTTTTCTGCCTGTAATTTCCATAAGTCTTGGCCAGCATAGCCAATGCCAAAGGATTATGGGAGCTGTGGTCCAAAAGCATCTAGAAGGATGTTGTGAGGAGAACTCGAAGCCACACTAAAACACTCACTGCTTTCTATAGAACAAGTGAACAAATAGGAAAGGAGTCAACAGCTGTAATTTCTCTGAGTCACTATCATTCCATCAAAGAACAGTGATTGAAGAACCCATTCTGTCAGTTCTCCTGTCTTATACCCCCTTCCCTCCTTAATCATTTTCAACAACATGGAAGACCAGCTTCCAAAGCACAAGATGCTAAGCATTTCTTGTGTGAGGTATAGCTTCTGTTCTGGTTATTTGGGAGGGAAGCCCACTTACCTTAGAAAACACAAGAAGTGACCCAAAGGGGCCCATTTCAGGATTCATCTGAATTTGGTGCACATCTCCAGTTAAAAAGCAACCAAAACAACAACAACAAAAACTGGTATGAGAAATACACTATTTTATAATTAACTCATCTCAAGAAAAGTGACATTTGGCTCATTACATCATTTTCACGTGATGAAGCTTTTAATGATAAACTATCAAGATAAATAACATTATGCATGGAAGCAGTAGAAACTGGTTCTTCTTTGGCTGTTCGTACCTTTGGTATCTCATTACTTTCTTTAACCTTTGGATAGGTGCCTAATGTACAACTTGCATAACACCAGTCTCTAAATAAACTTTGAAATATAAAGGCACCCGGGACAGACACAGAGATCAGATTGTCTGAAAATCTGAAAGTGCTGATCCTCAGCCTGGTACTCTGCAGATATATTGGAGCCTGACTGGGATAATGGGAGTTATACTTCCCAGGTCAAGAGCATCAGGTTGGGAGGGAAGACTTTTTTAAGAGAATGTTTCTCAAAGGGATGAGCTTATTCTTGCTCCTGCCTTGCCTTCTTCAATATTCAAGGCAAATGTAATAGTTACTGTAATGAGAATTATACTCAAGAAGATCATTAACTAAGAGATAGATCAAAAGATCAAAACAATTCCTTTTTTTTAAATAATTATGAAAAATTATTGCTCAGAAAACAGAAATTAAAATAGTAACATTTGAAAGATAAATGCATCTCATTATGGTGGATGGACTAAGTCTGATTAATTAACCCTGCCATAGATTTGCTACATTTTTTTTTCTCTCCCTGACAGAAATACTGAACAGTCCTTTCTGTTCTAGATATACTCTATAAATAAATTTGTAAGAATAATAACGGTTATAGGGAAAGTTGAAACTGCTGGATTCTTGAGTTTTGTGCTGCTTTTAAAAGACATGTAAGATGCGGAGGCAGTCACCAAGTTCTATTTTACAGTCTTCATCCTGCCACTTTCTTTGCGTATCTAGATTTTAGTCATGCAACAATAGCACATCATTATAGAAGGAGGAACAGAAAATGAAGAGCAGATCTGTAAGGATCCCCAGGAGTACTAAGACCCTGAGAAAATTACTTTTTTGGATTTCTCCAGAATCCCGTAGCTAGCATGGCCAATAGCTTCTTGTGCTAAATGATGGATTCTTTCATTTGTACTCCAAAATTGGAGATTTTTCAATCTCTTTGGAAGAACCTAGTGCAGATCCACCAGACTCCTGCAAGCAGTGCCCCCCCCAAAAAAGTGGAAGCAATGGACATGGAGGCAACAACCACCAGCAAAACCCAAGGGGGCAGACAATTTTCACTGGTAACGGAATGCAAGAAGAAAGGCTTAACCCTGTTCTGTCCCATGGCCGTGCTCCTGATCAGGATCCCCTGCAGCTGGTATCAGTAATTTTTGAAATCCCAGTTCACACAATTAAAAATAATGTATTCAATGTGATGTGTACTTTTATATCTGAATTAAGTGAGAAGGGACAATTCCATGAGGGGCTTAAAGAGGACAGCGGGAATCAGAGATGATATGTAAAGAAAAATGTTTTAGGGAAGAGGAAGGGGTATGGCTGCATCAGGCTGCCAAAGAGAACTCATTCAAAGCATGCACAACACAACACAACACTCCTGATACTGGATCAGTTTTAAGAAGAAGAGTTGTGTTTGGGTTTTTTGGACTCAGTGTGCTGTTTTGCACAAGTAATTTCTTTCTCAACCTCACTCGTTCACCTTTTACAAAGTCACAGCAAGTGTGAGATTAGAGGAGTGGGCACCTCACACCTGTGATGACTTGTACTCAATGTGTGGTCTCGGGCTACTGATTTTTCTCCATCTGGTCAAGCTGTCTGTCTGCAGCAGTGGCAAGCAAGTGCCCCTGGTATGCAGGGCTTGCGGTGTTCACTTGTTTTCCTTTAGCATACGGTCAGAGGCTCACTTTCTCTGATCACAGAAGTTGTGTTTAGCTTTCACAAGGACTTTACTTTGGCAGATCCATAGAATAAAGCCTATGGAAGGGAATTTGGGTATGGCGAGATGAGGACAACTGTAATTACCGGAATAGCTCGGTAGGATGGGTAGCTATAACGGAGGTGCTATGCATGTTGGCCTCATGGTCTCGTTCCTTGAGCTGCTATCACTCACTTTGCCCTTTCAATTCTTTAAAATTCTTCTGGGGTCTGGTTCTCAGGCCCTACTGTTAAGTTCAGTATGGTAATATTTGACTTATCCTCCTGACTAGTCATTAAATGAAAACATTGAGGCAGAAATGCAGAAAATAACCACTGTAAAGATTTATTGTATAACAGGTAAGTTAAACACACAGCCTTGCACAGCCTCCAGACAGAGAGCATTGCAATACCTCACTTTAAAACAAAGTTAACACTAGGACTCCTGGTATCCCCTACATAAGCTTCCACTGGCCTTAGACCAATTTAAAATAGAAGGGAAGGGATATAGGCATATCTAAAATAATCCTAGCATGTTAGGAGGACACATACTCTCTGAAGTTTTTTATGGTTCAATTGGATAGATTAATCTTCATAATCCTCCTAGGAGCAGTTAGTTTATCAAATAAACTAAACAGATGCATTGCCTAAAATCTGGAACCCCTCTTGGTATAATATAATACTGATAGAGTCGCAGGAAAAAATATCTTCTCCCCGTTTGAATTGTTGGTTAGTTTGAGGCTTATTTTAAAAAAATATATTGAGTTATTTTTTTTAGCTTTTTCTGTTGTGGTTCATCTCCTTTTCTGGGTATAAAAGCACACAGTAAAATGTTTTTCAGCTCACTTATTTACAGGTAGGTAAATACTGAGGGCCTAATACCTGTAGGGCACCCAATTCTGTCTGATCTTAGAAGCTAAGTTGGGTCAATCCTGGTTAGAACTTGGATGGGAGACTGCCAATGAATACCAGGTGCTGCAGGCTATATTTTAGAGGAAGGAACTGGCAAAACTTCTTCTGTATATTCCTTGGTTAAGAAAACCATGTGAAATTCATGGAGTCACCTTAAGTCAACAGGGGGCTAAAAGGCACATGCATGCATGTACACACGTGCACACACAAATAATGTTGCTTTTTTCCAAGATGCACCAAGAAGAGACTGGAAAAGTACATTTGGCTTGATTGTTATCGGATATGACTTATTTCTGTAAATTATGGCATGTAGTTTAGCATCTGTCTTTAAAAAAATATACACATCATGCAACTTTTGCATTCACTGTATTTTGGAAAACTTCCCAGTAAGCTGTCAATCATGGAAGCAGGACAGAATTCCTTTACCTGAATTTATTATCCAAAATGATCCAAGGGACAGATGTTTTGCTTGTTTCAGAGAACTCACTGTGCTCTTGCTTTGTCATGGAGAAGGGAAAGAAAAGATGTCGGGTGCTCTAGTCTTGCCACATGGCTCCTGAAAATCTTATTCAAGCACTGCATATTTGCCTTACTTTCTGTTAACACAGTTCACACAAATTCAAGTTTGTCTTTACAGTTATCTAAGCCAGTACTTCTCAGACTATCTGATGTGAGAGACAGGCGGTCTTTTCCCCCATGCTGGGGAGCAGCATCATTTTTGGGCCCATTGGCTACAATTGTTTCTTCCCTTCCTGGAAGCTCACTTGAGACCAGCAGGCAATGGCTAAAGGACTAGCACTGGTCCGGGGTGACACTTTGAGTAGCACTGATATAAGCTATTTTTTATTTCTTGCTTTCTCTCTTTCCCTTAAAAAAAATAAAATTGAGATTCTCAAGAAACAAGGGCCCTTTATTTCACTTTAAAGTGGGTCTTTCCACTTGTTGTTGGATGCTATTTCCCAGTAGCTCCAGCAAGCATAGCCAGTGGTGGAGAATTCTTTGAATTCCAGTTCAGCATCCATCATCTGCAGGGCTGTCCAGATGTTTGCCCACTCTGATTGAAACCAATTCAGTTTGCTAGGTATACAGGGTTGCTTTTGCTTAATAGTGCTATCACACAGAGGGTTCCCATAGCTAACAAAGTAGTGTTGTAATAATGTTTTGCCTTTCCTAGTTAATTTGTTTGGAAATGAGAGAAGAAAAATGGATAGAGTGGCAGGAAAATCATAGAAGAGTTGGAGAAGAAAATAATGTCTGTATCTCCTGTAAAATCCTGTGATTGAGGCAGGGCAAGTACATGACAAAAACCTTGTATGAAAACATCCCAAGTAACACACAGTAGTTTGTGTTACCACAGATAAGTTAGCTCCTGAAATCCTCCTCATACAAGACCCTACACACAATGTTTCTGTGCAAAAACTAATTTCTTCTGATTTGAAAAATCTAGCAGTCATTACCACAGAGAGAATTCTTCATGAGAAAAAAAACATAGGTCACATTAGCTTAATGAAATCCCTCTTATTTGATCCAATTCTGTGTCTGCTGTCTAGTAAGATTTTCATTAAATCAAGTTTGACATATGTTTTTCACTTGCTTTTTTCCCCTTTTGTCCCTTCTTTTTCTTTTCTTTTCATTTTGTTTTGTTTCTCTTTTCTTTTCCTTCCTTCTTTTCCTTCTTTTTGTTAAACGATAGAGAAAAACAGATCCAACAGAATAAACAATGGGCTTAGGGAAGTGTGTGGGCTTTTTCCTAAATAAACATGGGCATAAACATGGATATAATTTCTTATATAAATGAATCCTGCTTTCACCTTGACCTCCCCTGAAGGATGCGCATGCACTTAATGCTCCATTTAGAGCTAATGCGTTACTTGTCAGAGACATTGACTTTAATCCACAAAGGTTTACACCTGCATCTAATTATGTAAACATATTTCAGCTCATGTCTAGTCACATCCTGTTGTGAAGGGGGACACTCCACTGAGTCTTCTTGTCTTAGGAAAGTTTTATAAACTCAAGTATAAGGCCATTTCCACACGGGCTTAAAAAACCGGTGCAGAGCATCCTCCAGAGAGGACGTCTGCACCTGGGAATGGACTGGGTCGGACTACTTTACATAGTTCCACACCTCAGTCCACTCCGGAACAACCTGAAGTGGTCGTGCAGCGTGCTTTTTAAAAACCTGTTTCTTCAGGTTTTTAAAAAGCACAGAGTGTGCCACTCCTTGCCACTCCATTCCCGCACTCTGGTGCAGATTTGCAGGCTCGCACCAGTGAGAGCCTGCAGATCTGCCGGGGGGGGGGGGGCTTTAGGCTGGCAAGCTTCAGCAGTTGGTGGAGAGCCTCCACCAACCAGAAGCCACCATTTTCATCCCTGGAACAGTGCGGAGCGGCAGCCACGCACTGCTCCGGAGCAGCCTGGACCCGAGCGTCGAGCCAAGAAGTCCGGTAAGTAACGGACTGGGGCGATTCCATCACCACGTGCAGAAATGGCTTAAGTCATCAGCCAGATAATTATAAATATGTTACCATAAATGTCATATGTTCTATGAATTAACCATTGACTGTTGGCGAGACTAGCAGTGCCTTTGACTGATGGCCAAATGTCATCTTCATTTGCATCTCTTTATTGTAAATAATTACTTTTACTACAATCAGCTTGGCAAATCAAAAACAAGCATTGTTGTTTGACTGTTTCTGTCATTTACTGCTAAGTTTGAAGGAAACTTAAGCACCATTGGCCAAAATATATCTCCATCTCTTTAATTTTGTTGTTAAGTTTTCAGGGAGGAACATGCCTGATGATATATTCCCACTGATCCATAAACGCTTGTGCCATGGCAATCCATTTGTTAAGACTTAAGGTGCCACAAGATGTGGGGATTATGCACAAGATACAGCTTAGAGGCTCATAGTATGAGGGACCTATAAACACAAAAGCAGGGTTAGACATGCACTCGAAGAATTCTGTTAGAAAAAGATTTCCCTCCCCTTTTTTAATCAATGCTATTGAGGTTCATAACCTTGACGTAGCTTAGGGAGAAATGGCAGCCAGAGGACTGCATGTATTCTTGCTTTTGTTTGCTTGTTTACATTTTTAAAGTAAAAGATACATACAAATTATATGTAAAATAGATTGAATATTTAGCATGAAATTAATTAAAATTGGCTGATGTTAATGAGTATTCATTCTTTCTTAAATATTCTTAAAATTAAATGTATTCATTATTGGCAAATACAATCCATGCTAACATTCGATTGTTTCTAAATATATATATATATTTACATGTGAATGAATCTTAAAGGTGTTTATACTTACTTTATGGACATAGTGCATTTAATTCCTTTCCTAAGTGATTACATTGTATTTAATGGCTTGCTGCCAAATTTTGATCAGAATGACAGTTTAAAAATAATTCAGGGGGGAGTAGAAGGAGCGCAGACAAGGTGCTGGGGGTTACATACAGCTCACGATATGGATTTTGCCTTTCCCTCATTTAGCCCTTCAGTGTAGCTCTCACTCACTTTTTTGTTGTATTATATCATCTGACCCCAGTTAAGATTCTAATGCGTTGCAAGTTCTGCAGGTACCCCATGTCCAAAGCAATGCTGGTGCAGGATTGGGTGTAAATGAAGTAGAATGCGAGTAAAGTAACAAAAGAGAGGAAACAAAATCAACACACATGTCTTGTATTGTGAGGGATTCCTAGCACCAGTGAATTCCAACATCCCGCAGTAGGGGGAAAAAATCAATTTCCCTTGAATGGGACTAATCTACTAACAGCCAGAGGACATCACTGATGTCTTGCTGCATTATCGTTAGCACAGCATGGGACATTTTTTCTGCAATATGTAACACTAGCTTGGGGGAAGAGATAACCCATCTTTAAAAATAATAAATGTTGAGGCTTCTTTTGTTTCTTTGGACGAGTGTATTTTTTGGTGGAACTGTGCAAAGCAGGTGGCTGAAATGTTGGGGTATTGTTTACAACAGTGTAAGTAACAATATGATAGAATTCCAATGCTGTAGATCTAATTTTGAATGGATTCCACAAAAGTTTGTGGCTCTTGAGGACTAAACCTCATAAAATCAATCCTGCTTGCAACAGCTCTGTAAAATAGGGTAGAGTTATTATCTCTGTACTGCAGAAGTTGAGGGAGGAAAGCTGAGGGACCAGCAGCTTGCTGCAGGTTTACCTAGTGACTGCATGGTTCAAGTGAGATGCAAAGCCAGGGCTTCCTTCCTCATGCTCCACCACTGTGCTAAGCAAATTATCAATTCTGTTTTCAGTGTTGTATCATATTGTCTACATGTGCTCTGAACAGATAGTGGTGATTCTGTCAGGCTCCTAAATGGAGTCCATAATCTAGAAGCAGACTGGCAGGTTTGGCTTCCTGATAAAGATCCGACGTGGCTTCCTGTACTGAGGACAAAAAGTCGAACAAACTGAAAGGTCACCTGTGTTTATATTAAAAATACAGGATTGCTCTATGTTTTGTAACAAAGTTGGGTCATTATTTATCTACTTCTCCTTTCCACCCCCTTTTTTTTTTCTTTTTTTCTCTGCTTTGCTTTGAGCTGGATGGGTTTGCTTATCATGATATTTCCAAGTCTGTAAACAGCCAAGGAGTAGGAGCAATACTTCCCTAAATAGAGTGTTAGGTCACATTTTATTATCAGTACAATAGAGAACTGCCCATCTGTTGCCGTTTCACATCTGGAACTACAGATGCTCCCTCCTTACGGTCATCAGTTATTGCAAGGAAATTACTACAGCATGTTTACCGTCCATGTACCCTGTCACTTCTTTTCCTCGTGCTGCCTTATACCATTGCTGGAATCTTCACGTTATAGGGTTTTAAGAGCAGCCCAAGAAACTGACAACATAGTCACTTCTTAGTGCAATACATTTTTGAGATAATATTCTTTAGTACAGACAATGCATTGTCACTGGTTTCAAACTGGTAGTCAGTTAACTGCTACTCAGTTCTTTCATTCTAAATGCTACCATAAGCAAATAAAGAATAAAAAAAGAGTCACAAAGTTTCCTGAGCAAACATCTTACAGAAAGCATATTTGTTTACAACAAAAAGCCCAAAGACTTTGGGATTTACAGGACAGAGGAGGAGTTCCATGGAATCTTTTAAACAGTAATAGCTGCCTTTTTGGATTACACCAGAGTTTATAATAATTTCTTTAAGAATCTACAGCTACAAATCCTTAGCCACTACAGTTAATTGTTGTGATGGCTGGGTGTCTGAGAGCTGTAGTTTTTTAAAAAAATGTTAAGGTCTGGATCAGACCAAAGTTCTTTGTTGCCCAATAATAGTTCCACAACTAACCAGTTATATGCAGCCTGAAGCACATCAGCAAAATATAATGGATTCTGACACCATATCACCCTAAGCATACTAATCTCATTTGACTGTGGAAGCTAAGCATGGTTGTGCCTGATTATTGCTTGGATGGAAGACCAGCAAGGAGTGGCTAATGGTTTATGGTTTATAGAAGTAGATCTGTAGAGAACATATTGATGGATATAATGGTATTTTCAGATAGAACACCTTTAAGGTTAAAGCCCTATGATATTTTTGTTTGTTTTTGATTCTTTTTTGGAGGACCATCAAGGAATAACAGAGATCTCCAAGCACAGCTGGGAAAGAATCCTGCCTGAAAACCCTAGACAGTCATTGAGCATCTGAGTGGAGTATACTGGGCCGGATGGACCACTAGTTTGAAAGAGTCAAGGCATCTTCCAATGTCCATGCATGCATCTGCACAATCTATCCTTTTTTCCCTTGCACCAATTATATATGCTTCTGTCATGGCCATCAGCTTACCTTTTATCCATGGGTAGATATTTTTAAAAAGTTTATTAAATGTTTACTGATCATAATGTTCGGAACAGGGTTTTCTTGACAGACAGTGTGTGTCTCCAGTGCAGCAGAGACTCTGATTAAGGCGCAAAGACACCAATGGCCTAGAGTAACAAACTAAAGACTTTATTGTAGGAACTCCATTCTAAGAAAGGAAAATTATTCAGGATGCTAATCTAATCTAACTGCTTTCTTGGGAAGAGTTTGGAAGAGACTCATGGGAAGAGAAGAAGTAGAGAAAATATCCCTAAGACTAACAGTTTACATCACAGAGGGGTCAGGATAGATAGACAAGAAGGAGAGATACTCAGGGTTACTCAAACTATCTAGCCCTTTCACTGCTGCCCACTCTGAGGCATTCTTGATTCTTCAGTACTAAGTATTATTGCAGTTCTAACATTTGTGACTTCCCTTGTCCCTTTGTAGCCCACCCAAGGTCAGCTCCTTTGGGCTGAGGGACCCTTAAGAGTGGCATGAATATGGTGTGAGTACAGATGGAAAAGGCAGTTAGTAGAAGTTGGCCTTCTCCAGTATGAATAAGGAAGCAATTTAGGATCGAAGCTATAGGCCTTTTCCGCACTTTGTTTTTAGAACGGTGCAGAGTGTCCTCCAGTGAGGACGTTTGCACTTGGGAGAGGACTCGGTCCGGACTACTTTGTGTAGTTCCGGATTTCAGCCCACTCCAGAATGACCAAAAGTGGTCGTTCTCCATGCTATTGAAAGACTGCTTAAAACAGGTCTTTCAACAGCACGGAGCGTGCCACTTCGTGGCCGCGCTCCGGTGCAGATTTGCAGGCTCGCACCAATGCGAGCCTGCAGATCTTCCAGGGGTGGGCTTTAGGCTGGCGAGCTTCACCGGTTGGTGGAGAGTCTCCACGAACCGGAAGCTTCCATTTTCATCCCCGGAGCAGTGTGTAGTGTGGCCACGCACTGCTCTGGATCAGCCTGGATCCGCCGAGAGAGCACTCCAGTCTGGTGAGTGCCAGAACGGGGCGATTTCTTCGCCAAGTGCAAAAAAGGCCATAGTCTAATTCTGCCCCATGCTGGTATGCCCAGTTTCTGTGTACAGTAGGAAAACTGACCAAAAATAAATAAATTTTTAATGAAAAATAAAATTTTAATGAAAAAAACACACACTGTTGTTGTTCTTATTTACCACAGCAGGAGAAAACGCATACTCTTCACATAATTTTGCTATTAATTCCCACAACAACCTGTAAGGTATATTTGCTAAGAGATGGTGGCCAAGGTCACACAGTCAATTTCAGGTCCAAACAAGGATTTGAATTTGTCTCTCTCTGTTCCAGGTTCAGCATTAATAAGAGCTACTCTATCAGTTCTCTCAGATGTATAGTTGCAAACCAGCTGCCCCAGTTTAAGGGGCAGGAATATGCCAAACCTACTCCATTCTAAAAATGAATGTTTCAAGTAAATGCAAGAGTTTGCAGCCTAAATAGATGCACTGAGGCACATTAGAACTTGAATTAACTAACAGAAGCCCAACGTTATGATAGGTCTTTCCTTAAGGTTACATAGAAACACAGAATGATGTTAACAATGGCTTACTGCGTATTTAATACTCTCATTTGTACAGGTAGATGTGATATGACCTAGTAAGTGTAAAAGAAAAGAAATGATATTTGAAGAGTCTGAAGCACTCTCCTCTTCACACAGATGTGTATGTTGTTCTTAGGGTTAGACTCCAGGTTTGACAAGCTGAAATTTTATCTTACCATGTTGAAAACTCGCGGTTTATATCAGTACAGCCACTATTTACATAAACATCAGGCAGCAAGGACTGCTTACATAAACTGATGCCTGTGCAGCAAATGTCATTAGATCAATTTACGTAAATTGCAGGCGGGAAGTGACATTTACAATATGGCTTCACTCCTTGGAAACCAATTGGCTGCAGGTATTCCCTTCATTGGCTCTGCATGCAAATCAGCCCAGAGTTCACAGAAAGTTAGAAGTCAATTGACTAAACTGCAGAACTTGAGTGCAGCTCACATGGACACTCTTTAAAAAGATATCACATGTCATTAAGCACAGCTCACTTGCACTTTGGTGCAGTCTTTAAAAAGATATAACATGTCATTAAGTTCTGTCCCTTGCTCTTCAGGAGAACCCATAGAACGATTCTATCCATAGCACTTTATATTTCTTGAAACGTTCTGCTTTGTGAATCTTTCTTCAACAGCTGTTAAAAGAAAAAAAGAGGGGAATATAAAAACATACTGAAAGAGATTGCTAGGTATTTAACACTATTGCTGATGCATATGAGCTATAGGTTATTTGTTTCATTTGAGTTACTTATTTCATTTCCATCCTGCTTTCTCCCCATATGGAACCCATAGCTGCATTAGAGTGTTAAAGCAATACATTAAAACAATATAGCTAAAACAATGTGCAATTCAACAAGTATTAAACAGCAATCCATTTAAAAGTGTTAATTTAAATCAGTTAAAAACACATTAAAATCTCTTACAAGAGGTGTATCTAGGGTGGGGCAAGTGGGATATGTACTCTGGGTGCCAAGGCCGGGGGGGGGGCACAAAAAAGCAGTGCTGGAAGAAGCAAAGAAGGAGGAGGAAGAGAAAGCAGGCCCTGGAGGTAGGGGCACAACTTCCATGCCTGCCCTAGGTGCTGTTTATCCCAGATGCGTCTCTTTCTCTTACACATCAACATGGTTGATCTGGAAATTACTAAGATGGAACATGGAAGAAAAACCAAGTGCTTGAACTATAGTTTTTGTGGCAATAGTGTGAAATATATAACCACTGAACATGCTACTACTCCCAAGTCTTAAAACTTACTGTGACTCTCTAAAGACTGTCTTTCTAAAAGTTCACTTCCATGAATACACTTGATCTACTGAATTGCAATAAAAAAAATTGCCTTTCTTCCTGTTGCTGATACACCAGTTATTTCTGTGTATTTATATATCACTCATACAATCATGTCTTCTTTTCTCACTTAAAGTATGGATTGGTTCATTCTTCCCTGTTTTTGTCCTCCCATCACTCTTCTCTCTTAGTGGACTAAGGTACTAATTGCATTCTGAATTCTAGTAACAACAGGGGCACGGAAAATAAAGAGGGAGGTGTTAGTATGGTCAGGAAAACCACAAGAAACCCCCCTTCCATGCACACACATGTCTTTTAAAACCTGGGGGCAACCCTTTCCCCTAGCAAAATAAGTGGACAGACCAGTCTGTTTCTGACCTGTGTCTGTTTCACATATGTTCAATCATCAGTCTCTCCCATCCTATTTCCATATCAGTCTGTGAATTTGTTTAGACTGCACAAACACCTGTGTTTATTTTTGCAGGCAATTTCTCCTAAAATAAACTTTTTTGCCTAAAATATCTATTTGCATATTGTAGTTAACTGCCATCAAATCATTCTCGACTTATGGTGACCCTATGGATGAGAACGCTCCAAGCCACTCTATCACCAACCAACCTGGTCAGATCTTGTAGGTTCAGGGACACATCTTGCTTGATTGAGTCTATCTGTCAGTAATGTGGTCCTCCACTTTTCCTACTGCTTTCTACCTTACCATCATTATTGTCTTTTCTAGTCAGTCATGTTTTCTCATAGTATGGCCAAAGTGCAACAGCCTCATCGTAGTAATTTTGGCTTCCAGGCTTGATTAGTTCTAGGACCCATTCATTTGTTGAGCAGTCAAGGGTATCTTCAGAACTCTTGTCCAGCACCACATTTTGAATGAGTTGGTTTTCTTCCTATCAGCTTTCTTCACTGTCCAGCTTTCACAACCATACATAGAACTTGGAAATAAGATGGCATGGACAATCCTAACTTTACCCTTCAATTATGTATCTTTACACTTCAGGATTTTGTCTGTTTCCTTCATAGCTGCTCTTCCTAGTCTTCTTCTGATTTCTTGACTACAGTCTCCATTCTGATTAACGACTGAGCAAAGGTATGGAAAATCCTGGACTATTTCAATGTCTCTATCAGCATTCAGAGAAGGACTTAGTTCAAAGGATACCTGTGTTTAATAGATGTGTGAATAGTGAATGGTGTGTGCATTAAGGCTGCCTTTTTACAAAAAAATCAGGCAGAACAAAACTTTCCCCCATTCCTAACTGAGCATGTCTGATAGGCACAGAATGTAGAGTGATGGTTGGAAAAGAAGGCCGCAGACACTATGAGGAGGGGAATGTCTTGCTCTAAGAGCATAGTTGGCGAGAATGGCTGACTGGAACCTGGAACAGGTATGCTTTTTTAAGGAGCTGGAATACAGAGCAATGTTTTGTTGCTGGCCCCACTTCTCTCTTCCAGGACTGTTCTTGTTTAACTCACCTTCAGTTCCTTCCTTGAAATGCGGCTTATTCTTTACTCACTATCTGACTATAGTGCATTGTTTCTTCACTGGTTTCTCTCTACCTCACTTTCTAACTCTTATTCTAGTGGTGTATTCTGTTCAGTTTATTTAGTTTGATCACAGGTGTGAACATTTTCCTACATTCACTGACTACCTTCATTTGTGACTAATGTCCACTTATTATCAGACTGTGCCACCATTGTTGTATTCTTGCTGTGATCAGGTTCTCTTCTTCATCTTCTAATTGTTGGATTGCATATACTTTTAAAAAATAAATCGGCCACCAGCAGTTATAGATTTCTTTGCCGCAGCATTTCTAAATGCAGTTTGAAACTTGCATATTACTTAATTGAGACTGCTCCAGTTAAGTCTGCAGTCTCATCGAATACTCTTGTCTTGAAGCTAATTGTATGGCCACAACATCTCTCCTCATCATTTAGCTTGCCCCTAGCTTTTCTTAACAATCTGGAAAACTCAAAGTTGACTCATGGTTTTGTGATCATTTTGTTTGTCCTAATAAAAGTATTACCCCATGGTGGATTTTGGAATTTTTCTAATCAGTTTTCTCTGCTTTTTAAATAGTAACTAATTGTTCAAGTATCCATCAAGTAACTTTGAAATCATTTCAAAGATAGGAGAAAGCAGAAACACCCTCCTATCTGTTAAAATTTTGAACCAGCAAAATATTTTCTTAAACAGCAGGAAAATCTGGGTGATACAAAAGGAAAATATGCAATCCATGGGAGTGCCCTCCCATGGTAGGCATTTTGGAAAGAGGTGATAATGGCTCCAAAGGGCAGCAAAGATACTGTAGCAGCACAGGCGCTCTCTGTTTGTTGGTTGACTAGGAAAAGGAGATGCTTTTGAAAATAGGGGGGCATGGAAAATTCTAGTGGCTGTGCACTGTGTCAGGTTTAGTAGGAGGGAGGAAATGGAAAGTCACTTTTCTTTAGCCTGCCCTTTGCTAATCTAACGTGCTGTAAAGACTGAATAACCATTGAGATTTGCTCTGGACCTTGAGTTGGCTTTGCATCTGCACTCCCTGACTGTACATATGTAGAAGTACTTCTTGAACACAGCCATTCTGTCTAATAATAAATGCACTGTTTGGCATTGGAACATAGCTGTATTTCAATCAACAGTTGTAAGCCCAGTACCAGTTCACATCCTGCTGGTTTCCATGGGTCAAGCGCACATAACTAGGAAATTTTGTATTCCACATAATGGAAAATAAACTTCCAAATAAACATTCTACAAAATTTAAAAATAAACAACACACTTCATTTTCTTTTATGACTTTTATTTGTGGCAAAAGGATTGCAATAGAGATGAGGAGACAGGCTCCCTCACCACACTGCATATGCTTACAACCAATTGCAAGTTTCCACATATTAAATCTTACTAGCAATCGTGAGCTTACATTTTTCTATGGTCTAATAGTGATTCACTGTTGCCATTGCATCCATAGTTTTTCTGTTCTACTATAGGAGTTAATTAATTTAGCAATGCCAGAATGGGTTTGCTGTCACCAATTACTGCTGTTCTGAGTGGTCACTGTACTTACTTTGTGTTTACTTATATCTTATTTGAGTTGTCATAGAGTATCTGTTTAGATCCTCTTGCCATTCAACTTCACCATTCACATAAAACATTTCTTTGCACCCATGTGTCAATATCCAACCTACTGCATTTCATGCATGTGATAAAGTTGACAGTGGTTAAATGCCGTACTGCAGCCACAACATTGTGAGTTCGATCCTGCAGGGCTCCAGGTTGACTCAGCCTTCCATCCTTCTGTAGTTGGTAAAATGAGTACCCAGCTTGTTGGAGGCTATTAGCTAAAACACACTGTAAACTGCTTAAGGAGTGCTTTGCACTGATAAGCAATATAGAAATGTAGTACTGCTATTGCTAAAAACCTAAATGACTTTGTTAGTCTTTCAGGTGCCATAATACTCTTTCTTTTTTGCTATAACAAACTAACATAGCTCTGGAAATAGTATTCCAATAATTTATTAATTTTCTCTTATCCTCCCAGAAAATAATATATAGCCAAACTATCCAAGACCTAATTATGGCACTTAACTTCAGTATTAACCTCTCATAATAAACTGTCCAATTTGTTAGAAGGGACCTAACATATCTTAGGGGGCACTTCCTCCCGGGCAGACCTCCACACCATCTTATGGGGTGGGTGAGCCCTGTTCCCAATGCCTCCCATTATGGTGTTTTTGTGTTTCCTTTTTGTTCCTTGCATTTTTTGGCAATAGTACCCATTCTATAGAGTAATCTCCTTCGGTGGATGTAGCCTCCTTCAATGGACATTTACTTACAGCTGGTAAAGCTTTTTGTTTGTTCTTCTGAGGCTTTTAAAGTTTAGGCTATTGTGTCTTGCTTCATGGTTTATTATGCTATGTGTATATGATTGCAATGTGGTTATGGAGCAGTGGCATTTAGAGTTACGGGTACTTTTACTGCAGCTATATATCATATATCACAGGTGACTACGGCCATTTCCGCATGGTGTCACAGTCCCGCTATGGGGACAGGGTGGCAGCGGTCCATGGTCTGCACTTCTGCACAACATTGTCACAGTCCTGCTGTCATCCTGTTCCCATGCATCGCAATTGTGGGATGTTTGCTTAATGGATTAAATCTGTTAAGCACCCATGATCGCGCAATGCTGCCATACTTACCTGTCATGCAGAAGGGCAGGAAGCACAATGGCAGCACTTGCTTCCCCAGGGCTGCATGGGAAAGAGCCCGGCAGCACTGCAGGGAGCCAGTTGGGTGCGGAGGGGGGCATTCCTGCTGCACTCTCTTCCCGGCAGCAGTGCTGCCAGGATTGCAACAGGACGACCCAGGAGAGCATCGTCATGCGGAAATGATGTAAGACCTCTATATTAACCAGTCTGTTTCCTATGTGAGCAGTCAGCTTGACTGAATTCAGGCAGCTTTATTCCTAAGGAAATGTGTCTGAGCTTGCAAGCCCAATTTTTGGATACAGATGACCAAAAAATGGGATGCTGAGTTTGATCTCAAGCATATAAGTCTTCTCTTATAAACTGCCAGAGCTTATCAAAGAGACATTGTCACAACATTACATGGGTTGGAAAAAAACCCCCACCATGTTCACTCTCAAAGTAAACCAGCCATTCATCAGGGCACATGAGTTACGTGTGTGGGGGTTTCCTGTGTAAACTTAATTGACTGGACCAGTAAACACTTCTCATTGTCACAAATAATCAACAAGAGTGTAACAAATGCAAGTTTAGGTTTAGGCTCATCTGTTTACCATTATGAGTTTAAACTGTTTATAAGAAGGGGATCACTTTGAATGTACCCACCCCCTGGAGGTAGGCAACGCCATACAAGGCTGCATTATGAAACAAAGTTGAGTGAGACCCATGACCACTTCTTTCTTACATTCATGTAACATTTTAAGTATCTTTGCATACATTTAACCATAATGTTGACTGACAAGGTTGATGATCTGGTTACCAATGTGGTGAATTAAAAGCTCTTACAAAAATAGGTCCATAGTTAAAATTACATTTCTAACATTTTTGATATGTTTTAGCAATAATGCAAAAATGTTTATTGATTTTACCCAGATAACTTTTCATAGATCATGTATTGTGTATTGGGTTGGGCATTTCTCATTGTCAAGTTTTATTTCATCTAGCTTAGACTTGTTTCATTTCAGAACAAGACAAAGGGCTCCTCTATTCTCCAGCAGAACTTAACCAAACCTTTTGCCAAGCAAGATGCTGCAGTCACAAGTAGGACACCTAATTAATTTCCATATTTAAAGAAGTGGTATCATATAAGGTCACCATCCAAAGAAAAGAAAGCTATGCATTGGGAAGGATGAAAAAATTATTTAGTTCTTTAAAAAAATAATTTTCTAAAATTTTCCATTTTCTTCATTTAAAAATAAGAGAAAGAACTTGCAATTTTTCAAAATGCTAATGCAAGATAAAGGAAAGCTGACATATTTGCCCATCAAGGCTTGGAAGGCTTAGTTCCAGATCAGGCTTTGAATTACTTTATATTCAACCAGGATTGCAGTGTGGATTTAGTGTTGCCACTAGGGACGAAAGGAATGTTCCTAAATATTCATCCTCGGGTCAAAAAATAGGTTTTCTGACAGCTGGGAAACTGCACTGGGAATAACAATAGACCAGTGAGAATGTTGCAGTTTTCTGTTGATATTTAAACATCCTGAAGTGTTGCAGAAGCATTCTTCTGTGGAGAAAACCATGGGGGGGGGAGGGTGAATGAAAAAAAAAATTTCTACACATAAACAAATTGGTTTCCTTCACATGGGCCCTTTCCACACCTTAACTTCTTCCAGCGCTGGGGTGCGGGGATTGCACAATCAGCCTTCGGCAAGAGGCTCTCGTGTCCGGGTTCCTTCAGCTCCACACGAGCTGCTTGCTCGCACAAGAGCCCTGCCTCTTCCTTCCGCAGTGCAGCCTGGGAGTTTCCCAGGCTGCACTGGGGCAGGAAGTGCAACTGGCACAGCTCCGGAGGCTCTGCATGCCAGGTAACTGTGCATGGGGCCCGGGAGCAATGCGTGATCGCGCACCATTTTTGGCTTCCAGCCGAAAATGAAAAGGTGCACGATTGGCGCCTGCTGGCCCCTGGACCATCACGCAATTGTGAGTGCATCATGCAGATTGCTCCCCACAATCGCGTGACGCTCCAGGCGCCCTTTTGCACGGCAAATGCCGTGCAGATAAGGCTGTTGTTTCCTCTTCAGGAATTTGGGGACAATACTGTAGAGGAACATTCATTGTCTCTCATATTGGGGAAAAAATTACTGTAACCTTTCATTCTTGCACAGAAGAATGAAGTAATTGAGGATATACATTTCTAGTTGCCATGTTTTTGGTTTGTTTTCTGATGGGCTTTTCACTTTTAACAGATAAACATCATGTATATGGAAGGCAGAGATCTGTACCTGTAGTTTGGCCAGATAAAATGGCTGAGAAATTCATTAAATTGGAGGTTTTGTGAGAATGCATTACAATTCCTAGATTTTTTTATAAATTAAGAGAAAGAAATTAGGAAAAAAATGAATGTGGAAGTAAGAAAAACTGACAGATTTGTGTATGATCTAACCAATACATTGTGCTAGTTATATTGAGTCCTTCACAAGTCATAGGGATTCTCGTTTGCCCAAAAGCCTTTTGCCATGTGAGATGTATTCAAATGTATTATAAAATAAAAATGCTGCAACTATGAATTCTCTCCTCTTTTTTTTTATGTTAACTGTATCACCTTGTACCATAAAACATAACTCAGCTTTAGGAAATATATTTTAGGTCTCAGAACAGTTCAAAAGACCATCAAATCCACTGTTTAAAATCTGTTTTAAACACCAGGCAGTCCTTGGCAGTAGGATAGTTCAGTAGAGGGGGGAAAGGAACAATGTATAGTTAAACATTTCAAAACTTCTCAAAATATGAATGGATTAAATAAAACAGATGTGGGAAGGGAATAAGAGGTCAGCTGGTTCTCTGGAGACCTTGTTTTTGGTTCTCTCGTAGTCAGTTCCTTGTATATCCTTGGATGAGGGCCAACATTCTGACATAATCAGCTGCCATTTCTTCCCCATGGAAACAGTGAACATTACAAGGTGTGGTGTTCTCCACGTTTGTGCCTATCCCAACCTACTTTGCTAGAGATTTGAAGAGGACATTCAGATAAATATGAAGAAAACATTTCAAAGAACGTCCCCTCCCCCTCCTTTTAATTGGTACAACACCTCTTGCAAATGTCTGTGGTTATGGTTTTTAGGAGAAAGCAGTATTATTGGCCCTAAGTAGTTAATGACTATAATTGTTTACATCATAGCTTCTAGAGACTTGGAAGCAAAAGAAGACATCATTGCTTTTCTTCCTTGCATCAGGTGCCTTCAGCTACAGCAACCATGACAATTTACACTATTTTCAGCTGTATCATTGTTAGCATTTGGAGATTTCTTCTGGCCCATGCTTCCCTTTGCAGCCTTCTGTGTCCTCCTGTGTTTCCTCTGTCTGTGCTTTTGCAGTTCTTCCAGCAGGATGCAACAGGAATGCCGGAAGAGCAGAGCAAAATTGTACTAGAAAACTAAGATTGAACGCGTGCACTGTTTAATATACGAATGGTAACTTTTTGTATTGATCAATGACAGTGTTTCTAAATATATTTGCTATCTTTTCCAAAGCCTGTAAGATAATAGTGAATTCTTTGTGTTGTTGTGCTGCTTCATGTCATTTCTGATGTATGGTCACCTTGAGGTGAACCTGTCATGAGATTTTTCTGGCAGAATTTGTTCTGAAGGAGTTTGCCGTTGCCTTCCTCTGAGTCTGAGACAGTGTGACTTGCCTAGGTTACCCAGTGGATTTCCATTTCTGAGCAATGATTTGATCTTCCAGACCTGGTATCCAGATTCGTAGTCTAACACTCAAATCCCTACATCACACTGGCTTAAATTACATAATTGGTCAGAAGTAAGTTGGAAAATGGGCAAAAATATAAAAGAGAAACTCAGGTGATTTCTGGTCATTTCCTGGTTGCATTTTCAGCTGACTTGGGGTTGAAAATTTTGAGGTGAAGACTGCCATTGAATGTGAGGGGAACATTGGCTCCTTCATCTTCCACAGTTGTTGAGTGCCTTTAAGTCGTTTCTGACTTATGGTGACCTTAAGGCAAATCTATCATGGGATTTTCTTGGCTGAATTTGTCCAAAGGGCGTTTGCCCTAGCCTTCTTCTGAGGCTGAGAGTATGTGGCTTGCTAAGGTCAACCAGTGGGTTTCCATGGCTGAGTGGAGAGTTCTTGTTCACTACAGGAATCTGATATACAGTAGGTCCCCCATATCTGTGGAGGATATGTTCCCAGTGGATGGCGAAAAACATGGGTAATATCAGTGCTACATTTGACCTTCCCAGCCAAGCAAGGTGGTAAAGGAGAAAGGCAGTGCCACCGTCTGGTTTTGCCTGCCTGCCTGCCTTTCCAGTAGGGTTTGGCATACTGCCCTATCCCTGGGTGCCAAATCTGGTGAGAGGCCTAGCTGCACAGAGCTATTTGCCTCTCTCAATCTAGGAAGGAGATAGACACTCCTTCCTTGGCCAAGAGAGGCACACAGCTCCATGCAGCTGGGCCTCCTGCTAGATTTGGCACCCAAGAAGGGAGCTGCTTTTGAGAACTCAGCACAGGCAGCCTGGTTCCCCCCTGCCCTCTGGTAGATTGCGAGTAAGTCAATCTGGTCCAGCAGATACAGGAGACCTACTATATGACGCTTATACCACATTTTGCAGCTCCCCATCTACTCCTGCCCAAAGCCTAGGTTTTGCTGGAGGGGGCTTCCTCTCTGTCCCACCAATATGCTGAGTGAAGAGATGGCGCAGGGCCTTCTGTGTGTGGGGGCTTAGTGTGCGGGATGTCTGTTTTGTAGAGATTTGGTTGGTGCCAGCTCTGGCTCTTTGCTGACCCCAGATTAAACTGTGGCTTTTTTTTTCAAAGTCTTTGAGGTCTAATGATTTCGTCCAAATCTGTTTTAATCTATTTTCATTGTTAAATTATTTAATGGTCTAATTGTTGAATTATTTTGTATGTTTTACACTGTTTATTTCTCCTTGTTTTATATTTGAATTGTTGAATTGTTTCATGCTAGTTTTATCTGTATGCTGCCCTGACATCATGGGATACAGGGTGGGATATAAATATTTTAGCAAAATAAAAATAATAAAAATAGATAAATAAATTTCCATAAATTTAGGTAATACACATCGGAAGATGATACACAAGGCTGTCACATGCTATATTCAAGAATCATGCAATAAAATTAATCTGAGAATTTTGACACACACATGCACACACTCTCACACTGCCCTAAATGTTTATTGTGTTCCAAGATTTTCTCCAGAGTAATATTTTGAAATATGTGGACAATATGAGCCAATTATGCTGCTCTCAGAGTGGAAATTACTTTTACCATTCAAATAATAGCAAAAAACTATGCTTGAGTTGCTTTGCAATTCATTTGTGAGAGGCAATTAATCATCAATTGACAGACTCAATCATTAGGATTAGATTTTGCCTTTTAGCCATAACAAAGGCCAAACCAATTATCAATGGTGGATGGGCTACTCACTTTAATCTAATGGGTTGTGCACAGGAACATGCTCTCTCTTTCTCTCCCCTTCTCTCTCTGCCTCTTTTTCTCTTTTCACACCTCCAGGTAATGCTTGCAGAAATATCTATTTCATTTATTTACTTAAAATGTGCATGTAACCAGGAAATGCCACTGGCGTAGTTTACAGACATGAACAAAGTGAAAAACAATCAATGAAGTATCATTGAACATTTTGGAGGTATTTCAGTACATCCCAAAACTAACAGAACAACCTTTTTCTCAAGCTATACTTATGGAGAGAATGGGATCAATACTAGCCTCAGTGTGCTATCCAGATTCTCGCTTCTGCCTCCCCCTCCATTCCATCTGCTGTGAGGACAGGCCCTTATTCTCTGGTGCAAATAGAAAAGCCTACTGCCTTTTCCATAGCACCCAAAGTTACTGTTGCAAACAGAATATCCAAAAGGTTAACTTTGCCCAACAGGGTCATGGAGCAAGGATGGGGGGCTTGAACTTCAGTTCGTCAGTTTTTCCACTGTCTTTATTTTGGATCCCCAAATTACCATCCAAGTTGCAACAGTTCCATTTTTTGGCCTTGCTTCTTCACAGCTCCCTGTGGTCTCTTTTCTTTTGCAAAAGCCCCTTCCCCCAGTCCATAGAGGTACCAATGCAAATATTCTTGTTAATTGCCGTCAAGTCAACTTTGACTTATGGTGACCCTATGAACAAGGGGTCTGCTCTAGTAGCCCTTATTTTTCTTTTTCGTCTGTTCTCTTCTTTAGTCTATAGAAATGTGTCTTGCATTTGTGATGCCTCTCATACATACTGCCCTCAACATCTTGGCTGGTTTGGTAGTGGGTGACTAAGGGACTTGGCCAGAGACTTCCAGCCAGAAGAGTGGGTGGCACAAACTAGGGATCTTCAGGGAAGGAATTGTAGATGGAAAGGCCAGGTGCTCAAAAGGCAGAGAGCATGAGGCTGAAACCTCATGCGCATTTGCCTAAGACTTATTGAGCTGACATATAGGATTGTGTTTTAAAGCCATCTGAAGAGGCATAGTTGCAAACAGCTGAAGTGAAAGGACTAGACTATGCAAATAAACTACAGGTGAGTCATATGGTTTGGAACAGGCACAGACAGAAATGTAGCACGTCATTCACATTTCCTGTATGTTGCACACACAAATCCTTTTAGCATTTGGCAGCAGAAGGGAAGTACACTTATTTTTCACTGAATCATTTGCTTTCAGAATGGGATCTGATGGCATACCTTAATAAATAATTATTAAAACAGTAATTTCCATATATGTGTTAAGATAGGGAGTTTTTTAAACACATAGCTTTTCAGATGAAGATGGCACAAATGTGCACGTTTTAACTACTGGACAACATGTCATTCTCAAAATGCTTATAATTTTCTGGTTACTAGCTATAAAACCTAATGCTGTGCTGTACTAATACAGATAACTTCAAGCTGTTCAAAAAGACACAGGTACAATTTTAGTGCATATGAGCACCTAATGTATCCTGATCTTCCTGTGAGTTACAGCCGAAGGAGGGGTATTTATCCAGAGAACTTCCAATGCTTCACCAAGCTGCAAATTCCAAGATTCCATAAGATGGAACCATGGCGCTTAAAGTAGAATAATAGCACTATAATTGTCTAGCGTGAATGAGCCCCAGTCTCTGGCCATTTGCCTAAGTAATTAGAACATTTGGAGGGGGGAAGAACTTACATCTGTGGCCAGTGGCCCAAGCTGGGATGGTGTGTGTTCATCCTGCCACTATCCCTTACCATCCAGACCATGGACTGCTGAGGTCTAAATATCTTGTCCTCAGCTGCAGTCCTAGTGGTCTGTATAGAGGCTTCATTCATACGGTTGCACAAGCAAAAACTTCAACTCCAGCCTTCAAATAACACATGGATCAGGGACAAGCAAGTTCCTAAGCCCAGTCTTTCCCAAACATAATCATATATCACACATACTTAAAAATTCTGAATAGTACTCTGATTTGGGTGATATAGGCCAAGAAACATTGAAAGGAAGCAGCTTGGAATTAGTCAGAAAGAGAAATAAAATAAAACCATTTATAAATTTTTGGAGCTGCAGGGATACTACTGTTACCTCTTGGGACTGGTACAGTCTTGAACATGTGTCTGCTTGGTACTTCCTCAATTGTATAATCGTAAATCACCAAAGGGACTGCTAACAGCAGTTTCTTCTTCCTCCCCACGTACCTCTTCCTCCATACTCCTACCTCTAGGGTGTTGGGGAAATTAAAAAAAAAAAAAGAATATTGAGAGACCTTGGTAATGAGACTCGCAATCAGCAGAGTATTTTAGTAATTGCACAAAACGGAAGTTGAACAGATCACCAGTCCCACTTCTTTAACTACACCCCAAACACACTTAATCTAGCTCAAAATAAGCACAAAAACAGTTTGGTTAAAAATATAAAAGAGTTTACTCACAAAAGCTTGTGCATAGTCTACACGGGTTCAATTCTTCAAGTAGGTTGGAAGAAAAAATAAAGCACTCATATGCTTGCTGCAGAATGATCCCTGTTAGGAGATCTCAGAGCATGTTTTCAGGACAAAATGGCGAAGACAAAAGGGAGAGACAAAATGGCCGGAGAATCTTTTTTAAAAGAACAAGGAATGCTGGAGGAAGAGGTGTTAACCAACAAACAGGAAGTTTTCTCTCTAGGCTATCACTCTATGCCTACAATAGACATGCAAATAAACTAAGTCATTTCATTAGGCATGCAAAGGTTGCCACTCCCAACATAGGGGCCTTTCTGCACTACACTATTGTAGTGCCATTATTCTACTTTCAACATCCTGTGGAATTCTGGGTCTCTCTGGCTGAGAATTCTAAATTCCCCTCCCTAAACTGCAAAGCTCAGGATTCCATAGGATTTTGAAAGTGAAATAATAGCACTATAACAACGTAGCACAGAAAGGCCTGAGGTTAAGCAAGAGATATCAGAATTGCCCCTTGGCCCTCCAGTTGCTGAGCCTGAACTGTGGATCTCTTTTCTCATTGTTTGCTGTGAACATATTGTTAATGTGCCACTTGTAAATCTTCTTACATCTCCAGTAATGGCTTGTGCTGTCAAATAATGCTCTTAGGGGCATAATCTACAAGTATTTATTTAGTGGTGGAACAGGTTGTTAGTCCCTAAACATTTATGCGTTACTCTACTTCAAGCACACTATTAATGAGCAGAACTTCCGAAGCCTAAACATGAGCCCCAAACTACATATCTGGCTGTTGTTTCTGAACTGGTAACTGAAATAGATGATCCTGCCACTGCAGAGATGCTGACTGAGTATTTGTCCTCAGTGTCAATCACATTTAAGCAGCTTAATTAATGGACTGTGTCCAATCCACAAAAGATTCTTTTAATAAAGTTTTTGCAGAACATAATGATGCAGAACTCAAAAGTCCCATTTAGAAAGAAAGAAAAAAGCTTTCAAAACATCTACTTCTGAATTCTGTAGAACATTTTTTTTCCTAAAGAAAAATAACTTAGTTCCTTTTTACAGGGTTATGAATAAAATAGGTACAGTATATTGGATATTTCCATATACATATTCCATAAAGAAGACTAGAAACGGTGTAACATTGGCAGATGATACCACATCTCCTATGTGAACCATTTTCTTGTTCGTGGAAAAGGAGCTGGTGGTCATATTTAAATCTTTTTGCATGGGCATTACACAGCTTGTGATTTTTCTCTTCCTTAAAGAATATTTACAATTTTTCCTCATCTTCAATGGGAAAGAGTATTTGTCAGGATAAGACAACACTTTGGAGGGGGGAATAACAGCTGATGAAAAATTCCTCCCATTTTCCTCTCTCAGTTGTTGTTCAATTTTTGCTCAAAAATGTGGAACATCATTGCTTCTCTAAAGCTGAAATTCTTAGTGCTTCCTAAAGGCATATAGATTTATTTAATTAGTAATAATTTTCATTTGAAAGAATGTTCTACTCCCACCCTGTCCTGAATCCTTCTACTATTTAGTACACAGATAAATAGATTTTTCTGGTTCCATATGCACAACAAATCTGTCTGCTTCAAGCATCCAGCTCTATATTCTGAGTTGGATCAGATTATATGAGTAGTTAATGTGATGTTTATTAGACTTATTAAACTTATGAATGCCACTGCCCTGGCATCAAAAGGAAAGAAAAAAGGGCCAAAAACAGGGCATTCCCTCCAACCAAACTACCACTAACCTGGCCTTGGAGGAAGAGAGGAAGACTTAGGCATGGCTCCCTCATGCCTAAGTCCAAAAGCAGATGAAAGACTCCCTCTCCATCCCAATTGCACTGCCTGGCCACAGAAAAAGAGAAAATGCAGTATCTGCTGGATGTAATCTCCTCCCATGCTACCATTCTTTCTTCTTTTTGTATCATGTCTTAATTAGATTGTAAATCTGAGGGCTATTAGAGGCGAAAACGAAAGAGACAGAAGAAACAATGGAAAACTTGACAAGGCAACAGGACTGACTTCTGGACGAGAAAGCACTAGCGGATCTAAAACCAAGAGAAAATTATACAAAAATAAGAGGATTAGCGGAGCGCAAAGAAGAAAACTTGTACGAGAGACTTATTCCATCTCTAGCAGAATAGCTAAACATATTGATTGAAAAGATGGAGTGGGAGATTGATAAAATCTACAGGACAGAGTCAAGAATAGCGAAAGAAAGAAAACTCCCACGGGATATAATGATTCAATTGATACGTAAGAAAACAAGAGAAGAAATCATTCAAAAAAGTCTCGAAACCAATTTGATAATCGATAAAACTAAAGTATATACTTACAAAGATATACCACCGTGAATCCTAAGAAAAAGAGATGAATATAGATTCCTAACAACTTTTCTAAAATTTCAAAATATATCGTACCGATGGGGGAAACTTGAAGGCTTTAGTTTCCGATTTCTGGAGAAGCAATTCAAAATAGATACAGTACAGGAAACTAAAATATTTATGAAAAGATACGGAAAAGAACAACGGGGGTAAATCTGAAGGCTGAGAACTGTTTTGTTGTTCTTTTACTTCTAAAGCGCCATATATAGATAATGGCGCTACATAAACAAATTGTTGATGATGATGATAATAAATCCATCTGTCCCCATAAAGAGGTGTGGTTATGTAAACTATCTCTGTAGTCATGCACATTTTCTCTGTAGCTATAGGCCTTATTTAATCTTTATTTTAGATCTCTATTTAAAAGGGGGGAAAAGTTAACCTGAAAAATTTCTTAGGCCTTTTTTAGATGTTTCCCAATATAATCTGCGTGCACTGTTGTGACGGTTGTAAATTTTAAAATGACAGCTTGTTGGAAAAACTTGGCGGGATACAAATTGCCACAAAACATTAGGGAGCTGTGCCGTACTTTTCATCCTTTCAGATGCTAATTTCAACACATTTGTCAAGCCTTTCCGTGATTATTTTCAGTCTGTGTATTATTCAAACATCAACACTGGGTTTCAGTGTCACCAATGAGCATAATACAAAATTCTGTCTGACAGGAACCCAGAAACAGTATTAAACTGCTCTGTTTTGGCAGCTGTTGAGCAATCGGCATCCACCAAAGACTAAGCAGGAGGTTCTGCTGTGAGAGGTTAAGTAAAGCTGTGAGATCAAAGCCTGTGGAGGGGGTGAAAGAGAGATTTGCTTTTCAGAGCTTTCAGAGTCTTCAGAGTTCTGTGCATCTCTGCAGAATTTTACTCTTTCATTTTTTTTAATGTGGGGTATTTCTTTCAAATTCTGTGGAACTGCCTGATGCCTATGATAGTGAAGGCTGATACACACGAAACAAAGCCATGTTCCCATGTTGATGTCACACTCATTCCCCCACCCACCCCACTCTGGTGAAGGAGGTTTAGGGACTGAATCCATTATTGAGGCTAGGTGAGTGAGAAGGATAATGCTAGAGGACCAAAATGAAGGCATGCAGTTCAGAGCCTAAAAGCTTCCTCTTCCCCGACCAGCAGAATGGAATTAGCCAAAAGCACCCCCACCTCCAACCTCTCTTCACTTAAGTTGTGCAAAGAATAGGATGTATTTAACAAAAAGAGAACTAAAAGAGATAAGGTCTGCTCAGATTTTTATATGCACAACTAATCACAGTATGTTAATACTTTAATTTTTCCCCTCAAATTGGCTCTTTGTTTTATTTTATTTACCTTGTTTCTATCCCACCTTTCCTCTAGTGATTTTCAAGGTGGTTTACATGCCCTCCACTTCCCCAGTGATGTAGGGACGGGGGGGCAATGGGGCAGTGTGCCCTGGGTGGCATTGGGGGGGGCACCACCACTCCTTGCCTGCCCCCATGCGCTGTCACCCCTCACCTATGTGCCATTGCCCCTCCCCTGTGTGTTCTAGCCCCACCCACACATGCCGTAGCCGGGCCCCATGCCTCCACCCCCACCCCACCCTGCTAGTGCCAAGCTATGCCACTGCACTTCCCTACTTTATCTTCACAACAACCCTGTCAATGACAGGTGGAAGCTTCTAAGGGGACTTGAACCTGCATCTCCCAATACCTCTTCAAACACAAATCACTATACCGCACTCACTTAGAATGCTTTTATAGGCCCTCCGTCCAATAATCTCAGGACAATTGACAATTGACAATTATAATTATAATTGTTATAATTATGTAATTGTTGTGAAGTTTTTTAATGACTATTATGAAGTTCTTCATTGGTTATGGCTATAGGACTACCAGTCAGGCCGTTTCCTCACGAAACTGTTATAGTGCTATTATTCCACTTTCAAAGTCCCCCTCAAATTGCAAACTCCAGAATCCTATAGGATGTTGAAAGTGGAGCAATAGCACTATAACAGTCTAGTGCAGAAATGGCCTCAGTCAATCCGTTTGTTATTGTTGCATAGCTGCTGAATGTTGTCGGTTGGATGAAGCTACCGTATTGCCAGCGTACAAGATGCACCCATGTATAAGACACACCCCATTTATATACTGGCAAATACTATTTGCCAGTGTATAAGACACACCAACATATAACATACACCCCATTTTCAAACAGTATTTTTTGGAGAAAAACGTGAGTCTTATACGCCAGAGTGATGGGGGGGCTTGCTTCTGAATAGACATGCATGCCATTGTGTCCTTAATTACTTTCAAGTGTCTCTTCTTGAAGCTTCTCTTTGAATAGTTCTTTTTCTGCTTTCTGTAAGTTCTGCTTCTCAAAATCATCTCTCTCCCATGCCACTTGATCTCCCCAGATTTCTATAATCCCTTCTCAAAGACAAAAAGTCTTTCCCTGAAGGATTTCCCCAGCAAACCATACTGATATATTTATGGCATAAGCGGTTGTGCTTCAGAGCATTTCAGGCAATCAATTGCCACTGTTGCTGTTGTTTTGAAATAAAATCGTCAAAATTGCAAAATTGTAGGGCTGCAACATCCTGCGTTACATGATTCCTGTCACCATGGTGTTGTTGTATGCCGTTGAAAAAAAAAATTCCCATGTGCCAGATTGGTTCTGTGACTGTATGCAGTGTAACATCTGGTGAGACCCAATGTGCTGGAATGCGAATAATTAAACTTCCAGTGAGCACGCACATAATGCAGTGTGACTGAGAAGAGTAATGGAGTCAGCTGTACAAAGGCTATGTGCAGTGGCGGGCCCTGTGGTACTGTACATTTTGGTTAAAGACAACACATTTTCGGAGGAAATTATGTTACTTAGAAAACATAGGAATTAGTAATGGAACTCCCTTGCAGTTTCAGCATTGTCCTTGTTGTGTGCTTTCAAGTCATTTCTACCTTATGGCAATCCTAAGGTGAACCTATCACAGGGTTTTCTGGGGCTGAGAGTGTGTGATGCACCCAAGCTCATCCAGTTGGTTTCCACTACCAAGCAGGAAATCGAACGCTGGTCCCCAGGGTCACAACCCAATGCTCAAACCACTATATCATGCTGGTTTCAGCATACCAAGTTATAAACAAACATATGGAATTAGAGGTGCTCATGAATTATGAAAAGTTTCAGGCCAGATCTCGCTTTATAAAAGGCTTCACAGTATGTGTTCTGGGTATGCATTTGCTTAAGTATGCATTTCTTCTTGAAGCTTCTCTTTGAATAGTTCTTCCTCTTTCTACAAGTTATGTCTCTCAAACAGAGAGACTTCTATCTCTCAAATAGTTTTGTTTTTCAAACAGATAAAGAGAGCTCTCTCTCTGTTTCTTTTTCTCTCTCTCAGTGGATGTAAAGCCACAGATTCCTGGCAATATTTCCTGTGATCAAAGGTTGAACAATATGTTGCAACACAGGAGTTACCATAGGGAAGTGGCAACTCTGCAAATATTAGAGAATGGATTGTGTTCAGTTTCTGTAATTTTGGGATGGTGTTACTTAATCCAGTCACTTGCAACACTGACGTCAAAAGAGGGCAGGCTCTTATTAAACCTATTAATTCTGCACATCCAGTAAATTCAATGTAGCATATACACTTTGTGTAATCATCTGTGAAGGTTACTAAAGAATTTCTGAAGTTACAAAACTGTGAGGTACATTTTTGCAGAATGACTCAGGCACTGCATTATTTTTATGTTGCATCTAAAGCAGTTTCCTCACATGATTCCTAAATTTGGCCTGGTGGGAAAGAAACCCATTTAGCAAGAGTCCTATTTGTTTTCAAGCTACTCTCTTTAATGTTTCTGGGATGCCTACAAATTCCTCGAAGAGGCCGTAAGCATCTACAGTTTTGGTGATGTCAGGTAGGATAGTATGCAGTCATCTCTTCTAAAAATCTACAGCTATTTGAAAGAGATAATGGATTGGACAGCTGACTAAGCAGTCTGTTGACCTCTGTAGCAACCAGATAGATTGATGGTTCTTTCCTTCTCTCTTGGGGAACTGAAGCGTGCAAACCTATCTTTTGTTATTTTGGAAATACAGAGTTCTTCAGTAACACTCTATTGAGCAGGACTCTGTAAGATAACCTGTAGAGGGTGGCACCACTAGAATACAATAGATGTGCATCAAAGCAAACCAGAAACAAGGAGTTCATAAAACGTGAAAGTGAACACAGTGGACAATTGATGGTCACAGGAGCAGAAAACCAATTAAGTTAAATATTCAGTGACTGCTCTTCTGGTGGGGAGAAACAAGAGAACAGGTCTAAGCAGTTCACACACAGGCACTGGTCAGATTCTGGAAACCTGAAGCAACGGACTGTAAATATGGTGTCAATTCATAGTGAAAACATAGTTAAATGTTTTTAACTATGCCACCAGTCATGCAGTTTGCCTTCTGACTGGGACAATCTGTTGGAGGTTTCCCCAGCACATGATCTCCTCCAGGATATACCAGGACCCTCCCTTTAATTTCAGGTTTCACTTTAAAAATCAAAATGTCTAGCCATTTTACTTCCAGATTTATAATTTTAAACATGCATACAATAGTCAGCTAATAAAATAAGCTGCATTGGTCCCTTTCCCCAAGTTATTCTGTGAAAAGGAAACCCACTTCTATCTTTAGTACAACACATAAGTATTTTGAACAAAATTCCAATAGTTGCTCCTTTTTCTTTTACTAACTTTGTGTAGGGAAAAGAACTTTGTTGTGGAGGAGTGGCAAGTTTCAGACATGCATTTTGAAACTCACAGGGGTAATAAAAAAAATTTCAGTGCAAAGAGGAGAGAAAAAGACCCCTTTCCACCAATTTCTCTTTGCCCCAAAGCTGTTTTCCCCAGCAAGAAACAATTGCTGGTTGCAAGTGGGTGGGTTGATTTTTAAAACATGCACTCTGTGCAATATCTATTTGAGTTCTCTGGACAAAGAGTGAAAAGCTGAAAGCTTGGAATTTATTTTTTAAAAATTAATACAATTTTTAATGTTAATACAAGGAGAAAAGGCTGTATATTTATCAAGCAAACAAACAAAAGTTTCAAATTTTACTCTTGTATTAAGAGACAATTTTACTAATTACTACTACTTTATACTATACTATACTACATTCACTCTACCATCACTATCCTTTGCTAGCTTTCTCTTCCAAAAGTGAATATGCAGATATGTCATAGACAGAGAAGTGAGCACATCTCAGCTGCTCTTGATTTACACTAGAAGTGTGCACTCCCTCATTTTTGGCTCGTACAGAGAGCATCTTGTGACCAACATTTGGGATGGCAGAATGGCTATACTGGTGTAGGGACATCTCCAATAGCATGCAGTAGTCCCCTAAATGGAGGTATGTTTTTGTTGTTGTTGTTTGTTGGTTTATTTGTTTCTTTGTTTTGGGTTTTTCGTTTTTTATACATTTAAATTGGGTAGTGGCCAAAAATATACTTTATTGACTGAAAAAAGTTTGGTGAGTACCAAACTTTTGGGGCATTCAGTGGGGATCCCATGGGCTGCAATGGACCCCTCCACCATATACACAAAGAGCTGCCTGCTGCCTGCCACTCCCACATATACAAAATATACAAAGACCTGTCAGCTGGGACACTAATGTAATACTGGCATTAGTCTCTCAAATTAAAATTAGCCTGCTGGGTAGGGGATTGGATATATTGGAAGGGGATGAGCTCTGGTGCTCATCCAGAGCTTTACTGTGGCATCCGTGCTTTACTGTGGCTTCTGTGATTAGCGCAGCAGTTTGGATGGTGGTACTAGACTTCTGCTACAGAGATGCCTTCAGCTATTCCTATTGCAAATCCTCTTCCACCCTTGAATGTTCCACTTCTACTTCATAGTTAAGCAGCCTGTCTTCCTTTTCATCAACTCCCCATGGTAAAGAAGGAGTCATGTTCTGGTTTATTCTGAAACATGGAGCTGCAAAGAAGAGGGGATCATTTTCTCCTAGCCCCAACATCCCGTTGAAGCGCAAGAGTTTGTTCTAGTACAGTGTTTTCTGGGCATATGCAACTACAGAATGATAGCAAGACTCTGTCCTTGAGCTGCAGGAGGGAGATCTAGGCATAGGGTTTCTTATTGTGCTCATTCGGAGCTCCAACTTCAGAAGCATAGTGTAAGGTCCCTTGTCTCTTGAAAAAGGGAGAGCCATGTCCCTGAAGACAATAAATGTTAGGCTGATCAACAGAATCAGCCAAATATAATTTTCTTCTGCCATAAGTTGTACCTTTCTTCCTACTAGGTGGCTCTCTACAGCTTGAGGAAGAGATACTAGAGAAGTAAGAGCATCAAGAAGAGTTATTAAGCAGAAACTAAAAGGAGAGGATCCAAATGGAATGATTCACCCTATTCTCTCTTTGTATGTAAATAATATTTCCCTCTGCATACCTGTTTATATGAAACAAGCTTGGTAATTGTGGTTATAAGTAGCCTTACTGAAGCCAGAGCTATATAAATTCCAGATCAAAAATTCTGGGGCCTGTTCAATTATCTTAAAAAGCAAACTCAAATTTCAATCAAACTGCTGTTCCCCACTGTATTTCCAACTCACCCTTGTAGGACTTTTCTCTTTGATCAGATGGTCCTAAACATGCCAGGGATCAAAGGAATCCACTCCCCAGGTAACCATGAACAAACAATTCATGGCACTTCTCTCATAATGGATTTACAGGAAGAATCTCAGACCCATTATAAGTCAAGAGAAGAATGTTTAACTTTCCAAAAGAATGTGATACAAAATGGGCCGTGATGGATGGAAGATAAAAACATGGCTGCTTTATGAGCAATACCTAAATGGCAAACTACCAAGGAAGTACTATATGTTCCCACTCAGAAGTAAGCCTTATTAGTCTCATGACTTACTCCCCACTAAGCATGTGTAGAATTGCTGTACCAATCACAAGGTGAACCTTGAGGCTTTTTTGAGTGATATAGCCAAAATATGATTAGGAACTATTGAACTTTGATCTGCTGTAGCAATGAGTAAATTCTGTGGTTCTAATCTGTCCCCACCATAAGTGTTATGGATATGTGATTTTCTCTCATTTTCCACCTTTGTACAAGACTATTAGTTCTATGGTTTTGTGAAGATGGCATCATAGAGAGCCATGCAATTTATTGGTGGTTGTGGTTCAGGTTGGATGTTATAAGAAACCCCAAGCAACAGATTAAGAAATATCTAATGGCAAATTATGGCTGTATGTGTATTGGTTAAGTCTTTGTGTAATAGCAAACTCAGAGGTGGTTGGTGACTGCCCCGTCATTGGGGTGGAAAATCCATTCCAGGTTTAATCCAGGCTTTAAAGAAGCACTCAGAAATGCTGAACACTGTTCCTAAATAGGTTCAGCACCTTGGAGAGATCTTTTAAAGCTATCCAAAACCTGGAATGGATTCACTGCCTCATGTCATGGGAGCCACCCACTCGGAAAAGCCTATGTTAGGGTTGCATGCATGAACAGGAATGTGTCCGTGCAAAGAGCAAGACTCACTTAGTCACCTTCACTTTCTTTCTCCTCTGCAGGCGGAAGAAGAAATAAAACATCATTTATTATCGCTTTAACATATTCCCAGCTTGTAATTATGGGCAAACTAGGAATTGTGGTTGGAAATAAACTGTAGTTGGTTGCTAAATCAATCAGTTTTTCTTGTTTGTTGGTTTCTTTAGGCTGGTTCACATATAACAAACCAAGAATCTTCTAGTGCAGAACTTTGCTTTCCTATTCATGTAGGGATAAGGGATGGACATCATCTGAACAGATCCTTGGTAGGGGTCTGATTGCATGTAGAAGTATTCCATGGGTACTGTGACTGAATTCTAATGAATGTACCACTGCCCCAAATGATTACCTGGAATGATTCATATGATGGGAGATGAATTGATGAATGTTTGGGGAGGCGGGGGGAAATCTCTCATACATCTGCTTCTTGAAAATCTGGTATAACATACAAGAAGGGAATCCATACATCTTTCTTGTGAGAAAACTGTGCTCTCTACACATGCCTGGAGTCTGCATATCTTCCTAAAATAGCTATCCATAGCCTGGCTTTCCTGTTGCATAATACCTTGCAAGCATAAAATGCAGATGCAAATATGACTCATACACACACTCTTTTTACCATTTCCTGTGCAAAGAGAAACCAACCTATATAAATTAAGGTTGTTTGTAGCCACATGTTCTGTACAGACAAGATTCCAAAAGTATGAAGACAGACACAAATGGATACAGTTTACCACAATATTCATTAAACAGATAGAAACAATAAGCAGGAACATATCCAGAAGATGACCAATCTGTGAGCCACTAAGTAAATCTCCTGTATGTTAACTGGAAGGCTAGTACTGGTAAACTTTGAGCTGTGTGGGAAAGATGTGCCTGAGAAACCATATCAGGAGGAACCATGCTTTCTTCAGCAATGATCTGTTCCACCTTTGGGATGTTCAGTTTCCATTCTGAGAATCACAGGCATGGGTGCTTTCCTAGAGATTTCCAGCTACACCTTCAGGTCATCCAGCAGAGGCAGTTACACATTTCATTCACTTCTGTGGGCAGCTAGATGTTTTATCATCATTTCTCTGGTAAAACACTGGTGCAATAATCTCAGGTTAAACAGCAAGGTGATTTAGCAATCTATTTTTTAAAAAAATGAAGGAGTAGGTGGGGATTACAAGAAAGTGAAACATGGGCACAGCTGGGCCCTTGTTTAAATATTGTATTACCTAAACTGTTTGGAAAGTCAAGTTGTAAAGATAACAAAGCCACCCCCACTGTATTTTCATCTAATGGCCCTGGCCTGGAGTGGCTATTCAGGGTGGGAATGAAAGTGTATCATTTTTTAGTAGAGGTACAAAAGAAATGTATTGAACTTATATTTCCATATTTTGTGCCTCCAAAAACTGCTACTAGAACAGAATGCATCTTACCTGAGATATCCATGCATTTGTGAACCTTGAGAACATATTCTGGGTAGAGAGAAAAAGCACACAAAACATATGTACATTTCAAAAATGTGTACAACTGCAACTAAGATCCTATATACTTTCAGCATAGTATAAATATATACAAGTGTAGATACACTGGGACCCACCATTGTACAACTGGCTGTGCAACAGTAGTGCATACTGGTGAAATAGTTCTCTACTTATCAAGTCAAAAGTGAGACAAAGGAACCACACTGACGCAACCTCTTAGAAAACCCAACCTGCAAAGGCTTGGATATTTTAGCTATATGCTCAGTACCTCAGCTGAGTCTGAGAACATCTTCACAAGAGTTGCCAGAACAGCTATCATTAACCTGAAATTAATGTTCTTTGTTACAAAGAAAGAAAGAAAGAAAGAAAGAAAGAAAAGAAAGGATTCCAATTAAAATCAGAAGTACATCCTAGCTTTTAAAATTTTATTTTCAAATGCAGACAATTCAAATATGAGGTATACCAGTGAGAATTTTGCTAGTTCCTAAATGTTTCATTTGGAAAAATAACCTGAATGTTTTAAGTTAAATTCAGTAGAAACTTTAGCAATAAACAAACAAATAAATAATATTTATTTTATTAATATTTTTTTTTATTTTATAATTATTTAGTTAAGATTTTAATTTAAACAGGTGTTTGAAGATTAATGGATTGTACAGAAGATTTTTTAATGGCAGGTATGCATTAGATTTTTATTTTAATTGTTACATTCTCTAAATGACTTTATATTGTTTTTAAAATGTAGGTATTTTACCACAATTGCTAGTCTAGTCATTTTTAAACATCGGTATCATTAGTTGCCCCTTGTATTAACTTATAAGCCTCCATGGGTCCCATACCAGGAGACGGGCAGAATGTAACTTAATTAAATACATAATATGTACCACTTGTAATTATAGTCATATACTGGGTTACCACAAAGAAAATGCTGCCAGCTGTAAATTATGCCCATCTTTTCCTATCATCATCTTCATTGTCATTATTGTTGTTGCTGTTGTTATATTTGTAACCCATTTCCCCCCAAAACCGAGCCTCAAAGAAGCTCACATTTTAAAACAATATAATCTAAAGACATATAAGTAGTGCAAGTCAAAATAGAATTAAACAGATACAGAACTGAAACAACAGCTTAAACTGTTAAAGAATTAAAACAGCTTAAAACGATATTTAGAAAATAAGAATTAAAATTAAAACAGTATAGCACCCTTTAGTCCATTTTCTAAAAACTTTCTGTATTAAAAGCCCGCAAGGTATGGAATCTGCACATATCACACCAGTGTATATGTTTCAAATACACAGTATAAGTAGCATGTTCCTGCTGCCAAGAATGGGGTTCTAGTGTGGAGCTGTATCCCTTGGAATCATGTAGTATCAGTTAGTTGGGCTCCAAGATGCCACTCTCCATCCCTTTTATGACCAACAGCCCTGTGATGTGGAATAAATGGAAGGAAAATCCTGCAGCATCATTGCACACTCATAGTACAAGTTTACAACTGAGTTCTGGGTCTATTCAATGAGAGGTTAAGTGTGTCTGGAGGGTATTGGCAACCTAATGCAGCAAAAATAACTGTTTAGTGACTGAAATACAGGAGACTTGACTCATGATGACATTGCATGGCCAGGCTTGGGTTAAAAGTCAACATTTCTATTCATTCTCAAATTTCTGGGATTATTGTGCATTTCAAAAGACTCACCAACACCATTTTTCCTTGGCATTTACCCATTTTTTTCTATTAAATTATTTACTGGAAATTTACATTGAACTCAGCCATACATGTAAGAAATGTGGGTGTGTGCATACACATACATACAGACATACACATGCATACCTATAGGTTCATTCAAACAGTTGCCCAATTTATTAAACGTGATGTTGATGTCTAAGGGAAATTCTGTGAGAAATTCTTATTGCTTGCACAGTTCCTATGTGAATTTTGCGACTTGGATTATTCCATTAACTGCAGTAATCTATGTCTGGATTTTTGGAACATGTGGCTGCATTTTGTGCACACCTTTGTTAGAGTAAATCCTGTTGAACTCAGTGGGACGTTTGAATAGACACGAGTTGCCCTGTCTGTTTGAGATAAGTTGTGTAATATCTCTTATTTCCCTTAAGGAGAACACCCTCCCCGCAGCCTCAGTGTGGATAGGTAATTTCCTTGAGTTACAAATGCTGTTGTTAGTAGGTGGTGTATACAATTCCCAACTTTTACCCTCACAAATTGTGCACAGATCATCCAGTCACAATATCAGTAAAAATTCCCAGGGAGACTTCCTAGAAAACTACCTGTGTGTTTCTCAACCTAGTGCATGATGATTTCTTGGCTTGAGGGCTACATCTCACATGTATTTTTTAAAGGCCTCTGATTTTTTTAATGTACCCCTAAAAACATAAAAGTGAATGCCACAAGCACAGCTTTGCAAGCATTTGTATGATTTAGGTATGCTTGTTTTCAGGGTTCTGTAACTGGCTGAACTTTCCTGTTGAGCATAAAGATAGTGACAAACCCAAGTTGGTTCTTGTGTAATTTGTGAAATGCCCTTACAAGATAACTTCTAAGAATTTATTTTTGGTACCTAAATAGAAGTCTTCCTGTGGTCACTCATGTCAGCGAAAGATAAGTTACACCTAAATGTAGCCACTGAACAATCTGATACTGTGGTACAGAACACTGAATTTAATTTCACACTTCACAGAAGGGAAGCTTTTATTCTTCCATTCGTGTTTTTTTTTTAACCAAGAGCTTTGTACAGACTAAATAATGATACTGCACTGTGCCTCAAAAAGGGTCCTATTTTGTTTCTAGTATTATTAAGTGATGCCAGTACTATCATGCGCACTGACATTAGTTTTCCCAGATCTCAGGACTTGGGTCTGAGTATCAGGACATAGACCTTCTTCTCAGGCCCTGAGGGGAAGGAAAAAGAATTTGAAGGTGAGAGTGCTCTCTAGGGAAAAAAAGTGTGTATGTGTGTTTATTACATTTATTACATATGATGTATGTAATAAATGTATGTAATATGTAATAAATGTATGTATGTCATAAATACGTATTACATTTATTACATATGGTGGCTTTTGTTTGAATGGCATATTCTGCTCAAATGTATGTGATGCTTAATGACACCACCAGGGGTTCCCCCTGCTAAAATCACTCTTGTGATGCCCTTTTGACATTCTTAGACTCTCAGATTTTGCTGCTGAAATATCAGGGATTGGAACCATCCTGATCTGATGCTCCTAACTGAAATATACTGCCAGCGCACTGAGGAAGAAGCCGCTACCAGAACTACCACTAGCCGGATAAGACAGAGCTCCTGCTCCTGTCCCCTGCCTCTTTGTTAGACCTCCAAGAACAGGCCTCCTCAGATGCTGCTGGCTTACTGCCTGTCCCCTTCCCTGCTATATTAAGGGGAGATACTCCTGCTACCACACTGCCGAATGAAGGGAAAGGGAAAGCAACTACTAGAGCAAGTCTCCATATTTTCCAACTTACTTTCTTTGGTAATTTATAGTTACTTCTGAATTTTCAAAGGATTTCCTCCCTTAAGTTTAACTATAATTCCCCTATCCACTTATAGGATGCCCCTCCCACATTCATGTTTTACAGTTACACAAATTCACATATAAACTTAATTCATTTGATTATAGATTGCTTTTGCCTATGTGCAATTGCTGGTCCCAGCTAGAACTGTCCCATTAAACCAATGAGAAAATGGAAGTCAATAGTTATGTAGGCACCATGGATTCAGTGGGTCTGCTCCACTTGGGACTAGCAATTGGATTTAGGCTTTAATCTCTTTCAGTTTATTCAGAGTTAGTAGACTAGCTATTCTCTATTGTCAGCTCACTAAAAGAGCAGCTTAAGTTCAGCAGAGAGAATGTGTTGTGTTCACATTTGGTTAGCACATTTCAAGTAATGTATTGGGGAATTTTGAAACCATTGAGCGTGAAGCCTGCCCATGGGCTTTGCCTTCTGTTTGTTTGGGTGAAAAAAATGTCAGACTGGCTTTGAGAGGCTAGCTAGGGATGTTTTTACTAGAGATCCTGCACTGAGCAAGGGGCTGAACTCGATGGCCCACAAGGCCTTTCCAATTTTGTGATTCTAGGAATCTGTGATTCAATGACTCCATGATACAGTGATTGTTTGGACTTGCATGTTGGTCACTGCCACAGTATAGCTTCATTGGTTGGACAGCCTTATAATGCTTGATTGGACACGATATGGAAATTTTGAGCTCTCTAGGATATTAAACCTCCACTGCCTCCTTTTTCTGCTTTGCTTTTAACTTCTGAATTTTTGAATGCTTGTGAAAAAAAAAGGCACAATAATAATATTTTGTCAGAGGGGAGAAGGAAAGAAAGAGTGGCGTATTCTTTGAGCTGCATCGTAGTAGCCCTGTGAAGTACACAGTGGTGTCCCGGAAATGTTACAGAGGATGTGTTGACTAGAATTTGATTCCCTTTGGATGCCATGTACTTGGCTGCCCTAGAATTACATGGCCTCAAACACCCACAGATGAGGCCTGCAAACGTCCATCCTTCAGCATGTGCTCATAGGGTGATCTGTTGCTAAACAGCTGTGGTTATAAATCTTCCATCTTTCTGAAGCAAATACCTCCTTGATCCTGGGACCCTGCGCAGTTGACAGGCTCCTGCTGCCAACAAACTCTTCAGCTTTGCAGAATGGGACTTGTTAAATCACCACAAACTTCAGAAGTGATAGCTGCAGGTCTCTGGCTGGGCTGTTTATGGTTTCTCGTTAGGAGTGGATCCATTAACCGTATATCAACATTCGTTGTGGTGGTGGGAGCTTTAAGCTAATGGTCCTAAACAGCCCAGACTAATGAAATAACAAATTTTGCTTTCTAAATATGAAGAAAGATAACCTTAATGAGCACAAAATCGTCTTACTCCATTATTTGAGCTGCATAACCAGAATTTTTTATTTGGTCCAAAAATCTTCAAATATGTTGGTACTGAACAATTAAACATTTTTAGTCCAACGTTTTAGGTTCAAAGTGAACCTGATAACTTAGAATTAGAGCTGTTAAGCTTTAATTGTTTAATTGGGGGATAAATTGCCTAAAGCTTTAGTTGAATAGAATTGTTCCAATCAGTGGTCTTAACTTAATGAGAACTTGCTTGTTTTTTGAGGCGTTTTTTAGTTCTGGTGTGTTAGTGTCAAAGGGAATGAAAAGGGAAATGGTCTTGAATTTCCTTTCCTTCTAACAGCCTGTGGTTGTTTTTTCTTTTTTATGCTGTAAGATATCTGAAACAAGTCAGGGCAATCACTGGCAATGGGCTCAGAATGCCTAACAGGATCAGTGCCTTGCTGGTCTTGTGCCCGCAGCACAGATGTGAAGAGTGAGTGGTGTTTGCTGTTCTTCCAGATATTGAAACAACTATCTGCCTCCCATTGCTTGCCTCAAGGACAGAATAAAGTCTCCCTTAGGCTAGGAACATGGTTGGCAGCTTGGAAGGTTTTTGTTCCAATGCCTCCAACACTCTCTTACCCTGATTTCTGGGGGTCCCGGGAGGGATACCTAAATGCCCTCCAAATTATGAAGCTGGGAATTAGCAAAGGGCACAAGCTAGCACTACGAGAGGCAGGGCAACGTAGCAAGATCTTTTACCCAGCGTCTACGGGGTCAGGCCGAGTCAAGGAGCAAACAGAAATAAATAATAATTGTTGTTTTATTGATATACAGTCAAACACGTGTATGCAACACACTCACACAGAGAACTATAGAAACAAAGGTTGGAGTGGGATAGAGGGATTTCAAGAGGTGGTTTGGTATGGGAAATACTGCACCTGTCCTAAAGCTGGAAAGTCAGAGGAAAAAGGTCCATTGAAGTAGAGTTCTCAGCACGGAGAGCTGAGGGGAAGGCTTGTCGAATGAAGCGACAGCAAGGCAGGATGGAAGCCAAGAGCGATCCCAGGAAGCGCTCAAAGTCAGGGGTTCTTATGGGGCAAATGCGGCCGCAGGCTAGTCCGTTCTCAGGGATAACAATGAGTTTTGGGCTGGAGACAAAGCCTCCAAAAGGTGAGTGATTTACATGATTGAGTTAAGACCAAATTGTCAATAGAGTAGACAGCATGCAAACGCAGAGTGCTTGACAGGTGAGTGTTTGGCTCGTCAAGCTGCCTGCTCGGAGCAGGGAGTCCGTTGTAAGTTGCGTGCATACATAATGTGGTACTTGCCTTGAGGTCTCCTGAAGCAGCAGTCTGGCTATTTCTGGCCTGCCTGTATTTGTTTGGAATATTTCAGCAATTTGCGGCCATGCCCGTATGCATGCTTGTCCAGGGCCCTCGCAGGCACGTGGGAAGGAATAAGTAAAGAAGGCCAAATTATTGATATCAAAGGATATCTAATATCCCACGAGCTCGGGCTACGAGACTGCGGCAACAGCTCTGTTTTATCTCCTCCTTTCCCTGACCTTCTGCATTGGAGCTCTGGTGTTAGATGACTGTGGGACATGGCTCTTTCCACAGGGACAAGGAGAGGACATCCAAGACCATTCCTTCAAAGGTCAGACTTCTATCCTCAAAAAGGAACATCCTACATTTCCTATGGACCCAGGACAGTGTCCCGTGGACCATAGGCTTGGCATGTACTAGTCACAATCTCATAAACATACAGGAATTCAAATTCATTAATTTAATGTGTTAACTAATTATTGGCAACTGAATAGTGAATTAAAAATTCTAAAATCATTTGTCAGCCCTATTTCAAATGAAATAAAAATGTAGTAAGACATGAGCATTGACCCTGTGTGTGTATGTATCTTGACTGTTCATCTGTATAGAACTGCTAATGCTGAGAAATATTTCTTGTTCATTAAATTTCTGGTTATAAAATTACAGTCATCCTATCTTTAGCCTGCTCAGTCTAATAGTGGCCTGAATCCTCTTGTTATTCCCTAACTAGAGTAGACCCTTTGAATTGATAAATGTTGTAAAAATGTTATAGTACAGAAAGTGTAAGCGTTATTTAGCCAGACTTTTAGGAAATAACCATTTCCCTACCATTCTGTGGGATATGTCTAGAGTATAATAATGAATACCTTGACAGATGGAGCAGGCAGACAGATACACACACCATTATATTTTTATATATATTTACCAGATGGTTCAAATGGGTTAAAATCTGTTTTAATGTGTTACTATTACAAGGACTATGGTCTCTTTTTCAGGAAAAAAAATTGCTGGATATAAATCAGATAAACATGTCCATGCCTCCAGAATAATTTATCGCAGAGATCCATAAGGCTGGTACCTATGGAACACTATCTGTGATGGATTTTTATGGCAGAGCTAGGTATTAAAAAGGTGTGTGACTGCTTGCCAAGCCTACTGCCACTTTTCTCCCTTCTGTACCATAAAGCATGTGACATGATGCCATCATACTTTGAGTTTTCTTCACTATCTGTCACTCACAGGCAGGAGGAAACATCATCAAATGATGACGCATCATGATTTTTTTTTTTAATTTAATAGCCACAAGTTGGTGAAGAAGGAGAGAAAATGATGTATGGTTCCTGCTTTTGGCAGCAGCCACGCAAATCTCATAGCATCATATTCCGTTTTTCAATAATAACTATGGCCAGATTGAAGTGCCCCCCATTGGGCAACTATAACATTTTCACAGCCCTTGTTTAACAAGGACTGCTTCTAATTAGGACTGATGCACATATCCAGTGCAACCATAGTATATGACTTTTTCTAGACTATATCATTCAAACCACAGGGTGGGAATCTGAATGTTGATTTTCCATGGAAATACATTAGAGATCAGGCTAGCTAAGAATGGTTCTTCCTGAAATTGAATTGTGCATGGATCCTTTTTCTTCTTCCCTTGGGAAACATTTGAACAAGCTAGCACTCTCCATCTTCAGTCTTGATAGTATAGTGCAGCGAAAACTATATATGGTGTCAAGTGCATACATTAGATTTTGCGCCCTAGTTTATCAACAGATACCCATTATTCTTCCAAAGCATCAACTTGTTTGCAAACATTGAACCACTTAGATTAAGGCAGAAGAGTTTGCTTCTTAATTCCTGTTGAGTCATGCTCCCAGAATTACTGAAAAAGAGAGGTTCTTACATGTTTCCACGGCAAGTATAAATGTGTTATACTCAGAGAAAAAGAACCAGATTTTGTTGCCATGAACAATACTGTGTGTGTTTGGCAGAACTAGGAAATGAGAATGCAATCTTACCCACCAGAAGAGTATGCATGAACAAAAATCCTTTTGAAAAGTGTTACACAATGCTGCACCATAACTGGATGACGGAATGCCTTTGGTATACTGCTCCTGGCCTGCCAGGTTGAGAATATATTTCCTTTTTGCCATGTTTCTTCTTTGCTTTTATAGCCTCAGATTTATGGATTATGATAGTGAGAGCAGCAGTGTATGGATTTTGCTTTTTAAAAATTCTTTTAAGATGATAAGTAAGGGAGGGTGCGTGCACACACGCACACCTCAAGTTGCCTGTTACTTATGGCGCCCACATGAATTTCATTGGATTTTCTTAAGCAAAGAATTCACAGAGGTGATTTTGCTCATTCCTTCCTCTGAAATATAGCCTACAGCGTGAGGTATTAATTGGTGGTCTCTCATCCAAGTACTAACCAGAGCTGACCCTGCTTAGCTTCCAAGATCAAAAAGGATCTACTGCCTGTAGGGAAAACCAGTCTTTTAAAAATGTATTTTCAGTGGTGATTCTTAGGCTGCATAGAATACATACACATTTGTTCTCAGGAGTTCAAAGATCTACAATCAAGGGGCAAGGGAGACAAAAGAAACAGTGATTTAGGAAAAGGCACTATTTTTTGTTAGCAGTGTATTTGAAGACAGACTCTTTCTCAAGGCATAGTTAGCCCACAGAGTCCAAATAGTCACTAACCAGGTGGCCAGCAGCAACTGTGATAAAGCACGTTCTTTCCGTGTGAAGAGTCCAAGGTTCATTCCACAAACACTTCAGAAAGGAATATCTGAAAGGGCTTCTATCTGGAATCCTGAGAGAGGCAAGACTGAACTAGATGGGCCAACAGCCACACTTCAGACTTCAATTAACTTCCTCTACAGGATCCATGGAGAACTTGAGGGAAGGAGAATTCCATCTGTCATTCCCCAAATTTCAACATAAAGTGAGAAACTGGTTCCTCCTTTCTCCCCAGTTCTCTGCATGTGCTGCTAAGAACTTGGGAAACAATTGGGAAGATGTGAACTTTAGCTTATTCATCACTTCAAAGTAGATGTTAACAGAACTACTGGCTTTGCCTGAACACACTGAAACAGGTTTTATGTCTATCAGTATACAGAACAGTGAATACATACCATATTCTCTGGGAAACATATTTTTTATAAAAGCTTTTGGAATAAAGGCGGTTCTCTATTCCCAGTCAGCTGCCTATTGTTGTTTTTCTTCTTCTTTGTTTTAAACAACTCTTTGCTTGATCTTTCTTTTTGCTCTAAGGCTCCAGCCCCTTGTGCATTTAGTTAGTTCAGTGTTCTATTCCTCATCCTTCATAAAGTATTCTCTCTTAGTGCTTTTGCCTTGTGTTGAGATCTACTACAAACTGTGGGAGTTTTCCCACAGATGACAATGAGATTCAAAAAAAAAAAAGTAACTGAGGGCTGGTCACTTGATGACCACTAGTTCCTGGCCCCCATCCCCACAGTTTCTTCCCTCATATGTCCTGTACACCCCTGATTTGTGCCTCTTTTGGCCAAATTGGCCCCGGTTCAAGGCCTGGTGCAGACTTGCCCAAAAAGCAGCATGAAAATTACCAGCTGCTTTTTGCCTGCCAAGAGCTTCCCTTCAGGACATGAGAAGTCACTTCATGGCCTCTGTTTCACCACCAAGGCCTCTGGAGCAATCTCTCGCCGGGCATCTATTGATTTGTCCTGCCTGGGGCCAATCTCATGCTTTTGAGCCAAACAGCTAAATTGCCAGAGCAATGATGTCATGGCTGGGTAAAGATCCAGGCTGCTCCTCCCATCAGCTTGTCTAGGGATGCCAAGTCCTGCTTCCAGAGCTTATGAAATTAGCCATTCAATTCTCATTCACCATTTCTAAACAGCGAGCTGAGGAAAACAATAGATGATGCAAGCTTCTATTGTTATAGTACACTTCTTTGTTGCCGTAAGATGATCATTTCTAAGATACCAGACAGCCATGGAAGGAATATAAAGGTAGCACAATGTAGCAACTGGGCAGGACATTGAGAATTGATTCTTGTACAATGGATGGAGACTAGCTGAAATGAACAGGTGGGCTAGAGCAGTATATTTATTTACTTCCACACTGCAACAAAAGATTTTAGTATCGGAAGTGCTTTTTAAAAATCTCTCAACCCCTATTATGTTGTACGGGTTTTCCTTTTACATACCAAATGTACTTGAAGCTCAAATTCAGAGTACTTCTAAAATATATGCTTGGTTGGATAAAAAAGACTAATTTTTAATTATTGAATTTGTAATTATTGAATCTGTAATGCAATGAGTTTATTCCAAAATACAATGTACAGCACTATGTTAATATACAAAGCTGTTCTGACCAACCTATTAAAGTCTTATTCCCCATATTTAGGCCAACAAGGTAGGCCAGTGCTTCCTGTTGCTTTAGCTAATGTTTTGTTCAGAGTGAACATTTTAAAAATAAAATTTGAACGCCATTTGAAATATTTTATAAGCCAGTTTAAACCACTTGATAAAGATGACAGATAAACATTTGCAAAGTTAGCAGGTGGCCACCTCAGGTATTTGCAAGCAGAGGTGCTTGCAAGGACAAGCTTGCTGCTTCCCCCTTAACCTGCTGTTGCCCCTGTTGCTCTAGGTAGAGGCTACTACCATTCTACAGAGCTTTTCAGCTTTTGCCAGTGGCAGAGATTACCGCTATGGGCTGCTTCTCCCTCTGCCTTGTTCTTCTGAGAGCTACTTGTTGCTGCATTCTCCTCTCTTCTAGCAGGCACATTACCCTTCCTGCTTTCACACAAGGGTTGTGAATGGTGTGTCCTTCCTTTCAGGTGAGTGGGCAAGAAAGGGCATGAGTAGCATTGACACATCCTCCTTCTTGTCAGGGTCAGAATGTGTGTGTAACTCAGGCAATGGGCAGGTGAGAGGAGCACAAGGGCAAAACTGTTGCCCTTTGTTCTTCATCTCACCATGGAGAGTACCATCACCACATCCTCCTTTAGGGGTGCTACTTCAGGTACACCGTTCTGCTTCCTGTCCCAGGCAGTAGGAGAACGTGGGCTGCCCATGGGTATCGGTGCTGGGCATTTTGGTCTCCTGCAGCCTATTTAGAATAGTTTTGCGACGGGTGCTTTTAACAATCATTAGCTTTGTTGAGAGAAACAGCTTTCCATCTTTTATGTTATTTAATTAATTCAGTGAACAGAATCAGTACATTTAATCCACTGTTGACAGGTGGAGCCAAATTTCTCTTCCCTCCAGTCATAAACCTTTTGTGTTCGCCTTTTACGGCTTCATGCTCCAGGCACTTCTCAAGCATGATGAGGTGTGAATTGCTGTGTGAAGTGTGTGTGGTGGTATTCCTTCAACTTTTGTGGTGATTCTTATTGCTATTGGACTGGATGTATAAATGGAAAAGCTATCTACACAAAGTGTTAGCAGTCAAAGTGACCTAGCAAAATTGTGTGATTACCTTTATTAATCACTCTTTATGTCTACAGATGCTTATCCTAGAACCTATTATTTCATTTGCATTTCGGTATGCATTTGTGTGTGTGTGTGTGTGTGTGTGTGAAAGAAAGGAACATAGAGGGTTAAAAAAACCATTTTTCTGTTTTAATAACAAATTCTCTTTCCTTAATATCACTGTAAATAATAAGTATTAGAGATCTAGAATGCCACACCAATTTACAAAACCACTTTACAACCCTGAATTCTTAAATTCCTCTCTCTAATTAGAGTCTTCCTTGTGCCTGTTAAATCTGAACCACCATCCATGCACACATACACAGAGTCTTACCTATTTGTAGAGTTCACACTGAGAAATACTTTTGTATTCTGCTTTAGGGGTCATTTTGACCCCTCTTGTGTGCAAATATTTGCATGCAATGTGCACACTCACTTCAGCAGGTGGCCAGACATATTGACATCTTTCAATATGGAGGACTTATAGAGAACCACTTTCCTTTGTTTACAGGAAGATCTTTTTATGAGAAGAAAGATCTTCTTGTAAGGACTTGAGATCTGAATTTAGTTTCTTAGCTACAACACTAAACAACACCATCCTTCTTTCTCTTTCCATAAGATTTCTCATTCTGGCAGCCAGCATATCCTCCTAATAAGCCCTGTTATCTAGCCCTCTCAGGCATTTTCTCTTGCATGAACAAGTCTCAAGTGAAGAGTTGTGATAGAAGCTTGAGTAACAGAATCCCCTCTTATTACACAGCTGACCTTCTTGTCCCAGCTTCAAGACTTCTTCCCTCATGCACACAGCAGCAAAGGCTTGATTGGAATTGTAGGTGATGGGCATAAGAGGAGATCAAATTAAAATTCTGCGGAGAGTATTAAAAGACTCTTCTCTTATTTGTTATTTTCTACAGGAAGGAGGCAGTGGTTGCGTCTTTATCCCTTGGTCAATATAAAATATGTTATTTGTTGATACTAATCAGCGATTATGTCCATGAAAGAGATTGAGAGAGAGAGAGAGAGAGATGTAATTTCTTGAATATCTTGAAAGTCAGTTCAGGTAATGTCTCCATAATGCTCATCATAATTGTTCAATACTGTCACTGTCATCACAGTTGCTGTGGCCAGTTCCTGGCCTGATGGCCAACCTTCTGGTACTGAGCCTCTCTGTATTTAGGTAGACTGGACCTCAGATGACAGATGTGCAGTCTGCCACCAGAACCATTCCTGACTCCGTACGTGAAGCTCAATCCTCTCGGTAGAATCTTGTGCTCTGCTAACATTGGCTTCAAGAGCCCCAGGTCACATCCATGCTTCAATTAGCATCAGAGTAGGATTTTATGGACTGGATGTGTGTGAGAATGACATATTCTTCCCCAGATTTTCAAAAAATCCTTTTCGGATTGATTTAAATTGCTAAGCTGAGGGTTGGAGCTATAAACCTGTGAACAATATATATGTTGAAACTGTGAAAAATGTGTGTGCGTGAGAGAGAGAGAGAAAGAGAATGAGAATGCCTGCTTGCATTGCTATATTTAGGGTAATTCTCCATTGAAGCTTATCATGACCAAGCTTTTATGGCTGTAATTTAACACATGAGTAGTTTCCTGGGTAAACTTTCACTTTAATCCCCATTTCATGGCATATAATAATATGATATCCCCACACAGCATATTTCCCATTACGAGGAAAAAGCTCAGGACTCTACACTTGCATACCTACTACTGGGGCAACTCAGTTGCACTGCAAAAGAGGAAGAAGGACAAAAAAAAAATGTTGAAATACATGCTTTGAACAGGGTGGCTGGGGTCCTAAGGAAACACATGAAAGATTTGCCTCTTTCAATATTTTCCTTAAAATGTAACATCAGAATTTCTAGCACATTCTGCTCATGATAAAGACCATGTTAATATAGTAGTGTTGTAAGAGAAAGCTGAGGTGCTACTCTCCTTAGTTTATCTTTCTTGTGCTATTTACTACAGACAACACATGCAACAGCATCATTGCACCTTGTGTCATTTGGCGTTCAACTGGTGCCAAATGGGTTGGGGGAAAAGGCAGCTCAATGCACAGCACAATGATGCCAAATTTTGCATTGTTTTTAATTAATTGCTCCTGCATGTATGAAGTCTGGGGCTTAATAGCACTTTACCAGTGCTGGTAAAGCATACTCTCTGCCTCTGCAAGGTTGCTTATTGCATTCATTCATTCATTCTGTATGAAATGAATGGCAGGCAAGGACCTTCTTATTCAAAGAAGCCTTCAGCCTTTTACTAGTTGGGATAGAAGGATGTACTATGGGTGTGCTGTTTCTTAATATGTAATGGGTTTTTAACTGTTTTTTAAAAATGTTTTAATTGGATTGTTACTGCTCTCTGTACTTTTATCCCACCTATTGTTTTAGCTATTTTGTTTTAAATTACACTGTAAGCTAGAGTAATTTGGGTGTAATATCGGTCCCATATTAAAGAAAATTGGTATAGAAGACAGATAGATAAATAAAATAAATAGGAAGGCACCAGGAGAATGTGGCTTGGGAACTCTGGTCCTAGAGAAGAAGAAAGGCTTGTGCTATGAAAGAATATATGGGAAGTATAATAAAAGAAGACCCAGTGTAGTGTAGTGGTTTGAACCTTGGACTATGACTGGAGTCTAGGGTTCAAGGACCCACTCAGCCATGGAAACCCACTAGGTGATACTCTCAGCCCCAGAAAATCCCATGATAGGTTCACCTTAGGGTCACCATAAGTCAGAAATTACTTGGAGGCACACAACAACAACAATAGTAAAAGAAAATAAAAACTTAGGATTGTTACGGACATACACCAGTACGAGGAATGAATAGCAGCTGCCTGGGTCCCTAAGGCTTTACAGGGTTTCAGTCAACATGAATAAGAAGTCCTATAATTGTGGATCTAGGACTGGTGGAAGAAAGTTAAAAAACATTTGGTTCCAGCAGTGGAACAGAGGGTGTAGGAAGGACTCCTTGATTAATTTTGTACATGGCTAACTGTGTAAGGGGGCATATTTGGAACACAGTCATCAAGCCTACCTGGGCAAGTTAATGTTTGATTTCTCTGCATATGTGAACACATCAGGACTAGATCATGTTCATGTAACTGCTTTCATTGGAAGCTTTCATAGGATTCTTGAGGGAAAGTGTTCAGGCAGTGTCCAGTAAATCCATCCAATAAAGAGGTGGTCAGACACTCAACATGTCTAACTCCACTGTAACTGTAGGTTGCATCCGGAAAGAGAGCTAACAAGAAAGGGAAGTGCCAGGTTCCCAAAAATGCCAATGCCTAGAGCTAGCTCTGCAGCATCTTATCTCTTTATGGTCCTTCTGATAGTTCATGTCATATTAACATATGTAAGCAGCATTTTCATTGAACTGCTTATCTGAATCTGCTGGATAGCTTCCCTACTATATTATAGTTAAATAAAGCTATCACTTTAAAAACAAAGAAATCATTTCCAATAAATCCCTTTAATGACCAGAAATGCACATAAAGCTTCTCACTGGGATGTATCAATTTCCTGCTTGTTAACAGAAGTAGCGGTTGCTAGTTTAAGACCCCAAGAACTCAGAAATAATAAATATTAAAACTTTTCTTCCCACATTGTGCCACTTCACTGAACTTTAGCAGATCAGGACCATAAAATCAGTGATAAATCAGATGATTGTTAGATCTTACATGTAGCTCTGTGTATACAAAAGCGTATATACAAACAGCTCAGAAGTCTGCCACTGCTGGAGAAAATACGCTAACAAAACGTCATGCACCACCGCAAGTATTACTATTGTCGAGTCATGGGTTTGCAAGTTTGGTTCCCCCATGACTTCCCCTTCCTCCATGTTCCCTTTGACCACTGTTTAGATATTTCATATAAATCAGAATCTGGAACTTCATAAATGTCAATAGAATAACAGCAACTGTTAGACTGATTCAGCTGAGTAGGTGTAAAATATTTTGATTAAGCTTGCAGATGTTTAACTGCTGACAAAATATGGGGCTTGGATGTAAAAAAAGGCTGTTTTCTTTTGGGCTTGATCCTCAGCTTCATAGACCCAGTCGTTGATAAATGCATCCTCACAGATAAATGTACATGAGTGTTTTTCCCCCTTCTTTACCACAAAGTGCCATTATGGACTAGATTGCAATAATGAGCCAACAGAAATGTGGCAAATGTGTTTTTCAGCTTAGCTAAATTCATGTTGACTCAAAATTCCCTTCTAAACCCCCTGTAATTCTAGGATAATCATAGTTCTGCCTTCTAAGGTTGTTGTAAGAAGCAGTAAGATAAGTGCATTCAACGAGCAAAAAGATATGTGAATGCCAAGTATTACTAATTGTATCCAGTAGTTATTAGTACAGTCAACCCTCCACTTTTGTGGGGGCTAGGGGAACAAGACCCTAGCAAAAGTAGAAAAACTTCAAATATAAATGAAAATCATGAACGCTATATTTTTCCTGAGAGAACTGTTCTCCAGTAACCTTTAGGTCCTCCAGAGTGACTCTATGGTAAACTTCTAAAGAAGACTGGGTTCCACTTTTTGACCAATTCCACTTTCTGGCAATGCTCTGCCCCATAATCCATCAGGTAAATGCGGGATGTATGTATCTTCAAACTCCACTCATAAGATGCTACTGCTGCCAGAAGCATGGGTCCTAGATTTACCTGGGGCTCTATTTGCCATGTATAGATGTGGACCAGCAGGAGGTCCATGTGATCACCATCTTCACCTGGTGACATGATCTCCTTCCCAGCAGCCTCCATGCCAAGCACATGGGGCTCTCCTAGTGGCTGGCCAATCCAGAACTGGCTGGCTAGCCAAAGGCTGGGACATCCATGCAATGGACATCAGGAGGGAGTTCTTTCCTCCAGTCCACTCAGGGCAGATATAAGCATTTGATGGCTACACTGATGACCAGTCTTTCACAGATGGCTTAACTCCCTACTCCATCACCCCTACCCCTTCAGAGTGTGGCTTTTGTTGGCAGGTTGATTTCACTGGCATCAAGATTTGAGACAAGGTTAATCTCTGTTTAATTAAATTAACAAAGCTTTAGTAGATGGCAGTTTGGGCATCAGGTTAGATCAATCAAAGGAAGGAAAGTTGAGGCCTGCATAGGTTTCCCTTTCACCGCAGAGGTCCTGATAAGCGATTGCAAGGTGTCCACTGTGCCAAGAGAATGCCAATCAGGGCCACTCTTACTTAACTCCCAGCTGACAGAGAGAGGTAACACACAATAACAGAAAGTCATGTGGTTCTTTCTACAAATGCCTTCCATACTCTGTAACATTTCACAGATGAAACACATGTTGCCCACATGTTGCCAAATGACATCACAGTGTGAACAAGACTGGTAAAAATTATTAATTTGGAAGAACCGACAAGCTAGGAAAGACTGTAAAAGTTTGATTTTTGCCTGTACCTAGTGAGAAGGACAAAATCTCTGCCCCCACCCCTGCCAGCTAAGATAACTGAGCGCAAACCACTTTTGCGCTGTCAGCTCAGTTTACAGCAATTGAAGTAAGCCGAGGACAGAGGGAGGAAGTAGGAAGAAGAAAGAGAAGACGAGACATTTTTTAAAGCAGCTAGAAAGAGTGAGATGACAGAGGATTAATCAGGACAGTCCCTACAAAACTGGGACAGTTAAAGGGTGTGGCCTTCCACAAGTGCCATCTTGTGCCTTTCCTCAAGTATCTCCTGTAGACAGGCTGGGAATGCAGGACCCGCTAGTCAACAGGCAGGTGGCTCAGTATTATAATCCATTGTCCCGTTATGTGCTGAGGCTCTAACATAGGGGTGGGATCCCAATTGAGATCCCTAAAGTCCTCCAGAAGCCTCCCAAAGCTACCTGACTTCTTTTTCTTTAAATGTGCTGCTTTTTGCACATTTTTCACCCCCAGACCACCCACTATATGGCCAAACAGCAGCAATTTGCTTCCCATGACCCTCCAAAGCCCCTCAAACCTCCCCCAAACACAAAAGAAATCTAGCTGACGTTAGGCCCAAATGGTGGCTGTAAATGATGCTGCATCACTTGGGGCATGCTGAAACACAGTGGTGTGGCCCACCAGGAAGGCACATGGTGGAAGAGTACCCAGCCTGCACAGTTGTCCATCCCTGTTCTAACAGCCGTAACCAGTAAAGTCTTGCCCATTTTAAATCCATCAAGGGTGTTTTATGTATGCTTTATGGAACCTTGTTGTGGTATCTCACCCCTTCTCCCTAACTTGGCCAGAAAGTATTGCGATTTTTACTTTCCCCTGCACCTCTTGAAAATGTGCTCTACTAAATTGGAGGACCCCTTGGGAGAATGTGGGAGTCACTTCATCTGAACCAAAATGGAGAATAGCCAACCAGATGGTCCTTTCCTAATTCTAGTGTGTGTGTGTGTCTGTGTGTGTGTGCACGAGTGCTTTCAAGTCACCTGTGAACTTATGGTGACCCTATGGTTTTCTTAGGCAAGGAATACAAAGAGGTGATTTTGCCAGTTCCTTCCTCTGTCATATAGCCTACAGCACCTGGTATTCACTGGCAGTCCCATCTAAGTACTAACTGGAGCTGACCCTGCTTAGCTTCTAAGATCAGACAAAACAGCTCTCCTTTCCAAGTATTAAATCAACTAGTTAGAATTGTTTTATTCTCTCTCAAAGACTGGAGTTTCAAACTTCTCTGCTGGTTTCTGCTGAAGCATCAATGGTGGCTGAGGTGAGCACTTCCATTTTCCACCGGGTTTAACCTGTAATGCTTGGCATACTACCTAGACCCTGCCCCAGTCATATCCAGGGAAGTAAGCATTATTTTTGTAATATACATTTAGCAGTTCCATATATACCATAAAAAAATGTGAATAAACAGGCTCTAGACTCTGTTATGGTTATAGCGAAAACATGGGGATTCATAAGATTTGGCTTAAAATATGCTTTGTCATAGACAGCTATTTAACAATAATAATAATGTTATTTGCAAAATAGCCATACAGCACAATTACTTTTGTGGTGATTTATATAAAATAGACATTGTTCGACTTCTAAATTGGAAAGCTGTTGGAGAGAAAGTGTGTTAGCATTGCAGTTTGAAGCATATTAATATCCAGCCCAGTTATATGAATAAATTCTTGCTAAGGCAACCTATGAAGGAATGTATTCTGTCACATAGAGTTATATCATAACCTGGTGAAAAAGCTGAATTGATACAACTAGGCTGAATTCTAGATGTGGACAATTTACAGACAATGTATTTTGGAAAATTAAAGAAAAGTATTTGAGGGATTACTTAATGAAAATACGAGATGGTAGTGCTCACAAAAACATATACTTGTAACTAGTAGTAATCATCACTACCAACAACAACAAATGGTGGATAATGATCAATATGACTTTATGACACAGCTTCCATCACCGATGGATGTAGTTAGATAACATGACAAAACGCTTATGATCACAAGCCATCTGTGGTGTGATCAAGCACTCTGTCATGTAAGTGGCTACTCTTCATTTCCTCTGCAAAATGGTGATTATAATCATCAGATGTTTCACAATGGTGTTAATGGCTTTGAATATTACCATTTGTATAGTGCTATAAATATTTACTCGCTGTCCCAGGAAGTCTTCCATCAAAGACTGCACAAGTTGCGACTTGTCTAGCTGTGCTCTATGCACGTTCAGTCAGAAGTAAGGCTCATTTAACTCAATGGGGCTTAGCAGTCTTAAGAGATTGCATTAAACTAGTTGGACTTTACAATCTCAAGAGACCACAGCCAACCAAGCTGCTCTCTGGCTATTGCAAGTCATTCCATAATATGAGCCAGCAAAATCCTGCTATTCATAATGACGGGGATCAACACAACTACTTCTTCTCATACAATTTTTTAATGATTGGGGGTCTTGTTAACCCTTTTACTTGATCTGGCCAATAAAGTGATTGAATTCATATTTTTTTTAAATCCGGGTATATTTTATAAAAGCCACTTCCTAACATTCCATCATGTTTTAGCACTGCAAGGAAGTAGAATACAGAACAGGTTTATATGAGCAATCTAAATTTTCAAGATCACAGATCAGCAGATGCAGGAAGCAGGTTTAACCTTCACCCTAGTGGTATTCCCAAGTGCACATTTTCCTTCTCTCCCATATTTCCCCCTTTTTAAAAATTTTATTTATTAAAGTATATAAATATACCACCCTATATCATGAGATCTCAAGGCAATGTACAATAAAATCAATTTAACCCATTTGAAACATCCTAAATCAGTAAAAAAAAAAAAAAAGACAAGACAAGAAGAATATTAAATAATTTACTAGACCTGGATGAAACAGATTAAGGCAATTTAAAACCATCCATATATGCAGATTTGAATGAAATCAATTAGTTCCCGAAAGCTTTAGCAACACAAACACATTTTTACTTGGTAACAGAATAACATCAGCCTGGTGTCAGTCAGGGCTCTGAGGGAAGAGTATTCTACAGCTGGGAACTATAGCAGGAAAACCCATATGAACAAATCATTGGCATTCATAGGCATGGGAGAAGTATAGTTCTGAAGTTAGGGACACTGCTGCCTAGAGGACAAACTTGCCCTCCAGTGCTAGTGCTAGATGGCCAGACACTCACTGAAAGAAATCTTAGAATCAGGGGGTGTAATAAGCCTTTGGCAGCAGAAATAAACAGCACTTCCCAGTACTTTTGAAATGTACAAGCCCACCTTCCCCATATAGTACATCCATGAGAGCTTGGAAGTACTACTTTTGGTACTACAACTCCCAAAAACTGATGGCTGTGCTCTGGGAGCTGTAGTCCAGAAAAGCAACTTTTCCAGCCTCTATTACATTGATTCACATTTTTCTCATTTTAAATAAAAGAGAAGGATTTGTCTTTAACACGACTCTGTGATCCAAAATGGAGCTCATGGCAAATTTTAACTGTGAAAAGTCTCATATTGTTTGTGTTTTTAAATTAAGTTTATAACTGTATGCAATCTGCCAAAGGATGTTCGCTGCTTACTGAGCACTGACCTCTTAAGGAAATACAGAGATATTGCATCTCATAATGGAAATCCCTCTTTCCAGCATCTCCTGCAAACCATTCTTAAGTCGCAGTTTACTTCTCTTTTTCTGTATTCTGTATCTTGACAGTTCAGAAGAGGATGTCACTCTATTATGTACCAAGAAACTCCACATAAAAAGACTATTGCAATGCACCTCTATGTCATAAGTTGTTTTTTTTTTTAAAGTGAGCTGCAGTCTTCTTCCTTCTTCTTTGTCATACGCAATAATGTAATTTGAACTGAATGCATAGGACAGTTTCCACTCTGATTGATTCAGTGTGAAGGTGGCTGTTTTCTCCCCACCACCACCACCCAATACCACATCATGTAAATAACTGTGATTGTAATATTGGTGATAAGACTACGTCTGAGACAGAATGACTCCTCATTTGGAAAGAAGTTGCTAATTCTTCCTGTTGTTCAGTAACTGTTGACTAATATTCAGAAGAAAGGTCACCTAAAATAATTTTGGGCTTTCAATTTTAATCTTAATTTGTGCCATGAAATGCCTCCAATGTAACCCAGTGGATTTTTTTTCCTTAAGCAAATAGGTTTACTGTTTTAAGAGTCCTTTAGAAAGCAACTGGTACCAACTTCTACCCAGCACACTGACTGTTTCATAGGCTGTAACCCATGTGCCATTTTTGGCTACAGCACCATCTCAAAACTAACTCTGACTTCTATTTCTTACTCAGGTGGTGACATAAGAAAACATAATACAAGTTAGGAAGTTTGTCATACATATAAATCACTACATTTCCCTTTATAATACACATGGGATTTCTGATCTGCAGGTATCTATGTTTTTATAAACACATATACCACTCTTAAGTTAATGCTAATATGGTTTTTGTAGCTAAATATTACTACTTCACCCCCTTTACTTTACCATTGTCCTATATCACTGTTGTCCTTGGCTGATGCTTGTTTTTAGTCACTGTTAACCACTGTTTGTGCCTTTTGTTTTGTCATGCCATTTTTATACATCTTTAGTTATGTGAGTTCTGGCCCTGAATATTTCCTGCCAATTGCTACTCTCTCTCAGGCAGCAAAATGTTTTAGGCTGAGCCAGTTTGTATATGTGTGCATTTTAAAAAACAATATCCATTGAGTCCACTGGAAGATGAGCATATACTTAGAACGTATTGATAGTTAAGGCTTGAGAATGAATCTGTGTTATCTGAACCAGAAAATGCACATATTCTTTGGAACATAAGATGAGCCTTGCTGTAACAGAGGAAAATGCACTTAGGCCTCTGGTTCTCAATCTCTGACTTTACAAATGTTTTGGACATATTATAAACATGTGTGGCACTCTCCAGGAAGAGAACCATATCAGATAAGATACAGTGACCAAATCAGTTAATACCTGATTTCATTTCCCTTTCACTTCTGCTTTACCACCATTGAGTAAACAGAGCATAGGCCCAGTTCAGACAGAATGATCCATGGTTTATTAGACCAACAACAAGTGCTGTACAAACTTCCATCCTCCCTGGTCTTTCAATGTAATGGAAAACTTCTGGAATTTGTCAAACTGGTTTTTTCCCCCTCTGTTACATCAAATTGGGGGATGTAGTTTAATTGCAAGACTATAAACCAAGAACTGAAATAAAGATTTAATCATGAAGATAGGTTGAAATGCCTCAGATTTATATTATTTTGACTAAGCATACCAATTCTCTTAACAGAGCAATCTTCTGCATGATTACTCTGAAGCAAAGCCAAAGCCTTACTCCCAAGCTATTATCCATTTGATTGCATAAGACAATACTCCTAATTATCATGGATAAGATCGCAACATATGAGTCAGCTACAGTTCTTTAAAAATATCCAGGAGCAAGAAATCATTATATTTGAGAAAACATGTATTATAGGTAGGAAAGGAAATTTAATAATTGAACTTTCAAAATAAAAGTTTAGATTACTTTTTTTTTTTTGGTAAGTTTACATCACTTAGTAACATTAACCACCTGATATATACAGCACTTTGTCTAAAAGGCATGTGTAAATTGTAGAAGGAATACCATTGCCCAGAAAAACACCCTCTCATCTGGGCACCTTAAAATGTCAAGGCAAAAGAGAGAGCAAGAGGCTAAAAAGGAATATTAGCTTTTTGGCAAGGTAGATGTCTGCCCATTGTTCTGCAGCTTGATCTGGAGGACGTAGATATATCATTAGTGCAGAAAGTGTGCTAGTAGTTGTAATCCTTCTGTTCCCTAAAAGTCAAACACGTGGGAAGCAAAAGTATTAAGACAGAAAGCATTCTAGCTTCTGACTCAGCATCCTGGTAAAGGCCACACCCCATAAAATGTTAGCATACACTTTTCTAGTTCAGGATGGTCTCATGTGCTTGCAAAGCAGAGGAAGCTGCTACAATCATTTTTTCTCTGGTAGCAGAGACCAAGAAAATGTTTGTAGTCATATATGCTTGCTGGTCAGTTCTTTTCTGACAACTTAATTAGATCAAAGCAACAAAACATTTCAGATATGTTTTCATTTACAACTGATTTTAAATTATATATACATATATAGATACAGTCATCCCTCCACATTTGCTAGAGTTAGGGGCACAGGACCCCCATGCAAATGGAAAAGACATGAATAACTCTAGGCCCTCCCAAACCGTATTTAACACACAGAAAAAAGTATGACCACCATATTCAACCCACTGTGGATTCCTTTGAGGCATCAGGGTTCCTTCACAAGGCAGAAGGGGGTGCTGGTGGGGCTTACTGCCACCTCCTCCTACCCCACACCATTTTTAATAGGGACTGGCAAGCTTTGTTTGCAGTTTTTGAGTTTTACAAGGCTTGCAGTCCCTATTAAAAATGGCCTAGGGAGGCAGCAGAGGGGACAGCAAATAATCTGTGAATAATGAAATCTGCAAAAGTGAAACCCAAAAATGTGGAGGGCTGGCTGTGTGTCTCTCTCTGTGTGTGGGTATATATACACACATACATATGATTTGTTCTTGCTGCTGCTGCTGTACACCTTCAAGTCATTTCTGACATGTATCGACCTTAAGGCAAACCTGTCATGGGGTTTTCTGGGTCTGAGAGTATGTGATGCACTCAGCATCACCCAGTGGGTTCATATGGCCAAGCTGGGAATCAAATCCTCGGCACCAGGGTTGTAATCCAACACTCAAACCACTACAACTACACCATGCTTGGCTCTCTTCTATTATACCTTTTAAAAGAGTGTTGTGACTTTCTTTCAGTATTTATTTATTCACTATCTAACTGGGCTGAAAAAGAATTCAGGACATAAAAGGCCCTTGAAATCAGGCAGTCGTGGTGAGTTCAGATAATTAGTAAGTGTATGTGAATTGCCCGTCCCCAAAGGCTTCAGCTACTAGGCAGAGCGGCACAACTGACTCACGCCCACTTATGGCTTCTTCGGACTTATATGGCTCCAAAAATGACTGTGGGAAAGGTAGCTATACTTACAAATATGTGTTTGTGACTACTGTATATACTTGCTGGACTAAAAATGTCATTACTGCCTATCCATATGATTCTTCTGTTGCTGTTAATGCTTGCAGAAGCTACACTTTAATGAGACAATAAAATATATTCAAGTGGGTGGTGAATCATATATTTTAGCTTGAATTATGTGGTCCATTTCATGGGATGTTTAGGAAGACTAGATTAATTACAGTTAACAGAATCCATTCATACCATTAGGACATGTATGTTACATACCTAGAATCTACAGCATGACTATGCATGATACAATTTGTATTTTAGCACACAACATTGCAGATACTGATATGTGAACTAAACTATTTTTTAAATTGTTGTTAGCCACTACTGTTACTAGTAGTAGTGGTAATTTTAATAATAGTAGTTATATAGATCTCTAGCTCTAATCCAGTGTGAGGGATTATGATCAGAATCTACCACTATGGTGCCCATATGCTTTCTGGTGAGGACAGCTGGAAAAATATCCAGGGGAAAAAGTATAGGAGAAAAGGATAAAATCTTTTCAGAGCCTCAGTCCAGTCTGCCTGCCAATACACAGATGGTTAGTTTAAAAGAGAAAAAACCCTAGGTCATGAAAAAAAAACACCTGATCATGGATCTCCCACTTCAAATCTAGTTATGTCCATACAATCCAATCCCTTATTCAGAGGTAAGTGGTACATAGTTGGTTTTGAGACTGAGCTACACTAGAGATACCAGTGTTCTCGCTCTGTTAGGACAAGTTTGTACACTGATACAGAAAATAATGTTATCATGTGATGGTCACCTGAATGAAGCTCATTCTCTTGTGTTTTGTTTCTGTTCACATACATTGCTTGGCATTTCACATGGTGGGAAAGGAGATGGATTTGTTTCTGTTTTGTTTAAAAAACTCAATAATGTGTGGTGCAAAGGATGTGTGCTGAAATCAAATTTAGAAAAAAAGATAGAAGAAAATTAGCTTTGAGCAGATAGGCATTGAAAATGGAACAGATAGCTGTAGGAAAGACATGTACAATGCCTTGCTGTATTGCTACAAACGTTCTCCAGTTAGTTCTTGTGATAACAGTGCAATTCCAGTGCCAACAGAAAAATGTGTGTGATAATCATGCTTGCTGAGGCAGTTCTGACATATAGATAGGTACATTCATAAGCTTAATTGAAACTAACATGTTGCTAAAACTAGCCTTTTCTCTGCTTTTGCATGAACTCTAATGAGTTCATGGAGACATGTTACCACTGACATGTGTAAATGTGTATTCTATGGCTGTAATTCTTGGCAGAGAGAGCCAGTGTGGTGTAGTGGTTTGAACATTGTTTGGCCATGGAAACCCACTGGGTGACCTTGGGTGCATCTCACACACACACAGCCCCAGAAAACCCTATGATAGATTTGCCTTAGGGCAGCCATAACTCAGAAACTCCTTGAAGGCACGCAGCAACAACAATTCATAGCAGGGGGATAAGGGGCACCAGCCACATGCTGATGACACTCAAGTCTTCTACTTCCCCTTCTTCTACTTCCCTTCTTCCACTTCACCTTCTCATTGGAGTGGGATGGAGTTGTTCAAGGGTTGGACCAATGCCTGGATGCTGTCATAGGCTGAATGAGGGCCAGTAAACTGAAGCTGAATCCCAATAAGTTTCTGTGGATTGCTGGATCTTGTGTCCAGGAACTGGATAAGCTGCCTTCCCTGGACGGGTTGAACTCCAACTGAGGGAGCAGGTACAAAGCTTGGAAGTACTCCTAGACACATCTCTGACACAGGAGGCCCAAGTGGACTCTGTGGCTTACAGTGTTTGGTGCCAGCTTTGATTGGTGCACCTTTCCTGGACAGAGATAACTTAGGCACAGTAGTCCACACAGTGGTAATTTCAGGTTAGACTATTCTAATGTGTTCCACATAGGACTGCCCTTCAAGATGACTTAGAAGTTACTGCTAATGCAAAATGTAGCTGCATGATTTCTGGTTAGAATATCATATAGACAACACATAAGAATGGTCTTGAAGGAGGTGCACTGGCTGTCAATTTGTTTCCAGTCTGAATTCAAGGTTGTGGTGATGACATTTAGAAGCCTAAATGGCTTGGGACCTCAGTACTTGATGGAGCCCTTCTCCTGGTATAGACTTGCCCACAAACTCCTCTGTGCCCCACCAGTGAGGGCAAAATTGTATGGAAGGACGTGAGAGAACGTCTTTTCAGGTGTGGCAGCCAAACTGTGGAATCTCCACCTTGTGGAGGTCCAGTTAGAACCAACAATGGTTTCTTTCTAGCACTATTTGAAAACATGGCTTTTTATTAAAGCCTTTGGGGGCTAAATTGCTTGTAAATGTACATGTGCATGGTTTTAAATTATTGTGCCCTTTTATGCTGTCTTAACTTACTGACTTGTACAATATGCTGTTATCCTGCTTAAACTATTTCATTATTTTAATATTGAATTGTTTTAAATTGTTTCTAGATTTTATTTTTATGTTACCCTGAGATCCTATGATAAAGTGTGGGATATAAATATGTCCATAAATAAAATAAAAATAAAATAAGTAATACACACTAACAGTGCAGTGTGTTCCAATGAATTCAATAGGATTTTCTAAGTAGATTATATATTATACTACTATAAATGAGCTAACTGGACATGAATCCTGAGAGAAAGAGATTCAAACTGCAACTAGAATACTGGTTTATTAATTTATTCATTTTCTGGAAGCAACATCCAGCAAGCAACAGCCTATGACTTACAAAAAGTACATGCAAGCACTAATTATAATTTATTTTCTCTTGGATAAATGGTTAGTACTTGTCAATTCTTTCCTGTCTATAAAATAGGACACATGACAATCTGTGAATGACAGTATAAAAAATTCTTTCAGATCTTTTAAAATGTTTAAAATAGAGCCTTGGATGTGAAGAGCAGGTTCTTTACCAAGTAGAAATTTCCAAACTTGGAAGAGGTAACATATGCAAGACAAGACGGAGATGGCTCTCTCTTTAAGTTGAAGCGGTCAATAATAATCTTTGTTTGGGTCTTCAAGCCAGCCCTATCTGAGGGTTTCCTTGGTATGGTTTATTCAAAGGATGTTTACCACTCTTAGGCTGCAAGAGTGTGGTGGGCCCATGGTCAGCTAGGTGGGTTTCCATGGATGAACAAATGATTCAGACCCCAGTGTCCTAGTCCAGCACTCAAAGCACTACACAAAGTTGATTCTCACCAAGAGTACATGTGGCTATTTTCTGAAGCACTAAAGATGCTTCATATGCTTTACATCAACCTTGTAATGTTGGACAGTAATGTTGCTGTCCTTGTATTACAGCAGGAAGGGAACATCCAATGAGTCGGTAGTTATCTGCCAAAGGTTACCAAGTGAATGTATGGTCAAAAGCTGAAATTTGAAATAAGGCTTTCCTCATTCATAGCTTCCTTTCTTAAACTGTTGGGTTACACTGACTATCTCTCTGATTTACACTGGAAAGTCTAATCTTGTTACTCTAATTCTGTTTATTGATTGAGCCTTGCCTTAAATCAAATCATCCAAACTGCTGATCTGACAGAAATGAGAGGGCAGGTGCAGTTGTTCTGACCTACTCCCTCTATACTTCCCAGATCTCATAAAGGGGACAAGATCTCCTGGCTCTTTACATTTTGATCAATAGCAGCTGAAGGGCATGGGGGATTTGGATTAGGATTAAGGGAGGGTCAACACTTTCTTCTTGCATAATTTTCTCTGTAAAATCTTTCCTTACTCCATTACAGGAAACTTATGGGTACACACATTTTCCCTTATGGGACGAACTGCAGCTTTTCTCTGGAAATAGGGAACATGGACTCCAAGGCTATTGGCCAACATTTAAAGAAATAGGAAATCTGATCATGAATCTCCTATTATCTCATCCACTTTGGTCCCCACTGGATAAAACGTGTGTTTGAGTTACAGTGTTTCAGACTGCAGATGGGAAACCACATGACTCAACAGTTCTCTTCAGGAAAGCAAACAAATGACCTATGGCGTTTCTCCAGCTTTCTGATGTAGGGGATCAGCAATTCCCCCCCCCCAATGTGCCAGGGATGAGTTTTCTACTTGTGCCCATTGGTTATAATTATTTCTTTCTTGGAAACTCTCAGGTCATTTCCACAAGATGGGGCTGTGCCGCTTCTAGGACAGGATGGCAGCGTTTGGCTGGCCGTGCTTCTGCACTACATCGTCACCAGCCCTCTGCCATCCATCCCCAAGTGTCATGCTCATGCAGTTTTGCACTTGTGTTCACAGAGTGCTCCCATTACTTCCGGCTGTAGGGATGCCGTGAAAGCACAAGGGTGATGCTTCCTTCCGTAGCACAGCAATGGAAAGTGCCCAGCTGCAGTGCGGAAGGAAGAGGTGGCGACATTGCGCTTCCCTCCACGTGGAGCAAGCAGGTGCGGAGGGGAGCGTTGCTGATGCACTCCCTTCTGGACCCGGGATTCTAGCACAATGACACGGAAGAGGATCGCTGTGCAGAAATGGTCTCAGCGAACCAGCAGCTGATGTCTTGTGGCCTGAAACCAGTCCAGGGACCACCACCTTGAGTAGCACTGTTACAGACACAGAGATGTTGGGCAGTCAGTATCAAACTTTTTGATATTTCTTCTTGGAGATTAGATAGATAGATAGATAGATAGATTGATTGATTGATTGATTGATTGATTGATTGATTTAAATTAACTTAGGACATCCAAGCAAGAGGACACACCTTTGAAACTGAAAGGAAAAGATTTCAGGTGCAGCTTCCATTAGCAGACAGTCCTCTCCTTTTCCAAGTATGAGCCTTGGGAGTTTTTGTGCGCCTTTTTAATTTTCGTTTTGAACGGCTGAGACTTCACCTCAGTCTGGGGTGACAGAGCCAACATTCAAGTTTATTATCCCAGGGAAAACCAGGCCCCTATCATGTTAAGTTGGACTGGTGTTTTTGGATGCTGATGATCTATCATCATTCAAGAAGAGAGAAGGGGAGAGACCCAATGCCTGTCAGTGGGCAAAGGGATTATTTCAAGCCTCTCCTTAGGGCAAAACGTCAAGGCGTTTTAGGCAAGCTCAGGTGTTCCCTCGACGCCAAGCCCCAACCGTAGCCATTTCCGCACGAGACTGTTACAGCGCGATGATTCCACTTGCAACGTCCTCTGGAATCCTGGGGTTTGCAGTTTCGGGAGGGGCCGAGGGGCCCCTCCCGAAACTGCAAACCCCAGGATTCCAGAGGACGTTGCAAGTGGAATCATCGCGCTGTAACAGTGTGGTGCGGAAATGGCCCGGGTTTAACGGCACCCCTCCCCTCCCTCCGCCCGGGTGGCGAGCTTTCCAGGCGCCGCTCAAGCGACCTCTGTCGGGCTCTGGCTGCCTCAGCCGGCGGCCCGACACCGCCTCCTCCTCCTCCTCCCCCCATTCCCACACCCTCCTGCCCCGGGGGTTGTTTAGGCTCCTCCTGTCCCCGGCAAGCGGGGGGTGTGTTTGCGTGTGTGGGTGCCGGGGGGCGGGCAAAAGAGAAACAACCCCCCCACTCCCCCTAAGGGAAGGGAGGGAGGGGGGAAAGGGAAGAGGAAAGACGAAAACCCTGCCCCGAGTGTTCTCTCTAAGGCTGCAGCAGATGGAGCCAGAAGGACAGAGCGAGCGCAGCGGCCGCCGGAGGCAGCTGTGAGGGGAGCCGAGGGGAGGAAGGAGAAGCGGGGCTCCGCGGAGCGAGCGAGCGAGCGAGCGAAGAGCCCGAGCGAAACTTTTCCCTCTCCCGCCACGCCGCTGGCGGGACTCGCGCCTCCGTCGGGCCGGGCAGCTGAGAGGGGAGCTCGAGAGCGGGACGGTGCTGGACATGAGCGAGTCGCGGCGGGCGGCGGGCAAGGAGCGGGGGCAGCCGCCGCCGGCTCTTCCTCGCCGCCCGAGGGTCCCGAGAAGAAGCGGAAAGGCAGGAAGGGCGGCAAAGGGGGAGCCGGGCGGAAAGACGCCCCTCAGGAGGAGAGCGGGCCAGGTAAGCCTCCGGAGTTTTTGCGGCGCTGGAAGCGAGAGGGCGCGCCTCGGCCCCTGCAGGGCGAGAGCACACAGGTGGTGGCCTCGGCGGCGGGGAGTCCCTCCGTCCCGGGTGGGAACCGCCAAGGCACCTCAGGAGGGGCCGTGCGGTCGCTCTGGCTGCCGCCGCCTCCCCGGACAAGCCCCGGGGCGGGAGAGGAGCGGGGCGAGCGAGTTTGGGTCTCCCTCGAACAGCCAGCTGGCGAAGGTCCCGCCGCCTCGGTTTGCTCTCCCTACCCCGTTATGTTGCTTCCACGCAGAGAGCCGCCTCTCCCCAAGTCACAGTCCACCACGGGGGTGCATCTGCGACTGCGAAGTCAGCAGCTCTCCTGGAGTGGCCTGCCGGGGGGCCAGGAAACTCCGCACCTGATCAGAAATCCAGGGAAGGCAGCGAAGGGGCCAACGTCTTTCCCTCTCCACTTGGCACCGGTCGAGACCGGTGAGCCGCTGAACCAAGTTCTCCCTTGTGTACCGTGGTAGTTTGCTGCTTGGTAAAGGGTTGTCTGTCTTTCCCCTTGAGACAAGTTTTTTTCTCCTGCTGACTGTGGGATGATGGTTGAAGAGAAAGAGTGCCTGCTCCCCCTCCTTCCATCAGTTCTAGTCTTTTCCTATACCTCTGAGCCCACAAGTATAAATGGACTTACTAAGGAGTCCTGTTGCTCTTAGTAGAATTTACTTTTGATCAAACACGCCTAGGATCCTACTAGACAAGGACGCATAAAGCAGGGAATGTTTGCTCACTCTTCAACATCTTTCAAGTAGCTGCTGAATATACTCACTTTAATTCATAATGGGATTCATGATCCATAACATTCTTTGGCCTGCCTGCCCGATTCGCAGTCCTGTAGATAAATGGTGAATTTATCGTATCTCTAGCCTATCCTGGCTAGGAGGTCATGGCCACACACAGGTGAGGTTCTCATTTGGTCTTTAAAAAAACAAACTCCGGCCAGAAGATGTTGTTTGCCCCAAGGCTACCCCACGGTTTTGTAACAAAGTGGGGATTTTAAGCCAGGCATCACACTGACCCCCCTGCAATTTACATAGCTCACTTGATAAAGTGGGGATTCCAGTGTTTATTAGTGATTACAGGTGTAGAGTCACAGGCACTTGTTTGGTATAGATTAACAGAGTTATACAAAGGTGTGGATTGCGTTTACATGACATTCATGCCAGTCAGTGTAGGTAGAATTTTGTTGTTGTTGAGGTTTAGATGCTAACAATCACAGACAAGTATGAAATTATGAAGTTTTTTGTTAATAACTGATCAGCATAAAAAAGAAGGGTATGGTTCTATATATGTAACATAGAAGCTATTTTTTGCATTTTTATGTGTGTTTTTGTGATAGTATCTGCATCCTAGGAGTATCTTCTGGTGGGATTATTTTTCTCTAGTCCCTAAGGTGCACTTAATATTGATAAAGGTGCTGCATGTTGCTCCAGGAAGGTACATATTTTTGAGCTGTTTTGTTTTCTGTATAGAAGAAATTATTCTAAATTGAACACTGCCTCTTTCATACCCGTTTGCTTCAGATGCTTGCACTGGGATTTAAAACTGAACTCTTGCTGAGGGAGTGCAAATGCTACATTGGTTGGACTGTTCCAGAAGTAGTTCCAGCTGCAAAACACCTGTAGCTTGCTACTGCAAGCACTGTTAGTTTTATCAGCTGTTACCCGAACAAATAAGTGTTTGGATGAGGGGATAGCACTTTTCAAGTTGTGTGGCTCCCAGATAAATTATGGTGCCAGAAAAAAAAAAGCAGCCACATTATTTCCTTGTAATTCTGCTCCATTGATTTCAGTGGGATTTATGTCAAGTAAGTATGTGAAAGAATTTTATCATTTCCGATGAGATACAAGATGAGTAATTTTAAAACTTGCAAAGTTACTGAACAACCCTCTGCATATTTATTCAGAAGAAAGTCCGGTGGGATACAAAAAGATTTACTCTTAGGTAAGCATTCACAGGATTCAGGCTTAGTCTGACAGACCTGGTGTAGTGATTAAGAATGCAGGCAGGGGAATTCCCTGGATTAAATCTAACATCAGCCATGAAGTCACTTTAGGCAAACTGTTTTCTCAGCCTTAGCTTCTCATCTGCATATAGAGACAACGCTACCGACCTATTATCCAGGGCTGTTGTAAGTAATATGGAGGTAATTATGAACACTTCAAACACTTGAAGTGTGTTATATGAATATTAAATATTATTTTTGTGTTGCTTACTGTGGCCACTGGGGTCTCTTCCAACTCTATGATTCTATGTTTCTGTGAGGCCAGAGCAGCAGTTAACAGAGATATCGAACAAACTGCTACTTTCTCAGCTTCATATGCTTGTATCCTAAACATAGTTGGCAAGGAAGTCTGCTGGAGAAAAGTTTTCTGTCCTTTATCTTTCTGAAGTTACCTGTGCTTCCCCCATCCCAAGCTTTCCGAGAAAATGAGTACTGAAACTTCCTGAACCACATGGGATGAGACTCAGGAGACTGCCAGGGACAAGAGGAAAAAGGAAACTTTTTTCCCAAATTTCATATGCTAGGATTCAAGCCTGAGTGATTAGACTCCTCACCGTAGCTGTTTCCCATTTCACTTTATTCTGGAGGACCTATTCTGTCCCTAAAGACAGTGGTTTGGGAGCATAATTGGCTAAAAGGGGGAGGGACTATTTTCTTTCCTGGAAGGAAATTCATCAAAACTCTCCATTTGTGAACTTGCTTAAGTAACCTCTCTTAGGATCCAAGTCATAGGATTAGAGTTAGACAAAGGGCCTTTCCACACTACACTGTTAAAGTGCCATTATTCCACTTTCAACATCCTGTGGAACCCTGAGGCTTGCAGTTTAGGGAGGAACATTTAGAATTCTCAACCAGAGAACTCTTGGCCTCAGTGAACTACAAAACCCAGAATTCCACAGGAAGTTGAAAGTGGGATGATAGCAGTATAACAGTATAGTGCAGAAAGGTTCTAAGATTTTACCAGCCAATCGTATATGTGCCTTCTCAGAAATAAGTCAATGTATGTTCAGTAGGACCTGATTCCAGGTAGGTATTGGCAGCTTCTTTTGGGAGAGTATGCAACTAAGTATAATCTTGACTTTAATTCTTTTTTAAATTAGCAAGGGTAATTGGAATATTTGTTTCCATTGACAAATAGCAAAGTTTCAAAGTCCCACAATACAAATGTTGTAAAGCCTGCTAAGCTGGAAAATTGATGGGAACTATGTATGTTCAGAGTTATATTTCATAACTGCTGTGGTGGTCCTACTTACTCCTACTTACACGTCTGGAAAAACTCTAGCCTTGAGCATTAGTTTTCATGATGAATATTGGAAGTGAACAAAAGATTATATAACAGAACAAAGGGCCATGATGACTTGTAACAAAATTTAGGTCTGTGAAATGAATATCATTTAATTTAGAAATCCTATATAATTTGTGTGCACCTTGCTTACAAGTACAGTCTCCATTCTGTGTGAATTCCTGCTGCGAATGAATCCCAGCTCTAAGCCATGTTCAGCCAGCTGTCATCCACTGTCAATGAATGGTCTAATTTTTTTAAAAAAATCTTATTTTTGTCTCTTACCTCAGAAGAACCCCACTGAACTTGCTTCATGTGAATATTGAACTGGTAGACTTCATCATCTTTTTGGGTGATTTGGGACAGAGAGTCAGCGTTAGAAAGAGTGCAGTTAGGTTGCCTACATGACTATAAGAGAAACTTGGAGAAAACTTCAAATTTTAAAATGTAGTTCTCCTTTTAGGGACAGCTTTTAAAAAGAGCGTTGTAAAATACTGCCCTCCCCTGTTGTTTTCTCAAACTGTTCATATTAATAATGTCAAAATTGCAAAAGCACTAGGCAAGAAGGGAATTCGCAGGAACAAGTAAATTTTAGTGCTGAAAATAACCTGTTACTAAAATCTCATTTATTTTGATAATACAATATATTAATAATTTTTACATTGTATAGCGATAACAGTAGTGTTATCCTTCTGTATTAAAAGTAGACTTTTGGTCTGACAGATAATATTGTAAATTACAGGTATTAGGTATTTTGGCTCCAATTTCAGCTGATGGCAGTAGATATTGTAATAACTACCATTACAGGTACTTATCATATAGAAAGAAATTTCTGAAATCTGCTTATAACTCCATGCTCTGTGTTTTCAAAACGTGCGAGGCATTAGAGCAGGGCTGGGTAACTGTGTCCCACCAGGTGTTCCAAAACTGCTGCTCCCACAATCCCTGATTGTTAGGGCAGATGGAAACTGCAATCCAAAAACCATCTGGAGGGACCATATTTACCCCTTCCTTACAGTAGAAAATTGACGTTTTGTAAAACAAACTGGGTTCTGTTTGGGATATTATGTAGATGCTGAGTGGAGTAAAAGAGCTGTTAGGCCATCACACAAAAAGGTCAACTATACCCAGAATTAAGTGGGGCAAATTGGATGTATATGTCTTGTAGGGTCATATCCACATTCTTTTTTCTTTTTTAAGTCATAATATACAATAGTTAATTATGTTCTAGGCAGCTGAAAAGTTAATTAACATGGTCTAAGTTGTATCTGAGTTGCTTTTAAAAAGAAATGTTCATTTTAATCCAGAACTTGCATGGCTCAATGCATTCAACTGCTTAACTTTTTTTATCCTGTGCCTGTTTTAACTATAAACCTATTTTCTCTTCTTTTGAGGAAGAGGGAAAGATTAAGTATCATTAAATATGACACTCCAGTTGCAATGCCTGATATTCCAATAAACCGAACTGGAGAAATCAGACATAGCTGGACCAGATTGTAGGCTGCAGTTGCACAGTACAAAATAATACTTTCAAATAGTATGTTTGAAGTTGTATATCTGCTTTATCTGTTTGGACTTCTGATGTTTTTTGATAGATACTGTCACCTCGATGGACCATTTATACTTGTGCAAAAGATTCCACATGGGTGGCAGAATATTTCTCCTCGACACTTCCATCCCAACTCACATAATACTGCAAGCAGTGTGCATTACTGTATTTGGTACATGTGTCTGTATGAGAGAGAAGAGATCTGCTATATTAGAAAAAGGGTAGAGCAAAATGTGTGTTAATGCTTTGAAGAAGACCAAGTTCCACACAGTTCTCTTTCACGGTTGATCAGCAAACAAGTCATGTGAATCCATCTGTAGTACTTCTATAAAAAATTAACTTCTATAAAAAATTAAGTTGATGGTTAATAAAACCATTTTTAGCAGCCCTTGGAATTGGTTGTGGCTTTTTAAAGGTAAGGGCCACAATTTCAAACTCAGTGAACTCATGAAATATGTCAACTGCTAATTACTTACATTGCAATTTTTTTTTTGAGGGAATAGCCACAATAGTCTTGTATCATCTTAAAGGTATGTAGCAGTCTTAAGATTAGTAAATTTTAGCAAAACAAGTTTAATTTGTTAAAGACTAACACGTAAAACATGTTGGTGTTTAAGGTGCCACAAAGTTTTTGGCTGTTTTGCTATGCTCTTGTCATTGTTTGAAAAGTCTTGCTCTTACACTTAACTTGTTCTTCTTCAGATAAGAGTGCATGTGTAAAGGGCACAGTCCAAGGGTTCAGGGTAAAATTTCTAAGGCACAGTTGTGATGTTGCTTTGAGTGATCCCTCAGTTCTAGAGGGCCTATCTTATGTGGTTCTCAACCTGTGGGTCCCCAGATGTTTGTGGACTTCAGCTCCCAGAAGCCCCAGCCACTATGGTCAATGCTCAAGGCTTCTGGGAGCTGAAGTCCAAAAACATCTGGGGACCCACAGGTTGAGAACCACTGCTGGTGAAGGTTTCTTCTTCCCACTGAAAAATGATTCCGCTGAAGGGACATAACACTCACACATTACAGCAGTTCTTGGTTGTGTACCTTGACACTATATGAAAAGGCAGGGCTTTGAGTTTCTTTTTGTTTCAGACAGTGTAATGTAGGTAACTGTATAGTCCATGTAGTACTGCCAGTTCATGGGGTATCCTCATGGTCTTTTACTTCTTAATTTGCTTTCTTAACCATTCTCTTATGGTCTGTAAAACAGGTTGTATATTTCTTTTAATTCCTTTTTATTTGTCCACTTATTTATTTTTGCTCATGGAATTAACATCCACTTCCTTAACAATTTACCTGCTAGTGAAAGAAGGCTTTGAGTTCCCCAGTGACTTAATGGGAATATTAATTTGGTCTTCCATTACCATAGATCTATTTGCCTTTCTTCTCTCTCTTTTTTTAACTGAGAAGAACGTTCAAGTTCTAGGTATCTAATGTTTGTATACGAATGGAAGTAGAGTTGTGCCATAGTCAAATAGTATGCTAATTGCTGCAACATATTAGTACAGCTAAGAATGAAACACTGTTTGATGCTGTGGTGTGCCTAGGGGACAAGGTTGTGCTGAGCCACAGTTGTTACAGAAAGATTTCAGTAGAACATTGGTTTACTTCTGTTAATCTTGTACTTCTCAGATTAAGTGCTAGATGCTAAGTAAAGTGGCACTGGATGACATAGAAAATAATTATGGCTTTGTGAGAGAATAGATATATTTGTATAGAGATTTTGTTTAATCTAGTATGGATGTAAATCCAGAGAAGATTTAAGAAGAAATATCTTTCTATATTATTAGGAGTAAACTGAGATAAATGCCAGTCTCTAATATGAAGAACTGTGGGGTCTGGGATTGTTGTTGTATTCCACATTGCTAATACTTTCTTGCTTTTCAAATGTTCTTGAACAAATGGATTTTGCTTGGTTGTTTTTCAAATCCGGAACAGTAAGTACAGGTGGTGGAAAATCTGAGTTTGGGATGGCAAATGCCTAGAAGCTGACTCCTTCTCTCCAAATGATATCATCAAACTGCTACATTAATCATGTTTGTAAATAAGCTGAACTTTTTTTTTTAAGTATGGCGGTCAGTTGAGATTCATAATGACTATGGTTCTAGAACTGTTTCTTCCAGCAGAATCCCATTTGTATGAAATGAAAATTTTCCAGAGCAAAATAGTTTGGACATTTTGGCCTGATTTGTGACATTAAGATGTATCTTTGACTCTCAAGCAACCTCCTTTACTTCTTCCTTCCAGCCCTGGGCTAAACTGTTCTGAAAGTCAGAAATAATCCTCATCACCCTCTGCCTATCCCACCATTCCTGTGTTATGAAATCTTATGGCAAAGGGATCTGCCTTTATTACTTCAGCCCCCCACGACCATCTGTGGGACAGGAAAGAGCAACTTCCTCATCAGAGTACGAGGATGGCTGTGGCCTAGGGAGGACAATCTCAGGTAGAATAGAAGGTCTGGCAACTTTCCTCTTAACTGCTACTCCTCCAACTTCACCCCAGCTGATCTATGCAGCACGTCTCCTCTTGGTTGCAGTGGAGCCAGGAGCCTGGTGCTAACTTAAGTTCCAGGCTCTTGGCTCCTTTGCAACAGTGTGAAGGATGGCTCAAGTCTCCAGTTGCTACATCTAAGTCAGCTGCACTTGCAGAAGTGCAGATGAATGGAACACTGCATTTGGGATCCCAGTCCAGTTCCTATATCACAAACAGCCAGAAACCTTGCAGTCCCATCAACAGAAGTGAAGTCTCATCAACAGAGGAAAACCTAGGTTTCTGCCATCTTGTGAAGAGATGAGTGAGGAGATGCAAGAGTGGGAATAGATTGGGTGAGAAGAGACCCCATCAGGCTCCAGCCTATATACAGCTCTGGATTCTGATGACAATTTGCATACGCAGTGGGAAGAATATTGCTGCGGAAGTGAGAACGCAACTGCATATAAAAGGCCTAGCTATGTAGTTCTGTAGGTTTTGACCATATACCTGTCCATTTGCGAGACTGCGATGAAGTTTGAGTCACCATTTCACTGGATGCTACAGGCTCTCAGTATAATTGCATTCTCTATAAAGTGCATTTATAAATAGTGCTGCAAGGGTCATCTCAAACTCCCCTTGAAAATAATAAAAATAAACTGAAGGGAGTCTGAAGGTGCTTGAAAGGGTGAAAATGAACTAAAGATTGAACCATTGTAAAACACGAGTTCATATGGAAAAATATTAAATGATTTTTGAGATCACTGATCATGGGAGATTCTATAGCCATTATTCTGAAGATGAAGAAACTCAAGACTAAATCCGTTTCCTAATCCCAACTAGAGCAGACCCATTCAGTCAATGAAATGTATATAACTGTTGACTTACCTAGTTTCATTTGATTCAGTGGATCTTCTCTAGTTCAGGCAAGCAACTGGATTTAGGCCTGTGAGTTTAGTTAATATTGGCAATGAGTACTGTCATGTGGAGTAATGGCAAGGAATATTTCAATTAGGGGAGAGAGACGGGAGGGAGAGATGACATTACGCATTCCTTTGTTAAACATTTTTTTTCTTGAATTCCTTATAGATACTAGGGTTTGAACAAGTCACCTTGTGTCCTGTTCAGGGAGAAAGGTGAGGTGAAATATAAGCAGACAGATAAAATAAGTAGTTGCAAAATTATGTGAATTTACACTTATAGCAGCATTGTTACCTGAGCTCAAGAACAATTGTTTCCCTTCTACCTGCATTACTAATTGTAAATGACAATTAAGTGAATATCCTTTCTCATCCCAGCAGCTTCTTGTCCTGTGCTTTCTTCCTATCCATCTTCTCACTTTTTCTTTCCCTTCTACACCCCTGCCTTCTCTGGACCACTTCCTCTTTCAACTTTGCTTAGTTGTCTATCCTTCTTTCTTCTAGTATCATAGTAACTTTTAGATTTATAGCCACTTAGGGCATAGCTCAGATTATACTGGATTGTCTATCCTCTCCATGACTTGCAGGTAGCCAAGCAAGTCACTACCAAATACTTCAGCACTAGCGCTGCCAGAAAACCCTGAGTGCATGGTTAGAGGAACCTGGAATCTACCAGATCCTGGACTTCATCAGCCTCAGCTAGCATGGCCAATGATGGGCAATAATAGAATTTGTAGCCCACAAAATTTGGGAGAGCTACATTTCAACAGCGGCCATAACTTGAACTGAGTACAAGCTGAAGCACCAGTAACATTGGCTCCACCCACTTTGGTAGATGCTAAGAAGATATAGTCAAGTGAGCTTTATAATCACCATCCCAGGGTGGCAGCAGCAGAAACTCTGTCAAAGTTCTGCATTTTTTACTCTTCTATTTCTCTCTCAGATTTGCCTGATCGTGGCCAGTGTGGCCATAACATAGCTCCTCACACCATCTTTTCCACACTCACTATTACACACTTCAGCCATTTTCACTTATGTCAACCTCTCCTCCACAATGTGAACAGGAACAGAAACTTGTTCCTCATCCTCTTGTTATTTACCCTGAATGTAGGTTATCTCCTTTGTGTGTAAAACCTCTTGGCTGCAGTTAGGAAGACTCCACCTCCTTGTTAACCATAGGCGCAAAGCTTTAATATCATGATGTGGCTTCTGTAACTTCATACAATACATGAAAGCTTCTCCAGAGGCTCTTTGAGAAATTCAGTGTTCTCTGACCAAGAAAGGAGCAGTTAGTTTCACATAGAACAGGAACAGCTAGGTTTTGAGAGAAGTTACTTTGCCTTTTATTGTTCTTTGTCCCTAGTCCTCACAAGGCCAATGAGGAGAGTGACCTCTGCCTGCATTGGAGTCTGTCAATACCATCCTAACTGACAACATTGCAGATAGAATGTAGGCCTGTGACATCATCACCATTTTTCTCCTGTATAATTTTTTAACATTTTTTGCCTGCTGAAGAGGCCAGTGAAGCTTTGAAAGCTTGCATAATGTTTTTATGCTTTTGAGTTGTCCCAAAACGGGTATCACTGCTTGTAGATTTTGAATTTTTTGTATTTTGTTAATGAAAATGCATCAGTCAGGATCTTTGCTGTTACAAAACACTCTATAGATATGTATAAGTATATACGTCAGCAGTGTGATGCGGCAGCCAAGAAAGCCAATGCAATTCTCGGCTGCATCAATAGGAGTATGGTGTCTAGATCAAGGGAGGTACTGGTACCACTCTACTCTGCTTTGGTTAGACCTCATCTTGAATACTGTGTCCAATTCTGGACACCCCAATTCAAGAAGGACATGGTCAAGCTGGAGCAAGTCCAGAGGAGGACGACCAAAATGGTGAGGGGCCTGGAAGCCTTGCCTATGAGGATAGACTTAAGAGAGCTGGGTATGTTTAGTCTGCAGAAGAGAAGGTTAAGAGGGGACATGATAGCCATGTTTAAATATCTGAAGGGATGCCATATAGAGGAGGGAGAGGGCTTGTTTACCGCTGGTCCAGAGACCAGGACAAGCAGCAATGGATTCAAGCTGCAGGAAAGGAGATTCCACCTGAACCTCAGGAAGAACTTCCTGACGGTCAGGGCTGTCCGGCAGTGGGATATTGTACCTAGGAGTGTGGTGGAATCTCCTTCTTTGGAGGTTTTTAAGCAAAGGCTGGGTGGCCATCTGTCGGGAGTACTTTGAAAGTGTTCCTGCATAGCAAGGGGTTGGACTGGATGGCCCGTGTGGTCTCTCCTAACTCTACATTTCTATGATTCCATGATTCTGTAAGACAGGAATACAGGGGAATCTAACTGATTGGCACTGTGTTGTATCCCCAAATCCACTTAGCCTCTATTCTTGTAATTTTTCAGTAGACTAATGCTAAGCAAGTATTAAGCCTCATAAATGTTAGACGAGGGATGACTCAACCATGATAACTACTGAGGAGACAGGCCTGTTTAAGATGATACAGGTTTGCCTAGTGAAAACAGAATGATAACAGAAATGTTGGAAAGAGGTTAATTGCACAAATATTGAAAATTGACTTTTAAAGTTAGAAGATACAGCTATACTCTTTAGAAATCTGGGGCTTGTTCCACATGAGAGAAGGTTTGTAATATATTTTTTTTACCGCAGTAACACCACATTGAGGTTTCCACATAAACGTCATACACTGTTACTGACTATAGTGAAAAACTGATATTCTACCTTACTATAGACAAATAGACTATTGAATTATTGATTCTGTTTTGATCTCTAAAAGCTGCTCTTACTATTTATTTGATAATGGAGATATTTCCTAGAATTATGTTATTATGGAGCATTAGGATGCAAAGAGCTAGGGAGGAGATAAGCTAAATAGGATCCTGGGGCCATGTGCAGCAACCCAAGGCTGTTTCTGCAGCTGCCATCCCTCCAAGGTTTTGGAAAATGTGTATTTTTAAAATATTATGCAGTGATGAGGGCTCTGCAGCCTATTTAAAAGGGGCATCACTACTCCTGGAGGCTTGCTATAGAGGCAGTTCACTTTTGTTTTTGGCAGTCTGAGAGAATTGGAGAAGGTCAATAGCCAAACAAAAAGCCACCTCTGCTGGAGGAGAAATTGATGCACAAAGTCTGGGAAGTGGCAGAGTAGTAACATGGCACCCCAGTGAGAGATATCCCACCTGTGACACTATAGTCAATATTTTCTGTTATCTCAGCAAGTCGTGGCACCTGTGAAATCACTGGGCTCTTTTATTGCAGGGATTAGCCCTGATTTTATACTAGGGTATTTAGATGCCCCAGAAGATCCACCATTGCTGTAATGAAAAAAAGGAATCAGGGCCAAGATAGATCGTATACATCCTTATAGATCTGAGTAATTTTCTGATGTCACATTTAATATCATACTGTTAGAAGCTATGTTCACATAACAAAATAACATTGCTAATAGTAATGCACACTTAAAACAAGGAAGTAGGATAGCCAAAGTGAATAGGAGGTAGATGGCAGAGCATTATTCGTATACACAGTTCTAATTGCATCTTTATAACTGTTGTAAGTTGAAACAGATGTAGTAAAATATAAAACAAATGCATACAATTTGCAACTACTGTGCTGGAAGTATCCAAAACAATGGTTCTAACAATCACCAGTTAGCAAAATTCCACTGGTGTCCCCTCCAACTGTCCGGGTATGGCATGGACAGCCCCCGTTAATCTTCTGTTGTCCCACTATTTTCAGCAACTTTTAAAATGTTCCAGATTCTCTTTCCTCCTCCCACTCTCTTCCCCTTTGTCCTCAGTTTATTTCAGTTGCTGCATATTGAATTCAAAGTGCAAAAGTAATGTGTGCTTAACTCAGCAGCGAGGGAGGGAAAAGAAGAGGAGATGAAATCTTGCCCTTCCTAGTGGGCTCAGGCAAAAGCCAACTGCTGCAGCCTTACCCAGCTTGTCTGTTCTTCCTCATTAATAATTTTTGCCATCTTGGCCAAACTCTGACATTGCTTGGCGACGTATATCTTGTCTTTCTTCTGTGAAATGTTGGAGGGTATGCAGGAGGGTTCAGTGGGCCATAAGCTGTTGAGTTTGTGATCTTCAGAGACGGAACAAATTCACAATTGCTCAGCAGTTGCATGTCTTTCTAGCTCTTCCACAGAACCTCTTTTTTTTGTGTGCTCCATTCTTAACATTAATGGCCTCGTTCAAATCCTTGGTTTCAGCTAGGATAGACCCACAGTCAGTGGGAACCTGTAAGTTAGCGCTTAAGTTCCATACATTCGCTATGGCTACTCTAGTTCGGTTTAAATTAAGCTGATACTGCAAAATAGGTTAGAGTTAGCCACTGATACATATATCTTCTGGAACCAAAAGGTGTGTCAAAAATGCACAATTGCAAAAGAACTTTGAGAAACTTCGGAGTGTGGTGGAATCTCCTTCTTTGGAGGTTTTTAAGCAGAGGCTGGATGGCCATCTGTCGAGAGTGCTTTGAGGGTGTTCCTGCATGGCAGGGAGTTGGACTGGATGGACCATGTGGTCTCTTCCAACTCTACATTTCTATGATTCTGTGTGTATCTCAGGTTTGTGTCTGACCAGTATGGTTACACATCTGAGCTTGAGGTGTTACAACAAATCACAGAAAATTATCATGATGCATTAGATAATTTTACCTCTCTGGGAATTTTTGGTCTTACAAGTACTTTTTAAACAAGTAGTACAGAACGGTTGTTTGTCAGCTTGCCCTTAGACCTGATTGTAATCTTGTATACCAACTACTATGTTGACCATGAAAGAGAGACAAGAGATTTCGGGGGCAAGATTATAGCCTCGTGTTTCTTACCACCTTCGTATCGTTTTGGTTGCAACCAACGGCTACACATTTCTTATTAAAGCCAAGAAAACCGAAGTGCCATTTTAGATAGAAAAAAATGTATCTAGCATAGAGAGGAAAAACGGTGAATTATGACAGCTAAAGGTAACTATATTTTGAAATAAGATATTGCTAGTTGTTATGAAGGACTGATATTTTGAACTGAATAACGAATATATCTCTTCATGATGTTTTTTCCTAATAAAAATATTTACATGAGCTTGGCATGCCTATTCTATATTGTTTAATGAAAAGAAGGAAAATAAACCACCTTAACCTGGATGTAATGCATGAATTACTTCAAATATGTTGTTAAAAATTTAAAGAGCAATTTGATAATTATTATTCCTCAAAGTATTTGAATACAATTATCTTGTGTGAACTAATTTCAGTCACTGCTCAACCATCTTTTGCCTGGAAATGGCAACAGCTACTCTATTATAGTCATTGGAATGCAAATAAAGGACATACCAGTACTGCTGCAGCCTAGTTGTACAGTCAACAGTATCTGTGTACAGAAAGATGGTCCTTATGCAACAGGCACAGAAACTATTCTGGAATTGAGCAAATATTGATAGGAGGGAGAGGGAGAGCATATTTTGCGTCTAGTGCAAAAAAAATTAAAGGTTGTTGCCTATGCAAGAATTTTAAAGCACGGATGACTAATAGTGCTTGCAGTCTAATATTTCATGCGTAGTTTCCTCTGGGCCTACTAAAAAAAAGAGGGAACTCATCAAATGTGAGAAATATTTTAATATTTGTGTAAGCTATATGTGGCCAACCTCTTTGAAAGATTTCCATACATCACTTTCAAGGAGATCACCTGACCACCACACACATCAGCAGACCTCTGTTGATAAGAACTGCTAGCCAAACAATTCCCAAATGAAGCCTTTTTTAGGGCGGTGGCGGGGGGTGGAACAGCTTTGTCCTCTAGCATTTTCAGACTCTAGTACCAGCTTGGCCCTTTGAAAGAATTAGATTCAGTTTCTTATGGCAGATGCTTACAACAAACAATAGCACTCCAAAGAAAGAAGTACTTGAGTGGTCTGGAAATACTATGAATTCTTAGCAAATTGTTGTACTGTTAATGTTCCAAAAGAAACAAGACTGAATGCAACCTTAACAGTGCTGATACCTTATCATGTTCCGCTAGGATACAAGAAGGCAAACTGAGTGTCCATAGTTTATATGAATCATTCAGGCTACACAAAAAACTGATGTATTTTTGTTTAATCCTAAGTTACTTTCTTTTACGATTGGCAGTACATTTCGTACTTTTATGAATCAGCTTGCTTATCCATTAAATTATGGTAACAAAAATTGCATGTAAATGAAGTCTGAACCCCTGCTTCATATTCCTCTTTCCAGTATAGTAAGAACTGTAAGAATTTAAATCAGGGCTTTTTTATTCATTCAACCTAATTGATTTTATATAAAGTATTAATTTACAAACCTGAGTATTCTTGCAATACTACCTGTTTGGGTCCAGTTGCCCTTTTTTTCTGTTAATAAAAACAAAGGTCCTCTCCGTATGGAATGTTTTGCATGTTGGTCTTGAGTTGTGTTAGTTTTTCAATAAATCTTTTTAGTGTTGCATAGAATTTTTGTTGTAATTATTTCTTGCTTTCTTCATAGCAGAAGATTGCCATTTCCTAAAGTGATCTGAAAACAAATACATATATAAGGAAAGAGTAGCAATAGAAGTCTTATATATCACTGCCTTTGTGCATGCTTTGATTCCTGTGGGAATATCTTGTTTATAAATAAATAAATTCTTGTATTTTTCTGCAGTGCATGTTTCCCATTCCCCTCTAGAGCTCCTCATAGCATTCACTTCCCTCTGACCCCGGCACCCCCAGGGGGAGAAAAAAGACAGGGTAAAGGGCTTATGGTACTTTCCCCTCAGACAGAAAAGAGTGGAGCATTGAGTTCAGGCATTCTGGCTGCTTCCAGTTGCCCTCTTGAGAAAGGAGATTCCTCCCAGAGGGGAGGGGTAGACCAATCAGCCGCTATTACACAGTAGAATGTGCAGCCACATGGCAGAGAGGACATGTCTCCAGCCATAGAAGTGGCTTTCCTCACCCAAAGGAAAAAACATCTGTTTTAAACACAGGTCTCACAAGCCTGGCGTGAGGAATGCAAGGGAATGGGAGGAGGAGAACGGAAGGGAAGGCGAGCAGTGCCGCACAGATAATCAAATTTGTGACAATCAGATGCACGAATGCAGAGGGAGGGCTGTATAACTCTTCTTCTAAGCATGAGTTAATCTACAATTTCCACTATTTATATCTTCTTTCTGTAAGAATAATATGAAAATTATGTTTGTGAATCATCAAAGTGCAAACCACTTCACAGACTCTCAAGGTAGCCTGTGACTCCAGACAGCTAAGCAGGAAAAAATTAGGGAAAAGTTGTTTTCTTCTACAGGTTAGAAATGAACAATTGAAGTGCAAACCAATGTTCATCTGCACAACAGACCAAAGAGTCACATTTTCAACTGAAAATGTAAGCCAGAAGTGACCATAAATCAATTCTGGTTTAACTTTCCCAGTAACTAGATAGGCGTTTGGCTAGTTTTTGGCACTGAAAGTAAGTTTTTAAGCCTTAGGGGATGAGTTGGTTTGAACTGTATGACACTACTCCATGTAGCATTTTGTAGGATTTTATTTTATTTTACCAAATAATAAAAACAGCTGGAGGAAATTCAAGGGCTTGGGGGACTTGAGGGGGTTATATGGGGCTGCAAAAAAGAAACTGGGGCCACAAATATCCTTTGGGGCACACTTTCCTCACCTCTGGAAGAAAAGGTTCTTTCAGTAGATGGGCTGGTTAACATGTTTTGTGGGCTTTTTTTGCAGAATTGCATTACCAGTTAAGTTATAGGATCAGGTTTCTTATTGAAAAGTGACTCTCAAGCTCTAAGTGACTTCACTGATTTTTCTAATGGGAGGGTGGCATGTCTGCCTTCTCTGTTAGATAGAGCTGGTTTTTAAGATTTGGCCCAGTGCATTGTCATTGAACATTGACTGCCATTGCCAGGCATGTACAAGAGTACAAATGCTAAGCATCACCTGAGCTGAGAGGACAAGAAACAGATTGGCAGTTGGACTCCTGATAGAAACAATTCATGTAGCACAAAACGGAGTTTTTAATAAGTAAGACCTCTAGAGAATAGAGATAGCCAGATTGCAAGTGAAGAAGTGCTATCACGTAATCTTTTAATGCAGCAACTCCCCTGGCACCTCTTTCTGGCCACCAGAGGGTGCTCCAAGAGCAGCACATAACAAAACATGAGATATTTGTTGCTTTTTCTATATTCCTCTGAAAAAAGAATAAAGGCCAGCTTTCATATGTTCCATACTGCATGCCCCAGGTATTTGAAATTAAATAGTTCATAATCTACCAATGCCTGTCAGATGTCATGTTCTAGATGTAACATTTGCCCAGGAATAGATTTCAGAATACTCTTTTTCCCCTCTGTGCTATACTGTTTTATGTTACGATCTTCCAACTTTATCCCACTATAGTTTAGTTGTCAGATCTTACTCAGATCTCTAGCTTGAGGGGATTGTGAAATGCTTGGATAATTGTCCTTGTTAACACTGTAGGGAAAGATACTTTCTCTTAACTGCAATTTTTAGCTATCAAGGATTGGAAAAAGCATTGTCCTTAGTTCAAAATGGATTTTTAATTTTTTTTTTTTACCATAGTTAAAGCTATAGTACTATAGCGTTACATTATTTTTACCATGGTTAAAACCATCAAGTTTGTGGCTAGTTCACATGTTTAAAACACAGAAAGAAAAATGTTTAAGGCAGTCACTTAATAAAGGAACTTTGAACTTATTAGGCTATGGGTTTTTCAAAAACGAACACAAAAGAAAACTTGGTGCTATAAGAGTGTGACCATAAATTATTAGAGCAGTTTATATACCATTATGTAGAATTGCTAAAGAGTTTGTGCTAGATACCATAGATTTTTTTTTAATTCTTTCTTTCTTTCTGTTTTGGAAAGCATTAGCTCTCTACATAAGGAAGTGGCTAAGCAAACATTTTTAAACCATTACTGTATACAACTACAGGATTTTGGTCTTCATCACGTTGCCAAGACATGCCAAGCTTTTCAGCTCACAGTGACAATAAGAAGGCAGCTGCTGCCATTAGACAGCTGTTGAACTTTAGAGCTAGCCTTCTTTCCTCGATTTTTTTTTTAAGAAGACTATGGAGTTCCTTAGTTTTATATGTGCTTTATGACTGCATCGGAAAAGATTATTAAAAATCAACTTAGAAAAGCAGCCTTTTAAATGGATAGGTAGTTCAGTAGATATCAATGTGTGCGTTTGTGTATGTATATGTATGTACTCACTTTCTCACATGCACACAGATGCATAGGCAGAGAAATGCAGGTCTCAGCATGCATTCTGATCCGATCTCATGCAATATGATTATGGAATAAGTTCATTGCAAGGTCAATGGGATGTTCATGAACATGCTGTCTTTCATCCTTTTTCTTTTGCTTATCCTCTGGTATTTGTGTTTACTTTGTATGCCTGTTAAGAAGAAAGGACTATAGGGAATACTGTGACTGAAATCAGTTTTCCTTTCTCCTTGTCTTGGTCTCTGCAGGAATGGGAAACTTAGTATGTTCTGTGTTTTGCATAATTCTCAGTCTTAAGGTTGCTTAGGTTTGCCAGGAGCTGTCACGTTCCCTGTATTTCTGAAACATTTTTGTCTGCAGCCGTTAGATTTCTGGCGGACTGGTTAGGTTGATCCTTCCCCCTTATAGACTTAGCACAATTCTCTAAGGCAGAAGCATAGCAGAAGCTTTCAGTCAGCCAATTTGTGGGTATGGACATGTGGGTGCACATGTGCGTGCATGCATGCATGTCCACACTTACACACACACTGTTAATCAAAGTGGTTTTTAAAAATCTCAGTCCCAATATCAGATGCTTCTAGTGTTTGAAAGGCAGAATGTCCAGCAATGGCATTTTCTACTAGCATATTTAGGTATGCTTGGGTAAGTGAGTGTGCATATTTGATATTACATTTCACTATGCTTGTGTAGTGCTGGCTAGTGCAGCTATCTCAAGCGGCCTTATGCTTTACCTTCTGCTTGACATTCAAACAGGTTTGGAATCACCTCAGTTTTGAGTTACTTTAAACACATAACATTTGAGGTGTCAGAAACTCAACCTTGCTCTTATTATTTGGACTGTACTGAGGCCCAAGTGCTGTATATTCTTGGGTTGAATGGAATGTAAAACAAATAATATTGTTTGCTTTGAGTGTGTGTTCTAATATCCAGGAGACATTGCCCAAAACTGCATCTGTGAATGAATTAGATGCTTGTACAGGGGCCTGCAAATTTTATAAATCTCTAGACTTCAGGACCCTGGTATATGTATCTTTCCCTCTCTCCACATGGGTGATTTGTGTAGGTGCACTCGGTGCTCTAGTGTGGACAGAACACTAGAATGCATCTAGGTGAGCTTTGGGTTTATGGTCTCCCCATCTTTTGGCATGAGTTGGAAGCAGAAATTGGAAACTTCTGCTTCCATTTTAGGTTAAGTGCAGTTTTGTGTGTTAAATGAACTGTACACAGGCAATAAGTTTAACAGTGGCTTGTACAAACATACCAATTTTATCAACTGTAGTTTGGAGTTGGCCATTTTCAACTACTGTATTTGCCAGCATATAAGATGCAACTGTGTGTAAGATTTACCACCCCGTTTATATACTGGCAAATGACGCACTGGCGTATAAGATGCACCCCATTTTCAACACTATTTTTCAGGGGGAAAAGTGAGGCTTATACGCCAGCAAATATAGTATCTGTTAAGAGTCAATCTAGTCTGTCTAGGTTCTGATAACATGACAAGCTGCAGTCCATCCCTTATTAAAGAAGTTTCTCGATTCCTCATGGTGGTGCTGAGGAAAAATGTGGGAGCATGTGAGCCCAAGTGTTGCCTTGTCACCTTCTCATGATGCTGTGGTTCTCAAACAGTGTGGTGGGACCCTAAGTGGGGGGTGCAAACAAATTCAGCTTGCAAGTGCAGCAGATGAGGAAAAGAAGAGCAAGCCTGTGTTTGTGTGCCTGGTCTCTGTAAAAGAGCAGCACAAAGCATCCTGTTACTCCTTCTTCCAGCCTCAGACATAGAAGAATCTGATTCCCCTTTTTATGCTTTTCCCACTCAGCTTCTCCAAACATTCCATCTTCGGTGTAGCCGGTGCACACCCCTTAACAACCGTGAGGCAGTTTCTCAAATGGTGCAGGAGGGAAGCGAAGAGAGGAGGCAGAGAGCTGAAGAACTCAGCATTAAGGTGGAGGGCATGTGTGGCATGAAGGCCCTGTGTGTGACAGAGGATAAATAGGACATGGTGGGGCATGATGTGGAGCGAGGGGCGCAACATCTGCATGTAGGGGTCACAGGGATAAAAGTGGACTGCTGAGCTCCTCAATCAGAGACTCCCATTGTTGAAAAAAAAAAGAGGCTACAATTGTCCATTTTAAGCTTCATTTTGGACCCCCAGACTTTCTTGGGTCCAAATTAGGAAGTAACATAATAGTCATTGTCAGTTTTGAAGAAAAGAGTGAGTGCAGACCATGGAGGCTGAAGGGGTGGGAAAAGGTGGGGGTATGAAATATGTTCAAGTTCTCATCTCAGTGCTTCGGCCATGGCTTCGGGTCCCCACATTTTGGACGGGTTAAGGGAGCCAACACCACAGCTTAATACAGTGGTGGTCACCTGCATAACCACTCCCCTCAACCAGAGACAACCTTGTGGTTATTTTATAGAAATGGTTGCATTCCATGGTGCTCTGAGGATAAAACTTCGGCTTTTAGAAAGTCAAGATTCAGAAGTGGAGCCAGCAGATATTTCAGGCATTGGTTCTCATTAGAGAAATAAGCCTGAATTGTGCTATTCCCTGCTTCCTTCCCATCCCTTTTCATTTGTATTTTATGTTGATTATAAGCCTGAGGGTAGGGATAGTCAAATTAATTCCCTATAGGCAGCTTTTTGGAGACTTTTTTTTTGTGAAAAGGCAGAGTATAGATGCTTTAAAAAGTTAAATAATATCTTGTTTTCAATTTGCTTTATTTGCCAAGATAGAGCAGGATATAATTTAAGATCAAAATTAACCATTATTATTTATCCATGGTTTGTATGACATTTACTGTGTTTGATTAAGAGGTCAGTGTGATGCTCTTTAATAATGTTACGAAGTGTAACTAAATATCTAGATTTATTGCTGTTCCTTAAGTACAGCTAGATATTTTTCTTTAAAAATAAGGTTTCTGAACAGAAGTGCTGAGGTCTTGATACAGTTTAAAGCTTTTATTTAAAAAGAGGGGTTAATAGTTTCTGTTCTGTTGCATCCTCCCCACTTTCCCAGCTCGCAAAAACTAAGTTAAATACATAGAATTCAGCAGATTGCACCTATCTCAGGAGTACCTGTAGTTATTTTTTTTCCCCAAAGCGTACATGCACATACCAAAGAGTAGTATTGCGTGCTAATGGAAGTATTTATATTAATTGTGTTTTAACTTTTCTATTCTTTGAGTTTTAACTATGTTTTTAATTGTAAGCCGCTTTGAGTCCCAGTCTGGGAAAAAAGAAGGATATAAATAAAGATGATGATGATAATGATTTAAGTACTGTGTTATAGATATATTGCCTCTCTGTCTGTTGCAAAAGATATAACCCCTTCCCACCCAGGCTGGTCCTCATCATAGGTGTTGGTTCCTACATTTGACACCTGCATATCTGATTCTGAATTGATCAAAGCCTGCTCTTTCCAGGCCAGGTTTAGACATGACGTGCTAAGTTCAACAATGCAAATCAGCTCAGAGGATAAGTTCCCCAGCAATCTACAAGTTGTCAGGTGCAAGTGAAAATGACAAGGGAAACTATTGAGTTGCCCTCCTATGGTGAGTTTTAATGATAAACCAATAATGCTTTGACAGTGAGGGCTGCATGTTTCTTTTGGTAACTAAAAAGTACCACTGACCTGATTTTATTGTTCTGATGGCACCAGATCACATCTGACCTTAGAGGGTCAGCAGGATCAGCTCTAATTAGTACTTGGGTGAGAAACCACCAATGAATATCTGGTAGTGTAAGCTACATTTCAGAGGAAGGAACTGACAACAACACCTCAGAATATTCTTTGCCTAAGAAAAGACCCTGTGAAATTATTGGAGTTGTCGTAAGTCAACAGGCAACTTGAAGGCACATACATGCACAGTATGACTGAGGTAGTTGAATGTTATTATAGTTGTTATTCATTTATATTCCACCTTTCTCCTAATAATGAGACTCAAGGTGGCTAACAGCATATTTAATACAATTAAAAACTATACAAAAGCGTTAATAAAAGTGTAAATGTAAGATTTTAAAATCAATTAAACAATTTATAAAGTTAAAACATTAGATATTGAAAATATTAAGAATCATTAGGAGACCTTTTACAACCATAAAAATAGCACCACCCAGCATATGAAGCCCAACCCCAACCAGAGTTTGTGAAAGCCTAACAGCATAAAAATGTCTTGACTTTCTCATAGAAAGAGCAAGGATGGGACCATCCTGGCCTCTCAAGAGCAGTGTCTGTGATATAGTGCTTGTTTATCTATCGATACAATTGTGCCCATGTTTTTTTAATTAAAACACTCCATGTGTCACACTTAAAGTGAATCTTAAACTCAGGTATGACAGCAATTTCACACAAGATAATTATTTCTATAGTTTTTGACCATTATGCTAATGTAACAGAAGACATACACATATCTGGCATTTAGAAGTACCCTTGGACCTGGGTTCAAAAGCTGCAGCTCATGTACAATCACTTTAACTATACTTCCTAGTGGAATGATCTATTGGAAACACAGAGTATCTCTGCTGAAGAAGCTGCCCTGCCTATTTCGTAGCAGACCAGGTTTAATGTTTTGTTGTTAGTATCTAAAGCTTTAAGCAACTTAGGATGTGTATACCTGTGAGAGAACCTTAGCAGGAACAAAGTTATGCTTTTTCAATTAGTGTCCCTTATCTAGTTCTTTCATTAAAGGAAGACCGAGAGAACAAAGCACCACGGTATTAAAATCCTTTAATTATACCAGTATTTGAAACAACACATATAGTCTGGTTCAATACATAACAAATTGCAAGGATTTTTTTATAAAGGTTAGCAAGAGAAAATGTACACTTGGAATTAATACTAGTTTTAGCACAATTTTTCATGAGAAGGATCTCTTCAGTATTCTCACACAAGTTAGGAATTCAAAACGGATTGTAACGAATTGTGATAATTACTTCTGTAGTGATGAGATGTTTCTATGTATGTATTTTTGTGGCTCAAGGCTACAGTTAGCCCATGTGAAAACAGGAGGCCAAGAAATTGCAACATCAGTCATTCTACAGAGCTTTAGAGCTAGAAAGACCTGAAGGCCAAAAGACCACTTTATATTGATTACTTTACAGTATCAGTTGCTTTAGTTGCACTTGTAGGTGGAAATAAGAAAGAGCTAACCAGTTCTCAGGTTGTTAATGTCTACATGGTTTTAGGCCAGGATATCTCAGGAGTTATTTTCAAACATTTCTATCAACCTAATGAGTTAGATAAGGGGAGGGTGGATAAGGAGAGGGTGAAAAATCTTTGAACATCTATATGTTATGGAGGACCAAAGGTTTCCCCTCTCACTTAGATCAGGAGAGGTTCTTTGGTGTGTTCCCCCACTACCTGGGATAAGGGAGTGAGGGTAAATAGTAGCGGGCATTTCAGGTGTGCTACCTTAATTGCAGATGTCTCCCAAGAGAACTTCGTTTGGTCCTACTGTAGCTGGTCTTTCACCATGTTGTAAATGTTTGGCTCTTCTATAGATCATGTAGTGGGAGGTCTGTAGAATTATGAGCTGCTTCTATCTTGATTCTTCGTTAGTGTGTCTGTAATCTGCCTGTTCTTAAATTATTTACTGAGGTTTTGCTAACTCTCTTTAAGTTCATCTACAGAAACACCAATCCATAAATATAAAAGCTAATGTGCTTATCACCCTCTGTGTTTGCTTCAGGGGAGGTCATTAGTGTGGCTATGGGAATGAAACCAATCTTCAGGTTTGCCTGATTCTTTTTACAGCCATGCCACATTTTTATCAGAGTAGTTTTTTTAAAACAAACTTTCATTTGCAGTGGCCCTCAGAGTATTTGCTGAACTGCCTATCCATTTGTGGATTGAAAGAGCAAACTTTGAACATTTTCTCTATCCAGGTTTTTTTTTTTGTCTCTTAATAGTGTATGATAAAAATTTTGATGTTATTACATAGATTGTAATCCACCACTATCCCACATATTCTTACCATAGCACTTTGATTTCCCAATCTCCTTTTTCAGAGGATTTTTCAGGTAGGACATTTATGCTGCAATCTTGCATCTACTTAACCTGGAATGAATTCCACTAAACTTAGTGAGGGAGATATCTAAGCAGACTCGTATAGGACCAAAATGTCAAATTCTCTTACCACCTCTTCCCCTCCACCCATGCTCAAAACATATAAAATAATACTGTCTTTATTTGAGAAGGCCTTTTTTGGTGATGTGAGCCATGAAAAAGGTTGGATGGTTTTAGGGCCCATGGATGTTTCTGAAGAATATAGTGGGCCCATGAAATTGTCATGAACTTTTCATTTGGGCAAATTCAAATAAAAGTATTTTTAAAGATGTTTCAGGGAAATCACCAGTGCAGCTTCGTATTTTATTCCGATATAACAAAGAAAGTGCCTTTGAGAATGCCCTCCCCCATTGCTCATGACTTAGTGTTTCTAGACTGCATGTATTCCTTCTCTTCCTCTCTCTTGCTCTCTCTCTCATTTTCATTCTCTGACTGTGGGGAGAAAGGTAGCTGATTTCTCAAGACTTGGTAAATGTAATTTAATTACATCGCAGAATTCTGTCATAAGTTAGAAGTACCAAAAAAATGAAGGCCATATTTAATTTAACATGTTATCAAACTCCAGTGAGCTGGGGTCCCTCTGGGAATGGTCCTGTGAAATTTGTCAACAGCTGAATGATACAGATTTGGAAAATCTTAGTCTTCTTAATGAAGAAAAATACCACCACTGGAACAAAATAATATTGTTTTACCAAATAGATTGTATTTCTTCGTTTATATTTTGAAAATACCTCCCAGACATTTTCTAAAGCAATATGGAAGGTTATCCAATTGAGCTCAAAGGAGGAAAGTGTTCTAATTCTACAAATACCTGGTTTCCTTCCTCCCTCCAGCCCTTTGAACTGCAGTTGATTCAGATTTCCCTTGACAAATTAGATGTCAGGCATCATTAGGATTGCCTAGTTTCATGCTAAATTTCTGACTAATGACTCCTACTCTGAGCAGTGACAATCAGTTTTCATGGAAGAAAGTCAGAGTTCCAGAGCAGAAACAGAACAAATAAGAGTAATGCAATACTTTGAAGTTGTTGTTTTCTCTTTAAAAAATCAGCATAAATCAGAATTGTCCTCCATAAGTTCCAAACATATAAGTTTAAGTCATAAAGCTGATAAATGTGGTAAAGTTTTGTGATAACAGGATTCATCTGTGGTGTCTAATGATAAACAGGATTCATCTGTGATGTTTAACAGTAGTACTAATTTCGCTTTCTCTGTCCCACCCAGCAACCCTGGACCACATTTTCAGGCTTCCATGCATTTTACTGTTAAGAGTCTTGGGCCCAATTGATGTCATATAAAGTATTATAAACTGTTTATTTATCAAACCAGTGTGGTATACAAATAAAATCTAATTAAAACAGTAAGGAATAAATTAACCATTCAAGCACTGAAGAAACTTACAAAATTATTTAAAGCCGATTAAAACCACATATGTAAATGAGTACATATACTGATACATGTTGGGCAAGATCCTTAGACCCCCAAAACTTATAAATTTATTTATTTATTTTTAAAAAGCGTGTTTAGACTTGCTATTAGAATGATGCAGCTGTCAGCACCGTTTGGGCCCCAAGTGTGTGTGGAGGGAGCTTTCTACAGTTGCCACACTTTGGTAGAGGAGGCACTCTTCTGATTCCACACAGTGTATATTTTGCACTGGTTCAACATAGAAAAGAACCCTTCCAGCAAATCTCAGCACTCATGCGAGTGTATAGAGGAGGAGGTACTTTTAAGGCAGAGCTTTCCAAACTTTTCTGTTGGTGACACACTTTTATTTTAATTTAATTTAATTTTTAAAATATTTTTATTAAAGATTTGAATTAAAAATAAAAAAACCCTCCCAACTTCCAAGCTTGTTTTCCGGTTGAATCTGCATGTATCCACTCCATTCGTACATAATTGTTGCTTACTCAAGGGATTTGTTACATCTTACATTGTTAGACAATTGCTTTGTTACCTTACTTCCTTGTTACATTGTTACATTATTATTTTACCTTGTTACATTATTACATTGCATTACTTACAATCTAGCTTTATTCTTATTTCTTTTCTTATATTATGTCTTTATCCAATCCAAAACTTCTCTCCATTCCCTTTCAAAGTTCTGGATAGGTTTATTTCTCAAAGAAAATGTTAACTTTTCTGTCTCTACCATATCCAGAACTTTTAATTTCCGTTCTTCTATATCAACATATTTCCTTTCTTTCCACTATTGCGCATATATCAGCCTTGCAGCAGTTATCAGATATAACAGTGTTTTCTGATGACGTCTTATTTCTCTTTGTTGCCCGAGCATATTTAACAGATAAAATTCTGGCTTCATTCAAAATTTACATTATAAATTCTTTGAATTTCATCATGTATTTCCTTCCAGAATTTCCTTGCTATCTTACAAGACCACCACATATGATAAAATGTCCCTGTGATAACTGAAGCCCCTGTCAGAGCTGCTGCTGATGAGCAGCAGCCGTTGGTCCCTGTTGCTCAGGGTGGAGATGACGAGCAGCAGCTGTGGGTCCCTGTGGCTCTGGCTGGAGGTGAGTCCTGCAGCTCAAGAGCTCCCCCTGCTGCCATGGACCAAGCAGGCGCGGACGTCCCTCTGCCTGCTCCTTTGGAGCAACAGGGATCCGATTCTGAAGAGGCTCTGGAGCCTGGTTCAGTAAGGCCCCAATCAAGGTGGAGACTCAAGAGGGCTGTGCAAAGGGAGGCTTCCTTGGCTAAGTTTAAGAAGTGGTGACTGGACACACCTGTGCCTGGGGCCATATAACTGCCTGCCTGGAAGCTTCCCTTTGCTTGTAACAAACTTTTTACAAGCCCTCCTCTTGCCTGTACCTTGCTCCCAGCACCCGGTTCCTGACACCTTGAATTGATCTCTAGACTCTTGACCCTTGGCTTTGGAACTCTGACTATGGCTTTGCTTGGCACTCTGGTAAATGAACTTCCTTGAGTAAGTGCTTGCTTGTCTCCTCCTGGCTGGACTTTGCTGGCTCTCCCACTCTCTTCTCCGGGCTGGCTCACTGCCTGGGTCTCTAACCTTGACAGTCCCCACCTTTTCATCACATTTCCAATATCTTGCATTTCCATTTTTAGTTATTTTTTGCAATGGTGACACACTTTTTAGACAAGCATCATTTTGTGACACAGTAATTCCGTAAGTAATTCAATAAGTGCAGGCAGCCTCTCCACACAAGCCTAACCCACTGGGGTTTTCCTTGGCCCTGGGCAGTGGTGGTGGGAGAGGCAGCCCCTCCACTGCCACTGTCCTCGCCAGGGTCTTTCTTGGCCCAAAGGCAACCTCTTCACCCAAGCCTGGTCCACCATGTTAGCAGGACAGGCAGCCCCTCCACCTGTGACATTCACATGATACACCTATACACTGCAGCCGGCGCTAATGTATCGTGACACACCATTTGGAAAGCTCTGCTTTGAGGTTTTGAGGTCCCAATCTGTTTGCAGCTTTAAATACCATCACCAGCACACTGAAAAACTCTCTTAGGTGTGAGACAGATTTTTGTAAGCATAGAGGTATATGTATGTGCTTACATCTTCTGAATGAGAACTTTCATTCTCCAATATTTGTGTGATACAAATGTATTTCAGTGTATGCTCTCTCCTACTAGTATCATATCGAGGTGGCCGCTGTCAGCTCCTGGAGGAAACATTGTCTGTTTGGGATAGCTGTAAGATAGGACTGGCTATCTTGCACAGTATGAGGGTCAACTTTTTGGGTTAGACATCTGTTTGAGGGCTGCATACTCAAGAGGCATAGGCTGTGGGAGGTGGACAGAATTACCAAACATTATAAAAGGAGAACAGTACATAAAATAAATTAAAAGAGACAATCCATTGATATTTTATTTTATTTGAATTCCAATATTAACAAATTAAATCCCTCCCCCAGTTATTATTTATTTCCTCCCATAAATCCTTGATGAATAAGTATTTGGAAGGATTAATTTCCTTATTAAAAATGAAATCCTCCCTCTCAATATTGACAAATCCACTATCTTACTTGATTAATTATTATAAAATTTATATATATGTTACCCTTATATAAAAGATTTTTACACAAGCTGTACTGCAGTATTGGCTGTTGAGTATGATATTAATCAGCTAAAGTCTGTTATTTATTTCTCATGACAATCAAATGGAGTAGTAGTTGGCTTGATGGTTTATTTTCCCCCTACAGGCCAGAAACAGCTTTTGGGGAGAAAAAGAAACTTTGAAAGAGAGTTTGTTGGAAATGTTGGAAGTAGTCGGTACTACCTAATTTGAAGATCACAAGAAACAGCCCAAGGTCTATGGTTACTTTAGCCCTTGTGCTGCAAACAGAATCAATTGGAATATGGGGGCCAACATGTTAAAGGCCTAAATACCCTAAAGACACCGGATCCCATCTAATCTTGGAAGCTAAGCAAGGTCAGCTGGTTAATGCTCAAATGGGAGACTGCCAATGGATAGCAGGTGCTGTAGGCTATAACCCAGAAGAGTGAAATGGCAAAACCACGTCTGAGTATTCCTTGGCTGAAAAAACCTTATTAGATTCATGGGGCTGCCACAAGTCAACAAGTGACTTGAAGACACGTACACACACACACACAACCAGTGTGCTAGTTTGTCCTTGATAAGCCAGAATTATACTGAATTCCAGATTGCTGTGATATGCACACCTAGCAAAATCGCTACTTCAGAAGTACTTTAACATAGATGTCATTTTCAAGAAACATTACATCAGCAAGTTTTGACCCTGCAAAGGGAGAACTAGTGAACAGGGACTGTGAACAGTGATTGCAAACAGAGACTATGTTTATGCTGTAAGACATTGCCATGGAATACTAAGGTGTAATTCTGGAAAACCCTGTCTGTGTGCTTTTGCACGCAACTATTTTGCTCCCAAAGGCAGTGACTAAATTAATGGAGAATAAAAAGTTTTAGTATGCTATTGGAACTGGGACTCCTGATTAATTGCTCTCATACAAACTAGAATGGAAAACCACTCTATTTTTGTAAAGCCTGGAACCTTTCACTGTAAAGCACATTTATGTATAAATGTCTTTAAAGAAGTCCTGTGGAAGCAACGTAAGTGTGTTTTATTTCACTCTGGTATTAAACTATCAAGTTTTGGGGGTTTTTTTGGTCAAAGAAGGCCTAGTAGTCTGTTTAAATACATCTTACAGAAAATTACTTGATATGGTACCAATGGAGAATCAATTTAGTGTCTTCTCTCAATGCACATTTATTGTACTATGGCCTAACACCATGTAGCTGAATTAATTGACCAGTGAATTCAATTTGACCCACATACCTGAAGTGAAAGCTGTGTATTGCTATAAATATAATAGAGGTCTTAACCATCTATTAAGTAAGAAAGACTTTGAAAAAGCAATAAAGTCTTTTCAGCTATATTCAGAATATATTTCTTCTGAATAAATTGGAAGATGTGCTTGAGGGCCCTGTAGTCCCCAAGAAGGTTCTAACAGCCCACTCCTAAAATGGAGGCAGTGTTAAGTCATTGCCTCTTAATCAGAAAGTAGAAGCTGAAGAAAAATGTTTTGAAAATGGATACAATTCAGTGTAGCAGAATATTTGTACTACTTAATAAATGTGAGAAATATTGAAAGGAAAAGTTGACTAAAGAAGACTACGTTACCATAAATCCATGGCTTCATGTAATATGTTTGTAGGACAGTCTTGATCTCTCCTTAACTTTCTTCACATAAACCTCTTTATAGACTTCAGTCAGCTGTTTGAAAACAGATCGACTATAAGGATTGGTTGAAATGTGTATTTGTCATTTGTTGACCACACTATAATGTCAAGTACTTGCATGTATAAATTAGAGATAGAATACAGCAGAACTTTCATTATCCTCATGTTAATGTGGGGTGATAATTAGTCTAAGGAAAATTACACAGTTGGATGTTAACAACTGAGTATGAAGAAGCATGTGTGAATCTAAGAAGGCTACATTGGAGATGCACCATCTACAGGAAATGGTAGATGAACCACTTCAGTTTATTCTTCAACATTTTCCCTTGCAACAGTACATGAACTCTTATCCTGATCAGTGCCATAGGCTTATGTCTGACATATAGAACAAATCCTCAGCTGGCTGAGAGCATTTAGCTGAGGGACTGAGAGTACAGAAGAATTAAACACTGGAGTCTGTGTGAACTAGCTTCATGTCTTCAGTCGTATACCTTCAGTCAGACAAACTAAATATCCTGTAAGCTCAAAAGCTCAAACATTCAACTGGGGAATAAGATTGACTTCTTGTTTGTTTAGGTATCATTTCTGTGTTTCCTCCCATCCATCTCACTCCTCCTCTCCCTCCCTCGCTCCTCTTCCCCTCATCTCTCTTGTACCAGTACATGTATGTATACTCTACTGCAGGCTTATCAAGTTGTATATAAACAAGTATCATACAACTCTTTACTTTCATATAGCCAGTTTCAAATATAATCCATTCATCAAGACTGCATCATTCTCTGTACTGAGCCTAAGGTCAGACTGAAACAGATCTGCAGCTTGCCTTTTCTCTCATTCTCTTTTGCTGGTACTTGGATGAGAATCCATGAGAAAGAATCCATTTATTTTGTTTCATGTCCAGTGCACATCAAAGAGCATATTGAACTATAGGCTGTTTTTCTTCTTCCTTAACTTAAGAGAACAGAATACAAAACTAATCCAGTTCCAGAGGTAAATTGTGGTGCTGGTGAAAGCCTGGGCCTACTCTGGTGATCTGTGAAAAAAAATGTGAGGGACAAGAATAATCAGTGAAAAGTTGTTAAGATGGAAGTGGTGACAGAAGTTGTCAAGAGGATGGTCTTGTAATGATGGGAAGGAACATGGGGGAAAAAAACTGGAGGATGAAATAAGAAAATAACCAGTAGGGCAAAGAGAAGGCTGTGTGAGGTAAAATATCAGTAGTGGGGAAAAGTGAATACAAGGGAGTAGAAACTGGAAATACAGCAACAGTTGTGGGAGGTATACATTACTTCTGAGAGTTGGGGGCCTGTATGGGGAAGATGGGTCTGAAATCTCTTCAGGGGGCCTTGTGTGCTCTGCCCTGCTGTATTAAAGCCAAAATTCTTCTGTTGAACCTCATCATCAATTTATCTACCTAGCCAAGAAGTCTTTATGTGGTGACTATGGCAACAAGGACTCTTTGCTTATTTCCTCCTAAAGCCAGAATGAGCATGGCAGCTTCTCTTACTATGGGGAGAGCAGCTGCGCAGCACAAGGAAGTTGCTTGACTGCAGTAATCGTGTTTGGCAGGTCAAGGGTGATTCCTGGCCTGCAGGGATTTGTATAATGCCGTGGGCTAGCAAAGTGGTGCTATAATAAACGCCAGATGTTTCCGCTGCTTTCAATGTATACGTTCTGCTTAAGCCTTGAAATGAGTCCTAGGTTAGGATCAGTGGAAAGGGAAATAGAATTGCTATTATTTAGGAGCTGCTTTTCGCTAACATACATATTTTCTTTCATTCTATTGGCTGCCGATTTAAAACAGAGATCTTTCTAATTTTGTAATAGTGATTATTCACCAGAAATAACTATTTCAAACCTTAAACTTTAGGTATTGCAACTTATAGTTTGTCAGTGTTTTAAACTTAGTTATGTGTGTACTATGATGATGAAAGGGCATGACTCAAGGCATTATGGAATTCTTTACTTGTGATATGAGCTTGAGGAGATTCCCCCTCCTTTCTCTACATAATGACACAGCTCTGTTAACTCAGACTAGTATCTTCTTGCCTCTCTGTATCATAGATATATTAGAGAAATATACTTTTAAAAATGTAGTTGAAACTTACAAGAATTGGAGAAGACCTTAAGAAATTATAACATGGAAGAGGAGTTCTTAAGACTCACTTGGGAATGTTGAGTCCCATGTAAGCCTTCATTCCTGCATTAGTTAGCCACCTTCATTTTAAAGCAAGGGTGGGCAAAGTGCAGCCCTCCCCATGTTGCTAGACAGCAACTTCCATCAGCTGTGGCCACCATTGCCAGCAACTAGGCATGCTGGGAGTTGTAGTTCAACATCATCTATGGGACCACACCAATTTAAAGTGTCAGCACTTTATCAGAATAGTGTCAGCACCTCAAGTGCATCTAAAATATCTTAGGATGAATGCATAAATTCACAACCATTACTTTGAACCTGATCTGAAATAATCAGCACACGAGTGGTTTTTCCTCCTGTATTCAGGACACTGAGTTTCTGTATGCAAACTATTTATTGAGCAGTAGTCTATCTATCAGGTAAGGGAAACCTCCAGACAATCAAGCCCATCTGGTCTTCAGAGGTTCCCCATCCGTTCTGTGGATGTCTGTCGGCAAACCCTGCCACTCCACCGGTCCTGATCCCTCCACAGATCCAGTCCCATTCTGGATTTACCGCCCCATCAAACCTGTAAGAATCTACCAAGTTGAGATGGCATGTCATGTGCGTAATGAAGAAGGTTATGTCTTAATAAAATGCATTAGTGCTCAGGATGCCACTAGACTCTTTTGCCTCATTTTTTGCTACAAAAAGACCAACGTGGCTACTCCTCTGGAAACTTCCTTCTTGTTGTATACTGTAAAGCTGTCTTGATGTCCTTGTTTTTGAAAGTGAAATGCATGTAGTTATTGCATTCTCTGTAATAATAGTTTTAAACTGTCAGCTTACTTTTAAGGTGATTATAAATCAACTTGCAAAATGATTCATTTAAAATGGAATTTCAGCAGAAAGTAATCTACAGAGATGGTTTCTGGCCTTTTCTGCTATTTTGTTATTGCTGTTGCATGTCTTCATGTGATTTCTGATTTATGGCAATCCTAAGGTGAATCATAGAATCATAGAAATGTAGAGTTGGAAGAGACCACAAGGGCCATCCAGTCCAACCCCCTGCCATGCAGGAAAACCCTCAAAGCAGTCCCGACAAGTGGCCATCCAGCCTCCGCTTAAAAACCTCCAACGAAGGAGACTCCACCACACTCTGTGGCAGCACATTCCACTGCCGGACAGCCCTGACTGTCAGGAAATTCCTCCTGAGGTTTAGGCGGAATCTCCCCTCCTGGAGTTTGCATCCATTGCTCCTTCTCCTGGTCTCAAGAACAGGAGAAAACAAGCCCATTCCCTCCTCGACATGACATCCCTTCAAATATTTAAACATGGCTATCATGTCCCCTCTCAACCTTCTCTTCTGCAGACTAAACATACCCAGCTCTCTAAGTCTGTCCTCATAGGGCATGGCTTCCAGGCCCCTCACCATTTTGGTTGCCCTCCTCTGGACCTGCTCCAGCTTATCCATATCCTTCTTGAATTGGGGTGCCTAGAACTGGACGCAGTATTCAAGATGAGGTCTAACCAATGCAGAATAAAGTGGTATCAATACCTCCCTCGATCTAGACACCATACTCCTATTGATGCAACCAAGAATTGCGTTGGCCGCCTTGGCTGCCGCATCACACTGCTGACTCATGTTCAGCTTGTGGTCTATGAAGACTCCTAGATCCCTTTCACACGTACTGTTAGCTAGCCACGTGTCCCCCATCCTATATTTCTGCATACCATTTTTTCTGCTTAAGTGTAGGACCTTACATTTCTCTCTGTTGAAATTCATTTTGTTAGCCTTGGCCCAGCTCTCCAATCTGTCCAGGTCCTTTTGAATTTTGATCCTGTCATCAGGCATATTAGCAACCCCTCCCAATTTGGTGTCATCTGCAAATTTGATCAGCGTGCCCTCTATTCCTTCATCCAAGTCATTAATGAAGATATTGAACAGCACCGGGCCCAGGACAGAACCCTGTGGCACCCCGCTAGTCACTTCTCTCCAGGATGAGAATCTGCCATTGGTGATCACCCTTTGGGTACGGTCAGTCAACCAGTTACAAATCCACCTGACAGTAGCCCTGTCCAGTCCACATCTTACTAGCTTCTTTGCAAGAATGTCATGGGGAACTTTGTCAAAGACCTTACTGAAATCAAGATATACTATGTCCACAGCATTCCCTTCATCTATCAAGCAAGTAACTCTATCATAAAAAGAGATAAGATTAGTCTGGCATGACCTATTTTTGAGAAATCCATGTTGACTTTTCGTAATTACGGCATTGTTTTCTAAGTAATTAGAAACTGACTGTTTGATGATCTGCTCCAGGATCTTTCCAGGTACTGATGTCAGGCTGACTGGGTGATAATTATTTGGGTCCTCTTTTTTCCCTTCTTGAAGATGGGGACAACATTTGCCCTCCTCCAGTCTGCCGGAACTTCTCCTGTCCGCCAAGAGTTTTCAAAGATTATAGCAAGAGGTTCCGCAATGACCTCTGCTAGTTCTTTTAAAATCCTAGGATGCAATTCATCTGGCCCTGGAGACTTGAATTCATCCAGTGTGGCCAGGTATTCCTGTACTACCTCTCTATCTATTCTGTGCTGCATTTCCCTCACTTCCTCACCTGCTCCCCAACCTCCAGGTTGAGTGTTTTTATTCTTTTGGGAAAAAACTGAGGCGAAGAAGGTGTTGAGGAGTTCTGCCTTTTTCTTCCTCCTGTTATTAATTCACCATCTTCCTTGCGCAGTGACCCTATCGTCTCCTTTTTTTTCCTTTTGCTGCGGACGTATTTAAAAAAGCCCTTTTTATTGTTTTTAATGTCTCTGGCTAGCCTAAGTTCGTTCTGTGCTTTAGCCTTTCTGACCTTCTCCCTACATCTCCTGGCTACTTGCTTATAATCTTCTTTGGTGATTTCCCCCTTCTTCCATTTCCTGTACATGTTTTTCTTAATACTTAGCTCAGCTGAGAGCTCTTTAGTCAACCATTCCGGTTTGTTCAGATGCCTTCCATTTTTCCTCCTTAATGGCACAGTTTTAGCCTGTGCCTTCAGTACCTCCCTTTTAAAGAACTCCCATGCATCCTGAACTCCTTTCTCATTGACTATTCTTGACCACGGGATTTCAGCCAACAGCTCCTTCAGTTTACAGAAGTCTGCTTTTTTAAAATCTAAGACGAATGCCTGGCTACACTTGCCTTCTCTTCCCCACTGAATGCCAAGTTCTAATAGGGCATGGTCACTCTCTCCTAAAGATCCAACCAGTTCTACGTCATTAATAAGGTCTTCCCTGTTGGTCAGGATCAGATCCAGAATATTTGATCCCCTTTTCGCCTCTTCCACCTTCTGGACCATGAAATTGTCTGCAAGACAAGCAAGAAACTTTCTGGACCTTGCCACCTTTGCAGAGTTTGACTGCCAACATATATCCGGGTAGTTGAAATCTCTCATTATTACTGTATCTCTCCTTTTTGAATGTGCAGTCATTTGGTCTATGAAAGCGCCATTGAGGTCCTCAGTCTGGCTTGGAGGTCTGTAGTAAACCCCCACTATAATATCCCTATTGTTTCTCGCTCTCTTAATTCTTACCCAGATGCTCTCAACCTGGCTTCCGGTGTTCAAGTCATGGATCTCTTCACAGGTGAAAACATCCTTGACATATAAGGCTACTCCTCCTCCTTTCTTATTTGGTCTATTTCTACAAAATAGGCTATACCCCTCTATTCCTACATTCCAATCGTGAGACTCATCCCGCCAGGTCTCAGTGATGCCTATCAAATCATATTTATTTTGTTGTACTAGGAGTTCAAATTCATCTTGTTTGTTTCCCATACTCTGTGCATTAGTGTAGAGACACTTAAGTCCCCGTGCCCTTCCTGCAAGTCCCATAGCATTGTTTCCACCCCTCCCACGATTGGATGCTATTCCTACTTGGCCAATATCGTTTGGGCCTTTTTCCCCTGCACTTGCCAAGTCCTTGTCCTGAATAATCTTGTCTCCCTCCCCAGTTGTACTTAGTTTAAAGCCCTCCTAATCCTCCTTGTGAGACTGTTTGCAAAAACGTTCCTGCCAAGTTTCGTGAGGTGCAGCCCATCCCTTGCCAGAAGCCCATGTTCCTGGAATTTCAAGCCATGATCCAAAAAGCCAAACTGTTGGCGGTGGCAAAATGTGCGGAATGTGTGTGAAGCTATCATGGTTTTTTGGGGGGCTGAGAGTGTGTGATGCTCCCAAGGTCACCCAGTGGGTTTCCATGGCAAGAGGGGAACTGAACCAGGGTCATCGTCCAACACTCAAACCGCTACAATCATGCTGGCTTTAGTGCCTTACAATTCACCTGGTTTCTAGCATCTGTTCTACATTGATCTGCTGGCCCTTTTACAATAAAGCATGGTTTCTTCCTCCTCCTCCTCCTCCTCCTCTTCACAGAAAATTATGTAAGCTTCAACAACTATTTCTAACAGGCATAAACTAATTTTGACACACTCAGTATAATACTATGCAACAAACTAGAAAAGCTCACTTAAAACATTGACTTACTAATTTAAACAATCTAACACTAAAATATTAATACACAAAAGGGCTCTGACCTCTCCTAGCTGTAATGGAGGAAAAAAGGAAAGTGAAGACAAGACAATATTATTCTACTGTTACTGATCTACCTAAGAAAAACTACTAATAACCGTGCCCACAAATTACTGTAACATTTGGATTCTTATTGTGCAAGATGTCCATAAACAGTTTCCAGGCTTTCAAAAAATCTTCAGTTGGTTTGTCTTTTAAACCCCATACTAATTTGGCCATTCGGGATAGTTCAACAGCCTTAACAATCCAGTCCCTTATTGCTGGTCCTTCAGCTAGTTTCCAGGTGTAAGCAAGCAATATTCTTGCAGCTGTTGTCATATAACAAAGAAGAAGTCCGTATTTATGATACAAATCCTTATAAAATAGGACATATTATTGAAATTGACAGCTTCTATTATTATGATGAGAAGACAGCTTCGTGCCCTGGTATAACATTCATTACATTACATTCACAGTTATTTTTAAAAAGTACTTTACATAATCCTCCACCTCTATATAAGAGTAGTAGGATTTGGATAATGCTCTCGATCAACAAATTAAGCTGGGAGTGTCAAAGCATAGCAAATATTTTATGTATGTTCTATGTGCATGCGTGCACATGCCTTAAAGTTGCCTATCAACTTAAGACAATCCCATTAATTTCATAGGCCTTTCTTAGGCAAGGAATACTCTGAAGTGTTTTTGCCAGTTCTTTCCTCTGAAATACAGCCTACAGTACTTGGTATTCATTGGTAGGCTCCCATCCAAGTACTTATCAAGGCTAAACCTGCCGAGCTTCCAAGACCAGACATGATCGTGTTCCTTTAGGGCAAATATTGGCTGTTGTTCTCTTTCTCAGGTCATTTCCACACTACACTGTTATTGTGCTATTATTCCACTTTCAACATCCTATGGAATCCCAGGGTTTGCAGTTTAGGGAGGGGCATTTAAAATTCACGACCAGAGAGCTCTTTGGCCGCAGTAAACTACAAACCCTAGAATTCCACAGAATGTTGAAAGTTGAATAATAGTACTATAACAGTGTAAAGTGGAATGATAGCACTGTAAGAGTGTAGTGTGGAAATGGCCTCAGAGGCCACAGCAGTAGCATTTGGATGGAGGCAAGGCCTCCTTTTAGCTGCTGGAATCAAGATATGATGAGGCTGTGCCTGACTGCTCTTCTGTCCCTCAAAGGCCAGAGCAATGACAGTTGGTACGGAGTTATTAGTCTTCATATATCTGAGTTCAGTCGTGTGGAGACAAAGTGGGACTTTGCACACACCCCTCTCACTCATAACCCTCTCCTCTCATTGTGATATTCCCATATAACCCATCATATTCCTTCATTTCAAATGCCTTGGTACTTCCAATTAAGGGGCCATTGTTTAAACCCTGTATTTTGAATATCAATTAAATTTGAATAAAATGTGGAGTTAAAACGCTATGGCAGAGTATGGGCTTTAATAGTCAGGGAGTTGAAAGTTCTAATGCAGATGTAGACTTTATTCCAATGTTGTCTGTCCTGCTGATGGAAACCATAACTGGCAGTGAGACTGTTGTAGCTCCTATCTCTGAACAGCTAATATCCTAACATCGTTCCTTTTCTGTCGTGAGCTCCTTGGTGTTTTCATTCAGTTTTCAATTATTTCTTGCATTACTTTCACACAATATAGGCCCCTTGCATATTTCATAAAAAAAAAACACCTCTGCCTGAGCAGAATAACTTTGTAAATAAACACAGTTTTTTTTTCCTAATGTAAAACACTAAGGTAATGATTCTCAACATTGTGCCATCCAGATGTTCTGGACTCCAGTTAAGCCCCAGCAAGTGTGATCAATGGTAAGGGAGTCTAGGAGCTGAAGTCCAAAAAAAGCTGGTAGGCCAAAGGCCACTGACCACTGTATTAAAGGCTCATATGTTATATTGTTAGAACTTGATTTAACCATGTCAGAATTTGTAAAAATACTTATTCTTCCTTGGTCCTTTTTATTATATACTCTCTACAAAAGGTGTAGAAAAACCCAAACCCTGTAATGACTTGTCTGTATTTACAATACTGTTTTCTGTTTTCATTTTCTTGTAGCAATGTGTAACTCCCTGTTTCTGTGTGAGTTTATAATCCCACCTCCTAGTGGATTAAGATACTGGAATTAAGATATTGAAACTAGTTTTTCCTTTTGTTATTATTAGCATCTATACTCCCTGCGCTACCTTTATCATTCGTATCATGCCCTCTGAATCATCTATAGATTTTACTGTTGCCAGAGCAATATTACTTTACTGATTGGTTTTATTAAATAAAACAAAACACTGTCAAGTCACTGGTTTGCAAACAAACATAGTCATGCTTAGAGACCTGTTGAAATCAGAATGCCTTAATGATTATGAATTACTAACAAGTCTTGGTGATTTCTAAGTATGAACAAATCTGGATTTAATCCACTGACCAGTACTTCATATTGAATTGTGCAAATGCTCACACAGATCTCAGTCAGGGATAGGATTTTGCAGACATCGTCTGCTCTATAAAGTATACATTGACAAAGAAAAACCTATTTACAAGATTGGAGTCTCTTCAGTGAAATAAAACTACAGTATGTTTTCCCATAATGTTAAAGTTATTTGATCAATTGTTTGAAATTAGCACCTCCTAAAGCACATGAAATCAGCATACTACACAGTTCCTCCTTGAGCCTTAGAGAAAGGTGAATACACAAATATAAATGTTGTTATATCATCATTATCATCAGATCCACAAGTGGAAGAAGTGGTAGCTTAGAGAAACTGGTTGGGTGATTCTTTAGTCTTCCAGAACACTCTGCTGCTCACCTGAAAGTGGATATTTTCCAAAATAATTAATTAATTAAATTAAAAAGGAGACTAGTAGGAAACCTTTAGAATGGATCAACAAATTTGATTCTAGCTTTTTGAACAAAGACAGTGGTTTCCTATCCTCCACAGATGTTGATTCACTTAGCGATGATAAGCTGATTTATGTTATCACTCCTGTGTATGGTCACTATGCTCATTTTGTTTTTAAATTTTTTATGAAATTTTCAGTCATTTTTTAAACATTTACTGCCATTTGATGTCAGCGTTCACATTTGTTTCTGCGGTGAGATACCTTGTCATGCATCAGATGAACTGTATTCTAATTAACAAATGTTTATCCCTAACCAATCAGTTTTCAATGTGGTAGAAAATCCTAGCATGCCTCCCTGTGGAAGAGACAGATTTCCCTTCCAGTACCATTAACTGGAAAGGAAATTAGCTGTACTTCATATTGGCAACATAAATGCCAATTAATGCTTAGTTAAATGCTTAATTAAAAAGACACTAAGCAAGAGTGAAGAAATTACAGGAGGACACCTCTTGGTCTGTTAACTTTTTTGCCTCTTCAGCAACAATTGTGGAGGAGAGAAAGCTACTGAGCCACCCCTAGAAAGCCACGTATTCAAGAATTAAGGATCTTTAGACGTAGCTGGCCTCTCCCATTGGTCTTGTTTCCACCTTTTCCCATCTTTTCTTGCTTGGCTTTCCTCTTAGCCATTGAAGATAAATTTTGAGTCAAGTTATGTCTCAGGATGCAACTTCAGAAAATTTCAAATTATACTACTGCTACTGCAGATTCTATACTTTGTCATTCTGTGCTGCAAATGTAAAAGGATTAGATGAAGCACTAGTAATGCCATTGTTCAGTGATGGAATATATGTTTTGTGTGCATAGTGTCTTAGTTTGAATCTTAACATCCCCAGCTAGCAGTGTTTCTAGTAGGAAGACTAGGAAAATCCTTTTTCTGAGGCCTTGGAAAGTCAATACTTGTTAACCTTCTCTACCGCAAATCCTGTCAGCCCAAACCAACATGGTTAAGTCAGATGTTCTGGGAGTTGATGGCCAAAACATTTATAGGACACCACATTGGTGAGGAGGGGCTGGTAGAGACCAGCCACTTTCAACAGGGTCCACGTGGCCAGCAAGGGGGCTGTGGCACATTTGAAGGGAATCACAGCCTGCAAACTGTGAGAAGGAGAGTCCCAAGGATTTATGGGAACAATGGCAACTAAACCAAATAAATGCCCAAGCAGCAATCTTAACTACAGTCAATAGTTTCCCTCTTGTTTACAATATCTTTCCAATGTACCATTCGATAATTTTCTTGTCAAAATCTGAGAACAGAACAGTTTAATTCCATACAGTTTTTTTAATGTTGAATGTTCAAGCTTTCTTGGTGCTCAGTAATAAATGATTTTCTATCTCTTTGTGTTGTATCCCAGTTTGACAGGGAGTCCTGGAGCCTAAGATGAGCTCATAAGGGGAATGTGGCCAAAAAAGGTTGGGAATGGCTGGTATTGACAATACTGTGTTACATTGGCTAGAGGTATAATGTTTTGAAAGTATTAATTTATATAAATAAAATAAAATTTATGTTTATCTGTTTGTTACTGTGTCATGTAAAAATAGCTGAATTTGGAAATTATCTTTGGGATGGGATGGCCTACAATACAAACTTTGTAGTGTGCATGAAATTCCATTTTTTTCAATGGACTTTCTCCAGTTTTGGAGAGTATGTTTAGGAATGTCTGACTTAAACTGTAGACCATATGATATATGCAAAACTCACTTTGAGGGAGGCTTGGAGGACACTCCAATTTTTTTTATTGAATTATCAGAAAATTTGGTGTGTACACTTGAGATGGTCTGACTTTAAATAAAGGATCATGGTATACACAAGATTCACTATGGGGGCCCTGGGGGCACCCCAGTTCTTTCCCCATTCTTATAGAGTAATATGACGCATAATTTGAAAAAAAAATTAACTGTTCAATTAAAAAAAATGTTTTTGAAGTCCTGTCTTAACCGTGTAAATAAAATTAAGTTTCTGTTCTTGTGGATTTCAACCCACTGCGGAAGATACCTTTATTTTTGCTAGAAAAGAGTTACATGTCAGCACAGCTCCTCAAACTTTTTGCAACAACCTAGTTCTTTATTAGAGCTGCTCCGGCAATCAGTAGTTTCTAGGCAGCGGGCTCTGTATTCAGTCATCCTAAGGACTACTTGCACATTGAAATAAATATTGAAACAGTCCAAGAATAGCCTTTGATAAAGTTCAGGGGCGCTTAAACTATGCACCTGATTTTGAGTGCTGGGATAATATAAGATTTATATTTCAGAGGGGCAGGTGGAGCCAATGGGCTGCCACTTGCTGGCTGCTAGTTAAGTGAATTTTCAGCACAGTAGACTATTGAAGAATATCTGATATGGGCTAAATGGGATTACAAATATCTCTACTCGCTTCACCACCAGCTGTTAATCACCAGTGTTGTTAGTGCGTTGAGCTCACAGTGGCTCTGGTATTGATTTACTAATAAACTCTTTTGCTGTAGATAAATACATAGTATTCCCAGTAACCTCCTTTGCTGTCTTTTCAGAAACAGTTTTTGCATGCATGGATTCCCAGTGATGTGTTCAGGCAGCTCAATATCCCATCAAGAAAATTAAGACAACATGCATTCCTGGCGGGAGGGGAGCCTTTCAGCCATACATATGTATCTAAAATGCTATTTTTCAGAATATTGTCATTGATACTTTGTCACTGTTTTTCCTCAGAGAACAACACGCTAGTCCAAATTAGAGTATAAACAGAATGGAAGAAAAGGCCTGTGGATTCAGAAGCAATTTAGAATCATTCAGGCAACTGTCACATCCATGCTATGTCTGCAGGCTGAACTGAAATACTGGAATAGAATAGAACCTGAATAGAAATGAAACCCCTGATGAATTCCTAAAATCCTTTGTGAACACTTTAGAATTGATTTAAATCAAGCCATTTCCTATTTAACTTATATTGGAAAAATTAGATTGAAGTAATTATCATTAATACTAGGAATGAAATCTGTCCCATATTTGAAAAGGGTTATAATCAAATGGAAATTACTAGTCAATTAATTCATTAAGTTATTGAAAGTATCACATGGTAGTGTTGGTAGGCAGTAGACACCAGGAGACTAGCCAGAAAGGGAGCAATTGAAGAAAAAGGAAGAAAAAAATTAGTCATGGAGTAGGGTGCCAGATTGATTTGTTTACTTAGCTCTCAAGCAGCCATGGCCTTTATGCAATATCAGGGCCTTTAGGGCCAAACAGCTGGGGTCCGTGATGGCCCGTGTATGTTAACTGTGGTCTCCAAACAGTTGGCTGCTAGTCTCTGGCAAGTTTCCAGGAGGGGAAAAGGTGTCAACAAATGGACACAAATATGGTACTGCTCCCCGGCACATGGAGAAAACAAACAAACAAACCTGCGGGTCCCCCATATCAGGTAGCTTGAAATGTACTTACCTGGGGAATGTAATTTGTAATTTAACTTCTCTCTGAATTTTCCATTTTCTTCCTGAAAGATTTATGGTTGACTGCACTTATAGGTATCACAGCATAGTCCAGTAGAAGGGATCTGTTTGGCAAACTTGGAATATCTCAAAGGTTTGTTAGAGAAACTAGAGATTTCGAGGTAGGTAAAGCAGATTTCTGAGACATGCAAAATTACTGGGCGATAGTGTGTAGTTCAGGGCGTGCCTGGAATCATGCCTTGGTGGAAATAACCTCTTCTGTGGAATTTTTTTGTTTTGTTTTGTTTTTAAGCATGTGCATTTAATGTAGTTCAGAGGAGGAAAATATACAGGCCATAACCCTCTGTTTGTGGCCCCAAGGCCCCCCTCAAAAAAAATCTTTCAGGCAAGACATCGACTAAAAGAAGATAAACTCAAACACCATTAGTGCTGAATTTACAACAAAACCGCATCCAAACCCCAGCCGCTCAAGAATGCTATCAAAATCCCAGAAATCACAGCCAAGAATAGCTTCCAGTTGCCACCTCTGACTGCTTTTCAGCCAAAAATCATGAGGCCACAGATGTAAAAATATGCTGCTGTCTTAATTGCTGATCCCTGATAAACTAATAACTAATTTAATGAGAGATTCTACTAAATGGTAACTTTCACATTTCTAAATAGCAAGCATACACACAGAAAAACAAGCTCAGCTAATGTATGATATTGAAAGTGTGTTAGCTAACTAAATAAAATTTGAAACTTCTGAGTTGTGAATTCTAGTGCAGATTTAAGCACCAATTATTTATTCCACTATCTTAGTTATGATTGTAGCCCCAAGATGTATTTGCCTGGATTCTATGCTGCTGTTACAAGTGGTACCTAGATTTAATCCTGTAGCATCTTAAAAAACAACACATTGTGTTAAGAGCTTTTTTAGGCTAGGATCCCCACTGATTTAGAAAGTAATGGATGTATAGTGTGTGAAGGCAGTGTTTAACAGTGAGTCTCCAAAGGCCAAAGAACACAATATGAGTGTACATGTCGTGAGTGAAAAATCTGATTCAAGATCCTACCAAAGTAAACGTAGACCACTTACACTCCCAAGAAGAATGAGATTATATTGTCTCTAACCCAACTAGATGTAAGAAAGGATTATTATTCTGGGTCCTCTATTAATACAGCAAATTTAAAAATTAATCAAGATATTAGTTATATTCCATTATCAGGCATATTTATAGAATAAATATGGACATTTGTGTTCAGTGTTTTTTATGACAATCTGTGGATGTACCCAACATAATGATATTTATCAGGTGGAAGAATTTTTTTGAATAGTGTCAGTGGCCAGGATCCAAAGGATTGTGTGGAATTACTCCATGAGCGCAAGGAGATTTAGACTTGTTTTTTCCCCACCCAGTAAGACTTTTTCCATCACGCCACATGCTAAATCCAGCAATTCTTTGGATGCTGGTTCATGAGCATAATTGCCAGTAATTTTATCATCCTGGTAAATGTTATCATAAGAATTGAGATATGTGTAATTGTTTGTAGATCTACATTGGGATTTTTCTCCTCCTTCCCTCCAATTGAATTTCAGATTTCAGCATGTATAGCAGACATGCTCAAAATATCTGGCCTACCAAGGCAAATGCAGCCTCTTCACCCATGTATTATTATTAACATGACAGATGCTTCTCAATTTCCTGTTTTTTGAAACAAGACGTAGGCAGCAAAGGGGAGACCAGTCCATAGTGGATGACTGGTGGTCAGCATTTAGCTCCACAGGTCAACTGCTGTGCATTCACAATTTTCAGAAAATGTTGGAATCTTCTAATCAACTCTAGAGGATTTTTGATGCAGAGAACATATCTGTTTGAACTATCCTTAAAATATTAAGTTTCAGGAGATTGATAGAATAATGAGGAGGGGTGTATGACAACAGTCTAATTGTTGAAATATTCTTTTGGTTAGAAAGAAAGCATAATTCGCAGACAGATATAGAAGATAATGGACTTTATGGCAAAATCATGTAGGTTCTGTTGTTTAGGACTTATTAAAAAGCACCTACTGAAATTACCATGTCATACATGTGTATTTGTTTTTGTTTTGCTTTAAAGAAAGATTACTGTTAGTAAAGCTTCCTTGTAAGAAGATGTTACTGCACTTTAGATGGGTTTGGGGGATTGTTTTATGCTACATGAACATATGTTTGGCTTCTACATGGATGTGGATTAAAGTGATATTGTTCATGCAGCCCAATCTCATTCATGTTTGCACAGAGGTGCATTTTGCTGAGTTCTGTGAGGTTTACTCCCAAGTTTGCTCTACATGGGATTGCAGCTCCAGTGTCTTTTGGGCTTTCCTCTCATGCAGCACAGCTGACTTTCTAATTTGTAACATAATTCTTCCCATGCCCGTTCCTTTGAAGTGTAATGAGTCGGTTCTTTCCATGTATTAAAACCACAGCAGCAAAAAGACTCATACAAGGGCATTCAGTAACTCATGATGGATCAAGAAACAGAACAACAATCAGCCAAGTTTGAGTCTGATACTTGCAGCATCATTTCTCTAACAGAAGTCTTTCTGGTTAACCTGGGTTGTTTGTCTCTTTTGAAATTAATCATGTTCAAAAAGAGTCCACAGAGGATCATATAGAGGGAAGAAATAAGCATTCTCTAAGGTAGACTTGGATATCTTTCTGTTTTTCTGTTTTCTGTTTTTAACTTAAGCATGAGACTGTATTCTTTTTTGCTTCTGTCATCATACCTCATGTAAAAGTTCCAGTTTTAAAAAAAAAAGGCTGTGCAGTATAATTTTGTAGCAGGAAGAATAAGAGCTTTGTGATATATTTGTCTTAGTCATATATTTACATTATAGGCAAACTGATTTGTCAACACAGTTGCTTTAACAGCAGCTATTTTTCAAGAAGCTAAAAAAACCTCTTTCTTATTATGATATTATGTCTGTTGTTGGCGTTTATCATTTTAGCCTTCGGAAAATGCAGTCTGTGCCGTCAGATGTTAATTGGTGCATAAATGTAAAAAAAATAAAAATAGATCATCCTGGCTTGAGTTTTTAATGAAATATTGGTGAATGTCAATACCATATTACTGGAAATAGCTCTGATCTAATAATTTAAAGACTGAAAATACTACTGAATTACAGAACCTAAAAGTAGAAAGTTTTCTTCACAAATAAATGTGAAATACATGTGAATGTGGAATACCTTTGTGCAGAAAATGTTGTGTTTGCTGTACAAAGTGCATCTTAAATAACAAGCTTGTTATACTACAGAAATATTTAAAGCTATTTGACTAAGAAAACCCAGCCAAGCTTCTCCTCATTGTTGCACTGCAGTTAGTTTGACATACTTATTTCCAGTTTAAGTGTAAAGTTGGTTATTATTTATGTATTTATTTATTTGATTTATAGCCCATTTTTCTTCTAATATGGTATTGCTTGCACCCATGTGCACAGATGTGTGTTCCAAGTAGGTTGCCTACTTTTAAAAAGAACAATTTAAACTCTGTTTGCATGTTTTATGTAATTAAAATTTCATCTGAGGAAAGGGGGAGGGCATTTTAAATAATGGTTATGGGTACTTCAGGGGTTAGAGTGCAGTGTCAAAAACCACCAACAATAGAGCATGATGTATAGTCAACCTTCTTCCAGGAAACATACCTGGCTTTCCTTGTTCATGGAACAAGGCATATTCTGAAAGCAAAGCAACTTTGCTGAATCTGCATTTTATTGTTAGTTGCATGAACAACTGCTTGGATACTCTAGAGTATACTTCCAAGCTTTCCATAATGAAAGAAATGCAGATTTATACAGTAGAGTCTCGATCATCCGTCCTTCGGTCATCCGACATTCCAGATTATCCGACATCGCGGCTGCTTGGGGGCGTGGCTGTAGGTATTTCCACGCCTACCAGACACCCCCGACACGCCCCCAAACATGGCAGCCGCTACGGGCCTCCGGATTATCTGACATTTTCGGCTATCCGACTATCAGTCCGCCTGTTTATGTTAGATAATCGATACTCTACTGTAAGTATAAAAAATGGCATAGCTTTATATGGTGATAGTCTGGGAAGGGCTTCTTTTGAACTATGTTGGTATAACTAGCTTTGCCTTTGTGTTGCCTAGTAACTTCTCAGTTTTGTTCTAGGTGGGGGCACATTAATAGAATAAAGGTCTTCCCTAGAAAGTTCTGATAGCGAAAAAATACACATATTGTTTCCAGTTTTTGTACATAGTACAGTAATATTAGAAATATAGAATTAATAGGACATTGTTATTATCCTTGTCATCATTACCATCATTTATTTATGTGGCACTGTCACTAGTGCTTTACATGAGTGGTTTACAATTTTGACAGTTCCCTGCCATCAGGCTAACAATCTAAAAAGGAAAAGGGGATGGCAGTGGGGGAGAAAATTAAGTCCAGCAGATGCTGGCTGCTGTTCTTTCCTTCTAGAGGCCATAGCAGTGGCAGTTGGGGTAGAGGGAAAGTTTTCAGTCTGGTGGTCCATCAAACCCATCCACTAATTTCTACTCAAAGTGTAGCATACACTTTCTTCCCAGCATTATATTAAAAAAATAAACCAGCAGACAATAAAATCACTGATTTCTCTATCTGTTTAGAGGCTTGCTAGAAATAAAGCATCTCTCTCTCTCTCTCTCTCATTTTCTCTCTCTCTCTCCTCTTTCTCTCTCTATATTCTTTAAAAGGCTTTTAAAAATAATCTGAAAAGAAGAAAAAGAGCTAATGCTGGTACGAAGTACAACTATTTAACAGTTCAGATGGGTTACTCTGAATTTCTGAAGTAGGCCATTTCTGTGGGAAGGAAGGAATTGGAATGAGTTATAAAACCTCCCTTGGGTTATAAACCTTCCTCAAAGCAGGACCTATGCTGGAGTAGCAATAAGGGTATGGGAGATACAGATACCTCCCTTCCCACCAGTAGTTCATCCCAATGAGATGCACGTTGATATGACACCTATCAACATGCAAGGATACGAGTGACATGGTTATTGCTGCTTTGGAAGCATCAATACGTCTATATAGGTACCATGAATTAGCGACTTCTGTTTGATCCCTGGCTCTTCCAACCCTCCACCTAGTTATACTTGCAAAACCTGGCAGTTTTGGTGTAGAAAACAAATGATCTTGTTGAGTCCAAATTGCCCAGATGTCACTTTTTGCCTTTGTTTTCCCTTTTCAAGGACTATCTAGTCACTTACACATTATTTTTTGTTTCTTTAGCTATTCCTCCTAAATTGAAGGAGATGAAAAGCCAGGAATCTGCCGTGGGTCAGACGCTAGTTCTCAGATGTGAAGCCCGTTCTGAGCACCCCTCTCTCAAATTCAAATGGTTAAAGAACGGAAAAGAAATAACAAAAAGAAACAGACCAGAAAATATCAAGATCAAGAGTCCCAAAAAACAAAAGTAAGTATACAGTGATGTATTTAAAAGGCCTGAGGTGTGAGAGGGAAGTGGAATTGTTCACAGGGATACAGGCATCCACTAAATATTAATTACTTCAGCATGTTCAACAATATGTTGTCATGTATAGAAAGAGATAATTAATGGAACTAGGCTTCCACTTTATTTTCCCTGGATGATTTTATGGTGTTGCTGCTGCTGTATTCATCTTCATAATAATAAAATAGTTATATTTGTTCCAAAGGTAGGCTTTCCTTCATAATTATGGTATCTTATATTTAACATGATGGCCTCTGTGTAAAGTGTCAGATACTTAAAGCACCTTTAAACCTAACCGAGTAGATTTGCATCCATAGTGTCTGAGATTCTTTCAGCCTATTAACTGCTTAAAGAAGGTCGTGAAGAGGCCTTCTATAATTTTTTTCGTTATTGCTTATATAACCCCACATTTCTGCCACATAAAAGCTGTTTGGCTTACTTTTCAGGTGTTGTGTTTAAAAGAAGTAGCTCCACTTTATTCCATCCTCCTTCATAAAAAGTTCATGGACCCAGACTTTACTACAGGAGTTTTCATGGTTGAATATCTGATGCTTCTGGTAGCTGGGTCTCTGTATATCAGCTTCAGTTTTAATTAATATCCAGTTTGGATGTATTCAGATCCCCATTTGGCTATGAAAATTACTAAGTCTTGATCATTGTTGCTTAATCTAACTTGTCTCACAGAGTGGTTATAAGACTGAAACTTTGTTATAAGTAACAAGGTGGGATTTAGTGAGTTTTCTCTGTCTGCTGCTGGATCAAATATCAGTACGCATGCATCCTCCATGCTGCTGGTTTTGGCAGTATGTTTTTTGTAAGTAGGAGAAAAAACAGAGTTCTTGTGGTTTTATTTTAAACAGTGGACATCTGGAAGGCGTACTGTGCTTACTGTCATGGCTGCAGTACTCCGTCCCAAACAGCAGCCAGAATCAAAGAGAGCACTTAACCTTTAAGTGTCACAGATTTTTTTTCTTTTTGGCTTTTTACAATTAAATGCCAGAACACTGAAAATACAAATGCGCTCTGCTGCATTGTCCTCGTCTGTCATTGTATTAAAGGTAGTGATGGATGAGCTGGGATGAGTCTGGTAGAGTTAAACCACAAAATGAGCCTGATCGATTAAAGCAAAAGCATTTTTAAGGTTTTTGATCCACAGCTGTGCAAGAAGGTCTAGCAGAGGAGGCTTCATTCCTACCATATCATCATAGAAAACTTGAACAAGCTGCCTGTACAGGAAAGTGACTCATATCCTGATGAATTCAGGTTGTCTTGGAATCAAGAGTGAAATATTTTTTATTTATGAACAAGTTATTTTTATTATTAGAATCTATATTGCCCACCTCTATATACTTGCAGAAGTTTTGATTTGTACCCAAGAAAACTGAAAGTCACTGTATCATTTTCACACTATGCAGGCATCAAATTGTTGATATTAGAGAGTATTTCACCATTCACTGTTTTTATTACTTTTTTTTAGAAAATAGCTAGAAAATATTGGGATTCCTTAGAAGCTTATTGAGTTTCTCAGTGGAAAGATCAGAAACTGGGAATTCTTGAAAATGTATCAGACGTTTCTCACTGAAAAGATTAGTAATTGCACTTTGGTAATTATAATCACCTAAATTCAACTGCAAATCTCAACTGAAGTATACCTGTTGAATTAATTGCAGAATGGTAAGTTAATACTTACAGAAATTCCACTAATTAAATCCCATTGATCAGGACATTGATCTAAATCACGTTGCTGGCCCCAGCTAGAGTACTCACATTAATTAATGGAACCTGCTTAAGTTTACCGCTCAGCAATTGATTCTTTGGGTCTACTCTAGTTGAGTCTTGCAATTAGATTTAGGCCTTTGTAATTGCATTTGTCCTGCTTTTCCTCCAAGGAGCTCTAGCAACGCACTGCTCTCTCCATTTTATCCTGTGAGATATGTTAGATTGAGGGATAGTAAATGGCCCAAGGTTACTCAGTGAACTTTGAAGTTATAAATAGGGATTTGAGCATAGGTCTCCTAGTCTGACACTAACCAGTGCTACTAAGGGAAAAAATCCACATAAGAAGTGTCAAATGTATTGGGCTATCTGTGTACACCATTTGTGTACATTATTTGCATTCAGCGTATCTCATAATCATGCTAGTTTCATTAATCAGTGCATTTCAAGCCTATTTTAATACATCCACAAAGCCACATTTTCTGGGATTTATATAGAGGTTCTACCTTTATCTGATTGCCATTTTGTGAATGTTGTGAATGTGGTTGCTTTAAATATTAGTGTTTTATGTTACTATTTAATTGTAATTATTTTAATATTTTCTTTGTTTAATTGTGTAAGGCACTTTGTAAAATGTTATTACCAAAGCATACTCATATTTGAGTCATAAAAAAGTAGTTAAATTTGAAGAGATTAGCCATTATCTTGAAATTACTTCTATGTTAATTCAATGTTTTATTATTCTAATTTTGTTTTTAATGAGAAAATAAGATTGAAAAATATCAGTTCAGGCAAGCAAATGGTGTCTTCAATGCAACACATATTAAAGCAATTATCTAGCAAATATTTAGAATTTGTATGTTCAGCTGATTGCTAGAGGCAGTGTTATTTTAGTTTTTCATCATGGAAAAATAAAGGAAAATTGCCAAAGGTAGAATATTTCGCCCTTTTCAGGTACTCGGTGTAGGGTAAATATTCACTTTAAAAGCATTGGTAAACACTGTGAAACAACGATTGTTTATCTATATGAGTTCTTTTGCAGCCCTCTGCTGCTTCCATACTATGATCTTGAACACCTCCTTATTTTTGACATCATTTGGGAGGTATTATATATTCCTTGCAACAACAAAGTGAGTCCCCCCTAAAAAAAAAGAGCTATGAAATCCACAGCATAGCTATTCTCCATTCTCAAGGGCTATTTATTAATCCCATCAACTGCGAAGAGCGTATCTTGTTGTTTGCAAACCAGTGAAGGATGAAGTATAAATTGACATACCGTCCAACTCTCTCTGTTTGGCAGGAACAGTCCCAATTAATCCTCTGGCCCACTTTTTCAGTTGTTCTTAAAATATCCCACTCCTCCCCTCCTTCCATCACTTCTGCTGCAAACTGATGTCAAAGTGCAAAAACAGTTTGCCCCCAACTACCTCATCAAGAGGAAGAGGATAGGAGCTGGGTGGAATCTTGCTCCTCCCAGTAGGCTTAGGCAAAAGCAAAGTACTGCAGTCTCTCCTAGCTTGTGTGTTCTTTCTCATTACTAACTTTAGCTATCTTGACCATACTGTGATTTTGCATGGCAAAAGTATCCCTGTGAAATGTTGTAAGGCATGAAATAATTGTTCTTAAATTTTATCGAATAGTTTTGAATTTTGAATCTGAATGTAATTTATCATGTTTTTTAAAAAGCTGTAATAGGCCATAACAGCTCAAAAGTTGTGTATACCTACTAATTTTTTATCTATGTGTGCCCAACTATAAGCAGAATCCCTGGGCGTTTGTTGCTTTACCTTGCTGGTGGTATTCAGAATGAAACTATTCAGGCAGCTTGGAAAATGAGTAGCCCTGCACTTTGCACAGTCAGATTGGCTTCCTTTTCATTCTTGCACATAGATAACTATTCTACTTGATAAACCCAGAAGTACCAACATGAGAACAAAGTGACTGTGGTAGCTCATACATGTAAGCTTTTGACTGTCTTACATTTTTGGAATCTGTTCTGCTCTGCTACAAATAGATAGATCCAAACTGTAGTCCTACCCAGTGAGCCCTCCCGTCGTACAACCTCCACACGCACAAATGCAAGGTCATGCAAAGCATCATATCCCATTATAGTCAATGGGTGTGCATCTGCACACCACACGCATGCACATTTGCACACGTTGATTATAATAGGATGTGACACTTTATGTTTTTTGCTTTCTGCAGGGGTTCCTGGATTGGACAGCCATGTATACAGCAGGCACACAGCACTCACCTTGAAATAAGTCTTATTAAACTTCATGAGCTTTTTTTTTTTTTTTTTGACAGCAGCAAAAGTGCACTTTGAGAAGTTATTTTCAAATAAAGTGTGAAAATACCTTCTCATTCCACATGTAACTGTGAAATATCTCTTCTAGGTGGCTTGTATTGTGTCCTGAAAATTGTGTGATACCACTAAGAACAAAATAGTCCTATGAATATTTATTTTTTGCCCTCAACAATCATTTTCTTTTATTTGTAACATGGGCAGAATGTCATACAGCTGGTTCATCTCTTTTCAGCTTCTTCTATGCTCTGAACTTGGTGTTTTAAAATTTTCAAAGAATACTTGATGTTAATTGTTACAGTTAAATATGCAGTTCTGAAATAGTGTTTATTCATATCCTTACAGGCCTTTAGAAGGACGATAAGAGAGTCCATGAAGGATTATGGGAGAGAGTAGTGTTTTCACAGTTCTCACAATCAATGTGCAGCTAAAAACTGCACTTTGTGCATAGTCCCTAACAAAGGTTCTACAAGAAAATCATAATTTGTGCTGTTGGAATACCACCACTGGACACTTACTGATAAATTATGTGTTAGTAGCTTATCGCTCTTGAGTCATTTTGCTCAAAATCTATGTTTATTTCATTGATCAGCTTAATTGTTAAGTAATGGTTTGGCTATATAGAATTGGTATACTATATAAGCTGTGACTGGCAGATAGCTCTATTGATGCGGTTATAAACTGCAGCAAATAAATCAGTGTAATGTCATACTAACTGGTGACTGAGCATAAAACTGTATTTGTTACAGTTCTAAAGAAAGGACATTTGAAATTAGAAAGAGATTAAAGTGCCAAGATGACATTTGGCACCTTGTTTTCAGTGCCCTTCCCAAACATGGATGAATTATGAAAGGTTTAATTGTAGTGGTTTTAGTGCAGCTCAAAAGGTTTCATCTAAGGTGCTTGAGGGGACATTAAATCACCCTTCTAACATCTGTAACAACCCCTGGACTAATGTATCTTTGTTCTCTTTAAGGTACTGGAGAACTCTGAAACACCATTTTTATTTGAAACACCATTTTCAGATCCCATTATGATCTAGTTTAATTCAGGTAGTCCTAGATCATTATTTTATAATCCTTGTGAACCTTTACATGGTTCCAGTCCTCTGTGTATTCCTCAATAGAAGGATGGCATGTTTTAGGAGACTACAAAACAGTGTGCTCTCTGACGGTCTTCTATAGGCTTATTATCAGTGTCTGTTGTGACCCAGCAGTCTGGAAAAAACTAAGTCTTCACTATATTGTACTATTTACTGTTCAGTTGACATGTCCATATGCTAGCACAGTGGTTCTCAGACTTTTTACCTCTGTGATCCCCTTTACACTTACATGCAAATGTCACTTCCTCCTGCTTGATGTTGAATAAAACTATTTTATTTGTGTAGTGTGCATATTTTCATTTGCACATTTATGCATATTTATATTTTAACATTTTGTAAGGAAATATATCATTCCAATTAGAACACTTTTATTTTAAAAAATGTAATTAATTCAGCACTTAAGTTAATATAATCACATGTTTAATGTTTACCTCATGTCACACTCTCTATCTCTTCTTTTCATTTCCCTCCCCTCATCTGAGATACTGCTTAGTAGTCACTAAAGGGCACGTGTCTGCTACACCAACAGGGAACATTCAGAAAAGCTGAGTGAGAAAAACATAAGGGAAGCCAAATTTTGCTATGTCTGACATTGAAAGAAGGCATAACAGGGGAAGATGCTTTGTGTTGCTCTTTTGCAGGGACACACACGCACACACCCACAACCACACAGCTTGCCCTCCTTTTTCACATTTGCTGCACTTGCAAGCTGACTTTTCTTGCATCCTCCCTGAGCAATTATTGTGCCTCCCCTAAGGGTCATGCCCTACAGTTTGAGAACCACTGTTCACACAAAATAATCATTATCTTAATAACTGGAATGTGTGTTTTTAATAGCCTACCAAATCTGGGCAGTTTTAAAGTTGCTTAGCACCCAGAAAGCACTTCAAGGAGGTAGTGTTGATAACTGTTGATCACTCAAAATGATTTTTCAAGATCTTATTTCTCTTTAAAACTTTATTTATGTGTTCTTGCCTAGTGACAATTTATGAACCTTTGCTTAGTGGCAATATCTTTACTTACTTTTGAGATACCTTTCACAGATCTTATTCCCATTTTAATTCTTCATGGAAGTTTGTGTTCTGAAAAGGAAAGCCATTGCAACTTTCTGTGATAGGGGATGGTACTGAAAGAAGCTAGAGGGAATAGAGAAACTCCTATATCCAAGAGCTTTTGGAGACAGCAGGTTACAAGTGGGTAATGCTCCCTTCTGGCCTCCATGCCTTAGCAAATACAACCTACCTATTTTTGAAATTGTTTGAAACATGGACTTGCAAATAAGGCTGAGTGTTGATTTTGTGCTTTTATTCTGTTTGTTCATTTATTGGACGTTAATAAGGCAGAATGACTTGAACAGCATACCAATGGCAGTTAGAAAATACTTGGTTTCTAAGTGGTCAGATGACATCCTGTTGGTCAACAGGAACAGCTAGAAAAGAAGGACTGAAACAGTGTTAAGAAATGGAGATAGCTTGAATATCTATAAATCATCTTGAAGATAATTGTGCTGTCAATTGCAGAATGTAGTCATAATGATCAACTTTTGTTAAAAATAATAAATTTTTATCTTTCATGGTCATAAAAACCCGGAAAGTATGCAACTAGTGTCTTCTAAAAATTTTAAACAATCCCAATGCTTTCAGTGAGAGAGTTAAATAGCCTTAAGCAAGTCCAGCTATGTCAGTGAGACCTAGAATGATCAATTTTTAATTGAATCATGTTCTTAGTTAGTGCTGTGTGGGGATTAAATGAAGGGCTTTCTGAAAAGCAAGCGTAGTGTTTTTACAGTAATTGTCTGTCATACCTGATTCCTTGTTCTGCTAAGGGTAGAGTGAGACAGAGGTAAAGGGTAGCAAAGCTGATGGGATACAGTAGTTCAACAGGAATGTGTCTAGTTGCTCAAGACCTGCCCCGAAGATTTCACAGGCAACGGATTATTGTCTGTTGTCTGTTCCACCAATACATACAGCTCTGTCAAGGCTGTGAGCCTTTCAAGATCTGGCTCCACATTTGTGGAACAGTATTCCTTTGGATCTCTGGCTGGAAGAGGATCTCATCTGTTTTTGCAAACGGTTGAAAACCTTGGCCCTTTCCGCACCTTACGGTCTTCCAGCACTGGGGCGCGGGGATCGCATGAGCAGCCTCCGGCGAGAGGCTCTTGTGTCCGAGGTCCTTTGGCTCTGCACGAAATGCCTGCTCACATGAGAGTCCCGCCTCTTCCTTCCGCAGCACAGCCTGGGAGTTTCCCAGGCTGCGCTGGGGCAGGAAGCGCAACCGGCGCAGCTCCGGAGCCACTGCATGCCAGATAAGTGCATGCAGGGCCTGGGAGCAATGTGTGATCGTGCACCATTTTTGGCTTCTAGCTGAAAATGAAAAGGTGCGCAATCGGCCCCTGCCAGACCCTGGAGCATCACGCAAATGTGAGTGCATCGTGTGGATCGCTCCTCACAATCACGCAATGCTCCAGACCCTCTTTCACACAGAAAATGCCATGCAAAAAGGGCCCTTCCTCTTTGACTCTCCACCTTAAGTCATTGAGATGTGTTTAAGGGGCTGAGATGGGTAGAGACTGGTGAGGTGTTGGGGATTTCATGCCATGTATTCTTGTGTTTTTTTGTTTTAATGTCCTTGTCCCTGATTGTATATGTTGTTGTTCGGACCTTTGGTGTAAAGGGAGTAAAATTTTTGCTGTTGTTGTTGTTGTTGTTGTTATTGGTGTTGGAGAAGATAACTGATTTGTGGCCTTATTAACACTTAGGGTATTAACAATAGTTATTAAGAGCTCTCTTATTTGGTCTCCCTGCAGTTTCCTCCTTTGTCTAGAGATTGGTTCCAACATCTGAATACTGCTTAACCTCTTAACAGTGAGTTTGATACTCAAAATGCAGAATTTAACAGAGACTCTAACTCTACCAGTGAGGACTTTAATGACAAGATAGTTTGTTTAAATTTAATCATCTTAAGCCACTATCAGCTTTAGTTGTCTGAAGCATTTCTATCCCTTTCCTGAGTAAGAAAAGGACACCATGATGTCTTAGAAAGATCAGTGAAAGGAAAGAACCAGAAGGAGTGCTAAGGAGTGCTTTAAAGTGGTTTTAAGTGCTCTAAAGCAGCAGTCATTACCAGAATTGGTGCCTGTTCTTGATAAAGCCAGTAACAACATCAACATCATCGTCGTCGTTGTCATCAGGCCTTTATTGCAGTCAAGAGACCATGAGGTGATATACATTCTACACACAGGTACATAATTATATACATTCTACACACAAGTAAAATATAATATAAAAATATAAACAGTCTGTGTTAAAATAAAGCACAGGGTATAATTAATTACATATAAATGCATTTTAAAAACAGCTTAATAAGTTAAGTTTAAAATTTGATAGAAACACTGAGATTTAAACATACCATATATAAAAATTTCTATTAAAATCATACAGCCTTATTTCTGGTATACAACTTTGGTGGCCCTACAGCTCCTAAAGCTGTGTCCCCCTCAAGACAACTCAGGCGTTTACACCAAGGGGAATCGTTAAGTTGTCAACATTTGTATATCATGGCCCTTTGAGTTTTGATGGCACAGAAGAAAAACTTTGAGACCTCCTCTGTTACTCTTTTTCAGTATCCCCTGATAGATATATTAAGTACCATTCCAAAGGTCTTCCTGGGAACCTGCTCAGGAGAGGTACATCCTTATAAAAAGTACAATAGATAAATGCATGAGATAAAGATTCTACTAGCCCAGTGATTCTCAACCTGTGAGTCCCCAGATGTTTTTGGACTTCAGCTCCCAGAAGCCTTGAGCATTGACCATAGTGGCTGGGGCTTCTGGGAGCTGAAGTCCACAAACATCTGGGGACCCACAGGTTGAGAACCACTAGCCCCTTCCCACAGGGGCATACGTGATCCTTGTGCTCAATTTGCTGAAAACGTACCTCTAATACAGCAGATGGAATAATGTTGAATCTGGCTTCACTAAATTGCATTTGGTATTTGGGGACTGCTACATTTTCAAGATAATTTACATCCTTAGTTAGATTAAAACTCAGACCCAAGCTGATGGGGGAGCAAGTAGTGTGTGCAACAGATGTAGAATACTGGGTGCCAATATCTTTTAATCCGTTGTGCAAGGATCAGCTTGGCCCTGGGCCAGTCAAGAGTGAGGAGGAACGTATCTGAGAGGCCTAATCACTGCACTTTTTCTTTCATGGCTTTAGACAGGTGAGCGATATTAAGTATCTCTTTGCATCAGATAAACATATCCAGCCTCTGGTCCTGCAAAGAGAACTCTTAGCCAGTAACCTAAGGCCATTTCCACACGGGGATATAGTCCGCACTGGGACGACCTCACCAGGAGGTCGTCTACACCGCGGGGTGCGCTAGGGCAGTCTGAAAAGGTGAGGTTCTACACCTCAAAGCGCCCTCGCGCGGCCGCGGGGGTGGCACCATGTGTTTTATAAAGACCAACTTTCAAGTGGTCTTTTTAAAACAAGAGCGCGCTAGCCCGTCACAGTGCCCCGTGAAGAACTGCAGGGGCGTGCAAGCGCATCCCTGCAGAGCTGCCCGGGGGCAGGCTTCCAGCTGGCATGCTGCCCTGATTGGTGGAGCGCCGCCGCAAGCCTCCAGACGCCGCTGCCGTGTAGAGCGGCGAACAGGTGCTGCTCCCCGTGGGGACGGAGCCACCCAGATTAAGGTAAACTCTGTCACCACGTGCGCCGCCCTGTTCCGCCACGTTTCGGGCCCCCCCATGTGGAAATGGCCTAAGACCCACTTCCATGCAGTACATTCAATCGATGTACAGCCAGCCTCCAAGCGTAGGACCACTGATGGACACAGTTTGGCACAGCAAATAATTTTTTGAGAAACTCCAAGAGTACTCGTTGTACTTTTGGCAAAAAAACCAGAATCCATACTGGGATACCAAACAGTAATTGAGGAAGAACCTTAGCCTGAAATACTTTAAGTGCAGCAGAGATCAGTTGTCTGCCTTTGGTATAAAAGAATACGGACAATTGCTTTACTACTGCAGGTTGCAGTCTGTATAGCAGTTACCTGCTGTGATGCCCAGGCTCCAGATGTGTGGAAAGTAACCCCCAAATATTTAAAATGCCTCACTTGTTCTGTTTTATAGCCAGCTATGACCCAATTAAGTATGGAGTGCTTTTTGGAAAAAAATGATTTTAGATTTATTATAGTTAATAGTTAACTGGTTGTTTTCACAATATTCCATGAAAGCTCTTATTACTTGTCTCAAGCCAATTTTAGTAAAGGAAGGAAGAGCTGCAAAGCCAGTAACTTAAATTGTCCCAAGTACAATCACTTTCCGGCGTCCATGTGTTTCACAGTAGCATGGATGGCTGCGCTGTTGTTCCCATATTGAAGTAACATCATAGTAGGTGTGACATAGCTGTGGATATCACCTCATTTGCAAGCATATGTTTCATCTTTATCCCTACTCCCAGCTTATGCTTTTAGTTAGAAGACTTTCAGTCATCTTGCTGAAAGGAACTAAATCTCTCTTCAAATCAGTTTTGCCAGTGTGGATAGCTGGATAGTTGGCTTGCCTGGAAGAGATAGCAGAATGTGATTTCTGTGGGACAGCAAAACACCAACTGACCAGAAATCCATGTTGACCAAATTCACCAATCACGTGCCATGTCAGAATGCTCCAAAAAACCAAAACAAGCTTAAACAGCAACCCTATCCCCTCCAGCTGGAATTATTTTCCAGTAGTGATGCCTGTGGTCTGAGACCCAACCAAACATTTTAGATGAGTGTAGTAACTGGTTTGAATGCAATAAGAAGAGAACACCTGAAGGATGTAAATTTTTAATCCAGTTATCCTAGTTTATCCCAGATGTTATTATAGCTGCCTAATAGCTGCGCAATAATTGTGTTTATAGTTGTGGAACTATTGCAAGCTGTCTTCCTGGGTCCTATCCTTGTTACACATGCGTGTGAAAACGAACAACTAAAAGAAAAGAGGCAATGAAAGTATCCCAGAAACAATTTATTGGTGATCTCAAAGCAAGTAACTATTATGATAAAGCCATTTGAACCATAAGTGATCCTCTTTCTGGCTAGTGACGTTCACCTGTTTTGCAAGCACCTCATCAAATAATCTGATTTCCATCATCCCAGCCTTCATGACTTGGTTTATGTTGTGTTTGTATATTTCACTCCCCCAACTAGTACAGACCAGGGATGGTGAATGGTCAGAAATTACAGGGGTTGTAATCTCATATGTGTGAAGGGCAATAGCTTCCTGTCTCTCTGTTAATTTCAGGTGCAATATGTGCATAAAAGTTTGGAAAGTCCATTCATGGAGTAAAACCATCCCAAATATCCTCTCCAAATAAGCTGAAAATGTATTCAGCTATTTACATATTCTACAGTAACAGATAGTAATTTAATATTTAGTTACAGCAAAACTTCAAAAAATGTTTTTGAACTCAGCTGGACCAGATGTGCCAAATGATGTGACATACTACTCTATGTGAATGAAAAAAGAATTGGGATATCCGCCTGAGCTTTCCAATGTGAATTCCATGTACACTATGAAGCCTATATTTTAAGTCACATCACCCTAAACTTATCCTGGAAAATCAAACCAGCTATTTGCATGTGAAACAATAACAAACAAAGAGAAATTTAACTGGGTATATTTTTATCTGTCTTTATCTATTGATGTCTTGCAGCTCAGCTTGTTAAAATGCCTGCTCTTTGTTCCTCCAACTACTCCTTTTGAGAGATAAATCAAAAATTGCTTTTTTTCCCCTGTTGTAATGTTTAAATGCTATAATACTCATTCAACCTACTTTCTCTTAGGACATTCTCAGAACTTCGCATTTCTAGAGCTTCACTGGCTGATGCTGGAGAATACACATGTAAAGCAAGCAACAGGTTTGGGAATGATAGCACCAAAGCTCGGGTAATGATTACAGACACCAATGGTAAGACATGGATGATTTTTAAAATATTTTTTAAAAAAATTTGAATGGCTTGCAGAATGTTTGCAGTGTGAAATTGATTCTTGCATACTTTGAGCCAACACTGAATTGTTTAAACCACATTATATATCAAAATTGTGGGGGGAAATACTTTTTTCTTGGTTTTTGAGCATATCTGTTCTTCTAGATATAAATAAGTAAACCTCCTAGTATTGAATCTATATCACCTTCTGTGTAGCATTCTAACTCAGCTACACACCCAGCTTCTGAGTATCTCAGTGATTTCTGACCAGATAATTGTGACACCCTCCACACATGCAAGTTCCTGGCCAGTTTGCTGTCTATAGCAGATGAATTATTACAGCACAGGTTATGTGAAGGACATGGGGGGTTGTTAAAGGCATTATCTTCTCTTGGGTAATGTACTTTACATTTGTGATTGTAAGGAACAAAAATTAGAAACAAAAATGTGTATTTCTAAACTGAGAAACACATATGCCCTAAGCTTCGTCCTGCTTTACTTATCTCAGCAAATACACGCATTTCTGTTTACTCCATCAGTATGCTTAATCTTTATAGCAGTATTTCTTTGGTTATGAGCCTCCTGGTATATACGGTGCCGTATTTTTTCCTTATGTGGATGAACTCAAACATATTGTCAATGGCATTCTGTGTTAAAAGCTATTAGTTAATAGGACATAGTGAAGCTTTTGGTACACTGAAGTGTTATATGAATTTTGGGTGATTTTAAATACTTTGGTAAGTTGCATTTTCAAAGATTCTAAAAGAATAAGGGGGGATGTACTATGTAGATGGAGAAAACTAGTTATACAAATATGTTGTCAGCACTATAATTCTGCATGGTCTGTTTTAATGTGTCGCAGCCTTTTGAAACATGCTTGTTAGTACACAGCTTTGAATCATGGTTGGAAAATTCTGTTTCAGTAGCTAGTAATGAATCTGAAGAATTATCACTGTGTTCTGTTATGTACTTTAACAACAGTTCTGAACCTGATACTTGAAATTGGTGTTACTCACCGTTCCATTTCCTTGATTCTGCTTAGGTCCCTGTATACCATTTTCTGGAGTATACCCACTACTATTTTACTGTTTTGACACATTTTGATACTATTTTCTGTTTTCAGTACAAAAAATGCTGTATTGTATGCAATAAATGTTTTCTGCACGAAACAAATCACATGCAAATTTTGCACAAAGTCCCCAAGTGCAGCATTTTCTACACAGAAAGCTCCACTTTCTTCACATAAAATAATTCTGCAGAGAATTTCTGTTATCTATGCATAGCAACCAAGTGCTATTTTTTTGTAGGGTAAGTTCCAAACCGTGAAGATTAGTGCCAGGCCGATATTCTTCTCATCCCAGTTTCTTGACATTCAAGAACACATTTTTAGCCATTTTTCAAATATAATCAAATAATCTTCCCGTCCCTATCCCGCACACCCCCCCCCGGGGTGAACACCAATCACCAAGGCAGCCAAAAACACTAACAATGACACTTTCTGATTTTCACAAAGCCTCCATTTATTCGTTCTCCAGTCCATTACTTCAGCTTACTAGTGTTAACCTTGCCCCAACCCTCTTCTGAACCTCAAAACCAATTCATACATTACCACTGTGAAGGGGGAAAGATAATATGGGAAGTCATTCAGTCTGGATGGGTGTTAAAATAGCTGCACAGGAACCAGCTATGCATAATCAGTTCCCTCATCCCTATTGCAATGTGTGAATTAGTTCTTTTTCACAAGTAGAATTACAGTGTCCAATTTCTAAGGATGACAGCATTAATGAGTTCTAACTCAATTTGCTACTTGTATTTCTAAAAATATTAACACAGGTAAATGCCATACATAGTGCTGTAATGGCTGCAAGTAGCAGGGTGAAATGCTGTTAAAATGCCAATCAATGTAAACTTAGTCAGGATGAAGTGCTAGAAATGTAAAACACCTTTCAAGTAAAAAGTATGTAAAAATGTTCAATTTAAGTTTTCGATTACAATATTAATTATTGCTATCTTGTAGTACTGATTTAAAAGTACTGGAATAATGGATTAAACAGGCTTTTCTATTCTCTTGTAAAGTTACTTAGTTCCCATACATAAAGGAGTTGTTTGCTCATAAATCTGCATAGTTTCACACTTGGAATAGCTTTACCAGCTTCCAGTGATATCCCAGAGAGTCAAGACCAGCCAGACATGCTAAGCTAAATAATGACTCAGACGAATGGACATATATTTGAGTTTGAGGATTTTTCTGTACTCTTTTGCATCCAAACAAAAAGGGAACGATTCACAGAATGTAGGGAGGCGAAGCTCATTCCATGGCTTAAAATGTATGTCATTAAAATACCAGTCAGGTTTACACACAGTTTCTTATACTGAAATTAAATTAAATGGTTGAGAGTGTTGAGAGTGTTATAATAAAAAAAAGTCCATACCATTGTAGCAAGATGCAGAGATTTTTTACTGGGTAAATAAAAGATGGTTTACATCTCGGCCTCAAAAGCTGGTTCAGTAGATGATCATTAGCTTTCCAGTTTTGTGAACCATGCTCTCTGACACAACAGCAACCATCTTACAGCAATAGTGTTTAGCACTTTCCACTTTGGAACGTTTGAGGAAGCCGCTAAACTGAATTTGTGTAAGGAAAAGTTTCAGCCCGATGTGTTTACAGCAATTATAAAAAGAGAATTGTGAGTTTCCTGAATGGGGCTGTCATCTGTGATATTCTTAAAAAATGAGCCAGGTTTGTCAACTGTCACACTGACCTTACTGCATCATGGGTAATTATAGTTATTACATATGCAAAGATAATCTTATATAGGAAATGTTTTATTGAGTAGCATTATGTAGAGATGAAACTGTTGCAGTTGCAGAGGTTGTATTTTTGGATTATATTTTAATGAAGTGTTCTGTTAATAGCTCTGAAAACTCTGTACTTCTGTACTTAGGTCTTTTGGCCTGTCATTGGAGGATTGGTGGACTTAATGCAGAATTTGAAATAATACTTTCAAAAAAAAAAAAATTATACACGTTCTTGGTAGATCTTGCCATGAAGATGTATGACCAGAGCTTCCCACTCTCCCTTGAGGAACAAAGTAGGATTGCAACTTAATAATAATAGTAATAATAATAACAACAATAACAACAGCAGCAGCAGCAGTAATAGAAAATAGTATACTAAGAATTAACACTATCTCTCTGCACACCGTCCCAGTGGTTGCAAGAAGAAGGACCAAACCCATAGGAACAGGCATCAAGAAAAGAATGATTATTCTCCAAAGCCAGGTTGCTTTCCCCAGCCCTCCAGTCCCTTTCAAGAGAACTGAAAGCCTAATACTGCTAACTAGATGGTCTCTGATTTCCTTATAACCGTTTCCTGAGATCTCTTTCCTTGCTTTAACATGGAGTCATGAACTGCAAGCTTACACCACGTGGCCTTCCTTTATTGTTCCCAGAATCCTCTCTTTTGTCTCTTCTCACATCTCATTAGCTAAGGGTGTCCAGGCCAATGATTCTTTGCTCAGATCTCCTGAGTTAACCCTTTCTATAGCTTGACCATTACAGTTGTATTCTGTCTTGAACCAAAATATTGTAGTTTCAAAATGACTTTTTATTGTTCTGTGAAGTTGCTTGTGTAAAGATAACATGCCTAGTTATCCTTGAGAATTACTGATATGATTGTTTTTCTGATGGCTGCAGTCTCATCTCCAGCAGCTGTTATTATTCAGACATCTTTCTCAAGTGAGAAGAATGCAATCGTGCAAATGTACAGCTGCTACACCTTGCAGATCAATTCAGATATGTATTTACCACATCTTGCTACAGTTCTGCTTTCTTGTGGCATCTGTTGTAGGCATGTTTTAAAATACGCAGTCAGATATAAACTCTGTGCAGTGAGCTGAAAGTCAGACACCTATGGAAGATCATGGGTAAAGGTGTAGTTAGTACATGCCACTAAATCACTCTTGCTTTTGAATGGCTTATTACATGGCCATTATATATCTCATTGTTGTGTTCCCTCAAGTCATTTTTGACTTACGTTGACCTCAAGACAAGCCTATCATGGTGTTTGCTTGGCAAGATTTATTCAGAGGGGGTTTGCCTTTGCTTTCCTCTAAGGCTGAGAGTGGGATTGGCCCAAGGTCACACAGTGAGTTTCCGTGACTCAGCAAAGATTTGAATATTGGCCTCTCAGAGTCCTAGTCAAAAATCACTGTAGCATGCTGGCTGTTTCCCGTTATATACTTAGTTGTCTTTATATAGAGCACCTTAGTCTCAGCTGGAGTAGGCCCAGTGAATCCATGGGAATTTGGTAAGTCGGAATTTTTGTAAATCCTGTTCGTTCAGTGGTTTATTTTTTCAGAAGCAATATTTCTACAAAACAAGAAGTGCTTAGAACTCCTGTATGAATTTTTTAAAAAGGACTCACTGATCAAAAATGTCTGAGGGAGCCAAAACATGTCAGAATTTAAATCATGCCCCAAAGAGTACAGGGACTTTTTGTCGTTGTTAAAAATAAAAATAGAGGGCTTGAGGTGGCAAAAATGGCTTTGGGACTTCTCCCACCCTATTATATTGGCAGGTTGGGGGAAGAAAATCTATTATGTATCCAAACTATTCTAAGCCAGTGCTAGTAGAAAACGTCCCCCAAAGTTGAGCATCAGGTTGAAGACAAGTCCCCTTTCATTTATCAAACTCCAGTATATATGGTGGAAGTCTAAGTTTCTCATTGGTGCTATTGTGGAATAAGAAAACAAAAAAAGTAGTAATCTAATCTCCTAGCAAATAAAACCAAGTGGTGAAAGAATTTCTTAACTCTTTCTTTGCCTGTCTGTAGCTAGCCAGGTTCATGGAAATCTTTGTTGAATTTGCCAAGGGGTAACTTGTTCATACTTCAAACTGCTAGATAGATTGTGCATGGACAACCAATCTGTTGTGCCAGGTTTCTTGCTGATGTGGGTAATCATTTGGTTCTGGGCAGCATTTCTGTGAAGTTATTTCACTGAAGACCTTATGTATTTTCAACTCTTTACCAATTTCATTCTTTTTGTCTTCATAGGTTCTGTCTTTAAATGATGCACATATTTTTTTCCATTGATCATTATTTTTCCAGTTTTTTTTTAATTTGAGAATGTGGAACAGTCAGGATGTTACCATATATACAAGGGCTTTCCAAACGGTGTGCCACAACACATTAGTGTGTCGCCCGAAGTGTGTAGGCGTGTCACCTACAATCTTGGAAATATATGTTATTATGTATAAATCATCTATTTTTAAAAATACATGAAAGGTTTTCATGAAATATGTTGTGTCCCCATACCTTTTGTTATTGCAACTTGTGTATGTGTCTGTATCTCTTATAAGGGGTTAGTTTAACCTCTGGTTTGCTAGTAAAACTGAATTACTGTGTTGCAAAATGATGCATGTCTAAACAAGTGCGTCACCAACATGAAAAGTTTGGACAGCTCTGATATATACTCATGTACAAGTCAACCTCATGTATAAGTCGAGGGCAGGTTTGGGGGCCAAAATTATGAGTTTTGATATGACCTGTGGAGAAGTCAAGGGTCATTCTGCAAAGAGGAGTAAGTGGAAGTACCACCTTGGGGCCAGTTGTCCTTGGCAGCCACCACCACCATTTTCCTGCCCAAGGAAAATTGTACAATATTGCTAGGTATAGTATTAACTCTTATCAAAACAGGAACCATCAACCCCCTGTACTTTCTCAGTGCTCCTTTGATGGGAATGCCATTCTCCTACCCAGGCATTCGAAAAAGGCCAGAAGCAGTTCCCCAGCAAAGAGAGTAGAGCAGGTCAGTGCTTCTTTTAGGTTCTCCTGGGATAGACTGAACTCTTACTTTTTACCATTCTACTCAGAGAATGGGTATTTCCTTTTTTGCTAAGAGTTAAGATATAGTATTTACATGGACCCATGGATAAGTCAACCCAGTTTTTGGGGGGGTCAATTTGTTTAACTAAATTTTTTAGACTTCTATATATATAGAATTTGACAATTGGCAACATGCAATGTTCTGTCAGTGTTGTTATATGAAGCTCCATGAGGGCAACAGCTTGCCAGTTGAGTGACAGGCCCTAGAGAGCTTTGCAGGAACTCCCTGATACCGTCAGTGGTTTTTAAGGTCAAGGGGACAAAGTTCCACTTAGACACCATCTAGCTGCAGCTGCACAGCCAGAGAAAAAAAATTGCACCAGGAGGTGGAGGATACCTTCTTGAGTAGTGTTGGAAAAAGTAGTTATATTAGAGTAACTCCCTGTTGTGCCAGCATGAGTCACCAAGAGGATTTTTTTAGCCTTTGTCTTGTACCATTCTCCTGCCCTTTAGATCAGGGGTGGGCAACTGCATGGGGGCCCCATTCCAACACCCATTGTGACACACAAACCCAAACAGTGCTCACAAATACCTCTATCTTGGTCCTCATTCTTCCCCAGATGGTGTCCAGATGTGATGTTATGTCACTATTTCTATTTTGAGAAGAGCTCTGGTAAATATAGAAGCATCTGAGGGTTTGGGAAGGCTTTTTCTGTGGATCTGGGGATGTTTTCACACATTTTTGGTGGCTTTCTATGTGGTTTTTGGGTTTTAAACACCTGAAAATCATGTCCATTCTTTTTTAAAAAAATGGGTTGAGGGGCTTTAGGGGGCTGGCAGGAAGCTTCAGGTGTTGCATAGGGTGGCACCCAAGAGTCACATACTCCGTTTGGGCTACACATAGCCCATCCTTGCTTTAGGTGTTAAGTGGTGAGGATCTGTATGGTGTAAGTTTCTGGCTCCAGAAAGAAAAAGGGAAAATTAGGTTTGCGGTTTTTTTTTTCCTGAGAGAATAGATGTGAATCTTTCAAAGTTACCTTTTAACCATTGCCTTGTTGCTGCACAGTCGCCCTTACATTTTTGTACAAAGACTATTGTTCTTGTTTTCTCTTTCTTTGCTAGCGTTTGTGACCTTGGTGCTTACCCAAAGGCTACCTGGTCTGCCTTTCAGCTAAATTGCTTTCTGAGGGATCCTCATTTTATATAGCTAGGTGTTTCTTGGAATGGTTGCCTTACTGGCAGAAACCTGAATTTCCAGTGTAGGTAACCTTGAAATAAATACTGCAATAATTTTTAAAGTCAGTTAATAAAATAAAAAATTAAAGGCTGCATTCATTAGCTTTCTTAATGTTCTTAAAACTGATGTTGTTTAATTTTCTCTGGTCTTGAAAACCATGGGAGTTCTTTCTGCATACTGAATGTAAAAATGTTATTTTCCAGTATTTCAAAATGTAGACCTCCTTAGGAGAGAGTAATTGAGGTCAGAAAAGATGTGTGAAGTTCTCTAGGAGAATGATATAAATAGCAAATACCAGGTACATTTATGTTAATTGCTTTTTTCAAATTAATTTGTCTCTTTTTCCTCTACAAAAGAGTCTTGCTGCACCTTTTTTGTGTGGGTTTTGTCTTCGTTTTAAGTATCTTATTAAACTCTAATGAAGGGCACTGATAACATTTCATGTAAATTAAGGACAACATTGCCTGGTATGTGTGCCAAACATAATAAATCTGAATCTGTATTTAGACTTGTATATAAAGTCATAGGATCTTGTAATTCCCACTGACCTCCATGTTTTGAATTTCAGTTTGAAAATACTCTTTTTAACCCACCCACCTACCCACCCCCGTGGTGTGTATGTGAGTAGTGAAATATGAACTTTATCCAAATGTCCTTCTTTTTAGTGGAGCCATGTTGAACCTAACCAGAATTCAGCTACCTGTCTCCTTCCAATTTTAAGATGGGATAATTTTAAGAAATCTTGTTAGGCCTCTTTTCCGTAATTCAGTTTCAGATTTAGAGCTATTTGAAGGCAAGATTGGAAGATTAAAAATCCATGCTATAGTGGTCAGTGGTTCCAGCAACTGACATGGCTGTGTAAATAGCCTGTAAAATATATTCTGACTTTTCTAGATTTGGGGAAAAATAAGAAGCGATGAAGCTTCCATATACTGAGTAAGACCTTTGGTCTCTGGTGTAATGTTGTCTGCAGTAACCAGCAGTGTCTTTCCCAGAGCTTGGAGGTAACTCATTACAAAAAGAAACCTAGACCATTTCCACACAAGGTCAATGCATCTCAGTCACTTCAAATTCTTACCTTCCTGTCTGCACGTTGAACTGGTTTAACATCATTGTGTTTCTCATCATTCTGCATGTCTTAAGCTGCTAACACAGTTCAGTGCAGTGAGGAACCACTGTATGTGAAACCTGGAAAAACTCCGCTGCAAAGCTCAAACACCGATTTGCTTCATTTTTTCCTATGTGCAGAATTGTAACATCGGCCATTTCTACATGAGAGGGAAGGAGAGGAGAGGGGAGGATTCACAGAGAGCCCGCCAGGGACATTCCAGAGCTGTTATTTCCTTTCCTCTCTCTAAAGGACAAGCTGCTGTACAGTGGGAAGATCTGGCAACTTGTTTCTCTTTTTTGAAGTGACTTGTAAATTAGCTTCACAGGGGCAATTTTGTTTCTCTTTGAAGTGACTTGTTTAGCTTCCCGAGTTGGCTATTTTGTTTCTTTCTGAAGTGACTTGGAAATTAGCTTCAAGCTGCAGCCTTCACTTTGCCAAAGTAGGGAACTATTTTGACAGTTTAACTTGATAGCTTTAATTGACAACAATTTGACAGCTTACCTTGGTAAAAATATATTAGAAAGGGGATATGAGAACGCACATGAGACTTGACAGTTCACGTCTGATTTCATCTCCTTGGGATTACCCCCTTCGTTTGCCAAACTGGTAAACTGTTTTGACATTTGATTTGCCAACTGTTTGTGGTGGACAATCACAGAACTGTAAAAAGAGATTTTGGTGGCAATGATGGGCAGGCACCCTTCCCGCCAAGCTTATGCCGCTGTCTCGCCTCCCTTGCCACCAGCCTGCCCTCTCGCCTCCGTTTCACAACCTCTCACGACCCTGGAAAGGTCTCTCTGACCTTCTCCCTCTGAAAATAAAAATAAAAGTACAGTTGAGAAAAGGAAAGAGAGACAGATGAGGAGCCACGACTTGCCACGCTTGTTTTCCACCAGCCGAAATCACAGGCTGCGTTCAATCCCCCTCCTCTCTCTCTCTCTTTTTTTAAAGCCAAGACTATGAAGCTTCACTCCAGGGGGATCTTGGTGCAATTCTGTGCCCAGTGCCAGCTGGGGGTAGGAGGAGGGGAAAACAGGAAGGGGGGGAAGCTGCCGAGAAGGAGGAGGGGGGCATCTGAAATTCCAGGACATCTGTTCAGTAGATAAGATAGCAGTGCTCCTTAATATAATAAAAAAGAGTGAAAGAAGAGGAGAGACAAGAAAAAGACCCTGGGACTGAACCAGGCAACCGTACAAAGCAATCTGTCCCCCACGGTATCCCCTGAGGGGGTGGAAATATTTGGAATTTGGGTGAGTTGGCTCCTAACGCAGGTGGACGGATGGAACAATTCCATGGAACTGTGCTGAACTGAACGATTGCGTTCTTCTTTTTACGGATGCAACAACCACCTTTCTCTGAGGTAATACAACATAAATGGGGTGTGTGCAGACAGAACAGTTTTGAAATCGGAGTATAAGAACCCCGCTCTTGACACGCAGTGAACCACTCCTCTCCGCTCCTCCCTCTCGCGTGGAATGGCCTTACTTATAATGCATTCCTTTTTATGGTAACAAAGATAATTGTAACTGGACCAAGTAAATGGTGAAGGAGAAAGATCATATGGTTCAAGTGCTGCCTTGTGCTGCTGAATTTGGAGGGCTTTTTTAAAAAAAACAACAACTAAAAGTGACTATTAATTGGTTAATTTGGTATTTGATAACAAAAAAGAACAGGAAGTTTCATTATATTTTACCAAGTAAACTGAGCTACATGGCCTCAGCAGTTATTTGTCATCTGTTCTTTTTGAGCAGGCAGTACTTTTTAAAATGGCAGCCGACAGTGCTAAGAGGCATACGCTCAGTTCTTGCTACTTCCATTCTTGCTGACAGCAATAATAAGATTGTCTGTTCTTTGTGAAACATATTTGAGTTTGATTGAGCGATAAGACTCAGTAAAACTATGTCAGGGTTTAGGATTACCACGTGTTAATTTCCCTAATTTCTATCCGGATATGCTGCAAGAAATTGCCTGCTACTAGGCATAACTATCACACATGGAAGTACAAACCATCTTGCCCACAGCCCAACCAACATGCACCATAACAAATCTTTGTAATAGTTGCTTTTGAGAAACTCTGAAAAGCTTACTTTTAAAAAAATGTATGAAGCTGTCATGTTGGCTAATGACTTTGAGGAGCTTTGAAACAGTCCTTTTAATTATTTGCTGTTAAAGAGTAACTTCAGAGAGGGTCTTTCCAGGATTTACCTGGAGATTGGGATTAATGAGGGTTTTCCAGCCACAACCTAGAGATGGGTATTGAGCCTGGAGACTTTTTCAAAGAAGGCATGTGCTGTGTTACTGAGCTGCAGTCTTGTCCTTTGCCTTATGTTGTAAGAGAAGAGTTTGCTAGCAGGACCCCCGTGAAAATGGAAAAACCCTGAATAACTCTAGGCCCTCCCAAACCATATTTAACACAGAAAATAAGTATGATCACCATATTCAATCCACTGTGGATTCCTTTGAGGCATCAGGGTTCCTTCATAAGGCAGAAGTGGGTGGATGGTGGGGATTACTGTCACCTCCCCTGTGCCCCACATCATTTTTAAGAGGGACTTACAAGCTTTGCAGGTTTCTCAGTCTCACGAGGCTGGCAGTCCCTATTAAAAATGGCATAGGGAGGCAGCAGAGGTGACAGCAAATAATCCGTGAATAATTAAACCCACAAAAGTGAAACCTGCAAATGTGGAGGGCTGACTGTATTGGGCTTATTACTTAACTTATTTGAAAACTTTAAGGAGATAAAATTAGCATAATAGCATTCTAGTATCTTCTCCCTCTTCCTCCTCCTCTTCTTTTTTTTCTTTTAAAGAAAACTGTTAATTGTGTTTTCAAGTTGGTAAATAAGTTAAGCAGCAACGATGCCAGCATGAATCATTCTTGGGGGATATTTGTTGTTGTGCGTTGTTTGTTAAACACAAAATTATCTGAGGACCTGAACAGACAAGACTTGTTCTGATGCCAGAAGTCAAGTCTACTGAGTTACCACTGTGAGCAGGGAATTCCTCTGTCTCAACTGGCTGGATCTGTGGGTTAGAACAATACATTGTATTTAAGCTGCAGCCAATGGTTGGATCGTTCAAAGGATTTATTGGACTTTAGGGATCAACTCTAATCTGTTTTCTCATTTTCTCCTTTAATATATGTACTTTATTCCTTCCCTCACTCATTTTACCTGCAGAAGAAGAAAAAGCATGGGAAGAATATTTCTAATTTCCTGGCAATACTATGGAGTTTCAATCAAAGACTGAAACATGCGGTGTTGTCTTAAAAGCAGTACTTCATTATGAACAGGGATGAAGGAGGCAGTGAGCCTCTGCATTTCTTCAAGGCTGGCAGACATTTAAGAGCAACTACAGCTTCTTCCAGAAATCTTGTTGCCATCTGCCTTTTGGCAAGCACTAGAACAAGCGTTACTCCCCTTCAAGTAACTTCTTCCTGTTTTTCTGTTTTTCCCATCCCTATTTTCTCCCCAATGGAGTCAAATGCTCAGCTTTTACCAGCTGTAAAACATCATGCAATAATATTTAGAGATCCCTATCTAAGGAATTCTGTGGTTCTTCACTTCTGTTGGAATACTATGAATTTTATGATAATAATTTGTTTTTTTAGGTGTTAGGCACATCACATATATTATAGATAGTTATTTATGGTGGCTCTGTGAGATAGGGCTTTTTGTTTGTTTGTTCAGTACAGTTTGTTCAGTTTAATTTGTATCACATGTATTTAAACAACAGCATAAATGAAACCATCGTCTCAGTGAAACCTGCAGTTAAACCCTCCTCTCCCAATGGGTCAAGGCAAGAAACAACAGATTAAGGTCATTTCCATCCTACACTATTAGAATGCTTTCAACATCCTGTGGAATTCTGGGGTTTGTAGTTTACTGAGGCCAAAGAGCTCTCAGGCTGAGAATTCTAAATGCACCTCCCTACACTGCAAACCCCAGGATTCCACAGGATGTTGAAAGTGGAATAATAGCACTATAACAGTGTAGTGCAGAAATGGCCTAAAATACAGCAAGAAATAGACATATAATACAGTTAAAATACATAATCAGTTAAAATAGCGTACATATTAAAAACAATCAATTCATAGTTTAAAAACTCCTAATTTAAAAACCATCTGGATATGATGACCCATTGTCATCTACAACCCTTCTACTTTCCTAGTAGGTCCACTACACAAAATATCTTCCAGTAAAACCAGACAGTAAATAATAATTACAAATGATATGGGGAAAAATCTGCATGAAAAATTGTACATCCTGCATCCACTTTTGTATGCATGTTTATTTAAAAGAACATATCTTTTGGACTCACTTCAATGTAAAATGTGCATTTTAATAAGTATTTTTTTTTCTTACAGCACAGTAATTGCAAAGTTGTTTTAAACTTTAGACCAGTTTGCTTCAAAATGTGTGTCAGACATTCGTTCATCACATGATGACCGTAAGAACAGTCCAACTAAGGAATACATTGCCTTGGAGTGTGGTAGAGTCTCCTTCTTTGGAGGTTTTCACACAAAGGATGGTTGGCCAACTGTTGGGAATGCCTTGATGATATATTCCTGCTTGGCAGAGGGTTAGGCTCAGTGATCCTTGTGGTCTCTTCCACAAGGGCCATCTTGATTCTATGATTCTATGATCAATCTGGTACTATTAGGTAAAATTTGTTTTAAATTATTTTCAGAAACCTTGTTGAATTGCTGGTTTTGGGGTTATCTTGTTACCATCTTGTTGTACACATACATACATACATACATACATACATACATACATTTATGGCATTTTATATAGCTTTTCATTTTAAGAAATTTCAAAGCAGTTTACCTTGTTAAAAACCCAGAAAACAGAGTAATAAAGCAGTAAAACAGGAAAATATTTCTTTAATATTTTTTAGGTACTAAAAGAAACACTGTTTCTTCAAGCAGCAAAAGAAGTTTTATTTCAATACAGTTTAATAATAAGATGCACCTTTGTTGTGACACTTACCATACTCCTTAGTATAACTTAAAAAGGTTAATTATGTGGACAGTTTAGAGTGTGAAAATGAAAGTAACTCTCTAACTGCAGAAATATAAATATTGTTTCTTCCCATTGAGCTAATTCATTTTATCCGTTGTCTTCTTTTTCAATACAATGCAAGATATCCCAGTGCCTTCTTTTGTCTTCTTAATGGACATGAGAAGAAGCCCTCTGTCCAAAAGAAATCTTAAATGTTGTGAAAACAAATCTTGTTGAAATGAAACATTCTTAATTTTATTGGTAATTTTTTGCTAGTTGCAAATTTGTTGCTAATTTTATGGAAAATGAATTAGGGTGAGCCTAAATGCTGTGAGTGCAGAAAGTGGCAGGTTTCATAGGTTATCTTTGTGGAGAAAAGAATGTAGAGGGGATCATAATCTTTTGCCTTATCACCATTTATAAAGCACAGATAAATAATATCGCATGTAGATTCGAATAAGAGTTTTCTCATTCTTCAAATTCTCATATAATTTGAAGAGTATTGTGTTAATCTGAACAGCCTTGGAGAGTGCATTGGACAGAAATCATAAAGTATGGTGAGGATACACCAACTGGCTTCTTGTGACATAGAATGAGCAAGATTAATCAAGTACACTATCTTTTAGTCATATTCAAGGTTTTTAGAGCCTGCCGGGTATGAAGAGCTGGGTTGCCAACTGGGTTGAGAAAGTACATGAGGATAAGTTCTCCTAGTCTCTTATTAACAGAATCCAGGATTAACCAGTGAAGCTCAGTGGTGGGAGATTCAGGACAGGCAGAAGTATGTTTTCACAACTTGCTTAGACAATCTGTGGAATTTGTAGTGATATACTCTAAAAGTCATTAAACAAATTCATGGAAGATAAAGGCTGTGAACATTTTAATAATGGCTGCATATTACCTCCATTTTTAGAGGTATATGCCTCTTATGAGAGCCAGAAAAGTATAGTGGCTCAAGTATTGGACTATGTCACTGGAGAATGGGGTTCAATTCCCTGCTTGACCATGAAAACCTGCTAGGTGATCTTTAACACATCACACATTCTCAGCTCCAAAAAACCCTGTGATAGGTTCCCCTTTAGGGTTGTCATAAGTAGAAAACTACTTGGAGGAACACAACAACAACAACAACAATGCCTCTTAACATCAATTGATGGGGGAAATGTGTAGTGTAAGAGGGTCTCTGTGAACATATCTGGTTGGCTGCTGTGGGAACAGAATACTGCATAGGCCTTAAGATTGAGTCGACATGCCTCTTCTAATGTTCATATTCCTTTTGTCTATTCATTTCTTCAAATATCAGATTTTTCTATCTACTCTTGCCAAATTTTTACCTGTTCTCAAGTTTCTTGTTGAAATATGGACAAAGTATATCCCAAAAAGTTAGAATCTGCAGTGAATGCACATGCACATGATGATTCTCCATCCTGCATATTAAGTTATGTACAATAATGCTCTGTTAAGAAAAGCTCAACTGAAAGACTTTCCACATAGACATCTTTGAGGTTAATGGCCAGGACATCATCCTAGGATGAAACTAAAAATTACATGAAGTCGTTATGTCAGGTGGTCCATATGTTACAGAAGAATTGTGTGCATCTCTGTCCTAAATTATATAAAACTTCTTGTGTATTTGTCTTGACACAGCAAACCATGAAAAAATTCTTCCCCGAAAACAGTCACTGCTTTTCTGTTGCTCATTTATTGGGCCCTGTATTGTAGAGTCTGCAGCCTTTATTTAAGTCACACATTTTCAGCTATGTTGCTCAAGATGTTTAATAAAGAAATTAATAATGCTGGTTCACACACACCAAGATTTTTGTTTGAGAAGATGAATTAAGGTTCCTAGACCAGCTGCCCCAAGCAAAACTGCTCCTTTACTTCTTTCCATCCATGGCTGTCCCCTGTTTTACTTTTCCTTAACAACAGCATCAGAAATGCCTTCAAATATTTGAGCATGGTTATAACAGGTATCCCTTATGATTTAAATTCACATTTTGATTTATGTCAGGAATTTGCTTTGTTTTCCATAATTTTCATATAAGTTTGTCAGGCAGCCTTTTTATAAACATGGCAATGCACTGACATGTGCAACTGCTTCTGATTTTAGTTTTGTTTTTTTCAGAACCCACTGGCATGATACCAGTTTTGACAAAAGGAACAAATGCATCTTCACGTAAGTCAAGTAGAAATGTTTGCCTCTCTAAACAAACCTACAGATTCAGACTTTTGCTCAAACTTTCCCTGCGTCTTATAGTTGGCATCTCTCTGTTGTCACTTTAGATATTAGGAGGGGAGACGCAACTCTGACTTGATTTATTTAATGCAATAATGAGATCTCAGATGGGGTTTAGTGTCTTTTTCATCTTTAAAGATGACATCAAGTTGTTCCACAGATATAAACAAACTCATAGTATATACTGTTGAACTTTAGAGGCCACCATTTATTGGTTTCAGTAGAAGATTTTCCTTTCTTCTTCGTCCTCGTCTTCTTATTTCTTCTTCTTCTTCTGCCTCCACCTTCTCATTGAAGTCTCTTCCTCTATTCTGCTTGGCCTAAGATGTAGATATGTGTCATTTCTTCTTTCATTGCATGTGCTGTCATATAGCATGGCAGTGCTGAATATAATTATTTAATATAACTACCTGAGAATCTGATCTGAGTGTCAATGATCTTTTGCTTCGCCTGGAAAGAAATTTCATTGGTCTCAGCAGTCTACTTTCCAAGACTTGATATGAGAAATTGGGCTCCTTATCTTGAGCATTTGTATATTTGTGAGGCTTACATGATATTATAGCGTGCAGAGACCAGTGTGCATACTTCAACATTAGCATGGCTAACATAAGCATGATTGAAAGCAAAATGCAGAAATATGCTTTAGTTAATGGCAGAAATTGTTTTAATTAGGCAAACTGGACAAATACATATGAATTTTAGGCCAGATATGTAAATTGAGCATATAAATATGCACACTAGTAAAAATATGTAAAAAAAATGCTTGAACTTCAATGCAGGAAGAAAACTGAATGTCAGGCAACCAGATATAAAACAAAAATAGGAATTAAATGCATGTGTCATTTAGAGAAACTCAGCAAAATCAAGACTAAGCAATTTTTTTATCTTTATATGTAGCTAACTTCTTCTCTTTAGAAATAAATGTGCTTTTTAAACTCTTTTCGTGGGAGCATTTCTGAACAGTCCTTTGGTTGCCTTCTTATGTCACCTTTTATGGGAGGGTTCACAGAGTATTTATAAGACTGCGCACAAGTTTCACATAAATTGCTCTTTATGATAGTGCACAGGATCTTTCATGCTTATACTGCATGCTGCTGCATGTCCTTTTTATTTGACATCTTTGTAGCAGTAGAACAAATGACACATCACTTTCCCTTTTCTGAGATTCTTTCACCTTACAGAGGCTAGCGAGGGAGGGGTAGCTTTTTAAAAATGGATCAAGAAGAACACTTGGCCTCATGAATATATGTCCTGTGTACATACATACATACATACATGTGTACAAGAACTGGTCCTTGTACTTATTAAGAAGATATTACATTTTGTTCTCGACCAAGCTTTTGTTCATCTTATGTACAATAGTAGCTAAAGTGAATATTTTAGAAGCCTAAAGAATCCTGATTTTTAAGTCTGGTTCTCTAGACTTAAGCTGGTCTTTAGATTCATACACCATTTTGTCAGCTTGTCTGTATCTTCTTTGTACTGTTTTACTTTTTAAACTAATACAATTAAATATTAGGTCACTCAAAATCTCTTGATTTTGCACTGGCCACCATTAAGACTTAGTAAATCGTTACTTGTTTCTTTGTAACTTGTAAATAGAACAGATATTTCCAAAATAGCTGTTGTCGTAAACAATTTCTCTGTAGAATGATCTGAGCATACCATTTTTCTTATCTGACCTGCAGTCTTCAAGTCTGTCTTGTCTTTCCTCCATTGGGAAGCCAAGCTTTATAGCTTAGTAAGAAGGCATAGGATTCATACATGTTATTGCGTTGCCTTCTCTGTGTTGCAGAACTTACAGACAAGATTCCAGCCTCAACCGAAGGAACAAATGCATCTTCCTGTAAGTACATAATAATAGCAAATGCAGATGATACTTTCTTTCTGGTTTCCTGATTCCCAAGGTACTTGTTCTAAACACAGATATTTTCTAGAAATTATTTTGGAATCTCAACTTTGAGTAGAAAGAGAAATGGCAACTGGAGCATGCCTGTGACAAAAGAATCCTGTTCTCCCTTTCCTTTCTGCTACCAGTAGGAATGAGTAGAGTTCCAGTCTACAGAGTTTTGGAATGGCAAAGAATGAAATAAAATACACTTTGTGGCAATTGAAATGTCTGCTGTAGTTGACAAGTGCAGAAGGGTTGAGTCTAGAGATCTCAGACCCTGTGACATACAGTGTTCTTACAGACATCCTTGGGCATACAAAACATTCCTGTTTGGAAGAATCTCCTGTTTGTGCAGCAAGGTTAGTAAAGACAACCGTGTTCGTGTAGCAAGGGGCTATCAGCTATGAGGCCAGAGTATCTAAGCATACTCTTTCCTTCAGCCACTTCACAGATGCTTTTGTTCCTCATGCATTCAATTAGGGCAGCCTTCCTCAATCTGGCACGCTATAGATGTTTTGGACTATATATATTTTGGATTATTATCTTTTCACATTTTTTTTCCAAGCAAGACTTCAGTGAACATTTGCCATGAAAAATAACCCATCCAGAATGGAAGTTCCGTTCCAAAAAGAAAAAAGATGAGTTAATTCTTGAGTTGAATAGTACAGATGTGGTGAAGCTATTCAGAAGTCTTTTGCTTTGGTGTTCTCACAAGAGGTGAAAGAAAATGGAGCACATGAAGGTGGTAGAAGTGGTTCTAATCCCACTTTCTCTTTGGTCCTCATTCATTCATTCATTACTTATTATTTGGTCCTGTATTCAGGGAAACTAACTTCAGATGGATTTGAAGGAAATGTAATGAGTTGGAGATTTCTCTGCTCTGTTGTTCAATTGCAAAACTTACTTTATTTTTTAAAACTTTTTTGTATTTTTCCCCTATAACTGCTGCTTGCAAAAGACAGAGAGTCATTTAGTTGCTCAGAGTCAGACAAGATCTTTTACACTGCTCTTGTCTGTTGAAAGGAATGACAGAGCTTACTTCATAAATACCACATATTTACAGTTAAGTGTACTTGTTGTATAGGCGCTAGTTTTTTCTGAACCTGTAGAGTTGACAGTAGCATCAGTGACACTCAAGAGCCATGGTATGTTGTGGTTAGAGCACTGGACTTGGGTTAAGGAGATTCACCCCCAGTGAGCCACGCAGCTCACTGGCTCACTTTAACCCATCACTTTCTCAGGCTAATCTACCTCATGGGGCTAGTTTGGGAGTAAAATGATGGAGAATCAATATGTCACCCTGACATTGTTGGAGGGAGCATGGAACAAGTGTGCCACAAATATTTTTTTTTAAAAAAAGTCCATACTTGCTAACAGAGATGACAATGATATGCAAACAGCATTTCACTGAAGCTGCTGTAAGAAAAAGTAACCCATCAATCCAACTCTAACAGGACTTGACTGGTCCAATGTGATAATTTTAAGAGCTTTGAGTCCATCCCTCCTTCCCAACTCTAATTACTTAATTATCTTTTTCTTAACAATTGTTCATGCCTAGTGCTGTAAACCTGATAGACCATTGGACTTATCCATTTTGACAGCTCCCATGTTTTATAAAGCCTATCGTGCAAAACTGCACGAAAGCTATATATAGCTGCCCTTAATTCACACTAGTAGTTACAGCAGAAGTAAAATAATTTTCCTCTCAAAGCATCTTCAGCTATTTGAGAGGGGAACTGAGTAAAACATGTTTTAAAATAAGAACTGAGGTTTTGCTTGCATTTTTTAAAAAGACTGTGTTATTTGGTGCTTTTAACAAGAATGTTTAATAAATACGTATACATATAAATATAGATTTTGCAGTGTGGGGAAAAGTAAATAAACCTTCATCATGGCAGCAAAAAGAAAGGTAATCCCCAATGAAAATCAACAAGGAAAACAGCTAAATTTCTTTTCCATTGTGCTAATATAAGAGGAATCTCTAGAGTTCCACATTTTACAGCTGATAGATTAGAACCTGCCATCCTAAGACAAACTGCAAAGTTACCACCTCTAAAATTATTTGAAATGCTGAAAGACAAGGAAAAGTGGAAACAGTTTGCAAAGAAATTTCCTTTCTAATTCTGAATATGAAAACGTTCTATGAGTTTCGACATGGTTTATTTCCAGGTAACCTTGGCAGAGAGCAAGAAATTTCACAAGAAAATTACATGCTGTTTCTTATTCCATGAGGACTTAGTAACCATCAAGTTACCATGATTAGAATGAAAATTGATGGCTTGAATAATCAGAAAATCAAAAACAACAACCCTGAAGTCTTTGGCTTGTTTGTTTCTTATCATACAATAACCATAAATGACTGGTTCTTGCTTTTTTTTTTTTTTTGTAATAGATGACTTGTTTGGAAAGAAGAGTAGTAAAGTATATGGGTGACAATGTCCATTGAGTTTGTTTTCATGATTAAGTATTACCCACCTTAAGGAATCCTGAATAATAGAGGATAATTTTCTTTACAAGCAGCTTATTGTAGGATAGAATTTTCCCTGTAAATGGATTAGTCACTTGCAATTAAAATGTATTGGGGGTTTTTCATTAGTCATATCTACAGTACTAACCTCTTCCTTAATGCTCATTGGAACCTTTAAACAGTAGATTTAATTTTTTATCTGTTTCCCAGTTTGCTGTGGCCTGTTCCAATAGTTTTGAAATTCTGTACCATAGGAGTTTGGTGCCTTCATTTCCTGACTGCATTTATACTTACAGTTTTAAAAAGTCAAAATTGTTTGTCAAAATTGACACACTCTACTCTTCATTCCTTGTGGTGACTTTCTGCTGAGTATCAGTTTGTTTCAAAATAGAGCATGACTTTTTTGCTCAGATCAAATTCAGGGAAAATGTGGTATTTTAAATCTAGACTGTAGTATGTTTGCCTGAAAGTTAGATTTCCGTTCCAGCTGCACTATTTTGAAAAAAGATGAAAAAACAAAAATGATCCATTTTTCTTATTAAAAAGTGTAGATATTCTTCATATGTTGTATATGTAGAAGTAGTTTTTGTTCTTAGTACCTGGGTCACCAGAAAAGGAATGGATTTAGCTTCTCATTTTGGTGATGTCCTTGGATTTCACCCTTTACTTTCTCCCATATAAGTGAATGAATGCTTAGAGCCTGCTTTGTGGAAGGTTACTTCTAGGGCAGAGTTTTTCAGCCAGCATTCTTTGGAGGAACGGTAGCGTTTCATGAGAGGTCACTAAGGGTTTTGTGAGAGATTATGACTGATTGAAAAAGAAGTAAACTTTTTGCGGTAATAATTTTTATGCAGGAGTTCCCTAAGATGTGAAGATTGTTTCAAGAGTTTCTGTGGGGGAGGGCAGAGGAGCTGATCTATAGTTTAGTTATTGAGATGTAAATTGACCCTCTTCTGTATTAATACTACAGCTTGCAAGGAACCCTAGTCTGTCCAGAGAGTAGAAGTAAATTCTCACAAAACTACCAGGCTAGACAGATGAGCTGAAGTAGATGCTTGCTATGGGTCTTAGATTTCTGTTAAGCCGTTTCAAAATGTAGTATTTTGATTTCCAAAAGAAAATTAAGCACTTTTGGAGAGATTAATTCCACATTTCCTTGTGTTGGGTGTGTGTTTTAATCTTCTGAACTCTTTATTCAGACACATGCATGGTTCTTAGGCAGAAGTAAACAGGCACAGGAAATTTATATATTTGTACATGTTTTAATTCCATCCTACTGCAGTGTAACCCCTAGTAGGGAAATAGAATATAAGAAGTGGAGTGGGTATGAGTGTGGGAAACATTTATTTTGAGAAGTGGAAATAAAATACGGGCGAGTGGTATCAGTGTGGAAATGCAGGTATCACTCATTGGATTGGTTTTTTTTTTCTGTCTCTTCCCCACCCACGTGTGTGTGTGTGTATGTGTGTGTGTGCATATGTGTATTCTTACACAAAGGAACACCTTTCAGACTTTGCAGAGAGGCCTCCATGTTAATCTGTCACGGGGCAAAAAAGTAAGAGTCTTGTGGTATCTTAAAAACTTAACCAGTTTTGTTTGACGTTAGCTGTCATTGACAGCAATGTCCCAAGCCCCCCGCTGCACAATGTGGGAACACGCCTGCCCTTATTTTGCAGTACCCTGCACTGGCTTGCTTTAAAAAAAAAAATTAATGACCTAGTCCTGTCAGTTCTGTGCAGATAACTATGGTATCAAGGAGTCACTTCCACAAAAACAGCGAGGTAGAAGGTGGAGGAAAAAGGAGGGCTGCTGTGCAAATGAACAGGAAATGGAAAGACCAGCAGGCAGGTGCAGCTGCAAGGAAAAGTATGGCAGTAGTTGCCGTTGGGTGGGGTAAGAAAGGAAAGGATGGAGGACTAGGGGGTGCTGGAAGGTCAGTGGCTAGGGTGGCAGGAAGGAAGAGAATCAGGAGCACAGAGGAACAGTTAAGAGGTGGAGGGGTAGGAAATAGAGGAGCGGTGAGCAGACACCACAGCACTGTGAGGTGTGGTTGGCTGGGAGAGGTGTGAATTGTGACAGCAGCAGCAGGACCCTGTCTGCACACTGAGCAGCACATTTCTCCAGTCCTAGCACTCTGCTGCCTGAGGCAGTTGCCTCAGTCTGCTTAATGAATGAGCCAGCCCTCTTAGTGGTCTACAGTAGGCAGCTTATTATACATATGGTTTGGTGGGACATTATGTTCAGTGGGTTGGGAAAGAATTAAAATTCCAAAAGTACAAGCATTGATCACTAGCTTAACTGTGGTCATTAAGAACCAGTAGTTCTTAATGGCAGAACAAACTTCGTAATACAGAAACGCTGATTAACACATTTAATAAAAAGAAAAATCAAATAGGAGAAAGAAAGCTACAGCTAGAGTATTTTCATTGAAATCAACTATTTCATTTATATCTCTGAAGGAAACCACATCTTATTTATTCCCTGTGATTCCTGTTGTGTGCCTTCTCTTTGTTCTTGCATTTTACCTGCAATTCAGAAGACAGTGCTTAACTGTCTTGCAAGGCTTCCTGTGATATTTTCATAGATATGTGCGTGCAAACAGTCCCAACGGCAAAAATACCCAAACCAAACCAAAAAACAAAAAACGCCACCCTAAAATGACACCACCAGAAACTCCTGGGCATAACAAAATGCCACTGTCATCATCATCATCTGTGCTGCAACATCATTTACCCACACAAAAATCTGAATAGTAGTTTAGGCTGAGCAATATTGACTAGCCCAGGGACATACTGTAAACCACAGGCCAGGAAACTGCACCCATGGGTCAGCCACGTGCAGCTCCCTGAGGCCATTTTTGAGTCTCCAAGAGTGCCACAATTCCAAAATTGTAGCCTTTTAAAACTCATTATATGTTGAATCTGAATACTATCTGCTCAGACAAAGAACCAAGTGCAGCATAGAAGTGCAAATATTGTCAGTACAGCATTAATCTGCAATATCTTTCTGTTCCTGATTCTCTTGCGTATTTTCTTTCTGAATGTTTGTTGTTCTTGTTTTGAGAAAGTCCCTTTTTACAGTACAATATAAAAATGTGGGGTTTTTTGTTTTTGTTTTTGCTTGTAGGGGTAGGCCTTTAGAAACGAGCATTGCTGTTGGTACTCTCCCCCCAATTTGACTTACATGTTTCACCAACAAGGCTTGCCTTGGGTGCTTAGGAAATCTTTTTAAACTATGTTAAGGCCATCACAAATTCTGGAGATGTTTGCAGTATTATCACTAAGCCATTTCACACATTATTCGATAGCAAATATGGATGTATGCTTGAGAGGGAGCAGCAATGAAATTTTGCTCCTTGTTAAATTTACCTGTGTTTATCCTGGCTGCACCGCACTATACATTTTCAGGTGCGCAGCTAAGGTACGAAGCAGCACTGACTCCAGCTTGATTCACTGAGAAATGATGATCCGTTTAAAACTTTCTCGTGCTTAGCTGACACAAGCTAGAACATGAATAGGAGGACCAGTTAGTCAATCCTTCTCATTTGAAAGCCTCTGTTCGCAGGGATGATTCTTCATTTTTTTAGATGAAATGTTGATTTGTAGTCCCATCTTTTAAAAAGCATAGACTGGTTTTTAACTTAACAGATCTTTGAAACTCTACTAGAGCTGGTAACATGAAGGGCTCTGGATGGAAAATTGAGCAGGAGGAGCAATACAAAGTCTCTCCACTGGCTGTTCCACCCTTGTAGTATAATAGTTATGATCTGGGTCACTAGTTTTTTATAGGATAATTTTGTACATATTATCCTTTTAAGATAAAGCAGTTATTAACACAGCTAGCTCTTTGGTTTCCCCAGTGAGGCAATGTTAAATTTTAACTTTGTGGGAGCCATAAAAAGTTGATGCTGCCCTCACAGGACGACTGAGTGAAAGAATGCGTAATAATTAAATATAGTAAGTGGTGTTTAGTGCATATTAAAGAATGTTCCCTATCTGCATACTTTTCTTTACAGAAAAAATAACTGTGTGGTTGACAGATGAAGCTGTACAGACTGGCAATAGAAATTGATCTAGAATGTTTAGTTTAGTTTAGGGACTTGGAGCCTAGGTCTTTTTTAAGTGTGAAGAATGCAGCAACTCTACATGTTGGATTGTTTTGTTATTTTTATGCTGCATTCAATATATATGGCATCTTACAACAAAAGGAAGAAGGAAGAAGTAGAATTTCGTTTATTTATTTAATTATATTTGTGTGCCGCCTTTCTTTCAAAATGGCAGCTTGCAAAGTCTGATAGTGAAAGGAGAAAAAGTAAAGGCCAAATAACAAGATATATGATTGGTAGTTATGATACCAGCCCCTTTAAAAGAAGGAATGAGTAGACCACTCTAGGAAAAACTTAATACAGACATGAGGATGTAAACATTTGTAGGCCATTTGCTAGCATGGACAGGATATTCAAGCAGATGAATGCAGGTGAGCTTCAGTAACTCTGCGATGAAACTGGTTTCTCTTGATCCATTTTACTCAGGGAGAACAGGGAGAGTGTGACCCTGTTGGCTTTCATAGACCTCTTTGCAGCTGCAGCACCATTCAGGCAGGTATCCTTCTGGGTTGGCTGTCTGAGTTGACCACTGAAGGTACTGTGGTCAATTTCAGAAGGCTGTGTTGAAAGACTAAAGCTCTTCCTCATGACAGGGGCTCCCACTACCTGTGTTGCTTAATAACTCTTATAAAACATCTAACTTAGGTCATCTGCTGTGTGAACTGAGATGTCACCAATCTGTGAACGACTCCCCAATCTCCCTCCTTCTTATCCAAATCAGGACAGTGGGTTATCTGAATCTTTGACTCTGTAATAGGATAGATAAAGTCCAATAAAAATGCAGTAAGTGATTCACTGACCAAGCTAAGTAGTGGTCACTTATTCTGGAAGAGTTGCATTCTTTCCTAAGTATCAAGTTAGCAGTTTGGAAGTGTGTATTCAAATGAAAATTTGGGGGTGAGGGGTTAAGCCATGGCTTCACTGAAAAGGGCAACATTGAGGAAGGGTTTGAAGGGAGCTGATAGATATTTTTGACAGGAATTGTGAGGGTGATGAGCAGCAAGCAAGAATGGGTCAGCTCATTTAAGAGAGCAGCAAAGTTAGAGAAGCAGGGTTTAAGATGGAGGAGCAGACAGTGACCTTTACAGGTAATAATGAGTTTTAAGTTGCGTGCATGATTGGATGGAATTACATAACAGGATATATGCTTTGCATAGAATGATTACTGACATATTTTAAGTTTCCATATCACAGCTAAAACATGATTTCACATGGATTTATAATTTTAACCAGGGGGAGGCACAAATAATATTATCATGTGTGAGTGAGGTAGAACAGATTCCTATAACAGAGACCTGAAATTCCATTTCCTATACAAAAGTCGTCACCAAACTAATTGGAATGAAGTGTTTGCTGTCTCATTCCTTGACAATCTTTTAAAACGTTTGACAACATTGTAATTTCTTCAGTACATATTTGTATAAGTAGGTTGTTTAAATACATGTGCGTGCACACATGCACACACACCATCTTTCAAGCTTTCTGAAAAATCAACGAACCAACCATAGAAACAATTAATTGTTAATTAAAAAGTAGATCTAAAAATAATATTCCTTGGAAACAGGCTATTTATTAAAAGTATTTCCTCTGCCAAACTGAAACCTGCACTATACTTCAAAATATAGAAACAGGCAATAAAGATGTTAGGGCACCTCAGAGAATGAGCCCTCCTTAGCCTGTCTGGTATGTTTGTTTCTCCCTAGGGTACTTGGATTTTAATATTACCTTTCGCACTTCACATGCTATGATTTAACATCCTCATTTCAGTTGAGTTTTCTGTCTAGATGCAGATAAAAATCATTCCAGCTTCCTTGATTTTCATTTGTAAAATGTTGGAAATTGAAACAGGTGACCATTTTTAAAAATGTTATTTTATAATTCATAATGGTTGCCATTTGCACAGAGTAGAAGAAAATGACTGTATTTTGCATGACCTTCCTTGCCAGACCTTCCTTGCTTTTAAAATACTTTTCTGATGTATTTCATGATTAAACATAACTTTCTGGTTCGTAATTATCCAATATCCTCAGTCTGTTAAAAATACATGGCAGGCAGGTACAACATGCTCTTTTAGAGTGTCAGGAAGTAAGCTGTGGCCTTCAGGTAAATTGTATGATTTATGGCTTATGGATGTTGGGGGATGTGAGTGTTTCTCTTTCATGAATACATACATAGATAATCATTTATACTTCTTCCCCTTTCTGGAAGTCTTTCCTTAGTATTTTTCCCCCTTTCCTTGTCATCAAAATACAAATTCTTGCATCAGAGTTTCATTTCAGATTTTGTCATAGTGAGCCTTAAGACTTCTTACACTAAACTTTCCTGTAGTTTTTCTTCTTGTGTAACTCTGATAATGGTGGAGCCCATTAACAAAGAGGACACAAAGATACAACTGAAGATAATATTTCCATTATGTCAAAACATTCGCAAAAGGTGCGATTTGCTCTATTAACTCAGGAAGTCATTGACATGATTAAAATGGATGGTGCATAAATGGTATAGTATCATAAATCAGTCAAATTATTCTGGCATCTGAGACAGAGAAGTCCTCACAAAATCTACTACTCCATGACACTACAAATGTGATACCAGCAAATCAAATAACTAACAGTTTATGGACTTTCATGACACCTAGAAACTGCAGCCTGAAGTGGGTGCCTCTTCTTAATAGTAGGGATTCCTCTACTTATTTTTTAAAAACCCAGTACATAAGACAAAAACTTTTAAAGAGGATTTGGCTACAGGATAAGGATGAAATTTTGGCAAAATTCAAATTCAATATGCTCATGACATCCAGCCTCATTGGAGTTAGCTGAGACTGTGCAGGTCTCTGACCAGAGGCTAGATGCTGTAATGGGCTGGATGAGGGCCAATAAACTGAAACTCGTTCCTGATAAGTCAGAGGCTCTGTGGACTGGTGGTTCTCAGGTCCAGGAATTGGGTACATCGCCTGTCCTGGATCAAGTTACACTCTCTCTGAGGGAGCAACTGTGTAGCTTGGGAGTGCTCTTAGGTCCATCTTTGTCACTGGAAACGCAGGTGGACTCCATGCCTCAGAATGTTTGATCTCAGCCTTGACCAGTCTACCAGCTATAGAATTTCCTGGATGGGGATAACAACCTTAGTCGTCCAAGCCACTAGTAACTTCCTGAATAGATTACCTCAATGCACTGTACATAGGGCTGTCCTTGAAAATGACTCAGAAACTCCAGCTAGTGCAAAACACAGACTGCTGACAGCAACATCCTGTCAGCAATTTCACTGGCTCCCAATAAGCTTTCGGCCTGAATTCAAGGTGCCATTAATGACATTTAAAGCCCTAAATAGGTTGGAACCTTGATACTTCACAATGTGCCTCTCTATATTTGCTCCTGCTCAAGGTTTAAGATATGCTGGAAGAGTCCTTCTCTGTGTCTGGTCCGTCAGGGCAATATGGGCGTGGGAACGGGCCTTCTCTGCTGGGATGTCCCAGTTATGGAGCACCCTCCCTCTTGGAGGCCCAGTTGGCACCAACAATGCTGTTGGCCAGAGGCCAAGTGAAAACATAATTCTTGGAAGCTTTTAGAGCCTAGCAGGTTTTACAAAAGCCCTTGAATGTGTATAGTCTTAATTCATTTTAAATTATTTTAACTCTTTTAATGTGTTTTTTTAACTTGTTAACTTGTTTAATGTGTTCCAGCCTTTTCCAGTCATTTCTATTATTCACATTGTTTAAAATTTATCTGTTTATTTAAAGTATTTCTGTATCACTTCCCAACCTACAAGGGCTCCTGAGGCAATGAACAAATAAAAATGAATTAAAACAATGAAATGATAAAAACATTTTAAAAACACATTAAAATACTCCTAAAAGCAATCTCTAATCGATCCTAGAATCCAGTTTTGAAGAAGTTGAAACAGCGGTGTCAAACACTGAATGCCATAAATTTGTCAGATTGGGAAATCTCTGGATAGAGGGCAGAATAGAAATATGCTAATAAATAAAATAGCAGCTTTTAACTATCACAGGACTTTGTTGGAAGGCATTTATTTGTTTTTGTCTTCTAGTATAGTACTGATGGAGAACAGAAGGCCACAGGAGGCTGGACATGCACCCTCCCTGCTTTCTTTTTGCCGTCAGGCAAAAACTTTTCTTTTTAGGGGGGCTTTTATGTAAGCCGGGGGCTTAATTTATTAACTTGTTTTAAAGTGAATATTGATTTAGTTTTTTTATGGTTTTATATCCTTTTAATGTTTTTAACTGTTTTAATCTGTTTATTTCATGTTGGAAGCCACTTAGGATCCCATTCCTGGAGTAAGGCGGCCTACAAATATAATAAGAAAAATAAGGACTATTGAGCCTTTAAAATCCTAGAACAAATGGAAGCCAATAAACATCAATAATCAATTTATATCTTACATATGTTTGGGCTTTGCAAACAATGTATATTTTTACATATTTACTGACCTTCTATTCCTCTTACTTTTTATGGCCCTTTACCTTACTCTTTTACATTTTGCTTTCTCTACCTATGTTTATGTAAATATAGATAGAGTTATGAACTAAGGAGAATGTTTCATGTATTTGATGAAGAGATGTCTGTGTAATGTTTGCTTTAATGCAGGATACTTTTCACTTTTAGCAGCAGCAGCCCTGTTTACCCCTCTGGAATTTTTCAGTGACTTTTTGAGGTGGTGGAGGGCAAGATTCAGTGGTAACAAAGCAAAATGGGGGGGGGTCTTTCTAGTTGAATGAACACATTTATTTTGTTAGCAAACAGCCCTTTTTCCCAAATAGGATTTGTATAAAGAATTATAAGAGATCTCCATATCAGCTAGGCTCTCTTCTCTCCACACACACACCACCCACAGCAAAGGGCTTCTGTAGGAAAACTATATGTCAGCTGTCAAGATCTTGCTAGCTAAAGAGGTTGCTGGTAATCAATGGCCACATGGGACAGATGGAGCCATCATTCAAATGGAAGGCTGCTGTTCTTCCTGCCATGGGCTCAGGTTCACATGGGCAACAGGAAAAAAACTATTAGGTCTGTGGAAATACCACCAGCTGTTATGGCACACCGCTAATAAGAGCTAGAATCGAAGACTGAAGTGTATAAGATGAGAAACGAGTCTCAAAAAAAACAAAAAACAAAGCTGGGTTGATCCATCACTTCCTTAAAAACTGCTTTGGACAGGGGAAATTGATTTTAGTAGAATTCTGTTCTGCCTATTTGGCTGAAACAGACTAATGTGGCTACCCTTCTGTTAACATATTGTTAAAAAGTTATTTTAAATTTACAGCATTAAATTTTGGTCAAGGTAGTGCTTTTTGATCAGAAAGTGTCTTGTGTGTTTCAGTAAGGCAACTCATGCTGACATTTTTAGATACTAATTGCTCAGGAAAAACATTTTTATGCCTTGGAGGTACATTGTCCACATGAGGTTGCCTTAGTAGATTGTACACATGAGGTTGTTTTACTTGAGTAAAATGCTCATGAAATGTAATGACTGCATATGATATATGAGCATAGCTGATGTGTACTGCAGTGTTAGGTCTCTTTAACATATCAGGCCATGAATGTTGTTGACCACCTATGATAGTTTCATTTGTCTTGAAGTAATGAGTGACAGGATTTTTTTAAAGAGGGTTTTTTTTTTCATTCTACATTCGGTTCTCGTACAGGTGCTAAATCCTGTCGCCTTCTCTTCACGTGCCTTCTGGAAACTGCTGAATAAATACACTTGCACTTAATCACATTAATAGATCAAAGGAAATGTGCAAGCCTCTTAAAATCAGTTAATTGCTACAGGAATAATTTGAGGTTGTCTGCTGAGCTCTGCAGGCACAGTTATTCCCACCAAACCGTGTGTATGTGTTTCCCAAAATTATTTGTTATTACTTAGCTATTCCATTTGGCAAGACGCTAGGTCTGTCTCATCACCTAATGCACAGGCTAAAGCTTCCCTTTGACAATAACTATAGCTTACTATTTCAAAGGTAAACGGCATATATAGACTTCCCCGCCTCTGCAGCCACATGCATAATGTATTAAGTTTCCTGTACTGAGGGATGCTAGTTGGAGTGTGGAGGATGGGTAAGGGGGAGATGGAGGAAGAACTGTGATGGAAAGGGTTATATGTAATAGTAACTCCTGATTAGACCCTAGGTATATGTTTTTAATTATCCCATGTCTACTCCTAAGAACTATGTTGTAATATTGTTGGTGCTTGTTAAATGAGGAAGATTAAAGGATTATTCGTCCTACCCACCTCCCACCCCTCTTGCAGTTGATCATAATAATGTGCATTTGCAATTGAAATTCTGAAAGGGGCTCTAGTCTGTCTGTGTGATACACTAAAATAACCCAGTGCTGTTTCTGTTTTTGTGAGAGCTGATCATTTGTACTTTAAGACAGTTTCTAAACTTAATTTGTTGATACAGAAGATGAAAAGCAATTCAGCTTTTCTTTTGGCTCATAAATATGCTCCATCTGTATGTTTGTAAATAACCAGATTACTAAGAAGGCGCTATTAGTTTTCTTGCGTACCCTTTCCCAAATGGAAGCACATGTTTCAGCAGAGGGGAGAAGGTGTTTCCAGGTTTGTTAATGACTCTGGCTATGCTACTCATGTTTGGGGCCCTTTCCTCCCATAACAGAGCTAGAAATAAGTTGTGTTTGTTGTTCTTACTGTTAGATTTAATTATAACCCACCTTTTCCACAGTCTGGGATTCAAGGTGGTTTCCTTTGTCTCTTTTGCATTTTGTACTGTCAAATAGATTGTATGATTCAAGAGAATTTTAGGGTACCAATTTCATATTTACTCCCACAATACTGTCCATAATTGAAAATGGATACATTCCTGCTGTTTACTTTGAGCTGTACCCATAATTATAATATATAATCTCGCATCTAGGATTTGCTTTTTGGTAACTCATGATAATGTAAAGTAACAAGAACAACACAATAAAACTCTAGAATTATGAAATGTGGGGTCACAACTGCTTAAGTCCATGCAAGAAGTAACACTCATCATTAATTACATTTTTAAAAATCCGCTGTAGATGTAAGTTATGTTTTCCACTTGGTCTGCAGTAACATAAACTGCAGAAGAGGCAAGATGGTGGTACATTTTACTTCTTGAGCAAGTCAGCCAGATAAACAGAGTCACCTAATTTGTTGCAGGCCTATTTTCCTAGCTGCCTGAACACTTCCCCGCCCCCACCCTCAGCTATATAATAAGCCAGTCCCTGAATAATGTGAATGTCATGATACAAAAGGAGGAGGGCTGCCTTCTTCCTATTGATTCTGTTCACTTGAAAGTACTTGCTCCTTTGCCAGGCTGTGGCTTTATGTATGCAGCAGTAAATGTCAAGAATCTAGATGCAGAGAAAATGCATCAAGCCGCATTCTGAATACATTCGTAATACAATTTCAAGAAAATTTATAACTGTGCGTCAAGCTGTCTGCCACACCTTTGGAAAACAAGAAAAGAAAAAGAATGAGAATGCTCTTTGTTATTTAAGTTATGTAAATACATTTAAATTATTTGCTGGAAATCCTCTGCACAAAGGATGATGCATGCATTTCTTAGCTTTTTAAACAAAATTGCAAATGGGAATTAAAGTTGCCCCCTTGCTACTCTTATGATTGCTATGAAGCATGTAAATGACTCCATGTTCTTAGTTGCTTTGTAATAAAGTCTTGCTGTGTTATTTCTAGCAGACAGGCAAGATTTTGATTTGGGTGTCTGCCCCTACCTCCTGGTTCATAGCTACTTAAAAACATGATCAAAGCCAAACTAGAAAGTATAATTTAATGACTGTTTGGATATTCAACATATTATAGAAAGGTTTCTTAGTTTGGTGGCATTGGCAGACAGCTGTAAGCTTCTGAGATGTAACCTGCAGATCTCGATCACATAATTTTGTTGTTCGACTGCTTCCCTGTGCTCTAAATATAAAGTAAATGTGTTTATATTGTACTTTTGTGTGATTTATTAAAAGATTTTAAGATATGCATTCATCTTCTACAAACTGTATTGAAATCAGTGAATATAGCACAACTAGATTAATAGGAGATGATTGATGTATTAACTTTATCCTTAACAGTTTAAAAAAGGAGCCTGTAGGAATAAGTGATTAGCAAATACAGAATAAAAAAAAACAAAGATGCCCTTACAAAGTGGTGCAAATTATTAAAAATCTGCTACTAGGCTCTGATGTGTTAAGCAGTTTCTGCTAGGGTACATTAGATTATATTTCAGTTTAAAGCCATTCAAATAACTTGGAGCTTTTCTTTTACTTTCATGGATGGTGGACTGAATCTTGGGTTTGGGATATTTTCTGCAGTCTGGATCTGTGAAGAATTTGATGATAGTTTCTCAAAAGTAATAGAGACCAGGAATTAGTTTTGAGATCTAGTTTTATTTACTGAATAAACAGACTTAATCCAGATAAGATGGAGAAAGTTTTTATGACAGTGAATTTGATCAAAGTTTGGAGAGCTAGGTCTAAATCCATTTGTTAGTACCAATTAAAATTGACCCATTGAATCAAGGAGGTTTATGTAATGGTTGACTTATAACAAGTCTCATTTATTCAGTAAAACGAAGAATTTGATTTCACGGGTTGTTGTGGGTTTTTCAGACTATGAAGCTGTGTTCTAGTAGTATTTGCTCCTGACGTTTCACCTGCATCTGAGGCTGGCATCTTCAGAGGATCTGGAGACATGGAGGTAGATTGGAGTATATATACTTATGTGATCCCCGAAAAGAAACTCAGAAAGTAAACAAAAGTTGGCGTACCCAAAGGGTAGTCACCAATGGCAGATTCTCATCCTGGAGAGAAGTGACTAGCGGGGTGCCAGAGGGTTCTGTCCTGGTCCCGGTGCTGTTCAATATCTTCATTAATGACTTGGATGAAGGAATAGAGGGCACGCTGATCAAATTTGCAGATGACACCAAATTTGGAGGGGTTGCTAATATGCCTGATGACAGGATCAAAATTCAAAAGGACCTGGACAGATTGGAGGGCTGGGCCAAGGCTAACAAAATGAATTTCAACAGAGAGAAATGTAAGGTCCTACACTTAGGCAGAAAAAATGATATGCAGAAATATAGGATGGGGGACACGTGGCTGGCTAACAGTACGTGTGAAAGGGATCTAGGAGTCTTCATAGACTACAAGCTGAACATGAGTCAGCAGTGTGATGCTGCAGCCAAGAAAGCCAACGCAATTCTTGGTTGCATCGATAGGAGTATGGTGTCTAGATCGAGGGAGGTATTGGTACCACTTTATTCTGCATTGGTTAGACCTCATCTTGAATACTGTGTCCAGTTCTGGGCACCCCAATTCAAGAAGGATATGGATAAGCTGGAGCAGGTCCAGAGGAGGGCAACCAAAATGGTGAGGGACCTGGAAGCCATGCCCTATGAGGACAGACTTAGAGAGCTGGGTATGTTTAGTCTGCAGAAGAGAAGGTTGAGAGGGGACATGATAGCCATGTTTAAATATTTGAAGGGATGTCATGTCGAGGAGGGAGTGGGCTTGTTTTCTCCTGCTCTTGAGACCAGGACAAGGAGCAATGGATGCAAGCTGCAGTAGGGGAGATTCCGCCTGAGCCTCAGGACGAATTTCCTGATGGTCAGGGCTGTCCGGCAGTGGAATGTGCTGCCACGGAGTGTGGTGGAGTCTCCTTCGTTGGAGGTTTTTAAGCGGAGGCTGGATGGCCACTTGTCGGGAGTGCTTTGAGGGTTTTCCTGCATGGCAGGGGGTTGGACTGGATGGCCCTTGTGGTCTCTTCCAACTCTACATTTCTGTGATTCTATGATTCTATACCAGTACTGAAAAACACTAAAATCGAGACTCAAAAATATGCCAGTGAACACCACCCAGACTCAGGAGGTCTCTCTACAGGAAACAATACAATGGATTGCTAACGAGTACTTAAATGCACACGCAACTGTTATGCATATCCCCTGACTAACAAGGCAACCCTGGGGGCTAGTCCACTCAACAGTGGGCTATCTCACAGGCCAGCTGCATTACTAATGCACCACAAATGCAAATCCCTCCCACCCGGGGATCAACCAAGAATATATACTCCATTCCACCTCCATGTCTCCAGATCCTCTGAAGATGCCAGCCACAGATGCAGGCGAAACGTCAGGAGCAAATACTACTAGAACATGGCCTCATAGCCCGAAAAACCCACAACAGCCCATGGATTCTGGCTGTGAAAGCCTTCAGTTTGATTTCATTTGGTTGATATACCCACTGATCACTTTGGAAACCTATAAAAACTTTTTGGCTTATCTGAGTGTTTAGTGAAATTAACTAATTGAATTTTTCCACTGCTTTAATCGGATGTCTTTGGATGCATTTTGTTAGATTTCTCATATTTTATATTTGTGTTCTCAATAATGTTTTGAAAACTTTGAGAGTGAGGGCTAAAATCTGGAACAAAACTGATTCAAATGAAGTAACAAATAAACCTTTTACACCTATAATGGTGTTTTTAGATACAAGGCATTGTTTTTGAAAGCACGTAGCAGTTTTCATGAACTGCACAAATACTGCATGGATCCCTGATTCTTCTTGGATACAAATACGTGCTGCAGATACTCAATAAAATGTAGCATCCGTAAATTAGCCAAAAATACAATTTTGATTTGTTCCAGCGTGCATCTTCTACTTTTTCTGCAATGAAGACATTAACATCACCCAGGCTTAGAAGCCTGTGGCCTATATCCTTTAAGTCACAACCAGAGCAGGTGCATTGAATTAATTGCTGAATGGTAAATCGTCACTTAAGTTCCACTGATTCCAGGGGTCTTCTCTAGCTCAGTGGTTGGATATAGGTCCAGGGCTTTTAATTTTTATTTTGTTCTTTTCTACCTAGTAGTCACATATACCCTAATGTAATGTGCAACAGAGCTTTTGGAAAGTACTCTCCAGAATTTACTGTCCAGAATTTACAAGCTGCTGGCAAGAGAGGTGAATTTAATTTAAGGGTCAGCAGCTGGATAATTAAAATCTCTGTTAGCCTTAGTGGTAAGAGTAAGACTAATTGTATTAATTTTAAAAAAAAACTAAACATGCTATTACTTGGCCAACTGAGATTAATGGCAGTAAAAGTTTCTTGCATTCTCACTTGCAATGGAAGTTTTCCTCTACAGGGATTTCTTTCTTTTAAGAATGCTTTTCATCAGATTGGAAGGCCCCTCTGGATAAAGCCTTATAAGTGTTGCTTCTAGCTGAATCTTTGAGAATAACAAATTGTTTTCCTTCTCAGGTATTGACAAGAGTTTAGACTTGTTCTGAGACAAACCTTGAACAAAGTCTGATATGCATAATTTAGCAAAACAAACAATTCCAAAGGAAACAGATTAAAGCATTGACAAAATTCCACTAATTAATTTAACCAAATATGTAAGTAAGCCAAAACTTTTTTTACCAGATTTCCAAACTATCAAAGCGTGTACAAGCAAATCTCAAAATCTCCAGATTAAAGTCTAATTTACTTTTCAACCTCAACACCACCCTTTTGTATGGTGGATCATTATTGGTACCCCCATCATAACAGGATTCATGTCACCGTGTTCTTTACAGCAGTGAAAGATTCTATGTGGAATGAGAGACAACCTTGTAAGGTAACATTTGTCTTCCCAATATGTGTATTGAGCAAAACTGATCTCCAGAAAAGTAGGCACATCAGCAGCAGTGGACTCCCAGGCAGTATAGCACAATGTTCAGGGGTTATGGGAGTTACAGGGAAGGGGGTTGCCTACCTTTGGACTAAGGTATCAATGAAATATTACTTTTCCTTATTGAAATTCCTGGTACAGTGGTTTAGAAACCTTGTTTGAGAATGGATGGAATGGTCCAGAAGTGTTTAGACAAAAGACAGTGTTAAAGAGATTAAAACTTGGAAAAAGATAATCTTAAATTAGAGTAATGTTGGCAATACTAACTTTACCATCTGACGTCATTAAGTGCAGGTCATTAAATAGTTTTTCCTTTTCTGCATTTTTATTTTTATCATTTTATCATTTTCTCTTTATGATTCATTTGATTTCACAGAAATAATTTTCCCTACAAGTTTAAACCTTTTGATTATAGGTTTCTGGCTGTAGCAAATTTTAATGGTCATTGTACGGTGTGTGAATCAGGCGTGGGTTTGTGCTTTAAAGTGAACATGTGCTTTAGAAGTTGCACTTAGTCATGGTCCCTGAAAGTAATTTCTTCTTTGTCAGTAGTGAGAAGCACCTTGTCATACGCTACTCAGTTCTGTGCAATTTGGTACAAGACTGATACTAGCAAAGCAGAAATGATTCAGTACAAAGTGGCTGAAATGAAATGAAATGAAATGAAATGAAATGAAATGAAATGAAAGTCTGCAGGGGCTGGAAAGAGAAAACAGTGAAAGAACTAGGTATGTACAAGTGATTTAAAGGACTGCTATGAAGTATTGATGGAATAGTGTAGACATGATCACCTATGAAAAGAATAATCTCTGGATAAGTATGAGAAGAAGCTTTTGTAGACTAAAAATGAGTGTGTTCTGGTTTTTCTAAGGTCATTTGTGTTTTTGTGGGTGTGTGTTTGTATGTGTGTGTCACAAATGACTAACCTACATGGACAGATGGGCTAGTGGACTTGGTTTATTCGCAGAGCTAGGATAATATCCATTAAGAATAATCTGGGTATTCATGAATTTTGTACAATAATCTAGAAATTCATTCGTTTTCCTTAACACATTTTTAATTAGACACATCATTTCAGAAGTGTGGCTGAGTTTGTCTATAAAGAAAAGGAGGAAAAACAGCAAACAGTCTCAGAAATTAGTTGACAGTGATGCTTCTCTGATTTTAATGAGCTTTGTTTAATATATCTCATGACACAGCAGACAAAAGCTATTTCCACACTAGACTGTTATAGTGCTATTATTCCACTTTCAACATCCTATGGAATCCTGAGATTTGCAGTTTTGGGAGGGGACAGTCAGCCCCTCCGTAAACTGCAAACCCCAGGATTCCATAGGATGTTGAAAGTGGAATAATAGCACTATAACAGTCTAGTGTGGAAATGGCCAAAGTCATACCTTTTTCCTTAATTTTTTTTCTTTACTATAATCTCTGCCTGCCTGCATAAAAGCATCCTTCTTCTAAAAGTTTCTTAACAGATCAAAATGATACAAAGACTTGATTCAACAGCTGCTGTTTATACACCTCTTGTTTCAGAATTTCATTGACACCAGTGAGATTTTAAGTGTGGTGAAAGGTAAATTTGTGAAGCGGTAATAAAAAGTTCCATTGAGATACAGTCTGAAAAAGATGTTTTTCTGCATGAATCCTAGGGAAATGAACAGGGGCTGCATAAGACCACAGGAAAGGGGTATTATGTTAGCAATTAAGCCAGCTAGCATCAGTTAAGAAATTGCTTTTCCTTTAGAAGGATAAAACCATGCAAATTCAAAGACCCAGAATTGAGAACAGATCTGGAGGATCAGCCCTGAGTAACATTGGCTCAGAATTAATCTTAGGTCTTTGTGAACATAGAGCTGCCTTGAGTTATGGTGCTATTCCTTTTCAAATTTTGCACAGATGATATCTCCCAGATCTTCTTAACATTATGTCTATGATTAAAAAAGAGTTGTTTTTAAAGGTGTCAACATAGCAACCCCACTTTTCTTTTAACAGTTTGTTAGTCACCTTTGCAATTGTCGCTATCGTGAGAAATCTGAAATGTTTGTTTCTTCCGAGAATAGCATCTCTCATAAATTCAGTCGAAGAAATGAAGTCTTTTGCTTCTTTCTTCTATCCATTTAATCAACAAGCCCATTGAAAAGAATCTTATATCTTCAGCTGTGTAGTTGGTAACAATTTTTTTTTTCATTTTTCACTATTGAGCTTACTTGGGTTCTTTTTGAGAGCCAGAGCAGTGTAATCATTTGAGTTTTTGGACTATGATTCTGGAAACCAGAATTCAAATCGCTACTTGACCATGGAAACCGACTGGGTAACCCTGAGCAGGTCACATTCTCTCAGCCTCAGAGGAAAGCAAAGGCAAACCCACTTTGAATACATCTTGTCTAGAAAACCCAGTAGTAGGTGCATGTTAGCATTGACATACATTGGAAACAACTTGAAAGGCACACAACAACAACAAACAGCTGCTACAGCAATTGTTTCTTTTGTTCCTGGATATCTTTGAACGTAATTTCTTTGGCATCCATTTAATCCAGTCACCTATTGCAAGTTCCATCACATGCCTTACATATTCATTTAATATGTGTTCATTTCTCCATTTCTAAGAGCCTTCTAAAAGGCAATTTGAGGCGGCCTGACAACAATGCCATCTTGGAAAGCAATGGCATAGGTAACGGAAACCAAACCAAGCAGAGCCATGACAAGGAAGGATTACACATACAACGACAAGTGGTGAGAGCGGTCATGGGATCAATCCCTCATGCCCTGAGATGTCAGTGGTTTGAGCTGGCTTTTGTTTTTTTAGTTTAAAAAAATCCCCATGCATACCGTCAGGGGTATATGATGCAGGGGCATCTTAGACAGACAGAAACTCCAGAGTTTCTGTTGGTAATTACTGACTCCAATCCGTTTCCCTGCCTCTTGCCTTAGTCTGTAGTATGGAAGAGTTGTCTAGTTTCAGGGGAGACGTTTGCAAGCCATTAAGCTCCAGACAGAAACCAGTCTCCTATTTAATTGCTTATTAGGTTTATTGTCATCAAGGTAGGGAAGAAACAGGGCTTAAACAGAATAAACAAAACAAAGCAAAAGATACTGTTTCACAAGCATATGGAGCTAAACATATGTTCACTACATCAAAATGCTAAGTCGAGAAGTAAAATAGGGCCTTTCAGGTATGCTTTGAAATGAGCATTTCTTAGTTCTCCAGAATCAAGAAGAAGAAACCTGTGTGTGTGTGTGTTTAACATACATACATACATAGGAATGTATTTCTTTGAGCAGGTGCATGCAAGATGTAGGTATAACTTGGTTAGCAAAATAGACGTATCCCTGGGCGTTCCTGCTTTAACAGAAAATTTGTTACCAGAGGCCAAAATAACATGGAAAGTATAGGGATAGTTTCCTACACAACTAAAAAGAAGGGTAGTTGAATGTCTTTAAGCAAATATTTTATCCAAAACTAACAATATGCATTTACGAAATCAAACAAACATGTTTGGTAAACTTTGTATAACTAAACAAAAACATTGCAAGCCTTCTGGATACCACATGAAACTTCCTTCCAAAATGCATCCAGAGATTAGTCTTTTTCTCCTTTCACCAACACTTAATATTCTTATGATTAATATTTCAGTGAACAAAGTTATATATGCATGTTCTTTTAACACCAAAAGTCTGTTTTTCCAGCCCTTCTTCACTACCCTGTTGATGCTGTTAAAAAATTCAGCTACTCAGAGGATAAGGAAGAAATGGGAATAGGCAGAGAAGACATAAAAAGACTTATAAAAAGAACTTTCTTTGCCAGAGGCTTTATTAAGTGAGCTATGCCTGTACTTTCTATATGCTAAAGAGGTTGGTGTGTGGTGTGGCTGAGTTAAAATGACACCACTGGGGAAAAAGTGTGTTGTGTTCCTTCCCGGAGACTGTCGACTTGTGCTGATCACATGAATTTCATAGGGTTTTCTCAAGCAAGGGATACTCAGAGGTGGTTTTGCCAGTTCCTTCCTCTGAAGCATAGCCTGCATTCATTGGCTGTCTCCAGTAGAAGAACTGACCAAAGCTGACTCTGCTTAGCTTCCAAGATAAGATGAGATCTGGTACCTTTAGAGTATTTAGGCCCCTGGGAAAATACCTAAAAGAAATTGGCTTTTTGTTTGTGGAGCCATCTCATGAAAAGTTGAAGGACTGGGCGTTTAGCAATATTACCTCAGATCACAGATTCGCTTCTGCTTTCAAGTAGAAATATGGGTGGAAGGCAGGGCTTTTTAATCCTCTTCTTCCCTATTATGTGTAGAGATAAAGACTTTGGCAAACCCCTCCCCTAATTGTTGACCTAAGCAGCTGAGCCAATAGAAATTGGAATGATTAGCTGTTGTGCTAAATAAGTGCTGCCACAGCTCCTGTTGATACAAGAAAGAAACAGTTAAAGATCGTTTAACTTTTTCTCAGCTTATATGGGAGTAAGTTGACTTAAGTGCATTGTGAAGATCCTTGGGATTAGTAGCTGCACTAATTTGAATTTAAAGTATGAAATCAATAATAAATTGGTACAAAATAATGACTGTTTAACCATAGGAGTTCTTTGGGAATAAGCGCACATACATTCTTTTATTAGATGTGAAAAAGCCCTAAGACTGTGGTTGGTAGCTTCTACTGAAACCAAGAAGCTTGAACCCTGCCACTAGTTCCAGCTAGAGTGGACCTATTAAGTCAATGGTAATTACATAAGTGTTGACTCAGAAGTCAACATTTCATTCAGTGAGTCTAATAGGATTTAGTTCAAAACGTTATCTTCTCAAGTCTTCAGGTCAAACGGACCAAAAGGCAGTCGTGGCTCATCTTGCCTGTTTCTTCTGTCCTCATACCTGTTTAAAGTTGTCTGGCTGTTTCAGTTGCAGAGGGTTTCTTTTACTCACACTTTTTAAAGAACTGAGGCTCAGAAACAGTGTAGATCTATAGCATATCAGATGTCTATCAGTAGACCTCAGTCTTCTGCCCACCTTTGCTCTTCATACGCCAATTCCATTCTGGCGTCTTCACAACTATAAAGATTTTCAAATTACTTCACGTTTACCTTCTTGGGTTCTTTTTCAATAGTAGTGAAGTTGCTTTGATAGGGCAATATATTTTATTTTGTGGTTCTGCAGAGGTTCCAAATGGAATAGAAAAAATATCAAAAAACTTCTTTCCCAGCATATCTTGACTGGAGCTCATATAGTTACAGCAAAATCTGTGATGCCTAATAAGCATTTGCAGCGCTCAGTCTCTAGCAGCTGCTGATTAAGGGTTCATAACACGTTCCATCACTATATATTGACACACTGGACGGTAGAATCTCCAAAGCAGCTCCTACCATGCCAATAAATCTGCTTTATGCAAATGTTATTTACATTTCCGTGAACATTCTCAGACTCTTCTGTTGTGTAATAAATGCCCCAAACCATGCAATAAAAGGGTGCTACGCATTCAGAATCAGACCACTATTGCACATTTCATCAAGAAGGATGAAATAAATATTTTGGGGGGTAGGACAAAGAACAAAGTTCATGGAAAGGATCCAGCACTTGTTCCTAAATGTGTGCTCATATACATGACACATCTGTACATTTTAAGATGCTGTCTTTATTATTTTATACCAATAACAAGAAATAAGAGTGGTCATAAGTAGTAGTCATATCCGGTATAAAATAGGGAGGCTGAATTCTGAAAACTACACCCCAACCAATTTTTTTAAAAAAAAGAAAACTATGTTATTGGTGTAAATTATTACATATGAAGAAACAAAGAATGAGCTCTATGTCCCTGAATACCTTTTCTTCTCAGCACATGTTGATGTCTTAAGTTGGCATTTCTGTTTTACCTTGCACTGTAGGGCTGATGGCTTCAATGACTTCCACTAGAAAAGAACAATAACTTAAGAATAATAACTTCTTCAAAGTTCATATTTGACAAATTTTGCAAATGTGCAGTGTGCAAGGATCAGGACCAGCTGCAAGAGGTAACCACAGTTGGCCTTTGTTAGAAACTCAAGATGACAAATGCTGATATTCCAACTTCTCAAGAACAGGAGAGGTTGCGTGGAAGTATCATCAGTGTACGTACACAACAGAGGACCAACTGAGAGTGTGTTGCTTGAGCATCCTCAAAAAGTCTATTTGTCAGTTCTGCCCGGAATTGTAATCATATTCAGACATTTTGAATACCAAGCTTGCAAGGAGATCTGACTATTGGGTTTTGTTTTGTTTTTTCACTAATTAAATTTATCTCTGTAATCTACAGTTGAAGAAATTAGGTTCTGAACTTTTTCATGCATGTTGCTATATTGCTTGGTGTTTTGTTTTTTCTAAGTGTAAATTCACAAGCTCAGTCTGTTGTAATACAGGTAACAAGTAAACATTTGGCTACTGTTCATTGGAAAACCCAATTTGAATTGTACTTTTTTACATTTGAGTGGTAGTACCTAGTTCCTGTTTTGGCATACAGCTTGTCCAGCAGACCAAATGTGTCACTGTAGTGGTTTCTGTACTATCCTAGCCACGTTTTTCCCACGATCCAAACAGTCTGGACTTTTTTCCCCACTGTTTTTTAAATTTTATTCTTGTTGAAAAGTGACTTTAAAAAATCATGATACGTACCAAGTTCAGCTCAGGTAGTGTGATGTATAAATATGGCCCATTTTAGTTCACTTGTGCGTGTCTGTTGGTGAAATGAGCTGGGATGACATCAGTAGAACTGCCAGATCTCCTCACCTCTCCTGATTTTCTTTGTTTCCATTTGTACTTCTGGTTTCAAATCTTCCTCTTTTCCTTCTCCAAACGCCACAGTTTTATTTCTAATTAAAAAAAAATTCAATGTAGTGTTAGTGCTAAGACAGCAAGGGTGAAAATCTGTTGTTAATCAGTGCCATAATAATTTGGTTTGCGGTATCACAACTTGCACCCAACCCCACTCATGCAGCTAAAATGGGGTTATCCTGTCCCCTCCCCTGCTGGTGGTTCTTCACTTTTTAAAGCCTTTTCATATTACCACTAGAGTGCCAAAGAAAAGTTGTAAAACATTTTTGTTGGGGTAAGCCAACATAGCTGCAGTTTAAAAAAACAGTCTAGAAGAAAATATGTTAACAGCATTCGGAAGTGACCTTAAGCATCAGAGAAAGGTATTACACAAATAGCTCAAAGGACACTTCTTGGATGAGCCCTTGAACTCCTCACATATAACTTTTCCCTATGATTTCAGTTCATCTTGAAAGTATTTACTTTATAGTTAATAACATCTGAATCAGCTGAACTGGTGAATGGATTGTAAATGCCTCAACTACAGTAGAAGAGATCAGAAACAGAACAAAAGTTGCCTTTGTTTCATCTGAATTGTGGCGATTTCAGGGGAGATCCCTCAAAATTTCAAAGCAAAATTTGCTTACTCATACAGTGTGTGTGATCTTTTTTCCTTATAAGGCTTTCACTTAAAATTAATGGAAGCCTTGTGTTAGAAATATTCATTCCAGAACATTTGCCTAAACGATGTATTAGAAATGCCAGGTGCAATAAAATGCAAGTTTTTCTTAAGTTGGGTCTGTTTTAAAACACAAGGATGCCCTTAAAGTCATAATTGCACAGACCATTCTGTATCCATCTTAACTGGGTTGATGGGAAGGCAAACTTTATCACTAGGTAGCAGGCAGAAAGAAACTGCAGCTGAAAGGCCAAGGTCCTTTGGGAGGGATCGGATATCTGACAGCCCTAGCATCAGGTCCAGCCCATAAGGCTGCCACCTACATCCTTCCCCGCCCTTATCTTCATTGCAGCTTTGTTAGATTGCTCTAATCGATTAGCATCTTTCCACGGCCACACAGTGGGAGAAAGAGAAAGAAGGAGTTTAACTGGCTCCTCTGTGCTTCCTTCTGATTTTATGGCCTCTATTCTATTTAATTGGATAAAATAGGAAGTCACTGGCAGTCCTGTGTTGCTGGGTGTGCTGATTTAACTCAGATCAGCCCTGCGGAGGGGTGGGGGTATGGGGAGAGAAAGGAGAGAGCAGAAGGAATCTGTACATCAGAAGAACAGAGAGAAAGAAGAAAGAAAGGCACTGAAGGGAAGGAGTATTGGGGAGGGACGAAACAAGGAGGTGGTACAGACTAAGGATAGAGTTGCTATTCTCTTCTTTTCAAACCTCTCTTTAATTATATTGCTTGCAGTGATGCTCAGGGAGCAGGCACCTGCTGCTCTGTAATGATTCAGCCTCTTTCTGCCGGCTCTTTTGCACAACAGGATGCTGTTGCTACTGTCACTGCTGCCGCCGCCGCCGCCGCCGCTGCTGCTGCTGCTACCGTTCTTACTGATTTTCCTTTTGCTTCTACTGCATGACGGCTGTGTTTTCCTCCATCTAAGCAGCCACCAGCCTCAGACGCTCAAGGTGAGAAACCAGCCTTTCACTTTGGGCCATTGGTTCACTTAAACAATTTACTTTAGGATTGCAGCTCTTTTTTTTTCTCACCTACTTCCTTCATTTCGTCTCTCTGAAGAACTGAGATGGCTTGAGAGAATGCAAGGAATTATAAACAAAAATTTTAAAAGTGAGGAAGGAGAAGGAGCTGAATCATTATGAGGGACTTCCTTTCTGAAATTTGGAAGGATTATTTTCTTTGCAATTTCTCTTCGTTTGGATCATGTTCTGACACTTAAACTCTCTTCTGATACCTTCTACCATGATGCTGTGAGATTTCTCTGGATCTTTTTTTCCTTTCTTTTGGCTTACTTAATAACAATGGACAGAGTTTGTAAGGCCTTGTAAAGGAGAGATATTTAAGCAAAATATATGTTTAAATATGTCTGAAGCCACTCTGGAGAATTTTCCCAATCCCTCGACTCAGCTGAGCCCCAGTGCCTCACTCGAGGGGCTCCCTGCTGAAGAGGACACACCAGAGACTCAACCCGAGGAAGCACAGATGCAGGGGATAGCAGGCCTTGCTGCTACTTGCTGTGTGTGCTTGGAAGCAGAGCGGCTGACAGGCTGCCTCAACTCTGAAAAGATCTGCATTCTCCCAATCTTGGCTTGCCTAATCAGCCTTTGCCTCTGCATTGCTGGCCTCAAGTGGGTGTTTGTGGACAAGATTTTTGAGTATGATTCTCCTACCCACCTTGATCCTGGCAGAATTGGGCAAGATCCAATCACTTCTGAGGATCCTACTGCACTGTCTGCCTGGGTACCATCTATAGTGCATACAACATACTTTCCTGTGCCAACCAGTGAGGCAATATTTGTGGTTACAGAGCAGCCTGATGGGTCCTTAATAGTCACCTCCAAGGCTGCTCCTAAACCATCTCCAGCTAAGGGTGTCTTAGATTATCGTTTCTACCCCTCTTCGGCACCTCCCTTACTGTCATCTAGCCTAGAACCTGAAGTAAAAGCACCTGCAACAGCATCTCTGGCACAAGAAATTGAAACTAATATCCAAACAGTTCCTCCAAAACTAGGTAAGTATATCATCTCCCCACCTCCTATGCCGTTATGAGTAGAATTCAGTCATTCTGTCATTCTTATGCTTGGTATATAATCCATACTAACAGTAATATAAGTAGCGCTGTGGTGAAGGGATGAATGCTTTTGCTGACCATTGAACAAAAGTGGGTTAGCTTGAGTTTGTCCTGTTATTAAAGTTCAGGGGAAAAATGTGTGTGGAGAGTAGCAAGTTACTTAATAACTAGTATTGTAATAACAACAATATCATGCTTTGACAGATTGTTTGACAAATAATTCAGCTCATTCTTCTAGGAATGAATTGTATATGCATACGGTATTACATTGACATCCTTTCAATTTCAGTCTTGTCTCAGCCTCTGACTTCTGTCTCCAGCTTCACCTGTATCCCAGCTTCTGCATGTTTTAAATTTCTGACGAGTTATACCCTCTAGTGTACATCCAAGCAGGCACACATCCTCCTCCCCTTAAGCTAGGAAGTCATTGCAGTGGGAGAGAACTGCAGTTTATTTGGCTGTAATGCTAGGCACACATATTTCTGCTTGGAGTGTGTGTTTCTGTATCTGGTGCCTCCTCAGGTCCAGTGTCTCTTGACATTGTTAATAATTCTTCAGGGTATGGACAAGTATAAGCAATAACTTGATACACCACAAGCCTAGAACCTTTTTTTCTGACAGGGCTCAAACTAGGGATGTGCAATTTAATGATAAAGATATCTAAGCATGTGCAAAGTGTGCTCCCCTTGCCTTTAAGTAAGTGCCATCAGGTCCCACAAACCTGTGATCAGAAGACAAGATTTTTCTACGTGAAGGAATATTTCTACAAGCTTACCGAAATCCCCCCCCCCTTTTATGGTGCCATCAATTGCTATCAAGTTATCTTGAACTTATGGTGATCCTATAAAAGAGAGACCTCCAAGAACTTAACCCTAAATTCACACTGGTTAGCTTAAACTAGCAGATCTAACCTTGGGCGTTGCTCAAATCTAAAATCATACAAATCATTGCTGTTTCTTTGTATATCTTATAAATAAATGAATAAAATATCATTAATAAAATGTTTCACTATACAATACCAGGCATTATTAAGCACTTACTCATTTCACAATATTCTAAACTTTTTGCTGTTTCAAGTAATAATAATAGACTACAGTTTTGCAACAGAAAATAGCATTGCCAGCATTTACTGAAGTGCAACTATTGAAACAAAATGCCTAAGACTATCTAGACTATGAACAAGCAAAAGGGGTGTGTTTGTAGAAGCTGGTGATTGGAATCTTGCAGTGGTGAACACTGGCTATTGGTTTGCTTGATTTACTCTTTTGTAAAGAGATTGGCAATATTTCTCCACGCCCTCTTTATCCCTTTCTCTTGACTAAAGTACTTCAGAGATTATTTCTGGAGCATCACATAACTGGCCGTATACTCATACGTGACAGATGGACTGTCAAACAGAGTTAAGATTTAGTTCACCTTTGGTTATCTTGAATTGTTAGTGATGCCATTTACAGATGGCCCCCAAGCATACTTGTTCATGGGAACTTTTTTCTTTATTAAGTCTATTTGGGATTGCAGCACCCTTGTACCAGATGGCTTCAGCTGCATAAGTGAGATCTTCAAGAGCTTTTCAGGAGCTGCACCCATCTGCAGCAGCTGTGGATCTTGTCCAGTAGTATAATAGTTTATATGTGAGCCCTTCTGAGAGGGGATACAAAAGGCACAGCTTTCCGTCTGTTCCAGGTATCTTTGGCTTGAAGACATAGCAGAAATATTTGGTGAAGCACAAGTTACCTTGAGTTCATAGTCTATCAAATAAGTGACTGAGTATTGGTCAAGTAAACGACAGGTTATTTAATATAAATCAAGATAGATCAGATAATTGTCACATATCAAGATATTTTTTGCATATAAGATAGGCTTTTATTGCTAGATTTATTCCAGAAGCGTTTAGTGGAGGTTTCTCCTCATTGTCTTCTATTTTTAAATAAGTCACATCATTGGCAGACCTTGTGAAAATGATGTTGCTTCTGTTCTGCTGCTGGCCAACAGAATATCATTTATAAGAAATGGCTTCCTTGAGGAGGAATTTAAAAAAAAAAAAGCTGTAAAAGCAAATCCAAACAAACACGGTATGCAAGATTCTGTAAGATACAGGAGGATTTAATTTACCATATTCAATAATAATGGGGGATATTTTTTTATACTCCACCCACTTAGTGGTGTTCAAAGAATTAAAAAGATACCTCTGCAGCAAATCATTATTATCTGCTGTTCTCTGACCTCACATACACAAAATAAAAAAGGAGTGGAAAGATTGCTGAAGTATTGTAAAAATTGCTTCCTTTTCTTCTTTGGTTTTTTTTTTTAAATCTGAATTCAAGGTAGATATTTACAGAAGAGATGAACTTGCAGTTCCTTTTTTTAGAAGTAGTATGAACATTTACTAAGCTTTGTCAACTGTGGCAAGTTTGGAAGCTGTGGAATATCTCTGTAGAATTAGCATGGGTAAGCAAAACAGCAAGATAGCTGCCCTGAAGTTCAGATAGAGAAAATGACAGTGCACCTAGTGCACTGTTGTGTTTCATGTAGTGCAAGTCATTGGGCAGGATAACAATAATAATTTAAGTCCGAAGGTAGGTTGTTTGAGATGGAAATTTAAGCAAATAGATACATATCTGTAGCAGAATTTCAGTGTTCAATTCAATATTTCTTCAGAACTAAGTACGTGCTGTCACAATTCTCAGACTGAGACCGACATGTCAGTTTAGAACTAGATTTTGTTTTGGTTTTTTTGGTGGGTTGCAGAATCTCATTTTCCTTCTCTCCTTTCCATCCAGCTCAGCATATTCCGTTTGGGCTGTTATCGTTCAAGGTCATAGTCTGACAAGGGCTAATTGATTCTTTTCTGAGCTGGAGTCTGCGAGAGAAGCAATCCTAGTAATTGTCTCTGCTGCATTAGACTCAGGAACTGGTCTACCTTTTAGTACCATGTACTTTGTATTTTATCAACACAGAAATAATCCCTTTTTCTTTCTCATGCCTTCTCATTTTAAATTAGATGTCAGCTTTCGTCTGATGAAACAAGAAAACTCACACAACAGTTTCGTGCATTAATAGATATTCACATGCCCATCTGAATGTTTCATAGTTTACATAGTTTGTCATAACCTGTAATCTCCCTGTTAAAGATGTGTTGGTCTCAAGAATGCCTGTCTTGTTTAGGCAATACTGTACTTTTCCCAAACCCTGCAAAGACATTTCAGTAGTATGATAGTTTTGTTAAGAGTACTGCAATTGTTTCCATAAGACTTATTTTAAATTTTGCTGCTACTAGAATTTTGAGCCAGTTTACTTTTTATGTGAATGTACTATTAGATACCGATAAATATTCTTAAGCTTTTTTTATTTTGTTATTTTTATTTTCATTTAAGTGGAGATAATTGTCTCTTGCTTCTGTTGGCTGAACAAAACAAGTAGAGATCTGCCTACCTCTCCACTGGCCCTGACTCTTGTTTATTTCTTCACAAGATGGGAGACTTTAGAAATATATGTGGGTAATTGTTCAGGAAAAGAAATGCTCAGTAACCTAGACCAGACCTTTGGTGTCCCTGAAGGAGGAACAGTGCTGGCTAAGAGGCTCCTTGATGCATGATTGGCAGCAGGACATAGCAGGGCCTTTTAAAGTGGTGACTCTAGTCTCTTTCAATTGATTGCCAGAGAAAGCTTGCAAGATTTTAAGAAATAATTGTTGTGATCCAAATAGCCACTTTGGGTGCTTGATACATGCTGATTTATTCAGTATTGTAGAGTAGGTGAAAAAAAAAGATTTAGCAGATCCGAAGCACATATGCTTTGCTATACTTTATGGTTTACTGTGAAGCTAGTGTGGGAAGACTGAATTTAGATTCTCTTTTGAATGGAAAATCATCCATGAATACCAGAGAATCCTGCCTGAGAATCTATGCAGCTATTGTCAGGCAGAACTAACAGTAGCAAACTAGGTAGGCCAGTGATCTGAGTCAGTATAAGGCAGCTTCTTATGTTCATGTGACCACAATAGAAAGCTGAAGTGGAGGGTTTTAGGCCAAGATCTAATGGCATGCTACAGGATTCAATGCCTTCTGAAAGGCAAGAGTTTCTTACCTTTGCCCTGCACCCTTCCACTGCAGGTGCCAGTAATGGCTCCAGGGTTTTTTTCATCCATTCCCAGCAGAAGTTCAGGTGCCCAGCGGACTACAGGAAGGAGAAATGATTGCTGATTCTGGCAGAGGTACTTCCAGAGGTAGCAGGAAGTACTCCATTGAATCCTAGCCATAAAATGTATTCCAGACTATAAAAACAGTGATTACAGAACAAGTATAACTTGTGTTCATAAATAATTAGTCCAGTGGCCATGGGAATGGAACTCTATTATAACATATATTTTAATCATTTTGTGCTAGATGAAAACAGCTAGTGAAAGGGGGATTAATAATGGATCATCCATAAAGTATGTCATGCTGTTTAACTCCAGCCCACACTGCCCTCTTGACATCTTCTGCTCCATTTCAGCTAATCTTTGATCTCATATTTGTCTCACTTTTGCTCTAATCACATGTATTATTTAATGGATGTATTTGAGGAGAATAAAATTAATACTGTGCAGTGAAGCTACATATCAGGATACCTGTTGCTACACCCTGATTACAATACAATTTAATGTGTTTGTTCAGATTGCAGTGTTTCTGCAATGTCCCTTGTTGAATTCTTTGGGTGCTAATTTGACGCATTCTTTGCAACAGAGCAAGCATTTACTTGTGTGTGCTTTTTTTCTAGTAATAGAGGTGATTTGGTCAGTAGACCAAAAACAACTTGTAAGTGATAATTAAGTCTCCAACTGTAAACGTGTCTCCTTCAGTCCCTGCATTGAGAAAAGGACAAAACCATTTCACTTTCTTTCCTTTTCCCATTGGCTTGGATGACTATCCATTGGCCCTTTCCGCAGTTTACCTTTTCTCAGCACTGGGGTGTGGGGATCACACGAGCAGCTTCTTGCGAGAGGCTCTCACATCTCTGCTGCTTCAGCTCTGCAGCTGCTGCCTGCTAGCAAGCCAGCAGCGTGAGAGCTCCTCCTCTTCCTTCCGCAGCACACCCTGGGATTTTCCCAGGCTGCACTGGGGCAGGAAGCACAAGCGCCACAGCTCCGGAGGCTCTGCATGCACAGTAAGTGCACGCGGAGCCCCGGAGCGATGCGCAATCACGCACCAGTTTTGGCTCAAAGCCGAAAATAGTGCGCAATCAGCGCCTGCCAGCCCCGGCAGCATTGCACAATTGCGAGTGTGTCGTGTGGATCCTTCCTCACAATCGCGCGATGCTCCAGGGGCCTTTTTGCATGGCAAATGCTGTGTGAAAAGGGCCCATTGTGGGGTGGAGATTGCTTCTGTTTACCAACGTCCACTTAACTAATCCTCTGGCTCTAAGTCACCACCTCTATTTCCCCTTTTTCTCTTAGCTTATGCTTTAGTTACTTTTCCTTCATATCCCTGTTACCATCATCAAACTCCTGTAAGATGAGGACTGAATTAAGTAAACACGTAAGCACCAATAGTTCTCTTGACTATCTTCTGTGCAGAGCTAATGGCAGAAACTTTCTCAGTACACAGAGTTTCCAGACTGTAGTCCTGAACCTGAGAGGAAGAAGAAGAAACCTTATATGCATACATACAGCCTCTACAGTACTGTTGAGTTTGTGCACTAGACTGTCCTTCCTTAAATCCTCCATCATCACCTCCATAAGGGATAAGCACACTGTATGATGGGCAGACAGTCATGTCTCAGACTGAAAATGTAATTTAGGCTTAAATTCAAAATGCCAGACAAGGTTAACTTGATGTCAGAGTAGTACATGCTTTTAGACACAAAACTGTGTAAATCTTTTATATGTGGACAGATTTCAAAATATCAGCATCACATGGAAATTGAAAACTGGTCTTCTTGGACTACATATGTGATCGTGACATTGTTAACTGCTGACAGTTTTCAGTACTATACCTATCTGAATGGTTTATATTGGGCATAGCAAAGTAAATTAGCAAAGCTGTAAAACTATGGCGCATATACATGCACACCATATGAGACCATCAAAATGTCATTTTACCCGCCACACTTCCATATTGTATCGCCATTTAGCTAATCAGTGGGAATATCTGCCTTCAGTTATCTTTTTCATTGTTCTGGTGATGCAGTATTTGCCTTTTGTGCATTGCAGATATGTACCAAGCATTTTTTTTCTTCAGTTTGCAATGCAGTCATTTTTCTTTTGGGACAGAAAAACACAAGCCTTCCCCACAGCTGGCAGCAAGGCAAAATGTTATTTCCAAGAGTGTAAGGCCTGGGTTGCTGTGTAGTTGTGCATTTACTCTGCAGTATGCAGCTAGAAAGATATAAATGGAACCTTTTATGTTTTGATCATTTTCAGTCTTGCTAATGGAAATGCAATAGATTTTGCTGCAGAAACCTAACTCTGAATCAATATTGATGCAGAGAAGCAGCTGTTTCAGCATAGGAACACCTGTGTATGTAGAACCCAGGAAGGAGTCATGGCAGTTCTTGAAAGCCGTGGTCAGTTTGTGGTAGTGGTACTATCAAGTTTGCAAAAGCAGGCCTGGCCCTGATCATTGCTCCATCCTTAGGAGAACCTAGCTGGGACCAGATGATACAGCACAGAGGAGTGGAAAATGTTGGAATAATTCTTCTCTGTACATTAATCAATGTCTTCTTCATTGAAAGCCAGTATGTATGAAATTGAGCACCATGTAGTTTCTTGATACAGCTGAGTAGTGCTTTCACAAATCTAATGTGCTCGTTTTGTGTCCTGCGACTATTCTTATACCATATTCAAGACTTACACAGTATCAAGAGTGATGAATATCAGAGTAAGGATATCATATCTGCTTGGGGTATGATCTGCTTGGAGTACTGCAATTCCCTGTGTTCCTAGAGAATTCCTAATTATCTTTGACAAAGTCAGTTAAACATTCCATGATATGCCACCTTAAGTAATCGTCAGGAAATCTGCCTACAAACCACTTGCAGAGTTGTCCCACTCCACAATCTGGGGAGAGTGAATGTTACAGGCTACAGTTATACAGTGACAAGATTCTATTTTTTCTAGATGACATATTTAGAAAAACCTGTTACTATCCTGTTGTTTTTCTTTGTGGTACTGTAGGCTAGTTCCATACCCTGTGTTGTCACAAGCTACCAATTTAATTCACCTTTTGACTGCTGCTATATTTTAGAAACTATCCTGCAGGATATATTGAATAAGTTTTGTGCCATTTATAGAGTAACATGATCTTTGGTGTGTGGCTTACCATTTGGTTTGCTGTACTGTGCTGTATGCATCCATGTGTGATATCTGACGGAAAGAAATTGAACCAAGGTATGTGTCTCACTGTCAGGCTGGCTGAGCCTACCCTATGATGGGGTGTTCTGTTCTGGAAGGAAGCAGCTGAAGTGAAGCCAAATTTATATGACCTATCAGGATTGACTATGCTGGCAGAAGACTTCAGGGTTATTTTGACTTGGGCAAAGTAAATGTTGGCCTACAACTGACATTTGTAGTGGCTTGTGGGTGTTGACATTGCACCAGTAATGTCTGATCCTGGATGTTTTATCATTATTGATTTACAAATTTTTGTGTCAATGTTATTGCTTAAAAACTTACCAAGCAGCAAGACATATTAGTATCCTGGTCATCCTGATAATTGATGTGACTTAATCCTTACAAAATGGTAGCTTTAGATATTCTGTTTCCTTTTCACAGGAACTGTATTCTACTGTACTTCTTGTGATAACTGTATGTTTTCAGTATGGGATTTAGTGTCAATAGTGCTCACAATGTGTGGTTTTCAATAATTTGGAAACAGATCCCTTTTTTTCTGAGATAAAAGGAAATAAGTGATGGTTCAGTAATCATCTAGTACTCAGCAGCATATATTATGCAAAGCAAAGCTCAAATCTGATTAGTCTCTTTCTTTGGAGTCACTAGAAGAAATTTGAATGTTGTTCTTTTATTAGTCAGTTAAGTTTTATGATGTCACATCAAAGGGTTATGGAAGACAGCAAGTATATTCAAATGTTTGGTAAGCAGGTGCACACATGCTTGCGCATACACACAAACACACACACACACACACCTCAATTAATCTTTTTTTTTTCCTGGCATGAAGATGTCCTTGTGTGCCTGCAAGTCATTTCAGAGTTATGGCAACCCTAATGCAGACCTGTCACAGAGTTTTCTCAGCAAGATTTCTTCAAAGGGGGTTTGTTTTTGCCTTCCTCTGAGGCCAAGAGAGTGTCACTAATCCAAGGTCACCCAATGGATTTCTATGGCTGACGGAGGATTCGAACCTTTTTCTCCAGAGTTATAGTCCGACACTCAAACCACTACACCATGCTTCATGAGGATACAACAACTCAATCTCTGCTCTGTCATTTGAGAGGCCTACAGTTTTTCACAACTGCTAAATTAAACTGATGAATAAAGGGTACTTTGGCTGTGAAGATTTTTTCTAAAAATAGTTCTGCAGTCCCAGTAATGCAGAGTCTGTGAGCAGGTGAGCACGGTGGAAATCATGCAAGCTGTCTGAGGCAGAAGGGGAAGGATAGGCAGGAATTAAATAGGCAGAGTTAAACCTGAAAGCAAGGATGATTAGTGGTATTACTGGTATTCTTGTTATTGATGTTGTTGTTGTTGTTGTTGTTATTGCTAGGTCATTCTGGATCCCAGATAGTTGTTCCACTGCAATGCCATTAGCTGTGTTTGGGGGCTGAGTAGGCAAAAACCTACCCTGAATATTATCATTATATAGTATTTACAGGGATTCTCTGTCTCTCTCATTCCTAATTCACTGCCATTCATATGAAACCAATGTAGCTAGTTTCACAATTAGATTAAAACAATTAAATAGCATAGGTTTCTGGTGGCTTACCAGATGTGCAAAGAAATGTTTTTGTAGAAGCTTGGTTTTCAGGGGAAGGGATTCATTGTGACTGATAGTAGGCTTTGCTTGATTGCTTGGTTAAAGAGCTCTAGAAAAGGGAAACAATATATTGTATGCTAGTCAGAGATTCAGGATAAACTCAGCTGTTCTGATGTTTACTTAGTAAATACTTTAAGATACCACTTAGCAATTTGATTACATAGATCATAAAATTTCGATCTGTTCAGCATCAGATAGTTTTGCCACCATACAAGCCAAGAGAATACTTCTCATGTTTTGGCTATAGCCTGTCAGGTAATGCTTATAAATATGCCAATATGCCCTTTGTGAGATTACTTAAAATGGTTGATAATTCTGTAGTTCATCGTTCCAGTACTGTTTTATCCAGGCTTTTGCCACTTTTTTGATTCCCAATCAAGGCAGCTCACAATCTGCTCTATGGGATTCATTTCTCTCTTCTACTCTCATCCATAATAATAATATCTCATATCTTTTTTGGTGGTGTCTGTGCCACCAGTACCAACACACAGCGCAACTGGTATTGCAGCAGTGTGCGAGTATAACACAGCAATTCAGGGCACATGCTTCCTTACCAGTAGTTGGAGATGTTTCTCCTGAAAGTCGCCCTGGAAAACCTCCAGAGTGGTTTGATGTAGATGTTAAATAACACAGAGATACAGAAAAACAAAGAAAGCAAGTTTATCATTTTGGAGAAGTAGATTATTGTTGTGTGTCTTCAAGTCATTACCAACTTATGGTGACCCTAAAGTGAACCTATCATGTTTTTTTGGGAAGGCTGAGAATGTACGACAAACCCGAAGTCACCCAGTGAGTTTCCATGGCTGAGCAGGGAATCAAACCCTGATCTCCAGGGTCATAGTCCAGTGTTCAAACTGCTACACAACACTGGATCTGTAGGTAGTCAGGTTAAAAGCAAATAATTCATAGTGACTGGCTACCTTTAGTCCAGTGTGTGTGATATTCTCTTGTCCATAGTGTATTCACCTGACACTGTAGGAGAAAAAGAGACATATTCTAATAATCATACCTTGTGGGCTCTTCTAAATTCACATTTAGATTCATACCCCTACTGTTAAGGCAGTGTTATGCACCAAGTCATTTATAATTTTCCAGCAGGAACCTGTGGTTTACTGAGCACAAGGGCAAGAAATCCCCTTCCATTAATATCCTTTTCATATTTCAGTATGAAAATTTTCTGTTTCCTAGATATCTGTTCTTTCAGACTGTGCTAAATCCCAACCTTGCTTAGCATATTCCAGGGCCTCAAATCAGATTCATTGTTAATAGACCATTTTTGCAGGCTATCGATACCAATATTCCCAATTTGTAAGTCCTTCAGCTGTGTAATTTTAGTGATATATAGCTATAGGTATATTCCATTATGTCCAAGAGAGACAGTATTTCAAGATCAAAGAGGCAATCAATATGTTAGTGCACAGAGTCTATTTTTCATTGCTGGTTAACTGAAAGATGATGCATAAATTCCTCTTTCCAATAATGGAAACAATACCACTCATTTTCCAGTGTTAAAAGGTCCAAGGATAGATATGACTGAAGGACTTGTTTTAGCTATGTATGATTTCAGAGTCAGGTATGAACTGTGCTATAAAAAGGAAATTATATTTTATTCATTTATATTCTGCCTTTCTCACAATAATAGGACTCAAGGTAGCTAGCAACATATTTAAAACAATTCAAGTTAAAAACTATAGAAAAGCATTTATAAAAGTGTAAATGTAAGATTTACAAAGCGATTAAACAATTTATAAAGTTAAAACATTAGACATTAAAACTATTAAAATTCATGCAAGACTTAATTGTTATTGTTGTTGTGGTATGCCTTCAAGTTGTTTCTGACTTACAGTGACCCTAAGCTGAACTTATCACTGGCTTTCTGGGACGGAGAGCGTGTGACATGTGCAAGGTTACCTAGTGGGTTTCCATGGCTGAGCACAGAGTCAAACCCTGGTCTCCTGGGGTATAGTTCATCACTCAAACCACTACACCATGCTGGCTCTATATACAAACCTTAAAAACAGCAGTACCCAACATTAAAAGCGCAACCCTGGTCAATTTATAAAAGCCCAGTGGCATAAAAATGTTTTATTTGCTGAGAAGAGAGCTAGGGTGGGATCATACTGGCCTCTTGAAGAAATTCCAAAGTCCAGGAGCAGCCACTGAGAAGGCCCTCTCCCTAGTTCATGCCAAATGAACCTGGGAAGGTGATGGGACAGAGAGAAGGGCCTATCCAGATAATTTTAGAGCTCTAATGGACTCATAGAGATACAGTCCTTCAAATAACCTGGACCCAAGCAGATAGGGCTTTACAGGTCCAAACCAGCATTTTGAATTGTGGCTGGAAACAGAGTGGCAGCCAGTGTTGCAACAAAGGAGTTGTATGCTCCTGGTAGCCAACTGCAGTTAACAACCTAGCTATAGCATTTTGAGCCACATGTTTCTGAGCACTTTTCCTAGGCAACCCCACGTAGAGTGCTTTACAATAATCCAAATAGGATATAACCAAGACAGATACCACCGTAACCAGATTCAACTTTTTCTGGAAAAGGTGCAATTGGCATGCTAGTTTTACCTGTACAAAAGCACTCCTGATCATTGCTGAAACCTGGGCATCCAGGCTTAGAGTTGAATCCAGAAATACCCCCAGGAAGCAAGGATTGCATTTTCAGGAGGAGTGTAAGCATATCTGACACAAATCCCTATTCTCAGATCTGTCTTTCAACTGGCCAGGAGCACCTCCCTTCTTGTCTGGGTTAAGCTTCAGTTTGTTTGCCCTCATTCAGTCCATTACAGCTGATAGGCACCTATTTATCACTGGAACAGCTTGCTTGGAATGGAAAGGAGTAATAGAGTGGGGTATCATCAACGTATTGGATATTCTCAACACATTCCCAAATAGTCTGGGAATGTTTTGTTGTCATTGGGATATTGAATGTAGCTTCCATGTATTAGAAGACACCATTTATTACATTATATGAGGAAAAGATAATTTTTCAAAATGGTTTGAAGGTCATGAGGCAAAAACGTTTGACAAAAAAGTTTAGGCTTTGAGGCTTTTAAATTGACTTTTGATAGTTTATCCATGCAAAATAAGAATCAAATAGATAGATAGATAGATAGATAGATAGATAGATAGATAGATAGATAGATAGATAGATAGACAGTCTTCTTTTAAGCTCGTATAGACATGCTAGCAAGAGTATCAAGTCTTCTAGTAAGAAAAAAAAATGGTCTAGTAACTTTCTGGGAGTTGCTGGTAGTTTTAAATTTTCCTGCTATCTTGAATAGCTTCAACTTTTAAAACATCAGAAATTTGTTTTTCTCCTGGCATAATGAATTCTCCATTTTTGTTTTTATTTTGACATTGCCTCCAGGATGTGATTTATTAGGTGGCATGCCAAGGAAACAAACAAAAATATTTAACTAGATAGATATCTAGGTAAATATATAGGATAGGTTGTGTTTCCCAATATCTGGCATAGTGCTGGAACTGAAGCCCAGCATTGCAAAACTAGTTCTTCAAAAAAGATGTTTAGAGAGGAATATGTATCCCAACTCTTAGCACTGTCTGAGTACTGTCAGACCTCTACATTTACTGGTTTAACTTTCACAGATTTGATATTTGCAAGTTTCTCCAACATCTTCCCCACCCCATCCCGGCACTTCTTTTCCAGGGCAACCCTCCCTCTCAGTGACTTCAATCAGATTGCAAACCCCTTTAAAAAGACACTCCAGTTCTCTTCCTCCTCCACCAGTCACTGCTTGGCCGGTTGAAGATGGGCCACAGCCCAATTTTTCAGCGCCACAAACTCTCTCCTGCTGACTTTCCACACCCAAGGAAGGAGGTGAACGAGAGGAAGAAAGTATAGGGCCACCATGTTGACCCATCTCCCTTCCCTCTCCTTTCTCTGACCTGATTTGGACTCTGGGTACCCATTCTCCCCAGCATACCTCAGCCCCTTTCCCACAGACACACACACACATTTTGATATTTGTAATGTTTCCACTTTTGTGGGGGTCTTGCGCCCCTAACCCTAGCAAATGTGGAAGGCTAACTTTACAGTCTATACCATTAGTCTTCACAAGTAGAACACTTAAAACAGATTGCACTAAGCTGACTTTAAAATGTCATTTTTTAAAATGTCATTTTAATGTCATATTACCAGTTCAATGAAAAAAATAGACTGTTCATAGTCAGAATGATAACAATCTTTGCTGCACTCACAGCAAGCAGAACTAGGTTTATTTTATTAAATCTGTCTTCAAGATTTGTACAGGGGTAAGGTAAGGGAATATGAATTGAGGGAAGACTGTTCTTAATCTATGAGTCTTCTTTTTAAATTTTTAACTAAGCAAAATTGTTATTCTCTGTAAAGCAAAACTGTTCAGGTCACCTATTTTTTGTTACTGGGGAAATTTTGCATGAACGTATTTGTTTTTGTTTTTACCGGTTTTGACTTTTCATTCCATGTTTGAAGTAGTACTCCTCTTCCTATGACATTGCTATTACTGCTACAGTAACCAACCATGAAGCAGCTCTTGCTGGATAATGACTTTGTATTGAGTGAAATCCACTTCAGGTGCTTAAAGTTTAAGCAGCCTAAAGTTTAATGTCAGCCTAGAGAATGCTTGAGAAGTTGGACATTTATTCAGATGAATGTCTGAAACTCTTGATATACCTACTAGCCATATTGTTGTTCTGCTGTGGCTAATCTGTTGTTAGCATGGCTGGGGCAGCCTGCAGCTATCCAAGACAGCCTCTGAGAATGTTCCATAGAAATCTCTATTTTACCAGTCAGAGCATGATTGCAGCAAAGCAAATGTGTGTGATGAACCCATGCAATGTGCCTTGTTCTCTGTGCTTTTATGGTACTTGACAATGTAATTATTTAACTGCATTGAATAAATGCAATTTCTGCAAATTAATGTTATCAAATATTCATGTAACTCAGGAAGAGAACACATCCCCCACAAAGAACTTTCCTTGGAAAGTGGTTGAAATTAAAACATTAACCCATGGAACTTAAACAAGGAGGAGAGAAGGGGCATAAAATATAACATCCTAGCCAACGTAGATAGTGGCTTTGAGGATTAAATTCATGCACTTTGTATTAACATCATGATAGATGGTGACCTTTCTCATGAAAGGGAAGGATAGATAATCAATGGTAAGGAAAATGGAAGAATGTAATAGAGGTGCTTAAATGACTATGGTTAAGATGTTAGACAGTTCTTCTGCATTTAAAGTCATATATTACTACCTCTGTTAATTGGAGGAGATATGCCATTTGTTGAAAATTAGAATACTGTTGAAATGAAGAACAGTAGCATCTATTGTATCTGCTGCCTATGTGGAGAAGAGAAAAATGTCAGCCATTTTATTATGCAGTTTCTTGTTTTCAAATAATTGATGTTTCTCATTTCAAAATTTGTTAATGAAATACACAGGCCAGGCCATTTTGTGCCCTTAACTTCCATTATTAGAACTGAAAAAGCAAGATCCAAACTTATGGGAGCTGGCCTCAGGTTTATAACCCAGAGACACAAAGAAGAAGCTTGCATTCTGAGAGTACTCAGTACTGGTCTGGATTACAAATCCTTCTCTGCTGTCTCTCACCCTGTTTCTCTCCATGTTTGCATTTGTTTTATTTTATGCACCAGAGTTCTCTGATATCTCTCTGATTATCATCCGTCCACTTTTTTGTAGCTGTATAGCTCATTTGTTTTCTTCCTTTATGCTGCAGTATAGGTCTTCATTATTAACCCTCTCTTTTTTTTCCCCTGAACCCTCATTTCTCAGTCCCCTGCCCATTATCTTCAGTCTCACATTTTTCTTTGTCTCTCTTCCTCACCAGTCTTTCTTCATCCCTGCACACAGTTCACATCCTGATGGAATATCAGGCACAGCTATCAGTGCCATGTGGTTAGCTGCAAAGAGCAATGCCGAAATGTGCCTCAGCCTTAAAAAAAGAAAGAATATTCAAAAATATTTGGAAGATGATAGAAAAGTATTTTTCTCAAGTGTCGAGAAATCCTGACTGGAAGAATCCTAAATTTACTAGAACCTTTTGCAGTTTGGGACTTACTCTACATAAAATGTGAATGTGATGTTTTTGCACAGAAAAATGGGATTTTCTGCACAAAATAATATTTCTATGCAGAAATATCCTTTTCTGTACAGAAAATGCCATCTCCTGCACAGAATATATATTCCTTGGAGACTTACTCTGCACAAAATCTGCATGTGGCTGTCTTATGTAGAAAACAGTATTTTCCACACAGAAAATGACATTTTTTCTTCAGAAAATGTTACTTGCACAGGCAATGCTGTTATCCACACACACACAAATATGCATTTGTGCAGAATAAGTACCCAGCTACAGCATTTTCTGAGAAGGAAAAAGCATTTTTCAGTGCAGAAAATATTGTTTCCTGAACAGTGAAAGCAGTTTGCACCCAAAAAAGGCCATATGCAGATTTGAGAGATTAAGTCCCAAGCTGTAAATAATCTTCAAAAACTGCACAGTTTTCAAGGACTTTCTCACAGTGGGAAGAAAATTGGTCAGAAGAAGAAAATTAGCAAAAAAACAAAAAAAAACAATGATATTGTTACTTGATTTAAGAAAGGGAGAGTCAGTGCAGACATAGTTATGTGGAAAGCTCTCTACCCCCACTTTTTGTGAGTCGGAAATGATTTTTTTTCCATAAAGACGTTATAAAGGAATAGAATGAATGGATTTGGGATTCTCACTTTCTTATGTAAAGGTATCACATATTTTAAGCTATCACATCTCAGAGCAGGTCTACATGGGTGCCATATCATGGCACAAGATTCAAAGCTCCTCCTTATTTCAACAGAACTTACTATACATACATTGTATAAAAAGTTATCCTGGCCTTTTCTTTGAAACAGGAATGGGGAGACTTTGGGCTGCATGTGGCATTTGGAGCAATATTTTGTGGCCCATAAAGCTCCCCAAAACATCTAGAACCTCAAGATTTGAAAAATTTACAGGCATTTTCCTGCCCCAAATGACCCAAACCTGCCACATAATGAAAAAAAGAACTTTAAAGCCCTAGCCCCTCCCGTAGCCCCAAAATTGATTGAAAATGGAATTGAAGGTGATGGGATATCACTTCTGGTAATGTTTAAGGGACCAGTCCAGCCCTAGGAGGACAAGGGTGAAAACGTCCACAACATTATTTGCAGTTCCCCATCCCTGCCTAAAGTGTTTCTTTTCTAAGTATAAGAAGCCCACCACTCATCTATAGGAGAACATTCAAATGTGTGATTTCACTATTTGTAGTTTATGGTAATACAGTCCGGGAATAGTACCACCAAACAAAGTGATGGTTCTTTGGACAAGTCCTCTTTTATCCAAATAACTGGGTTTTAAAATCAAGTCACTGCTACAGTACATAACTTCCTACTTAAATTCCAAATCATCTGTGACTAATTCTGACAGTAGTGCCAGCTAATATAGAAAAACATTCATTTTTCATGAAGAAAAGAACCAAACTTCTGTTCATTTCATTATTACCAGTTTACTTTGAGAGGAAATATACAATTGAAGTTGTGTAGCTAGCCCAAGTGATTTCATCCTGATTGGTTTTGATGTGCAACTTGCAAGGTTAATTGTTCCTACCTTGCAGGCCAAAAGGAATACCTTTAATTTGTGTTCAACATCGATTCTAGAGCCTCCTACAGGCTACCATTTGACTTTGTTAATTTTGAAGCTCGGTCAGTGGTGCTGAGATTAAGGTAGTGTTCAAGAAGATGTACGAAATATCAAAAGGGTCTGGTAAACTCTTTAGAGATGATCTGTTGGAGGGAAGGATCATTTGAGAGTAATAGCCAGCTCAAAGGTCGACCTTATTTCCCATTTCTTTGAATATGAAAATGATGTTGGAATAGAATAAGATCTGTTCTTTACAAATGAAAAAAGGCATATATTAAAATTTAGGAATAACAACAACTCTTTGAGATTTTATGTAGCAAACATTTTCTGTAACATAGGTTTTGTGCCCTTTTTAAAAAAAATGATGCTAGACAAACATGACTCAAAAGCCTTCAGATGAGACATATGCTGTTTGACATTCTCTGGGTAGGCGAAGTTGTCTGTCTCCTCCTAAATACAGTTGGCTTTCTGAATTATGCATCAGGCTGTAATAGAGGAACAGCACTTCATAGCTCCTTTTGGGGGGCTGATGATGCACAGAAGCAGAAGTGTGGGGCAGGGAAGAGATATATTGCCAGGTTTCTTTTTATTTCTTTTAATTGTTTAAAAAAATATGCTAGATGGGTTAAAAGTAGCCCTTGAATTGCATCTTTTTTTTTTTTTGGCTCGGACTGACTATTTAATCATCTAAGAGAATATTGGCCTGACTTCTGTGATAAGATTTATTAGGTCCCTACCTGTCAGCAAAGTGAGCTTTGGGAAGTAGCCCAGTTATAGCACACTAATGGGCTTCAGTCTGCAAGAAAAATAGCGTCAGTGATTGAAATGTCACTGCAGAGTTAGTCCTTTGGGCTGCATGCTAAATGATACTGAGATCCTTGTGAGATTGGTCTCCCCCTTAAGCTGCTAGCTGTATCACCCAAATGCCGGAGATAGAAAAGCATTTATTTATCTTTGCTTTGGAAGCAGCAGGGAAGATATTATGGCTGTTGCCTTCATTTGGAGAGGAAATGATATTTACACTTGTGACATAATTTTGTTATCATTATTAGTTTGTTCATATTTATAGCTTAGGGTATTTGTCAGTGAAAGTCAGAGATCTATCATATTTCCCATTTCCCTAAAAAGGAATTTTTGTAAGATTATTGGAAACAGAATAATGATGCAAATCTTTTGTGACACAAATTTCATATTAACAAAAGTAGTAACAGTAATAGCTATTGTACTCCCATTTTCAAAATAATGTAGAATAGAGTGAAAATTGAAATCTAAATATGAAACCTCTTTGAAAAGACATTTAATAGTGGTAGGCCTGTTTACATAGCTACATCAAGTACCCTATGAATTTCCATGGAAGTAGGTGGCCAAGGACTAAAAAGTACATGGCAGGTGGTAGCCTCTTTGTCCCTGCCACTTTCTAGAATAGCCAAGACAAGCCTAATAGAGGTTTGTTATTGATTTAGCTGATTATTTTCTGATTATTTATTTTATAATATACACCCTACTTTTCATCTGCCCCAAACTAATTCCTTCTGGTAGCTTACAAGATATAAGAAACATTTAATAACATGAAAAATTATTTGCAGCGCACTGTGAAAACCCTCCCAAAACAAAATCAAAATAAATATTAGTAGCAGGATCAAATGTTTGTTTAACGAGAAGTATTGAAAGATGACCTAACCTCTTTCTCTTGCATCTTACCATCAACTGTGACTCTCAAGAAACAGGAGAGGGATAACAGCTAAATTTAAAAGCAGTGGCATGCTTACATGGACAAAGGCAGTTGTTTAACCTTGATCTTAGCAGATGGAACATTTTAGTATCCTAGAGTCATACGTTGCTGCAAAAGTCACATAGGCATAAGCCTGTAAGGCAGGCATTTTATGACATGTCCCAGAAGATTCTGAACATCTCCAGTTTGGTTTGGTTTGTGATTAAAAAAAAATTGGAACAAAAGTTGTCCCAAAAAATCTATTGCAGAGAAACTTATGTGAGCACTCAGATGAAAAACAACCACTTTCCCTTTTTTGCAGGATGGGGTGGGGGCAGCAAGTACATTTTCAGTTGATCCTATCCAAGGAGGATGAAACAGAGATACTGATATAAGAGACAGGATGGAAAGTCCTTGAGCAGACATCCATAGACAGTTTACAGTAGAGCAGCCAAAGACATAATTTGGAACATCCAGGAGCAAAGAAGGAAGCAAATTAACAGTGCTATAAACCTTTTGGGCTGCTCCTCATAGAAAGCATTCTTTATCACTTAATCAGTGAACTGCAGCAAGTCACAGTATGTATTCAGGCTGTGGAGTGAGACAGACCCTATCAAAGTCAAGATGTAGAAGCTCCTTGACATCACTAAAATGAAAGATACATTGGCCTGCAAGTCCTGGCAGGGAGGTATCATGGAAAATATGAACTGTGGGGCATCCAGTCTCAGGGCACTGCCACTCAGCGCAGTGATGAGCCTGAAAAGATTTTGTGCACTCACAAAGTATTTAAGTTTTGACAACACAGAAATAAAAGTGAGGCACAGAGCAACTGATAAACTGGTTGCCTTTAAGGACATTTGTTGAACAGCTGTGAACAAAGCATACACGAGGGATTGATATAACCACGGATGAAACAGCTTGTTGAGTTCAGAAGTGGATGCCCAAACTGGCAGTATATGGAAAGTAAACCAGGAAAATGTCGCCTAAACAGGTTGTGTTATTGGCTGCTGGCCCATTTCCGGGCACAATTCAAAGTGCATGGAAATGGGCCCGCCTATGTGGCTCAGGCTTAGCCTGTTTGAAGGTCCATATCTTTCCTGTATGAGCATGCACAAGCTCTAAGACTTGCAGGAGAGGTACTTCTCTCTGTTCACAGGCATGGTCGGTAAGGACACTGGGAAGTCCTTCTCTGGCTACTCCCACACTTGGAACTCCCTCCCCAGGGAGGTTAGGATGGCTACCTCTTTGTTTTTCTTTTGGCAAAAGGTTAAGACCTTTATTATCCAGCAAGCTTTTGAAAATGATTTTAACAAAAATGGTTTTTATGGTGCTGTACCGTTTTTACTCTGTTTTAAAGTAAGATTGTAATTGGTTTTAATCTGTTCTTATTTAATATTGTTTTAATCTTGATTTTGCATGTTTTCTTAAATATATGTGCTTTATTCTATTCTCTGTCTTTTTGTAAGTCAACTGAAGTCCCAGCCTTGGAGAAAGGGGGAAATAAAGTGATGGATGGATAGAATTGGCCATACATCTCCCCCACTGGTACTTCTACAGAGGGGCAGCAGTTAACAAAATTAACAGATCATGCATTGCACGTGGGAGACCTGCTTGCAAGGACAACAGCTCCACACAAGTGACATGCTGTGGTTGTTTGTAGAATTCCTGGCACAAGGAATGACCCTTCATTGGGAAAGAAAGTCTGTCAGAAAAGAGAGTCTTGTCAGTTAACTTAAAATATATATTCTACCTCATGTGAACATGTGTTTTCTGTCTCTGGCTGTTTAGGTATTTTGGAATACCCTTCATTCTGCACCTACAAATCTTCTTCCAGACAGACTGTTTTTATCTCCTACAATATCCTAAAATCCTTATGGAGTTCAGAATCCTAAAGGATCCTAAAATCCTTATGGAGTCCATATCCCAGAGCAAGTTTTTTTTTTAATTGATTTGGACAAGGCTTATGTAGCCATGTCCCAAACCATTTAGGACTTTAAAGGGATAACCAACACCTCACTTTGCACTCCGAAACAAGTCATGCAATGTCCAGCACAGTATATATGATAAACTAATCACGTGATTCCAGCATTTTACTCCAGTCAAAGTTCTGGTACCCCAATTTCTAAATGAGCATGTTTCAGCATGTTAGAGCATGTTTCAGCAATTCAGTCAAGATATAACTTCTGCATGTAGGACCATGGCCAGATCTGACCATACATGATCGGAGACAACTGGAACACCAGCTGAACTTAAACAAAAGCATTCCTGGCTACAACCAGGGTCTGAGCATCTCATAACTTATTTATTTATTAAATTTATATCCTGTCTTTCTCCCAAATAAGGATGAAGAATGAAAAGCTTCCAAGCTACAAATCTGATCTCTTAAGGTAGAGGTAGGAATTATAGGGTCCTCCAGATCTTGTTAGGCTACAAGTCCCAGCAGACCTTGTCAGCACAGCCAATGATGATAAATATTAGGAGTTGCAGCCCAACAAGCCCTAAAGGGCCACATGCTTTTCATCAGTCTTAAGATGGAACCCATTTGGATGAGTGATAGACCCTTTCCTTTAATCATAGGTTTCCTATAATAGCAACTTTTATTTCTCTAGATTTAATTTTAAATTATTCACCAGTCTGTCCCTGATGATAAACAAAAAGTCAGAACTTCCTCAGTATATGAGGGAAAGAATCTAATAGAATGAGTCCCATCAACATGCTGATGAAAATCCACTCCCCAGCTGCAAACTCTTTCCCACTGGTTTATGGTTGCCAGGTAAAATAAGGAGCAGGGTTCCTGTACCTTTAATGGTCATTGGAAAAAGGAATTTCAGCAAGTGAAACTTGTATGATCTCATTTCATTTGGAAACCCTACACTGGTTTTAACTATGTTGGGGTGGCAATTTTGACAAAGAGCCAGATTTCTCTCTGACATTCCCCCAGAAGGCTGTAGCATTACAGCCTTTAAATATGGCCATAAGTCCCACCTACAAGTTACCAGAAATCACTTCTGCTTTACATTTCTTGATTTTGAAGGAGGCGGGTGGCACTGAATGAATTAAAAAAAAAAATCACTAATTCAACCTTCCTGTTGGCAGGTGATTTTTCACCTGAAAAAAAAAATGAAACAAAATATGGGATGTGTTCGGACTTTGGGGGGCATAAGGAACAAAATAAGAGCTCAGGTGCCAAGAGTTTGAGCACAAATTCCTAACATGACATTCTGAAGTCCACCCAGAAGAAAGGACTGGGGAAACAGTCTTTTTCAGTAGTCTGGTCCAAGTTATTTGCCAACTTGTCATGGTTCTATTGTCACTACCTAGAAAGTAACACAGTGATCTAGAGCAAGTGCAATAGCTCAGAGTTTTGAAGCTGGGTTTCCTCAAATAAATTGTTGTGCCACAGTTACCTAAGTCATCAGTTAACTTTAAAAAACACTTAACTAGTTTAAAATTAGCTGCTTCATAACTTTAGTGTACACTTGCATCTGCATGAGTATGACTAGAAAATATGATTTCACAACTTTGAGAAAACAGTATGATAGGCTGTAAGTGAAATGCTGCATGAAACAAATGAAAAGCAAAATGAAACCTTGACATTTGAATTTAATCTTTATTGACAGCTCTTTCTTGGTTTTTGCATGTAGTGGATTGTTAGGTTTTTCACAGAGCTTTTATTTAAAACATACCATGCTATAAACCCAAAATGGATCCAGTGCTCAAAGCTGTTGCTTTTTCATCTGTTGAAGGCACAATTTCATCTACATTTTGACTCATGGTTTAATTATTTCAAAGGGATATCATGCAGTACTGCTTTGTAAAGCCACAGGGTTATTTTGAAAACATTGTGTGCTTTCAGAAACGATTAATCATTTTTCCTTTGCCATGACTGTGGACCTCATAATTAGGTACTTAATTAGCAACTTACAGTGGCATATACAATTGTCTTTCAATGGTAAATTATACTGAGTGACTTTCTTAGATATGCACCATTAAAACAAGTGTCATGTTACTCATTAGACGAGATTGGAGAATTAACCCTAAACTAGAATCTGTTGGAAGTATTTTCATCTTATGAGTTGTAAAAGCATAACATTGCCTGTGTGTATCAAACAGAACTGCTCTGTTCTGCCTGTCTGTATATGACTTCATTGGCTAAACAGAACTTCATTAACCGTAAAGATCTGTACACTATTATACCAACTCCCTGATGGTGTTGTTTTTTGCAAAGATAACAGGATATGAAATATACATACTCAATTCCTTCAAAATTTCCTTCAAGTCAAAGTGCAATGGTAGCAGCCTCACCACAGGTGGGAAACTGAATTAACCGTGTGTTCAATAATGTATTTATTATCTAAATTTATGTCTTCTTATTCTTTGAGAAATGATGCTCAGAGCAGCTAACAATAGAATACAAATTAAAATCAAAATGTTGATATTAAACATAACATAAAAGCAAATCAATTAAAAAGATAATTAATACAAAAATAACAGATGTAATCACCGCTCATCTGGTTAAACCTGCAGTATCAGGCCAGTGCAGATATGAAACACCTGGTTGAATAGAAACGTCTTTCAAGTACTGGTAGAAAAATAACAGAGCAGGCAGTACCCTAGACTCCCAAGGTAGGGAGTTTTAGTATCTGGAAGAAGCCAACAAGAAGCCCTGTCTTTGCTCCCTGTTAAATATGCCTCCAGTGGTGGTGAGACCTAAAGAAAGGCCTTCCCCCAAGATCATAAAACTGGGACCAACCTGTCTCTCAAACAGCTTTGTCTCAGTTGTAAGTTTATGAGTCATTTCTTGGCTCAGTGCAAGGACCAGTAAAGTATTGTTGTCTGTGCTGTGCAGATTTGGGAACTATTGGCAACAAGAACAAGCTGTTTCCTTTTCTGTATGGAGTATAGGGTCAAAATAAGGTTTTATCACAGGTCCCTTCCAGTTTTCCGCTAATTTGTCCTTGTCAAGTAATGAGCAGACCTGGAGAGATTTTTCTCATTGTGTTGAGATGTTATCCACTCTCATTCCGTAAAAGACATTAGCTTTGGATTTGTGCACACTCCCTTCACTTAGACAGAAAATTGATATAAATTTAATCTGGAAGTATGAGAGGAAATGCACCATTCAAACAATTCTGTGACATTTTATTTGCTTATTCACAGCATTAAGGGGGTCTAGAAAATGAAGAGGGAGCATGTGGGTTTTGATTATGATATATCTCTTAGGAGTATATCTTAAAGCAATCTGGGAAGCTGGAGGGCTATATTCCAAACAGATGCAGTGTGTGGCTAATACGTTCTTGCATAGTAGCTTAGGAAGAAGATCTGCTTTTAGTCAGTCCCATCTAAATTCCTTTGCTGATATAACTTGAGAGAGAGGAGTCAGGAAGGAAATTTGAAGGAGTATGCCTGGCCCCTTAGCATGAAGACACTGAGAGCAGGACTAACCAATGTATTTCAGCATAAGCTTTTGTGTGCTACTGCCCACTTCTTCAGGTTAGTCTTTTAAAGTGATCATGAGACCCCTTTCTTTTTATGCTCTCTCAAAATGTTTTCCTGATAGAAAATCTCTCTTAGCTTTACCCTTGAGCAATTTTGTCATCATTTCAAATCATTTAATGGGTGTAGTATACTGCAGTGTTGTTGCCTTGTACAGCAGAAGTTGAGGAGAGAAAGCTAAAATAATCTTGTCATCTCCTGTCAGTATGCCTCTTAATCAGAATCATGGGTGCCATTGCATCTCATTTCATTGTTTCTGCTGCTGTGAGCAAAAACTGTCACAAACACTTGCCTCAGCTCAAAATTCAGGATTGATTTGATTAGTCCTGTCCTTTGACTCTGTAGTGTGGAAATGTACTTTGAGCATTTTGGCTAGCCTGCCAAAGAATTTGGAACAGTGAAATCACCATGACTCTCCCTGTGCAGCTTCCATATCATTATCAAGGAGATTAAGCTGTGGAAGCTGCCTCAAGGATGCTGGAACATCTTGGTCACAAGACGAAAGCCCTGGAAGTCCTGGGCATGAGCCCCATCACTGAGCCAGCATCTCGGGTGCCCAAGACACTTGGGCATGAGCTTTCGCAGTAGGACACAGAACCTAGATATTGCAATCCACAAGCTCTCTTCCATAGAGGAGCCAGTGTACTCACCACCAAAGGGCTCGCAAGTGAATGCTGAGTGTCTGGCATAATAGTTCAAGGAGAAAGCTCAAGGCTCTGGTCTAGATTACTCTGCAGCCTAAAACAAGGGCATAGAGCCCAAGTGATATAACTGGGCTCAGAATGTGTGAAAGGACTTAGCTAAGACTGAACTCTAGATGACCAGGTTGTTTGTTTCCAGACTTCTGTCTGTGGTCTTAAAAAAACCTTACCATCAACTTATGTTTTCAGGAATCCTAATCTTTCCTTAACCCTCTTTCCCTTCTATGTTCTCTTCTGCGCAAGATTTCTTTTTTGGGTTTGCATCCTAGTGCTCCACTGTTGATTTTTACTTTACCAGGAAATGACAGGGAAATTTTGGAAACACAGAAATAACAGATCAGACTTTATTGAAATAAGTGCTCCATCCCTGTACGGAAGGCACAGAAAGAGACATATGAATGGTTGTGCCAAAACAGAGTCTTTTCTCAGCACATTTGGCTATGAGTTCACAATATAAAAGTCAAACCCCACTTATCTAATTAAGAAAGGTCAAGTGCCTTGCCGTGCTGCTGCTTCTGAAGAATGTAGTAAACATATTCTGAACTGGTGTCAGCCATCCTGTGCCAGAAACATAAAAAAACTTGAAAGATTTGAATTACATCGCTAAACAAGAGAAATTATTGATATCTTCCACAGATACTATTAAAATTGGAAGATTTGAAAAAGAGACACTAGATATAATTTTTTTTAACAGAAATGTCCAGCTGTCCTATTACAAATTATACTTATCCCAGCTAAAGATGAACTCAGACAAGACCTGTGGGAGAATGGATGCATACAGGCTCTGCGGTGAAGAGGAAGTAGCAAGTTCAAATGGCTAGGGCTGAGTTTCCTTGTGCAGCACCTGGGACAGCTCCCAGTGCATGTTTCCTGGTTTAAAAGATTGAATAGAGATATGAACTTAGTGTAAGTCCTAGGCCTAAATCCAATTCAGAGTAGACACACTGAATCAGTTGCTAAACTGTAAGTCAACACTTAGGTCAATCCCATTGATTCAATTAGTCTACACTGGTTAGAACTAGCAATTGAATTTAATCACTGAAATGTTTTTAACTGCTAAAGTCTTGGTTGCTAACAGAAATTCAGCCTAAAAGCTAACTGGGATGTAAGGAGGTGGAGCCTTGAATTGGTGTGGTATGCTCTCTGCTGTGAGCTTCCAGGGAATTTGTGTCAGTGGAGAACTGACATAGCTGTGAATTCTGGTTATTTGCTAGAGAAGAGGAAATCCTTGTCTCTGGGGCAGACTTAGGTGTCAAATCCCCATTCAGTGACTAACCTACAAGCCTCCTTTCCATGGACAGAAACTCAAGGCAGCTTCAGATTTGCCAAATCCATGTGAAATATTCTCAGTAACTCACATTTCTGAAATCTTCCTCTGCCTCGAAAGTAGTTTTCCAAGTTGAATTGAGTCTGGGTTGTTGTTTAGCACTGCTGTGAACATTCATGTATTGAATGTTTGTACATATTCAAAGGTGTGTACTTATACTACTGTAATGAGAAAATGCTGACTGAGTAGATTTGGCAGGTCATATCCTTTCTAGCATCAAAAAAAAAATCGCATAGGTTAGAATTTCAGTGAGTGATAGCAGATTTAATAGTATCCTAAGAAAATTGCTGACTGTGGGTATCGGTAGTTTAAACTTGAGGTCATTCGAAATTTTAAGTAAAAGAAACATCACTTTTGTCATCTTCCTCATCACCATCATCTTTATTTGTAGCCCACCTTTTGCCTAAAATTGGAACTCAAGGTGGCTTACAAATTAGAACAAATAACTTACAGTTAAAATATACAAACATTTAAATGGAATTAAACTATCAATAACATAAAAAAATGTCTGGGATCCTGTTGGTGTCATGCATGCATAATTTCCCCTATGTAAATAAATGGACATTTTTGTTCAACATGGAATATACACATCATTTTAAGGTTGCAGAGGCAGAGTTGCACACTTGCTTGGAATTGGTTTTAGTCTCCTGCACTGTTTCCATGAAGCAGTGTTCTGACCTGTTCTCCTTCCCTTTTCCAACCAGGATTAGACATAATTAATATGCTGTGCTGGTAATAAAGTGCCTAAGTGGGGCACATAAGCATTGTTCGAGCATAGCATCACAAAGAATGACATTAGTTTATTGGTGGACAAGGATGTCACAAATCTGATACAGTGTCAGCTACGATATGTATTTAATGGTCTGTGCCTTGCAGTGGTTTGTACTTCTAGTTTGCTGCACAGGGAGTGGCAGAACATCATTGCAGAAATGACATACAAAAACATAAGGATGACTGTGTACCATAGCTGGGCACGTGGATCATCCAGTTTCTGCTAAGTGTATCACAATCTCCAACTGCCCCTTCCGTTTGTTGGCCGTGCATGCAGATTAGCAGTTACCATTGACATTATGGTAACTGCAGACATATGCAGCTATATAGATGTTTTAGCTCCTGTTTTAATCTTTCAGTTTTGCCACTTTAGCATCTGATTTTGCAAAGTTCATACGTCCCAACTAAAGCATTTATTTGTTCTTTCACCGAATATCACACTTGATTCATTCATCCCTTTTATCTTCCCTTGACAATTTTGATGTGTATGGCCAATTTCTTGTCATATTACTCTTTCCTGTCTGATCATGGTGCTACCAATGGTAGGATAAAGCCTTTTAAAATTAAGCATGTGTAAGTCCCAGTGGCTTCTTTGAGGAAGTTAAGCATACTTAATTTCCTCATGAAAGCAGCATGATGAAAAAAATTCTGACTTGAGTTGAATTGCCTTTAGTTATTAATTTTGCTGTAGGTTTCCCCTACTTAATATTCTGGATGTATTAATGGAATAATGGGATGGGATAATACAGGAAGGAGTGCATTATTGCAGTGCTCTAAAAATACAATGATTTCTGCTCCTTTTTGGGGGTTAGTCTTAGCAGCGTGTATTCGCACAATGATGTCCATCTGGTATAGCCATATTTCTACATTAGGTTAAAAAGCCCTTTAGAACATCAGAGTGCCTCTTGCTGTTTTCTGTGAGAGCGTGTTCCCCAGGATAAGGACAAGATTTCTGTGCACATTAAATCATAACATTTGAAAGCTACTGAGCAAAGCCTAGGAATACTGTCTGTTGACAGATTTTTGAAGATTACAACAGGTGGTTCTATTAAAAAAAAATCAAACAGCATGAGCTACTGTAAACATGGCAATTGCTAGCAGCCCTACAACCACAACCTGTATTATCTAGGATACAGAAATGTTTTCCTTCCTTTTCAGTCCTCTATCATCTACTTATGGTTTCTGTGATTTTTTAAGGGACCCATGAACTTCACAGGACATCCAAAGTATATTATTTCATATTTTGTGTGGCTTTTATAATATCTCAGTTATGTGATACTGGCACAGAATGAATTTATAGTAGAAGCTCTTGATAAAGTACTAAGGGATATAAATACAGCCATTTTTTTTTTTCATTTATAGATATATTTTCTCAGTTAATATGCGGGACATGGATAGTTAAAAGCGTTGCAAGGGCAAAATTACATACTGCTGTCAACTAGATTATTGGATACCCAGGTACCTAATTTCAGCTGGGAACTAAGGGGAAGAAAAGCACCTAATTGAAGGCATTAATCTTCACTTAAGTTGTCCTAAGCATCCTAGGTAGGGCCTACCTAGTAGGACTTTATTCTTGATAATAAATATGCTTAGCATCAGAACTGTATGTTTAGGATAAAGGAGAAAAACTAATAGTGCTGGTCATAGTGTCTGCATAATGACTTGAGAGGGAAAAAGGGAGAAGGCCTAGTAGATGATACAATGATTTTGGGTTTGTGTGGTGTGTGTTAGATTTATATTCTGTACCTTAATGCCTTGCTCAAGAGGGCTAATAAAATTATTTTTCCACAAAATAGTTATAATATTTCAGTACAAATTGCTGAAGATATTTTTTTTTCCTGCTGGACTTTTTACTCTGTAGTTTGTGTGAGATCCAGAGCTTGGAAAGGTGCTTTTAAAAAGTGTAATTACAGTAGCACCAAACATCTTGGGGAAGAGAATTAGAGATAGAGATTTAACTAATTACATTTTAAATGTATAACTGTTACAAGTCTATGAGCCAAAGTACACATTCCACTTGTCTACCTCTTCATCAGCTGAACATGCAGAGTATGATACAGCAGCATAAGGAAGCTTTTGAACCATGTGACATTCCCCCTCCACCATTTAACAAAGGCACATCATTGTAACTGTAGGAGTAACTAAGAGCTGCAATTCCCCCACAGGAGTAAAATTAGTCCTTGTTAAATTACTGTCATAACATAGCTTAGCTATGCTTTTGATATTGCAAAAAAGAATTAGGAATTACTAGTTACTTATAAGTAGTTATTTCCAAGCTTTGAGACCATGGTTCTTTGCTTATGCAGATCATCTGAGTTTTCCTGTCATATAGCATTCAGCCATTAGTTCTCATTTGTCTTGGCAAGTTCTTTATAAATGGACTGTTTGATTTGCTCACATCTTTTAAGAGCATACTGACAAACAGTGGCCAGCTATTATCTCCAATGATAATTAAGATGAGTGCTGTTCGAAAATATCTTTTGTAATAAAATTGGTTCTAGGAGATGATCTAACCAGAAATGTTAAAAAATACTTTGTAGTCTGTTAGTAGAGAGGGTTTGGTTTGGTTTTTCTAATCCATTCTTGTTAAGCAAAAAAGAAGATAGAGATCATAAAGTCTGGTTCATTGAAGGTCTGAGCGGGCAGTTATTTATTATGAAGCCATGCTCATAATTAAAATTCATCCTTGAGTAGAATCAAGGTTTCTCCCAAACCAAATGAAAACTGAAATTTTATAATGTTCTTTATACTTGCCATCTGGTTTGGTTTGGTTTTCTTCTCATGAAGAGGGATCCTAAACCCATTAATCATATTGTGCCTAAGCTGCTGTCCCTGAACTGCCAACCATGGATAGCCATTTGTACTTTCTGGCCGCACGTTCTCTGAATAGTGGTAGATACTCTAAGGCATTTAGTAATCCATAATTATATAATGCAGCACTAGTAATTTGCAAGATACAGTGAAGCTCATAATGTGCATTGTTAAACCAATTATCACATCAGATTAGAAAAGAACACCTTCATGATTTCCTACCTCTCTGTTTTATTAAGTAGCTTAAAGTTGTCTTGATAGGAAATTGTTCCATTTCAATTAGCACATTACAGAAAACATGGAATCCTTTTAGCTGATCAGATCTGTATTGCTAATTGTTCAGGAAAAGAAATGCTCAGTAACCTAGACCAGACCTTTGGTGTCCCTGAAAGAGGAACAGTGCTGGCTCAGAGGCTCCTTGATGCATGATTGGCAGCAGGACATAGCAGGGCCTTTTAAAGTGGTGACTCTAGTCCAGTGGTTCTCAACCTGTGGGTCCCCAGATGTTTGTGGACTTCAGCTCCCAGAAGCCCCAACCACTATGGTCAATGCTCAGGGCTTCTGGGAGCTGAATTCCAAAAACATCTGGGGACCCACAGGTTGAGAACCACTGGCTTAGAGTCAGCAAGGGCAAAGTGCAACCCTTTAGGTGTTCTTGAACTACAATTCCCAGGAAACCTCATCACTTGCTGGCTAGGACAAGTGAAAGATGCAGTTCCACAACATTTTGCCCAACTGTTGTTTACAGGTATTGCATCACACTTATATGCAATAGAAGGAATATATAAAAAGCTCAGTAGTACTGACACCTGGAAATGTTTAGAAACTCCATGTCAGATAATAGTAAGTTCTCTCTTGTTTCGCTTCTTTGAGACTGCATTCTAGGAATGATCTGCTTTCACATAAATTACTTGAATACATCTTTTTTTCAGTGCTGGGAAGAATCAGTCCCAAAGAGGTAAATAGGGAGATATGAGACTGAAGCAGAATTATTTCTTGGTTGCTGATTTATTTATAAGAATTAACATACTGCGTTTATCTCTCAACCATCTCTCGGTTGTACTTAATATATGTTCTTCAAGACCTGTTTGGAAAATTACCTTCTTGTTCATAATTATCGTAAGTCATTTTTCTTTTTAAGAAAAGGAGGAGGAAAGGGAAGAAGAATCAGGAGAAACTGAACAATACAATGGAGTGGTTTGCAATGTTGTTGAGAGATAGGGAAGGGAAGGAAACCACTATCTCTTTCTTTGGCAAATCTCTACAGACCTTTTCCAAACAATTGCACTCATCAGGCTCTGTAAAACTAACAGTTTCTGTCTGTAACAGGGATCTCAGTGGACAGAAAATTGCAAAGGCTGGACTTGCGTTTTAAAAAGAGCTTCTCATTTTCTGATATAAGTGTGGAATTGGGTACTCTATATGGAATGCTGAGAATGCCAACTTTCAGAAACAAAAATACGCTAGTAAAGTTTTCCAATTTTGAGCTGACAGTGCTTTCCAAAAGACTTTTATGTTTACAGTTTTTGTGCCTTCATTGCTAAATGGCTTACTACACTCCTAGCATGTCCATCCCTCCCTCTTGCCACTATTTCTGAATTCTACAAAACAGAAATACTAACAGAGAAACAATTATGTTGAAGCAAAATAAGCATATTTGCCATTGATTTGTTTAACCTGCATCAAATTTCTAAAGGTCTACTCTCTTGAATCTGTTACATCAGTTGGCACTGTTGGAGTACTGTGGTACAGGTGAATATTTTGTAGTCCTTGTCCTAGTATAGCAAGAATTAAAAAAGGAACCAATCTGGCCAAAATCCATTTATAATCTACACTTTTCATGTATCACAGAACATCATATAATATTTGAGCCTTTAACTGTACAACATTATGCAGTGTATTTACAGAGCAGAAAGATGAGCTTTCAAAGCAATCCGAAGCAATGAAATAAACCACATTAATTTGAACAAACCATGTCAACTGTGTATTAACTATTGAAACCCTTAGTTATCAGTGCAGTAATATTATTCATTCTGATAAAGTGGATATATGCTTAGAAGAAAGTTTTAAGATGGTTCCTGTGTTTCCATGGCCCTGAACTTCACAGCTAGTAAGAAAATAATCACTGACTAACAAGATGAGCCAGAAAGTGCAGAATCCATGGAATCCTGGGCACAATCCATAGCTACGCTCCTGCTAGAACAGCAAAATCCTGCAGAAATAAGAGGGACAATCCCCTCTTACCTCTGCACATCTCCCCAAAGCAGCTCCAAGAGGCAGAGAACCCATCCAAAGCTGATTTTCAGGTAGTTCCAATAGCTGCAAAAGAAGATGAAGGAAAGCACTAGTGTTGCATTGTGTTCAGGCCATTATTCAACAATTTGTATAATAAACCTGAAAATATAGATGACTTTCAAAGGCCAGAATCCAAATAAAGAGATTGTTGAGGAATTCATTGTTCAAGCAGGTAAACACTATTCAGATCCAGAGTGTGGGTTTTAGGATTATTTTGTAATATATTATGTTGTGTCAGTTAGAGGTGGCACAGAAATGGGGAAATAACAGGGATTAGGTGAGACAGGATGTGGCCTAGATAGGTATCTTCCCTTTGATAGAACAAGAAGGATGAAATAAAGTCATGCATTGGCCAGAGATGGTAGCCGATTTCTTGCCTAACTTTTTTGAGCTCTTCAATTGCTTGCAATTATTATATTCCAGGATTTTTAAATTTCTTTTTGTGCTTCTCAAAAGCTATAGTTTAAACTGGGATGTTTAAGTGGGGCTTTATTAACATTCATAATGGGAAATAGCAATTAGTACTTGAAAAAAAAGTGTAATGGGCCATCTTGATCTTGCAGTATAGTTGTCACTAGTACTCTATTCTGTCTCATATCATTTAAGGAGGGAAAAAAGTGATTTACATCTCAGCATGAATGAAGAAAACATTTCATTAATATTTATAGAATGGAGCCAGAAGGGCTTTGTGAGTCCGGGGAAAAAAGACTTAGTCATAAATGAAATAATCTTGTAACACACCATTAGCAGTGTAATGGTCCTTTTACTTATACATCTCCATTCTCTCCATTTACACTGTTTCGATTTTCTTCCTACTGAAAACTGATATACTGCAGAGATATCTATTGCTTGAGGCTTGGAGTCTCTTTCTGACAGTTGTCATGGGGAGGTAGCAGCTGGCACTTCCCAGGTGTATACCATTTTCTTTTTATATTGGCCAAATCAGATGCCAGAGGAAGAGTGGTAAAAGGATTTCCATTGTTAGAAGTCAGCCTTTCTCTGTCTCATATCACAGATACACCATATTGCAAAGCCTTAGCACAATGAAAAAGCATAGAGATATGAGTGAGTTAGAAATTGATCCAGAGTTGTAGGAGTATCTATTTCAAATTTAGAATTAAAAAGTTAGAAACTGAAGCTTTCTTTCAAGCCCATTTCTTCCACTCTTGGTTAGCTCTGTCATTAGGAAGTGTGAGGCACCTAGAGGTCATTCATCCTCTCCCTCCACCCCTGACCTTTTCCCTTTATTGAAGGACAGTCATGATACAGAATGTTCAATGCCCCCTAGTTTTCTGCCTTCAGCTATAGCAGAAGAAACTGTCCACCACTTTGTGTTGAAGTAAAATTAATCTACCTGACTACTTTGTTTCTATATGTGAATTGAAGCAGGGAGAGATATCTTGACCTTTGTCTCTAGCGGCAAAACATCTTGGGCCAGCCCTGGTCTGAAACGATTACTTTGACACTGTGTAAGCAGATTGCTACCTTTCTGAAAAACTTACTTCTCTTTTTCTGGGTATTTATATGATTAAAAAAGAAAGGAGTTTCAGGACAACAGACATAGTAACACATGCTTAGGTGCATTGCTGTCAAAATGATAAGGCATGGATCCAGCGTTAGAGAAAGTATAAACACAGATTCTCACACACAGACACACACACATGCTGCAAGAACAAAAGTAAACTCTTGGAGCACTCTTGCATGAGTAGTAAGCACTTATGTTCACTCGAGCTGCTCCCCCGTTTATAAAAAATTTCCCCACTTGCTGCAGCCCAACTCCCACTGGGCATTCAACACTACTGGAGAGGGTATCCTAACTCCAGAAGCAGCTGCATTCTCATCAGATATTATACAAGAGATATTTCTAAAATATTGAAGAGATTTAATACAAAATTTTAACATCCACTTAAATTTAGTGGCTCCCATGTTGGTGGGGTGGTGCTCCAGGTTTGAATGTGAACTTTAAGGGAGTTGCTATCTTTGGACTAGCATTCATCACCTTTGAAAGCTCCTTTAAAGTTTAAACTAAAACGTGGAGTGGATATCCTTGCCTCGCTGACATGGAAGCCATCAGCCATAGCTGTGAACATCAGTTGATAAACATAAAAAGATATATTAGGAGCAGTCACCATTATGAAAGGCAACAGCTATATCAATTTATTTCCTGCCTTTAACTCCCTTGGATATAACTTGTAGACCAGCCCTCTCTCAGCATGACACCAGGCACAGTTGTTTTATCATTATGGATACTGCCAGCAGAATTCACTGTAGTGAAAATGTAAAAGCAACCAAGACAACTTTCAGGATGATTCATTGCCATAATAATGAAGGTAGAATCTCACTGCAAAACCCAAGGCTATTTCTTCAGATTTTTTTTTCTTAATGTGGCAGTTGATAAGCATGTGTGTGAGAGCAGTAATGAGGGTGTATATGTGGGAGGAGAGAGAAAATGTTTTCACACTACAAACTGACAGCTACAGTTTAGTTCCTCTCACTGTGGCCCAGAACAGATTCTCATTTGTGTATACATAATGGATATTCAGGTTGGGTTGAAATGCAGTTCTGTGCAGGTTTTATAAAAGCCTGAATTTTTACAAGAGAAAATTGCTTGCTTGCTTAGTACAGTTACATCTGTCTGCTACACACATTCCCCTTTAATTTCTAATCCATCTGGTTTCCTTCTCTGTCCCCCCTCAACACACACACACACACACAATTCTGATCACTCTGGGTGTATCTGTGTTCATACATGCATGCACTTAATCATACATGAAAGAGTCTAAATCATACTTTGGGGGTTTTATATGTAGATGATGATTATCATTATCCTCATCACTACACCCACTTGACAAATGCAGAATCATACTTTGGGGGTTTTATATGTAGATGATGATTATCATTATCCTCATCACTACACCCACTTGACAAATGCAGTAGAGGCTCAGTGCCCATTAGGATCAGTCCTTAAAGCTTCCACAGTTTGGCTGAGATTTTACTGATGCTGGTCTTGTCAGTGACATCTGCGTAACTGATGTAAATGACACCAGCCACATTAAGAGTTAACCTAATGGTGCAGGATCTGGCCCTCAGCATCTGCTGCTGACTCACTGTTGTATCGACGGCAGCAAGAATGAGTGAATCTGTGATGGGAAGTTGTAGTGACATCCCATCTAGCTCATCCAATAAATTCTGTAATGAAAGTAAGAGCAGAATGGGAGCAAGGATGAAAGAAGAGTCTGGCTGCCTTACATGTCTCTAAATAAAATGTCTGGGGGATAGCGTGCTTCAGATTAGATTGCCAACCTTTCCTTTTTCAATGGTATTGACAGAATGTGTCCCACACTCTCTAGAGGAAGATGTTCTCCTTAACAAAATCCTATACCGTCCCTTCCCCCCCTTTTTTTTCTTTTTTTAAAATAGTATAACCTACACAGATTGGCCAAAAACAAGAACTTTTTTAAAAAATAAGCCCTTTTTCATATTAAAAACTTCAGCTTTCTGGCAGAGGTGCTGATTTATAAAAAAAGGAGGGGGAAGCTTGAGAATTTGGTTGGGAGCTGAATATTTTTCAAAATGGACTTGCAGAATTTATAGTAAGATGTCAACTGCTTGAAAAAGCAGAAGGAAGGACTTCCAATTTGTTCTACACTTGATCATTCTTTGAGAACAAAGACAAAGTGCTAATATTGATTTTTCTCCTGCCCATTGGCATTAGTAGGAGCACTCTTTTCTTTGAGGTAAAATAGTTTATGTTGTGAAAAAAATAAGCAACTGTTAGGGTGGGGATTGTTGGGATTTTTGTTGTTATGTGCCTGAATGTGTGTTTGGTGTTGTGCTTCCTTAAAGATCAGTTAGATAAAGTTGTCTTTCTAAATGTTCTAAATAGGTTTTACTGCATAAAACCACTTAACGTGGTACTTTGCAGATGAAAGGAAAACAATATTGCAATAAGGTGACAATACAAGCAAGCTAATGGTAGGGTCATTGGAGAAAAAAAGTGCTTTATAATTAAAAGCAGTGGCTTTTACTAAGAATGCCAAAATGTAAGTATCTTCAGTACTTACAGTTTTGGGAGATAAATGCCAATTTGAGGAAAGGTATATTTATAAAGTAGCACTAGGAAAAGTTAAAATTGGGTGTATTATAAGGGGTAGAGTGGAGGAAGTATGTCGCGTGCTGTGGCAGCTGTAACGTTATGGTGATGAAGACTCATGAAATATTAACTAGAGTTGGGTCCTGCTTATTCACTATGATCTTACAGAAGGAACAAAAACTGTTAGGGCTGCAAACTATAGAAAAACAGAAGACGTGAAGGTGCCATGTTAAAGAAGACAAAAATCCTTAAAGGAAAATTATAGGCATTCTGTCTTATAACTTTTCTCTTCTTTGGCATTCAGAATCCTAGATTATGTTGGGCAATTAGTATAACATGTACATAAATCAAAGTAAAATAAAATCTTTGAATAAAACTTTTAAAAAAGTATGTAGAACGTTGTTCTAAGAGCCAGTGTTGTATAGTGGTTTGAGCACTGGACTACAACCCTGGAGACCAGAGTTTGATTCCTTGCTCGGCCATGGAAGCCCACTGGGTGACCTTGGGCACATTGCACACTCTCAGCCCCAGAAAACCCAGTGATAGGTTCACCTTAGGGTGACCATAAGTTGGAAACAACTTAAAGGCACACACCAACAACAGCAACAATGTTAAACTAATGTTTCTTCTGTTGCTGAGTTCTTATGAAAACAAGCCTGGTATAAGGCCCAAGGAGTGGTTTGAAGGAAGATTATGTGGTGGCACTTTTTGAGCCCAAAGAATCTGTCTATCAGCATTGTCTGGAACTAACTTGGAAGCTTCTATACTGCAAGAAAGAGTTGGATATAAGTCTAATTTAATAATATTAAGGCCTTTTTCATCCTTCGTGTGACTTAATGATGGTAAACAATTATCATTATTACTGTAGGGCAGAGCTCCCTATGCCCTGTGGGGCCATAGAGGTTCTAGAATGGGAGCCATGGTTCTTTAGGTGATGTGGAGGGGAAGAAATGACTAGTAAAGTCACTGAAGTTGCAGTGTAGACAATTTTCCTGACTCATTTGTTTTTCCTACAGAGCCTCGCATTCAGGAAACAGCCTGCTCTATACTGCAGAGTCAGTAACTGGCGGCAATAGTAGCATGGAGGCTTTGCCTTTTGTCATGTGTGCCTTCACTTTCTTCAGAGAAAGCAGACTGTCCTGCATTACAGTACCTCCATATCTTTATTGTCCTTGTCCTCTCAGGATGAGAAAGGGGTTGCTCAGTTGGAAGGTAGACATGCACCATTACTAAATTTCTTCCTCGGTCAGGGGGGATGAAGACCACCAGCAGTGCAATGAAGGGTGATACTTCATTCCCACCTCATGGTGCTGCCCATGAGTTGGTGAGATAAGAAGAAAATGGATTGGATCTTAGATTTAATCAAGAGAAAATCACAATAGAGCAAAAATATTACAGCGGAATATTAGCGGTGAGGTCAAGTGAATGGAGGAGAAACTTCCAGTTCAATAGTAAAAGAAAATGCATGACTATTAGTGTAGGAGAATTTGAAAGTCAAAGAAAATCTCAAGTGAGTGCTAAACTGCCCAGAGAATCAAAAGATATGTAGGCTGAAGAGAAATGCTGACAACTCTCTCATGTAACAACAGCAAATGTATTACTCAAATCAGTTACCATTGGCAATGGCTACTTAAGAAAGGAAGAGCCATCTGTATTCAGTAAAATGAGGAATCCTGCTTTAAACAGACATACACAGATTAATTCCAATTTAAGCAAGAAAACATCAAAATATAGTTTCAAAACTCAGCATTATGTGCTTAGTAGTGGTTAAAATTTGCTGTTGTGTCAGAGTGGAATCACACCAGATGTTGTAAGACAGCTATGTAGCCCTCCCTACTTGAATCTCAGACACATGCTCACGTGCACACACAAACAGAAGCCAAAATAAGTCTATAATTATTTTCCTGCTGCAGTGCTGAGATGTGTAGAAATTCAAACAGCCATTTTTTCCAACCTTGTGTATTTTGATCCTGTCTGCCACTACACACTTTCATACCACCTTACAAGTTGGAACCCTCTTTAAGGACATACCTACTAAACAGATGAGATTGAAAAGAGTAGTGTTAAATATTTGTGGACAGAATTCATACTCATAGAAGTAGTGGTAAAAGATGGAATACTGTTTCAAACAGATATATTTGTGGATGTAACTTATTCTATCTAGCTATCTATTTCTATACTACCTATTTCTCACAAAATGGGACTCAAGTTGATTAACAATAAAATTAATAAAACAATACAGGTTCAAATATAAAACAGAGTAATTAAAGCATCAAACAGTATCAGAAGGAGTTGAAATCAACTTCTTAAAAATGCAGACTTTTCTTAAATTAAAAACCCTGTTTGTTGCAAAACTCTGAAGGCACACCTGCATTAAAAAAAAGGTCTTTGTCTTCCTGCATAAGAAAGAAAAGGACAGCAGTCTAACTTTCTTCCGTAGAAGGAACTGACATTGGCCACCAAAGAATACTTCTCACATTCCCACCAGAAGTGCCATTATGGGTAGCACCACCAAGCTAAGATAATCCACTGAAGACGTCAAAATCTGGGTAGATTTGTATGGAAGAAACTGATTTTTCAAAAAAGCCTTTGAAAACCTAGGCCTCCTTATATGGGAAGATACAGTTCTTCAGTCACTGGGACCCAAATTATATCGGGCTTCTCAGGTCATTACCATGGCCCTTTTCGCATGGCATTTACCATGCGAAAGAGGGCCTGGAGCGTAGCGCAATTGTGAGGAGCGATCCACACAATGCACTCACAATTGCGCGGTGCTTCAGGGGCTAGCAGGCACCGATCGTGCACCTTTTCATTTTCGGCTAGAAGCCGAAAATGGGGCATGATCACACATTAGTCCTGGGCCCTGCGTGGTGTGCAGAGCCTCTGGAGCTGTGCCGGTTGTGCTTCCTACCCCAGCGCAGCCTGGGAAACTCCCAGGCTGTGCTGCGGAAGGAAGAGGTGGGGCTTTCACACGAGCAGGGAGCTCGTGCAGAGCCGAAGGACCCCAGACGCGAGAGCCTCTCGCCGAAGGCTGCTCGTGAAATCCCCACACCCTAGCACCGGAAGACGGTAAGGTGCGGAAAGGGCCCTTCACTTTGAATTGTGCCTGGAAACAGACAGTGATACTGTTGAAATCAGAGAGTTACATGCTCTCTGTAACCAGCCCTGGTCAACAGCAGTTTGGACCAGCTGAAGTTTCTAAACACTTTTTAAAGGCAGCGCGCCCCCCTCCTTTTAACCCCTCCTTGGTTAAATATACAGGATTTAACTAGGGCATATCCCTCCATAGCCAGATAAAAAATGTCAAACAATGAACACAATTGGCACACCAGCCTCAGCTGCACAAACACATTTCTGACCACTTCTAAAATCCATATCTGACGTTCAGAGTTTAATCAAGAGGTACAGCCATACTTAAACCAGACTCTTAAAAGGAACTATGATTCCATCTAGCACAGAATGAGCCCCCATTCCTTGATTTGGCTTTCAGTTGACCAAGCTTACTTTTGTGATGTCTGAACTAAGTTTCAATTTTTTTTGTCCTTTATTGGATAAAAGATACCAATATAAAAATAGGAAAGCTTCTTTGGATGGAAGGAGATGGAAAGGAGAGGGAGGGATGGATGGACACTAGCTGATAATCTACTTTGTTTGCATCAGGGGTGGGAGTCATGCAACCCTCCAGATGTTAATTGACTACAGCTTCTGGTATTCTTCACCATTAGTTGTTATGTGGGGTAGGGCTGCTTGCAGTTTGATCTGGAAAGCTGCCCTGCCCTACACTAGATCAAGTGCTGTTGTTATTGCTAGTTCTACATGTAGATACTCATATACAGAAGTAGTATGATCTCTGGCAAATGAGTTTGTAGCTGAACAGCACTGTCCTATAATTGTCATTATAGTGGGCTTTAATAATTCAGGTATATCAAGAAAACATAACTTGTTATGAAAACAATGGGAAGAGAGTAGAAGATTAATAATAATATTAATTTCGTATGAATGTAATGAGTTCCTTGAGCATGTGCATTCCCTGTGTCTCATTTAGCATAACTTCAAGGAAAAGACTAGAAATATATTTGTTTTCATCTTCAAGTACTTGAAGGTCGTTATGCCTCAGACCAGAACAAACTGTGGAACTGAGTACCGCAAGCCAGAAATGGAAAGCTTTGGGTGATATTTATATCTAGATTTGCTGCTCCCAAATCAACCAAGGTCATAAATCAGGATTTATTGTTGACCTATTAATCCTGGCTTGTTTGGAAGCAACAAGCCACAAGCGCAGATTCAGACTCAAACTTGTCAATATGTGAATCCTTTTACCTGCTCCTGCGGAAAGGATCGAACAATCTGCCTGCACTAGCATGCTCATTCACAGTAACAGGCAGTTCTTATGTATTATGTATGATCGCTGCTGGTATTGAATTGTGATTAGTTCATTGAAGCAGATGCTGTCCCTCACAGCTGCACCAGGAGTCTAGGCTTGTGCATGTAATACTAAGACATGATTTAGTGGTTCAACCAAACAAATTAATATCTGGGATTATAGGCCCAGGAATAGTGATGACTTTTCAGGAGTAATTTAAAGGAAAGAAAATATTAACCTAACAGAGTAAAGGTGATATTAAAGACTTCAACGGCAAACTGTAAATAAGAAAAACAAAAATAATCTTATTTAGTTAGATAATAAAGTAAAAAAATTACTTACTTGGTGAAGGAGTCTTAGGCCCTTGGAGTCTATATGTCATTGATTCAGTGAACCTGGAATAGACTTACTGAATCAATGGCACTTATATAAGTGTTGACTTAACAAGTGTCATTCAATCACTGAGACAAATGGTTAGGTTTACTCCCAAAGGCTAAGCAAAGCCAACATAAATCTGGGAGAGAGGTAGAGTGTAGGAATACAGCACGTGTAAGGGCATGTTGTAAGAAGTTAAAACTAAAATCTGCTATAGTGTACTTAGTTAAATTTGTTAAAGACGGTTGGTCCTCTAATCCTGTGAACTTCAGTGATAGGAAGAAGTTTGTGTGCAGTCCATTTATGTCATTGGCAAGCTACAGCTCTGGCAAAAGCTGTTCTAATGCTTGAGGCTCCTGTTCTTCCCAAGAGGCTGAGAAGGCAAAAGAATAGGGTTAAAGAACAGTAGTCACCTGACAACGAAGTGACTGTGGGAGGTAATAAAAAGTGATACAGATGAAAATGAATTCATTAACTCCCTACAATATATACATTTGTTAGTTTGCATCTAAAGGAATGGCTGTTTTTCTGTCTTTAAGAACCTCTCTCTTCTGTGACGAGATGTGTAAAGGAACACTTGCTAATTTTTAGCCTCCACTGACAGCTGCTCTGTCCTTCCTTGTACTTTGTAGTGGACTATTCAACACTGCCTTCTCTGTCCTGGTGTTCTGACGCTCCAGCCTTGACTACAACATAAGCCGTACATCCCAGATGTCTTCCAGAAAAAGGATACTGCAGCCAAAATAAGCAAGATGGTATCTTGAATACACATAGGGACCTGATGTTACAGAAAACATCTGTACAGCCAGTCTTTTAGTAGCTTGAGGAAATGTGAACACATAATTTGTAAAACAGTTTTTTAAAAAAGCCAAACCTTGGTCTGCATTTTTGCTTCCCGTTGTGATAACATTTTTCACTTCATGAATTCCTGTACACTGTCCAGTTCTTTAGCAGGTATTAGTCTTTTCTCAAGCAGATAACCCTTCCCATAGCAAGAAAAGGCATACTAATGTTTCTTTTTATTAGTTGCATAAGCTCAGTATGATATAAACTGGCCTCCAGTTGTCTAAGAGACCAAAATAATATAGAACATGTACAAGTACTATGTGCTTTCATGAACTAACTGGCACAGGTATAAACATAAGAAGTGAATGAAGTGAACAAATGGTAACAATGTCCATTTATTAACTATATCAATAATTCTTCCTTACTCACAAGTAATACATGTTGATTTATGGAAAGATACCAAGAGCCAGCATGGTGTAGTGGTTTGAACATTGGGCTATAACTCTGGAGCCCAGGATTCAAATCCCTGCTCAGTTTGCCAGTGTTAGCTAACATTGTAATTAAATATTGTAGCACTCTCTATAAGGTACTTCCTTTAAAAAAAAGTCTCAACGTTTATATGGTCCAGAATGTTATGCCAGTCTGCTTATGAGAACCAGTTATTTGGCCCAGATGAATGAAACCCTTTACTTCAACTGCTTGAGTGGCTTTTAAATTGCATTCTGCCTAATTCAAAAAGCTAGTTTTGAGCTCTCATTGGCTTGAGACTGATTCCCTGAAAGATTACTTCATTGTATGCAGCCTTGTCCACCCATTAAAACCTTCTACAGAAGTTTTCCTCTATCCCCTAGCATCTTGTTTGCTTCTGTTGAGACATGAAAGAAACCATTTTCTGTGGCTGTACTTCTCTAGTAAGGTCTGTTCCTCTTTTAAATAGCCTTCCATTATGTCATGAGCCATTTTCCCCAGCATGCTTTTGGCCTGTTGACCTGCTAATGTTTTAATCACCTTGACATATCTACTGCTGCTTGGTCATTTTGCACTGACTGCTGTTTCAAGGCATTTTTTCTTTGCTATCACATGTCGCCTTGAACATTTTTAATGGAAAAGTAAGATTTAAAGAGTAGACTTCAATATTTAACACTAGTGTATTTACCCAATGTTGCCTGGGATTTTATTTTCTCATAGGTAACACTTGTTAGAAATATCTTAGGAATTACCTTACTTTAGGAATTAGATGCAGTTGAAATACACAGATTTGATATCCTGTGTCTCTAATTCCCCAAACTGTCTTGTCCGGTATCTGTAACTTATCCCCATAGTCCCCAATCCAATCTGTATTCAGAGTTGTCAGCATACAGAGGTTTGGTTTCTGAGGGAATACGCTGGCCTTCTCCTTGCTGCTGGGCCTCATCTCCACAGCAACCTGCCTGAAGTCCAAAAGTTCTCTGGCTAAGAATTCTAAATGCTCCTCCCTAAGCTACCAACTTCAGGATTCCATAGAATTTTCACAGGCAGCCAATCAGATGAGGTCTTCTTGCCTGACACAGCCAATCTTTTGAGATCTTCGCTTGCCTGACACAGACAAACTCACGAAATTTGACTTTTCTATATTAGATATTTTCAGTCCTGTTTCGATTGTCCATTGTTTTGAAAATATGAGCCCAGCTTTCTGTTTCTACAGTGGGTAATCAGATACCTGTAAAAATCCACAAGCAGGATTAAAATGGAGAAGGACTGTACCCCTGTGATAGAGAACATACTTTTTCAAATGAAGAGCCTCAGTCTCAGTCCCTGACATCAGCAGCTATGGCTGAGAATGAGCTCTCTCAGCGGCCCCGGCAAGTAACTGCTAGTCCATATAAGCAATACAAACTGAATGGTATAAAGCATCCACCTCTGTTGCTCTGTGATGTAATAGCAGTTTCCTGTGTTTCCCAGTGCTACTACCTGGTATTAAGAGTCATTTGTCTCCAGTAGCGGTAATATAGACACAGCTATCCACTATGTTCTAATAGCTGACTGTAATCCACACTTATTACTAAGTACTAGAACATTTTGTCTTTTTCTTGAAGGTAGTTGGGGAAACTATTCCTCATCTGGCTGGATTTCTGCATGCAAGATACTAATAGATCATAAGTGAGGCAGTTTTACCCAGCATTTACCAAAGTCAGTTTGCCCTATAGTGTGCTCTTTGTTTGCAGGTAGGACACTTTAGTGGCCACTTGTTCTTGCAAGTGTACTCCATGTGTCATTCCCCTTCCAGATGATAAGCTGAGTCTTGAGGCCACTACATGTTGAGAAAGCAGAAATGAGATATAATAGCTAAAGAGAAGAGAGAATGACAGAAGCAGTACAGATAGTTCAGTGAGTGCCTCTTAGGGAAATTAGTCATTATAATCACAGTATTTCTGTTCTCAAAGAAGAGTTCAAAAAGAAAATAATACACCCACTGGCTATGGAGAAGATTAATGTCTAAGGAAATACTAAAGACATGTTTCACATTTGACAGTATTCTTGATTTAGCAATAATGATGTTTCCGTGGAGAGAAAAAATGATGGGTGGGCTCTTACTAAAATACTGTCACCATCTAGCTTATAATAGTGAATCAGGGCTGTGTAGTGAGTGTTGGTTAGCATTTTGTACAGTTTGAATGAATAATTGCATTAAACATTGTTTTTTCCCCAAACAGTACAATTCTTTCGTGTCAATAATTTTTGCGTATTAGATTATTTGTGTATTACAGATTTAAAACTACAATAGTAGGCGCAATTTACAGTAAAGCAGAAATGCATTCAAATACCTTTGGCCTGCTATATGAGCCATGTTCTCTCCATTCTAACCTGAAGGATGTAAAGTCATCCATGTTCTGTCGATTTTGTCCAGAAGGATATGCGTAAACTTAATAACATATCCCGCTTCTCTTTTTCTGCTAGTTAAGAGAAAAGAAAAGCCAATCACATTCCTGAAATATTCTCTGGACATAAAAGAAATTGATGGTGCCTTTCAAAAACCAGTAATAGTTTAGACTGTTAGTAGGTTAATAAATTGAGCTGTTGTCTAGCAATTAATGATCATTTGCAGAAGTCCTTCTATCATTTCTTGTTTCGTTCTATGAGAATTTTCAGAATTAAATAGTAAGACAACATAAGAAAACAGGTCTATTTTTTTTTGTAAGTATGTATATATTAGTATATGTGAAGATATATGGACAGTGTGATTAAAACCTAGTTTTTCAAAGTATAAGCTCCTTGCATGACTGCTTTCTCATAGCAGTTTAGAAGTGTTACTGCTTGGTATTTGTATGACTAGCTGTTCACTTGATCATTGTCAGAGGCTCATGGAAATCAATGAAATCAATATCTAAAGATCAACCTACCATTAAAATTACCTTCCCTAGTGCATTTTCTGCTGACTTGATAGGCTCTCTCATTCTGGTCCACATATATTTGGAAAGATACACCCCCTCCCCACTCTTGTGGTTCAGCTCACAGGCAAGCCAAATCATTGGGGCTGAATACATACGTGGACTGTTGAAATAGTCATAGATAAAGTAGTAACAATTAATAGTACATGTAAGGTTACTTTTAAAGGGAGAATTCATTTAGTCATGCCTAACTTTTCTTCAGAAGTTCAGCTTTTCAGTTACCACATTTTGAGGAGTAACTTCTGTGCTACCTCTTCACTTCTTCCATGGTGGTGTTCAATATGCAAAGAGATATTGATACTGGAGTTGTTTGCTGTGGAGAAATTCATAACAGCTAATACCTGAAAAATCCTTGGAAGGTTTGGACAAATAATGGTACTAAGTAGAAGTTCTGCTCTTCCTTTTGCTTCTTCTAAGGGCATTTTCCATGTACTTACTGGCTCAAAGGCTCTTTGTTGCTAAAACTGTTTATTTTGTGTGTAAGACAATCTGTTCCACTTCAATGCAGTAAAGCCAATACCTATGTTATACGTTAGTAAAATGCTTTCACCATGCTTCTAAGCAAAACTTCACTTGTGGGTTATTATCAAGAAACAGCTGGAATATCCAAAAGGCATATTAGAAATGAGACATTGAAGTGGGGAATTGCAGTTCAAACAGAGAGAGTTATTTTCAGGGGAAGGAATACTCATCTAAGTGTCTGCTTCCAGTATATGCATACGGTATATGTGTGTGTGTTTTTAGATGTTTATTTATGCATGTATCTGGTATAGGCTTAGTAGTATATGGAATAAACCTCTACAAACACTTAAACTTTAGAACTTCCAAAGAAAGCTGGCAAATATTTGAAATTTCAAAAATACATTGTTTTCTTACTGGTGATAAAAACCTAGGTTATGGAAATATACTGTTTATAGTCCACAAGGATTTGGTTGGTTTGATTTCTCATTCTTCACATTTCCTATTTCACAAGTGTATTTGTGGACTTGGATTCTGTTACAAGTATATTCAGTTGTGGCAATACAACTATACAGAGACATTGTTGAAGATGCCATTTTCTTTCAAAAAAACTTTCCACATAGTCAGTTTGATTGGTGTTTAATTGTCTTTCTAATCATGGAAATTCAGTTTTGTTACTAGTTGGTGGAACAGTGGGCTAAAGACTGAAGAATTTATATTAAGTACCAGGGTGGTGGACTTGAAATTCAGTTACCCTTCCTTTGCAGCACTGAGATGTGTTCTTGAAAAGAAAGCCCCCTTTCAAAGAAAGGTTCAGATGACTGCAGTGCATAAATAGTAAATGTCAAACACATCTCAAAGTAAAAATAATTCAGTGACAGGCTTATTAAGTGGAATGGTATGGAATTCATTTTGTTCACTGTCACAGAACTTCCAGAGGGAGCTTCCATGGGCACTTTGAAATAGATGAGTGGCTCAAAAGGCAACTTTACATGGTTCCCTACTTGTCATGTTGTCTGATTGAAAGTCTGTGTAAGAGCTGAGTTTATTTTTTTTTCTTTCCCTTTTATTTGTGTTTTTTTTAAAAAAAACACCTCTTACTGTGTAGTAGTCCTTCATCTATGAGATCGACAACACGGCTTTTGTAAAATCTTGCAATGAAGTTGGTTTTTGATGTTGCAGTTTGAGCCTTTAAACTTTGTTATCAGGTCAAATAAATGTATTGAACATATAAAACCAAGGAAATGCTTCTATCAAGTAAACTTAGATTGTGATATATTTCTTTCTAAACAGAAAAAAACATGTTTTCTCTTTTATCAAATCTACTTGGAAGTATCTTGCAGTCTGTATATTATGTACAAAATATGAACAGCAATTCACCGTTAGCTGTTGGTATTCTGAATGTATCAGTCTATTTCTACTTTTCAATGCAAAAATACATTTGATAAAATTTAAGCGGCATGCTGACAAGCTGGAACATGGCCAGAGGAGGGTGACACAGATGATAGAGAAATAGTTGAGGGAGTTGGATATGTTAGGCCAAGAACAAAAGGCGGAGAGATCATATGATAGTTATCTTAAATATCTGAAGGGGTGTCACATTGAAAATGGAGCAAGCTTTTCTAGAGGATAGAACCAGAACTTGAAAGTTCAAATTACGAGAAAGAAGGTGCCAACTAAACATCAGGAGAAATTTCTTGGTGGTGAGAGCTGGTGGAATAGAGTGCCTTGAAGGGCTATATCAACAAGTTCTTGAAAGTACTACTCGCTTGACAATCCTACATATTCTGTTTTCCGCATATGCAAATTGTGTTTTCTCGTAAAGTGAGCAGATGTACTGTATTCTTCTGAGAACAATGCTTCATGCATCTGTGACTGTGAAAAACAGCTGCTTTTAATTTAGACACATTTTTGCTTACAGTTCCATGTTATATATTACAGGCAAGACAGTAGAAGTAACCTGTGAGTCCATTAATTTTGTTTGTAGATATTGCTGGATGCTTGGGAAGGTTATGAGTATGAATCCTCCAAATTCATTTCTCTAAAAATTTCTCTAATTTATTCCTTGGCTAAGAGTTTTCCCAGCATCTGTCTTGGTTTTCAGAGCAGTGTTTCTGTTAAATTGGAAATATTGCCAGTTGTCCTAGACTGTTCACTTGTCCTTTGCAATTCTTATTGCAGTTAGTTTGTCCTTTGATTTTTACCCAAGGTATCACTGGCACTGTGGCTTCTGGAGACAGAAGCTTCTGTACTACTCTACCCTTGGCTTTAATTAAGTAGTCATTAAAATTGAAACACTTTTTACTTCCTCCTGTTCAGAAAGTGACAATGATGGAGGGGTCCAGCATGCCCATGATGGTACATAAATTGAACAATTAAATTAGAACACTTGTAAAGACCCCTATCCAGATTAGTTAAACAGCTTGCTTTGGCTAGTGATTAATGTGATAAGAAGAACCAAATTGGTTTCTTCTCTGAAAGAGAGCATTACCTGAATGGTGATTGTATTACATGTGCAAACAAATATGAATTACGTAACTACAACAAGAAAATGTCATTGTGTTTGTCGTTTTAGTTTTCTTCTGTTGTCCATTGTTCCCTGCACACTTCAAAAATGTGGATTATATTCTGAGATTGTCTGAATTTGGGTAGCCATTGTACCCAATCAGGAAATAAAGAGGCAAGATGAAGGGTTGAAAGTACTGCTACTGATGGATTGAACCAAGACCACAGTTTTTAACTGTTTAACACTAAACTGCAGTGAGACCTACCATGTGCAGAACTCAGTTGAGGCAAAAACAGCCAGAGGGGCCACATTGAGCCTTGAAGCTTCATTCTGCTCACATCTGATCTAAGAGCTGCTTCACACACTGGGTTGGTGCTCTTCCGTGAGCACAAGGGCATATTTGGATCTAGCTAATTACGTATTTATAGCTGTGTATCCAAAATATTTTAACAGTATACTTGTTGGTATAGTATACCAAGTATACTTGTGTAACAAGATTTGTTTTCAATTATATTATTTCAGGGAGGCTGGATTGGTTGCAGCTTCCTGTTAAGTGTACACTTGATAGTAAAGCCAGCTTTACCTCTCTATGATGTGTGAAATGGCCTGAGGAAAATCAAAATGATGTTTTATGCCAGGGATGTCAGCTTTTCTCATATATGTGAAATAAAGACAGATGGCCAAATAGAAAATGCCCTTAAAAGAAGAAGAATATCTAGGGACTGGAACATAGAACATTACTGTTAAGAACGACTATACTGACATAATTTATAAATCAACACTGGATCCCATAGCATCATCTTGCTATTGCTTAGCTACAGATGACTTAAGAGTGTCGTATTAACTCTTTTTCTTAATATTTTCCAAGTACTGCGAGGGAATGGGTGGAAAGAGTCATGAATTAAAAATAATGAACTCCAGCATCTTCAACACCTTTAAGTTGTCTCTGCATCACACAATAACCGACAATACAAATAAGTTATTTCTTAAATAATAGCTTTAACACGTAAAGTTTGTATAATTCACATTCTTAGTGCAGCTCAGTGGAAGCTGCCACTGATTGATTTTGCTCCATTAAAAGAGGCTATATGCAGTTATATTTACAAGAAATCTCAAAATCTTTGTGGTATCCTGCCAAGTGATTGGTTTTTTATTTTTAAAAAATTAATCTTCTGTACTTGATGTTCCATATTCCCAAACTTGCTGTCTGTAGTTGATACTGCACAGCATAGCCATCTGCAAATAAATCCTGCAGAGAGGATAACAGCAATACCGGAACCTTTCTCTTCTAAAATGAGGATATCAGGAAGGTGAAAATGATAAATCAGAAAATCAATGATGGGAAGAGGAAATTGGAGGGTCTTCCTTCACTTAACATATTCCCTTATGATTCACAATATGAGACTGATTGCTAGAATATTGTCAAGCTAATGACAGATTTGCTATAGTACATACACAGTTTTCCTGTCTTGCAGATATTTTTTTCCTCCAGATATGTGTCAATAACAAAAGGATGCAAGAAAGATGCTGTTCTTTATATGTTAGCCAGCTGTTAAACTAAGGAAGATAATACAATACCACTGAGGCATGTATCATATAAAACCTGGAGTGGAGAAAAACTGCATTCCATTCCCCCCCCCACTTCCCCGCCATTCACATACCCCACCTCCTAAAAATTATGCTCTCAACCACATTATAAATTCCAAGGACCCTGACTAGCTGACTTTCATCTTCCTCATTTTCTTCTATCTTTTCCTGTACTTGAAGTAGTTGGATCAAAGGGATTTTTAAAGTTATTTCCTTTCTGTAAGTTAAACTTTCTCAGAATCTAGGTCATTTCAAGTTTTGTTGTCTCTTGTGTGACTGTTTCTGCATACATTTATTGAGAGTAGCAAAGATATAGTAGGGCTGATTTCTGTATTCTCTGTGTTAACAATTTGGTGAATAATGCATAATACAAAATCAAAGAGGCAGTTCTAGAATGGGTAGTCTCCTAAAACAGGAAATTGCAAGAAGAAAAACACTTTCACAAAAGCTTGAGGTTTCTGTGGTTATCCTGTAGCAGTATTAGTGATTGTTGTTATTGATTGATAATTGAGTGTTCCAAAGATTTACATCCCATATAGGACTCTCATGTATTCACATTAATATTTTAGATTTACTGATGGGACAACTATGGGGCATATCTGGGGATGATTGAATTTTAAATTTGTGAGGGTTTCTTATTGGTATGAGAACATCCTACACTAGATGCAAACATGCTTGGAGACTCTCGAGTGAAGCACTAAAGTAAACAATTCGTGAATTAATATTTTAAAATTACATATGTACATATTTGAGAATATACTCTCTTAAAGTCTTAGGCACCAAAGAGGCATAGAAATGAGAAAAATAAGTTGTGTGTAATGAAAAATGAGTGCATGGGAAGGATGCAGGTTTCAGTTGAAGTAGAAAGGACTAAATTTTATCATCAGGAATAAAATGTAGTATGCAGTAGTTCAGATCTTTGGACTAGGATTAGGTGATCTAGGTTCAAGTTTCCACTTGATTGTGAATCTTGATGGCTACTTTCAGCAGTCACTGTTTCTCTCTGTCTCTCTCTCTCTCTCTATCGCTCAGCCTTGCCCACCTCAGAGAACAAGGTTTACTGCTTGATTAGTTTATAAATTGGGGCAGCCAACAGCAAATGATGTCTGAATGAACATACAGGATAATATTATGAGGTTGACTTTCAACTAGACTGTAGAGCAAGTGAACAAAAACAGAAGGAGCCAATTCTGACCCCTGCAGCAGGGTGTATCTCCTGATTTTCAGCTAAAAAACAGCCCCAGAAGTTACTAAAGTATACTTCCAGTTTTCAGTTCTTGGATTTTGAGGTTATGCCTATAGTAGTGCTGCACTGGGTAGTATTTTTGAGCAGTTAGGGGTTATCATGTGCCTTAAAAATTGTTAAAATATCAGGGAATTTAGGGAGTTTGGAAGACTTAGAGGGGACTTGGGGTGTGGGCGGCAAAAAGTAATTGGGGCTTCTGGCTCTCTACCTCCACGGTAGATGGATGAAATCTGATGTAGCTTCTTCTTTGTGGAACAGTACATGTAAGTGCAGACTTCATATGTAAAATACTGATGTTTTTAACTACCATGGTTTCAAGTGAAGTTTTCATTCTGTGAGTGCTTATAGAAGAGAGATTTTCTGTGATTTCACAGAATCTGGCAGATTCTGGCCAGTTTTTCAAACATCTTAAAAGTTGATTTGTGGAAGGGAAGATTAGTAGAAGGGAGACTTGTAAATATTTAATGAAGAAACAGGATTAAATGTATGAACAAACAGAATTAAGATAACATCAGGGAGTTTTAGGATATATTTATCTTGTTTCCATGTACACCAACCAAAATGGAAGTTATTTTCTTCTCTGAATCTCTCTGCCGAGTGCTCAGAAAAAAACTTTGCTTCTTAGAAAATACTGAGACCAAAATCACATTCTGTAACTTTGTAAAAATAGGCTATAGTGGTAGGGAGAAGAAACAAGGCTTTGAGTGCAGCATCATAAAGGAAAGCAGACAGACTCATCATGGTTATTGTTAGGAAGCAAAGGTTGCTGTTTCCAAGTAGCCTGTTTCTCCACCGCCAATCTTCCAATAGGAGAAGAGTGTCAGAGCTGAAAACACTCTGAGAAGTCTGGCCTGGAAAATTGCTTGCTTGCTTTCTCTCTCTTAAGTTTCTTCATGCTAATAATGGTGTAATACAACAAGGAGATTGCTTGTAGATCTATAGATATTTTCTTATTTGACGAGGTAGCTTTCTAAACTAACTACTTCATTCTTAGTTCTAACTGTTGGTCCTCAGAACTCTTGGCCCTGGATGGGAGAAAGGAAGTAGTAGTAGCAGCTTCTTGGAGGAGGAGGTTTCAATGTAAAGAGTACCCCTGAAGAGAGTGATAAGCAAATGGTTCATTCCGAGCAGATTCTAGAATTATGAGACCTGATTATAATCCATATCTATGTTTTCCATTCACAGACTAATGAATATTCTCCTCTTGTTTGTAGATCATTACTCATGCTGCAAACCTAAAACAGATGTTTGAGCAGATTTACAAAAACTGCAAAATTTGGGCTCACTTAGGTTCCAAATGAGAAGTGCTAGCTAAGAAAAAAGAAAAGGAAAAAAATGAACTTGTTGTTTGGGCAAACAGGACTTAAGAGAAATTAAGAATGAGTACAGATTGAGTATCCCTTACCCAAAATGCTTGCGACCAGAAGTTCCCCATATATATTTCTTTCAGATTTTGGAATACAGTGCCTTTTTCGGAATAGCCTTGCATCTCATTCATTTGCTACTTGTGTATGAGATGTGAGGCTGAGAGAGACAAGATCTATGAAATGGTGAGAATCCAAGTGCTCAACGCAAATCCACAATTCCCACCATTTCACAAATCCTCAGTCTCTTTCTTTTTTGCCACCAGCCCGTCACTTCTGCCCTCGAGGTGTTGGCTATGACCCTCCTGCTCATTCATCTCTCAGATCTTCAGTCTTTCTCTCTTTTTGCTGCCAGCCACCATTTTCTAAGCAGTGGCTGCAGTGCTCCTCAAATCTGAGAGATGAATGAGCAGGAGCAATGCAGCCACTGCCTCAAAGATGGAAGCAGGCATCTGGAAGCAAAAAGAGAACTGAGGAACTGAGAGACTAATGAGCAGGAACATTGCAGCCACCGTCTTGAAGATGGAAGCAGGCAGCAGGCAGCGAAATGTTTTCGTGTCTGGAGGTTTACAGATTTCTGGATAAGGGAAGCTTAAACTGTGCTATGATGTTTTATAAGAGCAGAACTGAGGTTTTTTTGTTTTGTTTTTCTGTTTAATCACTGTGCTGTTTTCTTCCCAGCAAATGTCATTTTCTTTAGACAGGTTCTTGGTTGACAGGAATATCTCTGAGACATAGATGTTAATACCCAGGGGGTTGCCCATAGCTAAAGATGTCTGACACTCAGAGTGAATAGCTAGAAATGTGATACTCTGTCATTTTCTTTGTGTACAAAATTATTCTTAGAATTATTTGATATGCCTCATTTTCTTCTGCATTCAGAAGAAGCTTTCTATCATTAAGAGCGGTGAATACTTTTCCCATGGAAATTATTCTTCCTTGGCTAGTAGTGGTAACCAGTGAGTCTTGGGTATTCAGTAGACATGCTTTCTAATAACCGTGACTGAGAAGTTTCATATATATTCTGAAGGGTAAATGCTATGTTTAGAGGAAGGATGATTGTAGTCCATATAGGCAAGAGTTATAAGGAACAGAGTTAGTTACCGTTGATAAAAATATTTATCATTTATCTGTTTTATACAACAGAGATGGATGGCTGATTTCCTACACATTTGTAGGAATGTGTGTAAGTATGTAATGTCTACCTCAGTAGAGGAGTGAGGTCTTTGCGCCTAAACCAGTATGTATCTGTGTTCAGTTTCTGTGTATAAACTAGTATGAAGTTGTATTCACTCAGTGTACCAAGCACAATCTTCTTTCTTAGGGAAAAAAATCCCCCCCCAGGTCAGCTAAGATGGGACAGAATTTGATTAAGTAAGGGCAACATCGTAAACTGAATCTTTCCTTCTTCAGGCTATTCCATTACATCTCTCAGATCTCTTACAGCTGAGCAGAGCTGACTTCAGGGTTTTCCTGGGAACCATAGATCTAGATCAGTCATGTACGTCCTAATCTCAGCTGAGAAAGGTATGACATTTTACTGATAAGGTCAGCATAAGCCCAGACATTTTTCTGTAGAATTTGAGAATTGTTGTTTTGCCTTCCTGATGCCAGTACTGTTCGGTTTCAGTAAAAATAAATTCAATAAATAAAATAAAGGAGATGCTTTGTTTGGAAGGTGATAATGCAAATTAGTCTGTCAGATATTATTGGAAGGATTTAAAAAAAAATAGTCTTTGCGGTTGCATATTCCATAATACCATATCTTCTTAGTGGAACAACAAAATGCTTTAGTGTATGAAAGACACATAGAAAGCACACAAATTGTTTACACTGGCATCCTCAACTTACTGTGTTATTTTTGCATACCGTATACTAAGTTTAAGTGGAAGTGAAATGAATGCAGCAATACAATCTATCATAAGTATTTACTGTTGCACCAAATCTTTATATTGCTATGCAAGGCTCAAATGAGATCACTTAAAAAAATGATCATCTTAGTTCAGTGGATGGCAGCTATGAGTAAATGCTTCACTGATGGCAGAGTGACTTCTCTCATGACCAAACTGGAGTTGAGAATAGATAACGTAGCTTCTAGATTCTAAAAGATGTTTTCCCTTGCACTTTTCCTTTTGCTGAATCACTTATAAATACAGGACAGAAGAGGTATTTGGTTGATACTGAGAAACAGTAAATGAGGATTAAGCAGTGTTGCTAAATAAAAAATGAACATTTTTACTCATTTTCTGAAAGCAAGTAAATGCAACAAAAGCAAGGAAAATATTGACAATACTGTATCTTCAAAATCACAATTTAAATGTTTAACTTAACATCTTTTGACTTTTTTTAAAAGGATCAGCCAAAGCAGGATTGAAATATAAAGAAATCAATAAAAAGTAATTAAGTAAGTGCTCCATGACCTTGAAAAGGCTATCACAGCAAGCCACGATGTGTAATAAACAAGGAAATATAAGATATGGTAATATAATTTTGTTTCAGCTTTCTGGCAAAATGAAGTATACATTTGATATTTCTAAGATCAAAATGTATCTTACAGGTCTTTAATTAAAATGATAAGCAAAAAGGGATATTGACCAAAAATAATAATTTTGTTTCTGTTAGAAGTATTTCGCAAATATACTTCTTTTATAAGTGTGCAATTACTTACCATGTTTTTTTAAATCAATTCTTTATTTGCCAAAAATTTATACACAGTAGATTGTAATCATTTTAATCAAATACACCCTATGTGTTCTGCTGAAAGTGAGAACGGTTTGTCCATGTGAGTAGAAACTCTGTGCCAGGAGATCACATGTGGAACCTTACTGTACAGGGGGAGTACGTGTTTGCAGTCAGACTGCACACATATGCTGGTCCTCTCATGGTGGGCGTTGGAGAGGCAATTGAGGCTTTCAGCTAGCAGTGCAAAGTCAAAATGAGGTCAACAAAATACAGAACATTAGGAGCAAGATGCAACAGTGTACTGTGGTGACCAATGCTTACCAACTGGCAGAATTTTGGCTTTCTTTCACTGCCTCTCTGGGTGTAGCCCTCCATGGTACCAAAAAAACTGTTCTAGGAGTTTTCCGGGGTAGAGTTAGAGTGTATAGAAGACTAGCAATCACTAGTTCTGGTGTTAAAAATGAGATCTATTGTGAATAGTATATTAGATCCAGACCTAGGTGTTTTTGCAATAGTTTTCATGCAACAGTGGAACTTTTTTAGCCTGTAGAATTAAAACAAAAACAAAAAATCCTACACTGTCCTTGATGTACAGACCTGTCTCAACCCATTGCGAGCACTTTCTTTATATATGCAAATTATTTACAGGCATGGGGTAATTCCATAATTTGGCAAATGTTTTCATGTTATGTGTACAATAATATATGTTGATTTCATCTGTCAGGTTCAGTCTACTTTTGACTAACCTTCTCTTATGTATTAAATCTGTTGAAAATCAGATTTCTGTTCTAGCATAAAAGCTAACATGAAAAACTTCCAAATCTGCCTAATAATTACTAGATGTGAGATAATTTCAGCATTTGGGCTGAGATCAGAGCTTGCACTATGCATAATTAAAATAGGAGATTTCCAGCCTGACTTTGAATGTCATTTATTCATTATTAAATTACCAGCTGAAAGTCAGGAAATAGTATTATCTAGCTAGGAATATAATTTGGGCATTGTATTTTTTGCAGTGTGGTAGAAATTCAGCTCCCAGGTCATCTTCAGGAAGTGTTCACAAGACATATAGTTGAAATGTACAATTATTTATTATTTAGAATTATTCTTAATGTTTATAGTGGAAGAAAGAAGCTCAGGTTGGAGAGCACATGCTGTCAGCTTCTGAAGAAATAGCCAATGACTTACAATAAGTCTGTTTTACCTTTTCATGTTTTGTAATTTATTTATTTTATTTTTTATTTTAATTTGGAAACTATTTTGAATGCCAGTAGGAAAAAAATCATTGAATATAAATTCTACGCAGTATATAAAAATAGTAAATACATAAATAATTTCTTAAAGCATTCAAAATAAATTCAGTGCAGTAGATGCTGAAATATTTATAGATCTGATCATTTCTTACACTAAACTTCCATGCTCACCCTTCACTTCTCTTAACCAAAGAAAGTATAATTTCCCTCTGTGCTTCCATTTCTCTATGATTTTCCTCAGTATACTCTAGTTTTATAGTATGCAGAAATGCATATGGCTGCCCTATCTCAACCTTTATTTTGAAATATGTCAAAAGGAGGAATCCAAAGTGGGCAATTTAATAAGCATAATATGAAACATCCTCTACTATGCAAGTATATAGCTGTGTTACTCATCCAGTTCAAGCAGATTGCCATGCATGACCAAACTGAGATAACAGGGCAGGAGGAATACTGTACAGAATATAGCTGACTTGCTTTTCAAGAGAACACTCTCCCACCAATACAATGCGAGTCTGCCCCAACCAGCAAGTCTTCGCATCTTCATCTGCCTTTGTGATTCAAAACTTAACAAGTTACTTTCACTTTGTCCCCATCTAAAACAACTGATACTCCTCCTGAATCCTTTCCTAACTGATGAGAAGTTCATTCCATTTTATTCCCACCAAAATTTTTAGATAGGTCAGTCAATAGCAAAAATTATAGGCAAGGGAACATTGAGTTCAAACAGTCAAGGGTAGGCTTTTAAACTGAAATAAGAAGTAAGATATTCCTTAAAGCAGCAACACTGTAGATTAGTTTGTATGCTAAAAAAGCACTTGAAGTAATAAGCTGCCTAAAATGACCTGGATAAAGGTAAATAAGTGGTGTCCTTGCTACACACAACTGTATATCTGCTTCCAAGTCACCTTTTGACTTATGGTGATCATAGGAATTTCATAAGGTTTTCCTTGGCAAGGACCACTCAGAGGTGGTTTTGCCAATTCCTTCCTCTGAAATATAGCCTACTGCACCTGGTATTTGTTGGCAGTCAACCAAATAGAGCACAGTTCAAATCAGTCAGGCCAAATGGCCTGTAAAGCTCCCAACAATATAGGCAACTGTGTTTGGATAATTTCAATTCAAATTTCATTTGTTTTAACTATAAACTCTAATAAAGATGACCAACTGCAAGAGAGACCATAAAAAAGAATCAGTTATAAACAAGAATGCAGTAAATATAGACAAATCAACCATGAAAGATGTAGTAACACACTAGTTATCGAACTTGTACCATTGTACTTTGGTAACATTCTGCTAATGCTAAGATAAAATTAACTACATTCAATATAACCACCTTATTGCAGGTATCATATTTTTTATTATTTAACCTAAGAGTTTGCCCTATGAGTAACTGGGAAGCATAACCTGGGACTCATCTGAAACAGAGCTTTGGAACATATGATGGGGATACTATCAATCTCATCTCTTCCACAAACATAATGGTGAAGGTTAAATGTAGTACTCTGGAAAATGTGTATCTGAAGGGTAGGCAGCACATTTTGAAAGCTGAGTGCTGAAAGCTTTTCTCCGGGGAAATGTATAAGTGCCAACAAACAGGATTCAAAATGAAAGCTTAATAGAATAGCATGGAAACATCCAAAAATTAGGTCTAGGTGATGGATTGCATTGAATAAAATTGTTATGGCCTATGTTCCAAAACTCTGTTTTGGCAACCTCGGATGTCATTCTACCAACCACCAAATGTGACACTGCCATAAATTGACTTATTTTTGTCACCTATGGGTTTTGTTTGGTGGAATTAGCATGAAGTTGTTCAGAATAAAGAATGTGAAGTAAAGTATTCTCAGATAAAAATTGAAGTTTATTACAGTACTTGTACCCAAACAGATTATAACAGATTAAAAAGCAAAGGGCACAGAGAAGAAAAGAATCTCTTTAAAGAGAAGATGGGGATGGAGGGGGGCTGAAGATTTCAACATTCTTTCAGTATCTTCTTCTGTCTGAAGAATAGTTAGATTTCTGTAGTTTTAAACAATTACGCACAATAACCGAGGAGACCTTTGTTTGTATTTAGCTAGAACAAAAGTTAAAGCTCTGTGTGTTTATTTGTATGATATGCTTTGAGAAACAGCAAATAAATGAAATAATAGTTACCAAGGAAGACCACTACTTTTTTGATAACCTGAGATCGAAAAGCAAATTCAGAAGATCACTAAAAATTGTAATAATAATTGAACAGTTGTTATTTCTTCTAATAAGGATTGATTAGGGTTAGGTCATTGTAAGTCGGAAATGATTTGAAGGCATACAACGACAAGTTTTAACTGTCAGGGCCTTTGAGGTGGCCTGAACACACCTCTCCAGAGAATGTTTGGGAGCAGAACAAAGTACAATATCCAGGCCCGCATGGTTGCTTTAGACACAGACAACTGGAAGGGACTTGATCCAACAGCCGTTCCGCATCAGTAGCAGCAGCTATTCCTTATTCATCAAATCTGCTGCCGTCACAGGTCTTGGCTCCAGTGGAATGATTAAGCCACTGGTAGTTCTGACTCTGTTAGGCTTTTTGATAGTTTCCTTCACAGTGCTTGTGCACTCTGCTTTGATCTCTTCAAGCTTGCTCTTAGTATGCTGCTTACAGTTAGCATTTCATTGCTCTAGGATAAGAAAGTGTAGGAAAATAGGAAGTCTCTTTAAACGATGAAAGATTCTGCTTGATGAATAACTTCAGATTGTCAGTGTACATTTCTCTGTACATGGGCCTTAGGAAATGAAACTCTGCGGCTAAAAGAAAAATCCCAATCATGTCATTCTGCAGCTATGATCTGATCTAAAGGAAGGTGGTAGTCAAAATGAACAGCGGGCTTTTTTTTCGGAAAAGAGAGTTGTCGTGTCTTCTTGGAATTGCTGTGAGTAGAGGCTGGTATGTGAAACATACTCATGCAGAAAATCTGATGCACTATTGAAAAAATGAGTGGCTCACAAGGCAGCCAGGGGTGATTCTCACATTAAGAACTGTATGTCAGACTTTAGTTTCCCTAAGAGGAATCTCTCCCTCTCATACTCTCATAATTCTTCTCTTCAGGAAGTAGGGCAAAGATAGCATGAAGATCTGACCTGAAACTATCAGGCCAGCAACTTTTTTTCTCACTCTGAGGCAGTTGTTCTTAAAAGATTTATTGTGCACTGTAAACTTGCCAACAATTATAATATGTCACGCCAGAAACCTGACAGAATCTCTGAAATAATTTAAATTGCAAATAAAATGGGTGAATACATTCAGTGTATTATATTCAACGTATTCCTGATGATTGTTTGCTTCATCTGTGTATTTCCTCCCATATATTTCATTCTTATCCTTTCATTTGAACGGCTAGATTACACTGTTGTTATGGTTCAAGTGAATTTTTTCTTACAATAAATCACTAGAGGAAAGGTAGCAGAACCATTATGTGCTTCCAGTGGAAATCTGTGAGGTCAAATTCAGAGAAGGGATTTCCCTCTGGACCACAGTAGGGGAGAAAATAGTTGTCTTTCAGTGCCGGATGTAATCCCCATAATTATCAGTTGTCTCACAGTAGACAGTATTTACATTTTTTAAACTACATTTTAAATGGAAAGAGACATTTAAGCAGGAAGTCTAATTTAGCTTGAATTGACCATGTAGTAAAACATAAGCAATAGAAAAATGATAGACGGTTTTGTTCCCTTACAGATTCTCTACATAAACTTTAATCAAAAAGTCCTACTGAGTACCTGTTTTCTCACTTATGTTGCAGTATATGCAGCGTGCATAACAACGGAATCATTCCATTTGTATCTTAAAAACTTTTCTGCTTCAGCAGTAGATTTCTCTATCAAACTTAGTTTGGAAATTCTGAAACTACAACTATTTTGAAGCTTAAACTCTATAGCACGTTGCAAAATATGCACAGCTAGAGAATCAGAGCAAAATTGCTCTTGAGATTATGGTACCCAAAATTATCATAATAATGGGTATTTACCATCTTAGCTGAGTATATTTTTCCCATTTTCTTTTGCAGTCCTGCAGTGTTGCCATTCTTCAACACTTCAAACAATCTTTTGTTAAGAACTATTATTATATCACACTGCTATTCTCTCTGCAGATATCATTCTGTTATTTTGGAAAGAATTGAACATAACATAATTTTAGTAATAGGATCAGTTCCATTTCTCATTTATATGATTATTCTGTGAAATCTACAGACAGTGGTTATTTCATGTGCCATATTACTCAACTGAAGTATTGCATGTTCAGTTTTGGGGGAATAATGCTTCTAATACATTTATGTATCATTTTTTCTGTGTTTGAGTAAGATTTCATTTGATGGGTAATTCTTGAAGGATCTGTGGACGTGAGTGGGGGTGGGGGTGGCGGTAAAAACCCTTTCTAATTTTTCTAAACCATCATACAAGAATTACATACAGGCATGCCTCAGTTAACAAAGCCTCTGAAAATGAAGCTCCTTTTTGCAAAATCTTTTTATGCCTGCCCAACATCCTTTTCCTCCACATACTCCTTTGTCTGGTTGGAAGTATTTTTAGTAGCCCTGGCATTAGAAGGATTGTAAAGGAACGCTGAAGAAACGCACACTTCTGGTGTTGGGATGCAATAGTATGTGTGCAGTAAGCAATACAATAAACAAAATTTGAACTGAGAGGAGCCAGGCTGTACTGCGGCCGATCCTAGTGTAGCTGCCTGTGTTAGGCAAAGTAAATAGCAACTACTTCCAGAATCCCTTAATGAGCATGTATGGATAGCAAAGCAGAGACAAAAGGGGGAAATAGATAGGCCTTCCTCACTAATTATTCCAACATGTTTTTTTAAAAACATAGATCTGTACGTTTTGCCCCCAAAATAGAAATCGTAAAGGTGGGGATTGGTGAAAAAAAAGTAATCCCTGGATGCATATCGGAAGAAGCCTTTAAGCGGTCTCTAGAAGGCTCAAAATGTTTTTGTTCACTTGTGTCAGGCTTACCTGACTTGGTTGATTGATTTCACAGTTGCATATTATTAGTTTTGAATAATAAGTTTACTGAGACATATGGAACTGTTCTTCTTTCGTGGTGGCATAGGAACCTAGCCCTTTTCCTTCCATGTTGTTTCTGCCTCTGGTATCACATTTTCTGTTAAAAAAGTGATAGCCATGAACACATTTACTTTGTTAACTGAGATATACCTCTGTTTCTTTCTCAGTTGCTGTGTATAACCTTTATTGTCCTGATTCAGCATTACAGTTTTGTTCCAGGAAGACTCACCACTCCTCATTACTAGTATTTATACCCTACTTTTTCTTCAATGCCAGTACTAATGGCAGATTACAATTTAAAACAAATGCTGTACAACATAATTAAAAATACATAAGATCAAAATTAAAACATACAATTAAAATGTTAAAAAACAATTGCTGGACATCAGCAGGATGTTCCACAGCCAGGAGGCCCTCTGGCAATGATTTCTGCTGTCAGGCAAATCTGTATGGACACAGATGTTGCTTCCTTAGAGGCTGATGGAATTCGGTGGATTCTAAGAGAAATCAGAGAGTTTTCAGACGGTATGTTGGGTATTCTTCTCAAAGGCATAGTTGCAGTGTGGGAAGCAGAAATGATACCTGATAGAGAAGGTTCTTATTTTTCGAAAATCACCCGCCATACACAGAGGGTAATGGGAAATGCTTGCAAGAGAGGCTAGGATTAGCATTGTCCTGTTCTGCATATGTTGAGGCCACCCACTTCTGTAACATGTAATTCAGGCTTCTGTGTTTTTGAAACTGCTTCATGGGAACCATCTGGCAGAAGGGTTTTATATAAATGTATAAAATAAAGATAAACATATCTTGCAGCCAAATCAATACATGCTTACAAATGTTGAAAAATGTGACATAATCACTTCTGCACCATTGCAGTGCCTTAAAGTAGCCTTAGAGTGGTGTAACTCATATAAGAAAATAAGCTACAAGAAATTATTGAAACAGGGATGTTAGTGTGAGAAAGATAGATCTGTTGTGTTGATTTTTTGTTGTGATATTAGTTGCATATAGATGCTTACCTGTCTTAAAAATATAGGAATTTTCAAGCTCATCCTTACAACTTATTTTAAATTTAAATTTGATCTGTCCTAAGCAGGTTTCATAATATATCTTTTGCTCTTCCCCCCGCAAAGTGTTTGCGTACTTATATTGTGACTGCGATAGTCATACTGCCACAGAGATATGTACTCAAAGGCCAAAAAAATACTTTAACAGTACGATTCCATGTACAGCAGCCCCTCTACTTTTGTGAGGGTTTGGGTCGCAGAACTCTCATGAAAGTGGAAAAAAATGTGAATAACTCCCCCCATGCTGTCTCTCCCTTTCCCTTGCCTTTTGTCCTGGCATGTGAGCCTTCATTCTTCACACCCCGGCAAAAGGCAAAGGAATGGGAGGGCAGAGCATCACACACAGTGAAGGAAGGTGCGCACATGCCTCTCCCCATTCCCTTGCCTTTTGCTTCAGCATTTCTCCAAGCTGGTGGAAAAGGCAAGGGAATGGAAGGGGGCACACTGGAGGTGGAGAAGAAAGATGTGTGTGTGCCTATGCCCTCCATTCCCTTGCCTGTTGCCTGAGTGTCCTTGCCTTCCTTCTCCACGCCTTGCAAAATGCAGGAGAATGGGGCAAAGGCGCATGCATCTTCCAAATAATCAAATTAGCAAAGGTCACATCCTGAAATGTTGAGGGAGTACTGTATAATTTTTCAGAAACAAGACCCACTGTGACTGATTCTAGAAATTCCTGACTATATTCTTCAGGAAGCCAGTGAAGACATTTCATTTTAGGAATAATATAATGTGTTTGTAAAAAAAAAAAAAAAAAATCCTGATATTAATATGTTGGGGAAAAATTATGGCTACTGTGGGTTATTTATTACAAATGCCGTTTCTGTTTCTATTACAGCATTCCCTGTTGCTGTTACAGTTGTGTTATTCTATCAGTTTTATGCATTACAAGCTGCGCTGGAGGCTTTTTTTTTTTAAGTTGTGGGTAAAGAATGCCCATTTTAAAATAAAGATGATGTTAGTTGAAAAGGATTGCAACCTAGGGCTTACAGTGCCCAATTCAGTTTAGTGAAACTTAGTTTTGTGTTACCCTGCATAATCACATGGAATTCATGACTTAAAAAAAAATAGCAAGGCGCTGGATACAAGTTCTCAAAGTGTTTCATGTCTCAAAATACCATTATAGTCTGGACTCAAGGGCTTTACTCTGTGTTTGCGGTAATTCTGAAGACTGATGCATGGGTTTGCATGTTCTCCACTTAATATCACTTTCTTTATGCCATGTAATAGATTATAAATCTACAGGCAACTGCTTTATAAACAACAAAAATTGATAGCAGTAATGTTTGTTGTTTCTGTTTTGTTTCTATTCCACAGTAAAGCGAAATGAAACACCACTTTTTCTGTGTTCTTTGTTCCTAATGTTTGATGAAGATGTGCACATTCCCCAATAACTTTACTCTTAGGTCGCAAGCGTTACTCAAACTTCCTATAAAAACAGCCTTAACTCCATAATCTTTCCCCTCCCATCTAAAAAGTCAACATAACTCAAATTGTTTCTGGTCATGTTGCATGCACCATAAATTAAATTACCCTATCGTAGGTGCTACATAGAGGCATCCTCGGCATCGCTGCCAACTGGGTCACTGTCACTCTGTCGGGGAGAAGGCAATCTGGCAGACTGAACTGAAACATTTGTCTTTTGCATTTCCTTACTTTTTAAAAAAATTCAGTTGGGACTCGGAAGGGAAATCAGATCTATCTTTGAGTCACATTGTGCAGCAAGACACATTAAATTGTTTCAACAAGAGTTTGCATGCCCTTACTGTTTCTTGAGCCCTGTATCTTCAGATCCCAGTGATTTCCTGTTTTCCTGAAAAATTGAACATGATCATTAAAGAGAGCTGTATGATATTAATAAATTAACAGTATTGTGTGGCTTTGAAAATGCAACAGTAATTTGTTTAGGACTAAAAAAATGAGGTTGAACTCCTTAGACAGGTTTGCCATTAACATCTTGTGATATATCAAGGACCACTGCAATTTTTTTATTAATTTGCTATTCTGTATAATGCCTCAAATCGGAAACCGAGGCATGAGTCCCAGAGGTTTTTTTTTTAATTAAAACATAAATGTATTACCCCAAAAACTATGAGAAGAAACCATAAAAACAAAGTAAGCAGCAAAAAGCTTTACGGTCTACTAATTTTGTAATCTGCTAGTTTTACAATCTACCAGTTTTACAATGTACCAATCTGGAAGTTTATACTAACATTTTAAAAAAGTCTTTGTCACTGTTTACTTTTGAAAATCACCTGAGTTTTAAAAATTGTTCGTGGATTCCTGAACTGGCATTTTTTTTTCTTGTTCACATAACTTTAGTGGTTTTATTTGAACACTTAGAAGATCCCCAGGACGCTACAGCCACAGAAACCAATGTGCAACCCTAGAGAATAAACATTGTTTCTCCAGGGGAAATTTGGTGTAATTTGTCTTCACTACAGTTTTTAAGCTCATACAAGCTGCTGTGGAAAGCGGGATTCATGCTCACGTGTACACACACACAGCTTTATAGTAACACAGGAGATTAGACTGAATGGCCCTTCCAACTCTGTGATTCAATTATTTTGTGATTTAAAATTGGTAGGGCAACAGCAGCTGCTTCTTTTCAAGAAGCACAACTCTAGATCCCAATGAACACACACACACCATTAGTTAAGTGGGGGGCTTGACAACAAATTGCTGCTGCTGCTGTTTGTATTATTCATTTATATCTCATCTTTCTCCCAGTAATGAGACTCAAGGCAGCTTTTGTCTAATGAGCTTCACAGTTGTCTTTCAAAGTAGAATACAGATGATGCTGGAGATTATTTAAAATATGTTGTGCCTTTTTCTAAGAAAAACTGAGGGGATTGTGGAGTGAAAGTTTTACTTCTTGTAGTTTACTAAGTTGAACTGAAGCTTTGAAATATAAAAAGTCCACAAGATATATCCAACAGAACTTGGTCCTTCATCTGTAGGAGTTGGTGCCATTTATTTCAGGCAGAAGGCTTATTGAAGACTTTCCCGGTTAGAACTTCTCAGTGAGTTTGTAGCTTTTGAGGAATCCAAACAATCTCGTGTGAGAAAGTTCATCTTTTGTGGAGAAGTCACTGTAGCAACCAAAATATGACAGACTGTACCTAGGCTAAATGAAATACTCTCTGCCCTACCCCACTGGCATCCATACACTGTTTGAAGATTTTTTGGCTAAGGAATTGTTGTTTGTTCTTAAACATGACCCCTATGAAAGCACACAGTATGGGAATGCTCATATAGCTGTATAAAGTAATATCTAAAACTTAGAAAGGCTGCTCTTTCCTATTGCAGCAGAAGGCTGCTGCACTGGGAACTTTTAGAGTTCCTCATCTCATTCAGAACAGGCATGGTATACACTTTTCCTTTCCAGTGTAAATGTATGCTGCTTATAACTTAACAGGAAACAGAAAACATAGCTCTCAACAAGGATGTCTCTGGCAACAAAAAGACACTCTCTATCCCTTGCTAGTCTAAATACAACACAGTTTCCCAAATGGGATCATTCCACTATGTCTAAAAGATCATTGGAGCAAGGCCACTGAAGCAATAATCAATGTAGTAATTATGATTTTAATCACTAAATTGCAGTTAACATAATAAAGCTGTACTTTGTGCTGCCACATATGTCCTCACCGATAGTGCAGTGGGATTTATAGTGGATGAAGCTTGTCCTTGCCATTAGCATTGCTAGAAGATAAAAATACTTTGCAATATTTTTCATGTTATAAAGTGGAGGTGAGCAACTGCAAACAGGACAAGAACGATTTTTCCTTTGTGTACCCTCCAGAGGAACACATTTCAGCATATGCAAAGTAGCATGGTCTCACTATCAGTTGCCATTTTGGCTGGTTTGGGGTCAGTTTTTTCCCTTTTTTGGTCTGTTTTGTGGTTCTGGAGGTTAGAGGAGAAAACTATACCCCTTTTAGGCAGTTCTGGGAGATGAGGGCAAAAACATGCCCCAAAATCAGCCCAAAAAGATTAAAAATTTGAAGACAATGTAGGGACTTTGAGGGGCTTCTGGATAGTTCCTCAGGCCACACGTTGCCCACCTGTTGTAAAGAGAAGCAGGTGACTCTGCTCAAAATATGAGGAGCTTATTGGTTTGAGGTTTCCATATCTTTTTTTTCCCCCATTTACTATTTCATGTTTTCAAAAGCGTATCCTCCAACTGTCCTGATTTGTCTGGGACAGTCCCGGTTAATCCTTTGTGCTACTTTAGCCGCTGTTTTTAAAATGTCCCAGTTCTCTCTCTTCCTCTCACTTTCCTCTCACTTTGTCCTCAGCTTTCCTCAGTTGCAGCAAACTAAGTTGAAAGTTTTAGAATTCAATTGACCCAGTGGAGGGGAAGAGGAAGAAAAATCTTGCCCCTGGGCAAAAACAAACTGCTAGCAGCCTCTCCTAACCAGTGTGTTCTTGTTCATTAATAACAATGCCATCTTGACCACACTCTGATGTTGCTTGGGCACATGTGTTCCAGTTTTCATTTGTGAAATGTTGGAGGATTTGCTAAAACACAGCAGCTCCAAAACTGAAGATCTCTGTTATTTAGAAGCATCTTAATCCTTGCAGCCCAATATGGATGAAGCATCTCTCAAGACTCCACAGTCTCCTTCATTTTTAAGATTTTGACTTAGGAATGTATATGTCAGGGGCTCGGGCATGGTTGCGCCCGCGGGCGTCCCCGAGGCCGACGCAGTGGCCGCCTCCGACGAGGAGGAGGGGGGCCCGGGCGCTCCGGAGGCGGCTGCCATCGGCGGGGATCGCCCGGACGCCACAGAGGTCACCGCCGCCACCGGGGATCGCCCAGACACTGCAGAAGCCACCGCCGCCGATGAGGATCGGCCTGGCGTTGCGGAGGCCGCCGCTGCCAATGAGGATCGCCCCGGTGCTGCAGAGGTCGCCGGCCCGGCTTCCGCGCCAGTGGGCGTGACGGGTAGCGACTCGCCGGGGAAGGCGGGTCCCAGGCCCGATCCCGGGGCGCCACCCACTCGCGATTCCAACCCTGAGGAGGCTGAAGCCTCCGCTCCGCCGCCCACGTTCCGGCAGCAGCGGCAGTTCAAGGAAGCAAGCCGGTGGTCCCAGCGGCTGCATGAGAAACACCTGCGGGCTGAGAGCTCCCAGCTGTAACACAGCTGAGAGCCCTCAGCCGCGTGCTCGAGCCGGATTGGCCGGCGGCGGTCCAAGGGGTCTTTTTAGGGCAGGCGCTGGGCTGGGAAGAGCATGGAGCAACAACCGTCGGCCTACCGTGCGTCTGTCGCCTGTGCCCAGTTCCAGTCCAGCCTGTGTCTGCGTCCAGCCGCTCGGCCCTTCCAGGACCAACCCCCTGCATTTTAGTGAAGTAACCTCTTTGTGTTCTGGGTGAGGTAACCCTTCATTATTTTCCGTTGGAGCCTGCTGCTAAGGCGTACTTTCAGTTACAGACAGTTTACTGCAAAACCTCTGTGTACAGACAGCAATAAACGCTGCTTTTTCCCAACTCCAGTCCGGCTCCTGCTTGACCCCGGCCGCCGCTGACAGTATATAGGAAAGCAAGCTGGAAAAACTTAATGAGGTTAAACCTAGTCCACAGTAGTTGTTTCAAAACTTGTTTCTATTCTGCCAAAGATTGTAAAGGTACCAGGATGTGGAGGGGAAAAGAAGAAACTGGTGATCTGAATCTTTCCTCTGTGGAAAAATACTTGGAGAAAGGATACCTTTATAAATATGTGATGTCATACTTGCAAACTGTATTGTTTTCTTCTCATTACTTTCTTCTGTTTCTGCCTGTATCTTTTGTGGTGGAGTGAGTTGCAGCTGATCCTCTGCTGACAGCACTGACAGCAGTACTTACTCATGGAAATCTATGATATAGTGAGCTCTTTCTTCCTTCAGTCATCCCTTTTCTTACAAAAGGAGACATCCTTATCTAGTTACAATTCAGCAAAGGAATCTTGTTCATGCTCCATAAGCTCTGAAGCTGGCACTTTATTTTCCCTTCATTGAGCATTGATATCGTACCTGTCACCTTGTGTGTCTGATAGTGCATCCACTTGAAGTTATACCTGACATCAGCAGAAACTCTATTAAAATACGTACAAGAATCTCTCGTACTTCAGTTCATGTAGATCTAAGTAGCTTAGGGAACACTGGGACTCTTTTTGCAGACTTCTTTTTTCTAGTAAAAGGCAATGTAAAAGATACTCAGGGTGGACTTAGAAGCTCAAGCTGTGTAATGGGGATTTTGTAACAGAAAAGAAATTGAAATAGCATGCATTTGAATATCTACAGCTACAAAAAGGTCAACAGTGTCCAAGGTAAGCAAAAAAAAAATGCCATTTTTTAAGTAAATGGATAATAATAAACTGTTAAATAGATTTTACTTTCAAAAATGTTTTTTGTCTCATGTCAAAAATATTTCTATCAGAGATAGAAATATTTAGGTCAAATTTTTATTGCTAAATTAATACTGTTTGAGAAAAGAATTCAGATATAAAGGACTCAGAATGATTCAGGACTGACCACCGCTTAGCTTTCAGAGCTTTAAGAAAGGAAGATCAGAACACAAATAAAATGGGTGCTTGTGATAGTTGTGCAGATTCAAAATAGTGCAGTTATTTTAGACTACTAGTTAGCAGTTCTGAGCTTCTAATTCTTTGGGTCAAATACAGCTACGCACATCTAGAACTGATTGGAGCACAAGTTTCTTTCTCTCATGGGGAGAGTAATCTTGCGCTTTGTTGCTCTGCACAGATTCATAATAGTCTCTGAGGGTTGGTGTCTATAGCCAAGGTCAATGATATTTAATCAGCTTATTTTTAAAATAAATTTGTGACATCTATCAAGGATATTTGTGTTTACTTCGGTATTGCTTTATTGAAAGTACTTTCCTGTCTTTAGCTATTGAAATCAGATTGATTAATGGGATCAAAAGAACAAAGACTAAGGTTGTTGTTATTTTTTATTTGCCATCAAGTCAGCTATAACTCATGGCCATCTTATGGATCGAATACATCCACAAAGACAGAGTCATCAATGGCCCTGCTCAGGTCATGAAAATTCAGGAGTCTGCCTTTCATTATTGAATCAATCCACCTGTAATGTGGTCTTTGTCATTTACTACTACCTTTAGTTATACCAAGTATTGTCTTTTCCAAATTCTACGTCCTACACATGGAAATTATGCATTAATGTTAGTTTTCCAGGGTGTAGCCACATTCTTCAGGCGCAGCACTTTAGAAGTTGTGATGTTGTTGTATGCCTTCAAGTCATTTCCAACTTAGGGTGAACCTGTTGTGGGGGTTTTTTGGCAAGATTTGTTCAGAGGCGCTTGCTTTTGCCTCCTGAGGCTGAGAGTATGTGACTCACTTAAGGTCACCCTGTAGCAGAGATTCACACTCTTTTCTCCAGAGTCATAGTCCAATGCCCAAACCATGCTGTTTTTCTGCACCTTAAAGGCAAATAACTATTGTAGCATAATCTTGATGGATTAAAGTCTGTTCAGGTCTCTGTAAAATGAGTCCATTTTCTTTAACTAGTGTGGAAAGTTAGATACATAGGCAACATAATACTCAAGAAGTTATCATAGTTGGTTAAAATCATATCATGTCTATTGTTTGCTAAAGAATAAGGTTAGATCTCTTTTTAAAACAATTCTCTAATCTGGTAAAAAGGTTTTTTATCCTGCAACAGATTTTTAAAAGTGTGTTGCGCAGAGTTGGGTGCCTTTCTGCCATGCTGGGTCCTATGCCTGGAAATATTTCACCATCCAGATATGTCTGTCTCCCATTGTTTCAGTCCCTCTGAAACCAGCTTCTTGCACACGTCCCGATTTATTTAGACTCACCTAGTTTAATTGATAGTATCTCTTAAATCTCTTATATTGCCATTTGGCGACTCCATTAACAAAACTGTTTCTCTGTTGGCCACACAATCCTGTCCATGCACAGTTAGTTTGGCTCTTTGCATTAAAAAAAATATATATATAGCCTGGCTATGTAATGTCTGCCCAACAGTTTAGGACAAAAGTATTTTCAGTGTACAGGTATTGGGTAAAGCAGTATATTATCTGCAAGATCTGCCCCAGGATCCATAGTAGTATCACAGAGGAAGATGGAGGCAGAATCTCATGGTACAGCCACGTTGAGTGACAAAATACCTTGAGACAGCCCTAGTTTCGATGTTCTGTATTACTATTATTCAGCACACTTCCCCCAAGTGGTGAAAAACATTCTGTTGTGCAATTCTAACTGTTGGAAAGAGGTTGTTGGGAACATATTAATTTTTGTAACATCTGAGTTTATCTGCAATTACACAGGTGGAGCTTAATGGAGGTACAGTTTAATATTCCATAATATAGCTAAAACAAATCCAAAAATCTGCAAAGCACATCCAGAGATGTATAAAGAGACATGCCTGATATTCCTGTTTACAGAGATGCAAAATTTCAGTTTTACCTGTCTTAAGTTTTTCCCAGTCTGTCTTTCTCCCTAGCTCAAACAATAGTTTTTGCTGTTTCTTTTCACAAATTAGGCTTAAATTAAGTTTCACAAACTCAGCTTAAAGCAGGTCATCCTTTGCATCTGGGGTAGGAGACAGGTATTCCCCAGTCTCTTTCTGATCATTTTTGTTTTATAAAAAAATTAGAATATCTAGAGAGTGGTCTTACATCCAGAAGTATGGATGAATCTGTGTTTTACCTTTTTCCTCACTGCCACGTCTTCAAGAAATCTTTCTGTTCTGTTCATGAAGAAATGTAATAATTTTGAGAAGATCTTTTTTTTTAAAAAAACGGACCCAACAAAATCTTCACCTGTTCCTAGTAAAAAAGGGGAAATTCTTGGGTATTTACATCAACTAGGCAGTAGAAATAAGTTTTTAAAAATGAAAAAAAAAAAACCCACCATGTCTCTCCTTTCAGGCTTTCAGTTTAAATGACAAGGACGGAGAAGGTGAAGAGAAAAGGTAGAGGAGGGAGAACAATTTGACAGTGCCAAAAATAAGAAGTGAGCTACTGACAGGACTGTTCATTCATTCATATCTTTTCCTTGAGGCTATTCTTGCTGCGGTGGACATGATGCAAGAAGCCCTTGGTTCTTACTGGTAGCAAGGTCAGAGTGTTGGTTTCCTCAGCTCTGCAAACAAAAGTCTTCTAAATCTTGGAGTGATGTTCTGGCTCAGAGGAAGAAGGAAGACAAGCTCATTGATGGCTCGAACAGGGCTGTTTTATTGCTGGTATCTGACTGGTAGAGAGAGGGGCAGCCTCCTTGTGGGCTTGGTTAGAGTCATACCTGAATAATCTTCCCTCTTAATGTGGTAAGCATATTGCTGGCAGTAAATAAAAGCACCTTGTTATGATCTAATTCATTGCCATGAGATTATTGGTCTTATTCTGTATTAAATTTTCAAATATGCAGAAAGAATTCTGGCAGGAGCTTTTTTTAAAAAAAAACAATCCTTTGTGGAGAGGGGAAATGGCAGGAATATATAACACCTGTCTGTCAGGGGATTAAGTCTGATGACAACTAGGTAATCACCTAGTGCTGATTTATGTTAATGCAAGTGTACCAGCTGTGCCTTTTCCTAGAGATGCCTGATCTGGCTATGGTGACATATGCTTCCCATTTGGATTACATGCTCTATGTGGGGCTGCCTTTGAATGTTCAGAAACTTCAGCTGGTCCAAAGAACTGTAGCCAGGTGGTTGCTGAGGGCTGGTTACAGGGAGCACACAATTCCCTCATTGCAACAGCTCCACTAGATACTTGTCAGTTTCTAGGCATAATTCAGAGTGCTGATTATGATCTCTAAAGCTGTATATAGCTTGGATCCAGGCTGACTGAAGGACCATAGCCTGCCCAGGTTTTAAGATGTTTTGGGGAAGCATTTCTCTCAGTCCTGCCACCCTCCCAAGCATATCTGATGGGAATGCAGGGCAGGATCTTTTCAGTGGATGCTCCCAGATTCTGGAACTCCCTCCCAATTGAGGCTAAACAGGTTCCCTCTATCTTGTCCTTCCATCAGCAGGTGAAGACTTCATTACTCTGAAAGGCTTTTGGGAACTAACCATTTTATGAAGAAATGACTTTTCATTAGTGTGTGTATTATTTTTCCTTGCTTTTTAAATATATTTTTATTAAAAGCATCTATCTCAATGTAACAGTACCTCAAGAAAACATAAAAAGTATCTTCACATCCAGAAATGTATATATGTAAAGTTACATTAGTTTGTTCATGTGATAATCAATAAAGTTGTCTTTAGGGAAAAGGGAAACATTTATAGAATACTGAGACCTACAAATTGGGATTATCCCCTCTCTGGGAAAAAGAAACATCTCTGGGCTTTTTCACACTTTGGGAAGAAAACGGGGCATTCTGTTACTCACTGGACTGGCGCACTCCCTCCGACGATCCACGCTGATCCGGAGCAGTGCGTGGCCGCACTACACACTGCTCCGGGGACGAAAATGGCAGCTTCTGGTTCCACCAACCGGAGAAGCTCGCCAGCCAGAAGCCCGCCCCTGGAAGATCTGCAGCCTCGCGCTGGTGCGAGCCTGCAGATCTACACAGGAGCGCAGCGACGGAGTGGGTCTCGCTGGGCTATTGAAAGACCTGTTTTAAGCGGTCTTTCAATAGCACAGTGAACCACCAGTTCTGGTTGTTCCGGAGTCTGAAGTCCGAAACTACAGAAAGTAGTCCGGACCCAGTCCGCCCCCAAGTGCAAACGTCCTCGCTGGAGGACGCGCTGCCCCGTTGTAAAAACAAAATGCGGAAAAGGCCTCTGATTCCTGACGTGATAAGTGCAGTGGGAGCAATTCCAAACAGAATGACAAAAGATCTGAATAAAATCTTATATGCAGTATGACAGTCACCCAATTACGAAAAGTACGAAAGTACAAAAAACTGCTTGGAACATGTCACATTATCAAAAGATGCCTCAGTGATGCCTAGGTTGCTGAATAAAATCCAAATTGTTAATTGTCCAAAAATGCATTTGGTAACCCTTGGTAGGCTATGAAACTGAGACAGTAACAAGATATAAGCTTGTATTGGCTTATCACTTTAATGGGTATTTAACTTATACTGGTTACCTAAAGGTCCTGGGAACTGTTCTTCAGTAATAGTGCTAAGGAGCCTATGGTAGGGGTCCCTTGTTACCTGAACAATTACTTTTCTGATATATGCCTGCTCATCCTGTTTGGCATCCTTGTTCTATGGTCTGCTTCCAATTAAAGTGGCCACTCAGGAATGTGCCTTCTAGGTGGTGGCATCCAAGCTTTAAATAATCTCAGACAGGCTTACCTGGTGCCTTCTTTAAAACAAAGGATTCTACTAAAAAGTTGTGTAGGCTAAATATTGGAGCAGGGGGTTGCTATGTTTTAATTATGCTATTTTGATTAAACAGAAAATATATGCTAACTCTTTGCTTTGTGAACCTCCTGCAGAATGTGTTGTAGATAGCCTTTACCTTATCAGAAGTGAATAAAACTCATTTCCCTAGCTTATATCTCAGTTCCCAGAGAGGGAGTAACTGTTAAACCATTTGTCTAGATTTGCCCACAGTTTGTATCAGCTCAGAGCTAACTGTTGCTCAGAAACTCCAGAGTGATCAGTTTTGATCTCACAGCTGCTGGGAGAAAAAGTGTAAAGCAAGATAGCCACAGCAATTACAGATAGCTTTAGGCTTGACTCTTCCACAATCATCCTTGTAATTCAATTTAAAGCATTCCATTAGCCTTTGTGGCAGTAATAAGCTTTGTCTGCAGGAGCTCAAGCAGACAATATTGCTTTTCTTTTCAAATTAAGGCATTCACTTTCAAAACTGCAGGGTGTCTCCAGAGTAATAATTTGCTGTCAGGAGGAAACGTTTTTTAGAGGGTTAAAGTGGGAGGGGTGGGAAAAGAAATTTAAATATGACTTTACAGTAGTTTATTCAATAAATATTTTGACATGCTTACACTCCTTAACACAGCCTGCAGATTATTAACAGTGTGTTTAAGAAAAGGAAAGGCATAGAATTCTCTTCCAGACCAGAGTGCTATAATTACGTTCCTTCTACACGGTGGAGCTGAGACGCTGATTTCTTTTGGAAGAGAAGGAGCCAAAGAAGATCTCCTGGCAACTCCCTCTTCCAGATCCTAAAGTCATTCAGTAGCAGAGTGGGAGCAGTACAAAGCGGCAGATCACACTCTGGGAAACTGTGATCCCTAGTGATTTAGAAAGGTAGTAGGGACTTTGAGAGAGCTAGCGTGATATACGATCGGACTCCAACTCTGGAGACCAGGATTGGAATCCCTGCTTGGCTATGGAAAACCTACTGGGTGACCTCAGGCAAGTCCCATTCTCTCAGCTTCAGAGGAAGGTGAAGGGAAATCCCCCTCTGAACAAATGTTGGTAAAAAAAAAAAAAACTGCGAAAGGTTCACCTTTGGGTCACTATAATGCAGAAACAACTTTAAGGCACATAGCAACGAACAACAAAGGACCTTGTGATTGGGAATAGTGGAAAAAAGGAAATTGTCTTCCTTATTACCTGTTATTTTTATAAATGTGGTTGGTACTCTTTCAACACTCTTCCAAGCCCAGGAGACCAGGGAACATCTTCCTTTTGATAAGTTCTTGCTGTGCATCTGGGAGGACATTTAAATGGCTCACCCACATGGAAAGACACCTGGGTCTTTCCCATGGGATTAGCACTAAAGTAGCATTCTCCCAGCCCTCATGGATAACAGGGACATGTAAAAGGCAACAAACATTATTAAGATTGTACACAGAACACTGATTACATTGTGTTTTAACAAATTATTTGCTGCTTGTTAGACATTTTTTTTAAAAAATAATGTAACTCATTATTTTAAGAGCTATGCCTTAATAGCACACTACTTTTCAAATATTTTTATATTATTTTTAAATACTCTGAAAAAATATAAAAATGACCTCCTCAAAACACCAAACCTTTGGCAGTAACAAATAAATGTTACTGTTTATAATTTTAAAATGAAACATTAAAAAAATGCCATTTGTTGCTTCCAAAAATAACTCTGTTGCCACTTCATTACTCCAGAATTATAGGTAACAGCCTTGTACCACTGTGACTAAGGTTCTGTATCCGGGTTGAACAGTGTAGGTCTCTGCATGTGGAGTTGGGCTGTATATTGGATGGCACCGTTGAGAAACTGAACACATGCCCAGTGGCATCACAGGCGCAATAGTGCATCTGCAGCATTGAACTAAATGCAGATGTTCCACATTGGACAAAATGCCCCACTGTGTGCATAGGGGAAATTACAGAGGTGTAAGATCTCAACAGAGAGCCGGGAGGGTGTAGTGGTTTACAGTGTTGGACTAAGATTCCAGGAGACCAAGATCGAATCCCTACTCTGTCATAGAAACCCATTGAGTGACCTGGCACCAATCACTCTCTCTCAGACTCAGAGGAAATACTGGCAACCCCCCAGAATAAATCTTGGCAATGAAACCCTATGATAGAGTCACTATGTGTCAAAGTTGACTTGAAGGTAAATATTGACAAAGACACCACTAGGATTCTGGCCATTATCTTCAAACTATGTATGTATGTATATGTGTATGTATATGTATGTGTATGTGTATATATATGTGTGTGCGTGTGTGTGTGTGCAAGCACTTTGTAGTGAAGTTGCAGAATTAGTAGTTTTATAGCCTAGCTATTATTATTATCTTATTTCACTAGTAATATTCTGAGTACTATAGCCCAGTGGTTCTGACCTGTGTCTTCTGTGTGGACCAATACATCATTATCAAAAAAGCTTTTGTGAATCTACACATAGGGAAGTAATTTTAAGTCTTTTTAACATAGCCTATGTCTGATGTGTATCAGACTTCTATATCAAGAGATATTTCATATACCCCATCACTCTTCCTGATGTCCGTTGCTCTCTGTAAGCATCTTCATGATAGCAATTACATCTGACATTTAATGTCTGATACCTTCTAGACTTCCTTCTGGTTTCTGTCTCTGTGATTGGTTCATGCATTTCACTCCACCCTTGAGATTATGGTCTCATTGATCCACTGTAGATCACTGACAGATTACCTTGCAGACCAGCAATGTTCCATGGACAACAGATTGAAATGGAATCATTGGTGTACTGGCCCAAATTAAATATTTGGCTGGTTGTCATCTTCAAATTTTCTCATTCTGGAGCTTCTACCCTTCCCTAGATTTTTCTGCTACCATGCTCCTGGATAAAATCCGTGCAGTAGGTAGGACTAGATAACTAAGAAATCACAGCCAAAGGTTTATCACTATTGTCATCAACGTGTGAGGTTGCTCATGCAGACATTACCAGAGATCAGTTTGTAGCTTTTAGTAGTAGTTAAAATCATTAGAGGGAGATTGAATCCCTTGTGGATGGTTCAAAGCAAATTACGATTGACGGAAAGAAAGAAGTTTTTATTCAAATAGACATTTCAAATTGACCTGTTTGCTAGGTATGTTTTAACTAGTAGGCTCTGTGTTTGTTTTTCTACGTGGGTTTAGTTGATGTGGTTTTATAATCTGAATTGTATTTTTGTATTTTACTGTGTTTATTTAATTCAAAGGGATTCTTATTTACACGCAGTAATGTTCCAGTATAACAAAAACAGGAAAATAGCACAAAAGGAAGAAAAAAATAACCACCATTTCTTGTAAGCTTCTGTAAAAGTTGACCAAATGTCCAAATTTAAGTCCATATGTAAATTTCATCCATACATCCTTCTTTAAAGTATTGCAAGCATTGTCAGATCATCTAGCCATTGGATCATAGATGGAGAAAAATTATCTTTCCAGTAACAATCTTTTAGCTGTCAAAAGGGCACATAAAATCTACTTCTGTTGGCCATTTGTAAGTTTCCAAGAAACAGGTAAATAATTCATGCACCTCTCTGAATATCAAGGAATTTTTCCAAAACCAAAACTGCTCATGTCATTACTTCCTCCCAAAGTTCAGCTACTATGAGACATCCTCAAAACATATGCATTACAGAAGCATTAGCAGTATTACATCTCCAACAACTTGCTGATTTACAGAGCCCTTTCTTGAATAGACATTGCAGCAACCAATATACCTAAAAGACCTATTTCTGCTGTATATGACATAGTCAGAGATCTGTAGTCATACTAGTTATAGATGTTAAAACTGTTGGCCACTGATTAGTCAGAACTGGATATTTCAATTTTATTATTGTATAGGTTTAAAACAAAAGAACACCTTTCCTCAAGGCCTTATCCGTAGTAGCAGCTGACTTGTGGAGTTCTTTCTCCTCCAAGCATTAGTTAGTGCATTTGCTATATATTTCCATGATCACTAGAAGCATTGCTTTTTCAGCTGGCCTCTGGGACTAGAAGCTTCAGTTTTTAAACTGTTCCTGTTCTATTTATATTGTTGTGACCTGTCCCTAGATCATATGTAACGTGGAGCAGGATACAAATTCTATTAAATAAATAATGGAGAAAAGAAAAAATGGGCTCCTGTTGATCGAGTTGTTCATTAATTTATTGAAACAAACATTGAGTTACTTATTGCGAATAGCTTTCTGTAGTATGATGCAGAAGTTGTAAATGATACCTTTTGGACTATAACACTGAGAATCTACTAGCCAGCATGGCTACTGTTGCAGACCATACTGGCTGCAGGATTCCAGGAACTGTCCAAAAAAGTAACTTTTACCACCTCTTACTATGTGTGCTTGAAGGTGAGAATAGCTAGTAAAATAAATTAATCCTGATATAGGCAAACAGGACATTTTACTCCTCTGGAGTTATGTTCCCTTGCAAAGTTCACTCAGAACTAGACCTACCAGATAGACATTTTATGACATTTTATGACATTGTCACCTGAAGAGTTGTAAAAAATGTTCCTGCCATGTTATAGATACAAAAGGTCTGTGGAAAAATTGTTCCAATGTATCTGTTGCATTTCCATGATAATCATCAGTTTTGGCAAACAAAGGAGATATGATGGCTACCCAAAATATGCATTCCACTTAAAGTCATCCTGTATGTTCAGGTTCTCAGTGTTTAGATGTTGCAAAATAATCTTGATTCTGCCCCCACAAACACTCCTGTGGGTGTTAAACATCTTTATACATTGAAACACACTGGAATTCTCATTCCGTCTTTCAGTGGATTTTTTTTATCTGGCCCAATGAGGATTAAAAGTGTTAATAGTTTTTCTGTACATGATATTTACAGAAACAGCAATCTCAAGTCCAACCAACATGGCTAAAATTCAGTGGTGATGGGTTTGTAATCCAAAAACCTGTAACTCTAGATTATGGGAGACTGTTGCTATAGCATGTATACTTTTGCAAATACTTGTAACTGCCTGGGCTATACTACGTTTTAAGCTCTGTTTTAAAATTTTGTGTGCTTGTATGCATGTATGTGAATCTTAGGGGGAAAAAATCCCTCATTTCCATATACATTATTGCATATATATAATAAGAGTGTGCTCATCCTATCTGTAACAATCCCAACTGGCATCATCATACTAAACTTTTAAAACTAACACAGCATTGGACCCTTCATAAATAATAGTATTACAACATAATTTAAAAGATTTTAATGCCCTAGCCACACAATTGGTCTTTCTGCAAATGTCTACAGGAACACTTTTAAGAAAGTCAATTTCCCAGACAAGTTCCTTTTGCACTAGGGTCCACTGAAAATGAAAATACTTTTGAAGATGCCAGGTTTGAAGTGGTTGATATTTTTTACACTACACTTACACTTTTTCATGTTAAATTGCTTTAGCCCACTAACCCGCCTCCCCAAAAAAAGATCCAGTAAAGCATTCCATTGCTTTCAGAGTTAGCAGCCTCATGCATTCCCAATGGGAGAACATTGACTGAAGCTACACTGATCAGCACAGAGAACATTGGCTTGGGTTTAAATCTTTATAATGTGCTGGCAACTTCTAAGCAGTTCAGGAAAATATTGCCATACCTTCTTCTCTGTTCTCTGTCTTTCCATAGTGCTAAAAATTAGATTTTGAACTGGTGGTCAGTATATGTAGCAGAATTTAGTCAGAGAATCATAGAATCATGGAGTTGGAAAAGACCCCAGGGACCATCAAGTCCAACCCCCTGCTATGCAGGAACACCCATCAAAGCATTTCCAACAGATGGCCATCCAGCCTCTGTTTAAAAACCTCCAAAGAAGGAGAGTCAACCACACCTCGAGGCAGCATATTCCACTGCCGGACAGCTCTGACCATTAGGAAGTTCTTCCTGAGGTTCAAGTAGAATCTCCTTTCCTGCAGCTTGAATCCATTTCTCCTTGTCCTAGTCTCTGGAGCGGTAGAGAACAAGCTCGCTCTCTCCTCAACATGATATCCCTTCAAATATTTAAACATGGCTATCATGTCCCCTCTTAACTTTCTCTTCTGCAGATTAAACATGCCCAGCTCCCTAAGGCGTTCTTCATAGGGCATGGCTTCCAGACCCTTCACCATTTTGGTCACCCTACTCTGGACATGTTCCAGCTTGTTGACATCGATCTTGAATTGAGGTGCCCAGAACTGGACACAGTATTCCAAATGAGGCTTAACTAATGCAGAATAGAGTGGTACCATTACCTCCCTTGATCTAGACACCATAGTCCTATTGATGCAACCAAGAATCGCGTTGGCTTTCTTGGCTGCCGTGTCACACTGCTGACTCATGTTCAGCTTGTGATCTACCAAGACTCCTAGATCCTTTTCACATGTACTGCTATCCAGCCACACATCCCCCATCCTATACTTATGACTTTCATTTTTTCTGCCCAAGTGCAGGACCCTACATTTCTCTCTGTTGAAATTCATTTTGTTAGCTTTGGCCCAGCTCTCCAATCTGTCAAGGTCATATTGAAATTTGATCCTATCTCTGGTGTGTTAGCAACCTCTCCCAGTTTGGTATCATCTGCAAATGATCAGCATGCCCTCCACTCCTTCATCCAAGTCATGTATGAAGATGTTGAATAGCACTGGGCCCAGGACAGAACCCTGTGGCACCCCACTAGTCACTTCTCTCCAGTATGAAAAGCAGCCATTGGGTGCAGTCGGTCAACCAATTGCAAATCCAACTAACAGTAGCCCTGTCCAGCCCACATTTTACTAGCTTCTTTGCAAGAATGTCATGTGGAACTTTGTCAGAGGCCTTAGTGAGGTCAAGATATGCTACATCTACAGCATTCCCTTTGTCTATCAAGCTTGTAACCCTATCATAAAAAGAGATAAGAATAGTCTGGCATGACTTATTTCTGAGAAATCCATGCTGGCTTTTAGTGATTACTGCATTGCTTTCTAAGTAATTACAAACTGACTGTTTAATGATTTGCTCTTGGATCTTTCCTGGGATTGATGTCAGGCTTACCGGGTGATAATTATTAGGGTCCTCTTTTTTCCCGTTCTTGAAGATGGGGATGACATTTGCCCTCCTGCAGTCAGCTGGGACTTCTCCTGTTGTCCAAGAGTTCTGAAAGATTATTGCAAGTGGTTCAGAAATGACTTCTGCCAGTTCTTTTAATATACTTGGATGTAATTCATCTGGCCCTGGAGACTTGAATTCATCTAGTTTAGCCAGATATTCCTGTACTCTACTTATTCTGTGCTGCATTTCCCTCACTTTCTCACCTGCTCCCCACACCACAGGTTGGGTACTTCTATCCTTCTAGGAGAAAGCTGAGGCAAAGAAGGTGTTGAATAGTTCTGCCTTCTCACCCCCCCCCCCCGTTATTAATTGGTCACCTTCTCCACGTAGTGATCCTGTCATTTCCTTGTATAGTCAGTATGCTACTGCCCAGCTCTGACAAAGATTTATTGTATGGAAGCTGTGTAGGCCAAAATTTTAAGGATGCTACCTAGTCCAATCAAAATAGTATGTTTCCAGTAATATTCCCTGACTCTTAAAAAAAAAAAACTTTCATAACAGGTCTCCTCTTTGCTCTGACCCATACATTTCAGTGATGTTCCAATAATCTTCAGAGAATTGAGTGGGTTCTGATTTTTAAATAATTTATTTCCTGTATATCATTTCAATATATAACTCAGCCTATGGCTTCCAGGTCCAGATCCAGAAGTACTGATAAAACAACATGAAACAACTTAAAATATATATCAGATATACTATCCAAACCTTATATTCTTCTTTGGGTATCTTGCTGTGTAATATGAAGAGAGTAACATGAAAAAGATGGCTACTCTGTGATGTGAAATTATGGGGAATGGGTGGCTAATGTGGAAACAGTCTTCTTGGTGGTGGCACCCAGCTCTTCTGGTATTTTCTTTATGCTCTTTTCACTGTGACTGGAAGATCTTTTTTATTCACCCCAAACTTCTTTGGGTTCTTTGGGTTTTTAATTTGACTTGCTATCTTGAATAGTTTGATGCTACTTTGTGGTATTTTGCAGATTTTGAATATTTGTTGCTTTTTCTTATTTGCAAGCTAGTTAGAGAATATTTGTTGTCAATTGGCCAAAAATTAATAATACAATAATCCAAAGGGGGCACAAAAGTTGAGGACTCTAAAACCATGTCTGATTTCCCTGTATCTGCTCTCCCAGTCATTTTCCTCTTCATTTTCCTCTCTGTTGAGTTCCCAATTGTGGATGTAATCTTGGGAAGGAAAAGTTTGGAGAGCTGGCATAGGGAAGATTCAGCATAGTACTGACCAAGAAATTTTACTGCCTGAGAGTTGGATCCCAAACATTCCTCAAAATGCATAGCTCTACAAACCAACTGAGTTATTTCGACATCTAAAGCATCCTATCCCTGACAGTGAAAAACACAGTAACAGCAACTTAAATGAGGAACCATAAGTTGTCCTTTCATGAGACAGTCTCCTCACTCTAGTGAACCATTTAGTTCACTAGCCATTGCCCATGTGCTCCTTTTACTATATCTGGGAGGCCTACTTTGGTTAACTATAGGCCACCTTTACTTCTTCCACATAGAAGTCTGCCACTGTTGCAGTGTGCACAATAGATGTGGATGAAAATATAATAACCATTGGACATAGAAAATATTATAGACTAGGTGTCCATTGCCTTTTCTTTGTAACCAAAAACGCTAAATGTTTATTATTACTATATTTCACCAAAAATGTAAATACTCACATTTTTATATTGATGCTGTTTTATAAAGGGGACAACCATATTGACATACCTTCTTGTCTACTCCCTTTGTTTCTTCTAGCCACATCTACATCTACCACTGGGACAAGTCATCTCACAAGATGTGATGTGAATAAGAAAGGTTTCTGTGTAAATGGCGGAGAGTGTTTCATGGTCAAAGACCTTCCAAATCCAAGATATTTATGCAGGTAAGAAAACCCTTCTAATTTTTTCCAGTAGAGCTGCAGTATTTATAGGCAAACACTTTTTCAGTGTGAGCTAGTAAATTGTTTAATGTAGATAATTTACAGCACAAATGAATGACAGAGAAGATGCATTTTTAACTTCTTCAGCGTATAATAGTGTCGGCCTCAGCATTTTCTTTTCAGCAATTTGCCATAGTAAACATTAAATCTATCTTTACTTAACTACTGATCACAAGGCTGGCTTGGAAATAATCAAGGGGGTTATTAGGGCTGACACTTATATAATAGGTATTGAATCTAACTGCTGTTAAAAAGGAGCAACTAATGTAATAAAACAAGGAGACCAACATACTAAATGGGTTATTTCAGCAGCATTCAGCCAGGGGCAGGGTTTGTTAAAAGTCTGTAATGTTAGATCCTGTTTTATTGGTGCAGTATATTAAAGCTGCTTCTCATGAAATGTTTAAAGGAGCACAGCTGACACCCATGAGTTGCTCCAGTGTCTGCAAAGACATGCAACCTTTTGGTCTGTTGGATTAAACTAATTTTTTGTTGCCATAAACAGAGAAGCAATCTGTTCCTCCATGAGGACCATCAAAAGGGACTCCTGTTTAAAGTCTTTTTGAAACAAAGCATGGGCTAAAGTCTTTATCCTGCTATTGAGTTTGCTGAAGCCATGCAGCTGGTCAATGTTGAAATGGAAACAGTGTCTCTTTATTTATTTAATTTATATTTCCACCTTGTTTCCCTGCCCTGGACGCAAGGTGGTTTACAACAAATTAAAACAGACTACAGATAAAAAAAACTGTTAATACAAAAGTTTAAAAACAATTAAGCCACACAAAGTCTATTAAAAGTCTATTAAGCCTGTTAAAGTCTATTAAAAACACAAGGTTAATAGAACTTAAAACACAATTAAAACTTAGATAATTTATCATGTAGTAATCTGTAACTAACATGGTATAGTGGTTTGAGCATTGCACTACAACCCTCGAGACCAGGGTTCAGTTACCTGCTCAGCCATAGAAACCCACTGGATGGCCTTGAAGGCATCACACACCCTCAGCCCCAGAAAACCCCATGATAGGTTCACAGTAGGGCCACCGTAAATTGGAAACAACCTGAAGGTCCATTTATGTATGTATATATTTATTTATTTAAATGTGGGCTATATTTCAGCACAAATTCTGCAAAAGGCAGCACAAAAATGAATAAAAGCAAAAAAAGAATCAAAACAATAAAACACAGTACAGCAATGAAAAAAAATATCGAAATTCAGCAAATAAAAGCTACTACTACCCAATAAACTGGATCAATGATATATGTATGGATTACCTGCAGAATGTAGAACTTTACCAGCATAGGGAATTAAGCCCACTTTAAATCTTCTCACTCTAAGGCCCTTTCCACACCACGTGGCTGCTCCACAGTCGCGACATGATGGCAGTGCCCCATGGGTCATGCTTCTGCATGACATTGTTGCGGTCCCACCGCCATCCTGTCATTGCACAAGTGTGATATTTGTGAAACGGAAAAAATCCATTTTACACTTACCGTCATGCCGCACTGCTGCCTTTTCCGGCCATGCGGAAGGGCGGAAGCGCACTGGTGATGCCTCGTTCCCCAGCCCAGCAGTGGCAAATGCCTGGCTGTGGTGTGGAAGGGAAGAGGCAGGGCCAGAGCACTCCCCTCTGCAGTGACCAGGCAAGCTGCGGAGTGGAGCATTCCTGGCTTGCTTTCCCTCCTCACCGGGGCTGCAGCGAAAGAACGTCACTGTGCCCCATCATGTGGAACGGGCCTAAGATAAAATCCAGTTTAGCTTTCCTTATTTCAACATAAAAGGGAAAGAGACCAAGATGATAGGGATACAACGAAAGGGTAGAGCCTCTAAAGAAGACCTCACTCTCTGCTACCAGATTTTGAATGTAGGGAGGATAAAAAGGCAAATACAGCTGTATCATACCATGAATGAAATATATGTTCATATTAGGCTCAAATTTATATTCGTATTAGACCAAAAGAAACTGGATATAAAATATCAATAATAATAAATAATGATTGGATGCCAGTTTATCCCATAACTATATTCTTATAGATTTAAATCTTTTATAGATGTACAAACATAAAAGTTGCTGATCTTACCTGTATATAGATAGTTTGAGTTCCAATACTAGAATTTTTATGTTCATTTTAAAAATAAGACAGCCTTTTTTCTCTTAAGTCTTAATCTTCTCTAGTTAACAAACACACGTGTACGGATAATAAGAATAATATTGTTTCTGTAGCTTAAAATGTTGACATTTTGGATAAACTTAAAAGGTAATATAAATCTAATATTGAGATTACCAGATGGGAATTAATCTTCTCTTCTTGAAAAATTACCAGTGGAGGATTGCTATCTGTTAAACAAAACAACTGTGTTTGGAAAAACAAGAAAATGACAGCGGGGATAATATGGTCTATAATGGAAATAAGATATTTCTATAATCTTTGTGGTTTTGCTATGTTTCAGTTTGGCAGCTTTAAGTCAACAAGTGATTTCTTCCCTTTTAAACTATTACCTAGTAAATTGTCAGCAGAGAAACTTTACATTCCTTAAACAAGGCACTTTATTTCTATCTAGTTCTATGGACACCATATTAGCATTTAATAATGGAGTTGTCTGGAAATGGTGCAGTTCATAATGAATTCTTATTTGTCTTGTATTAACAGTATGAAAACTAATCATGAAACCAAGGCAAATGATAAGTTTAGAAGAAAATTAAAATATTCTAATTGTATTTGGTTTTTGGTTTTTTTAAACAACATTTAAAATTAAAGATTTGTTTAAGTGTAATCAAGATATAAAATGTAGAATCACTAGTCCTATTCACTTCTTTTTGGTTGTCCTTGCCATTTTGTTATTGCAAGGATAGTGTTTTGTAATTATTATAGAAGGTGTACGTGACAGATTTCCCAGTCAAGATTGTATATTCAGTCTAAGTCACTATGTTCCTCCTTGTGGGCTCCCTCCATCGACTGCCCACTTCCTGCCTTCCTGTAGTACACAGCTTTTCCTTTCTCTAGTTTTGTGTGAGAGCCTCTCTTTCCTTGATTCAGCCTTTGTTTACCTATGAATCTCCTCTCCTACAGCCGCTGTTTCCTCAGATTCCTTCTAAGGAATGTAAATCTTATTTCGTTCTCTGTGACAAGAACAGAAAATGTCACAAGTTTCTCCATGCTGGCTAAGATTGCTAAAGTTCTTACAGTTTTTCAATCATTTGTTTTATTTAGTGAATTTTTTGCAAGGGGGTTTTTGCATCAAAAACATGATTTTCCACAAAAATTCCTTCACAGATTCTTTTTGTGAAAATATTGCAAATTTCAAACGATCTGCAGTGGTTGAGTCAGATCAGTCAGTTGCTGCACAAGGCTTTACCACCACAGGTTCAATGCAGTATAGATAGTAGCATATAAAACATGTAAATTACTTCAACAGAAATAGCTAAATACAACTTTAATAATGATCAAATATCTGCCTGTATAGTAAACATCTTTAAAAAGTGCATGTATATCAGAACATGAACTAAAAAAGAATGAGCTGTAACTGGTAACTCTGAAGGAGACACCTTTATTTCGAAAGAAAAGCGGGTGGCCTGAGGAAAGGTGTACTTATTAATTCAAACAGTGTATTCCTGGCCCAGTATACCATTCATACTGACAAAGGAATATTAACAGATAATGATTGTTAATAGATTAAGCACAGGTGAAGCCCCATAGCAGAAATATAAGAAATATGGCCCGTAAAAGATGCAGCCGCGGGTACTACTGATATGTAATCTTAGTGCCTTTGCAAATATGAAGTTAATTTATACAAGACTTTCACTGCCTTTCAGCTGAGAAGCAAGTCTGTAGAATTAAGTAAAACCCATAAAATTTCAATGTGTTTTTGAATTAAAATTATCTATACACTAATTTTATTGAAGAGAAAGTACTATTATACTAAACACCTGATTTAAACTGTCTGATATCACAGTTTATCTTGGTGAATGGTGTGGATATTGCTTGACTTATTGATTTAAAAGGTAAAACTTAATCATCCAACCCCACTTTTATAGGTGTTGGTATCTCATGATCACTTTTGCTGCCACAAACAAAACTAAAGCATACCAGTGCAACCAGCCAGGTCTCTGGAATGATGTATAACTTGGAAAAGCTCGTAAAATGCTGTACAAGACAGTTGACATCAATGATAAACATAGCATTAATTTTAACAGTTTATGCTTTCATCCTTCCATGTTAATTCTACCTACTTGCTTGTGTCAATAAATTAATCTTTGTGCTAATAAGAGAAAATATTCACCATACACAGGTTATGCAATCTGGAGGCATTATCATATTGGACTACTTTGTTAAGAGATGGTATCTTCAGTGTCTTGAGTTTGTTTGTGTGTATGTTGTACATACAAAACCATCACTGTCTGCTTTATTTCACTTTGATGCATTTCTTTCATTATAAACTTTGTCTTATATATTCAAGAGGTGTGACTGTTGGCTTCTTTCATAAAATTAACAAAGTCAAACGTGGCATTCTAAACACTGGAAGATTTCATGTGTCATGAACTTTCATTCATCTGTGAAAATGTGGTCTCACTTAAGACAACTTGTGACACAATCAGCATGTCAGTTACTAAGGTTAGATAAAGTTAAGGATAGATTCTGCATTGCCTAATGCAGTGCAAAGGTCTCATGCAGTCCATGTGTTACCCACTCCTGTTATAAACAAAGCAATTGCCAAGATAATGCAACTGGACATTTTTTCTCTTTTGCTACAACTGGTTGACAGCTAGTATTTCACAATTTATTTGAAGTGTAGTTGAAAGAGTAGGATAACCTGCTGCAAATAATAAATTGATGCTTTTTGTCTAACTCTATACAAAATTAGCAATTTCCTCTAGATTTCAGTGTTTAAGTAAAATCAGTAGTGCCATAGATGTTAAAGAGTGTGTGGCCAGCAGGCAAAGAAAATAGAAGCTTGATAGTGGAGCCCTGTTTCCCATCCATAATTCTTAGAGTGCAACAGCAACAGAGGCAATTCTGAGCAACTAAGATAAAAGCTGCCTTGGGTCTCATATTGGAAGAAAGGAGAGGTATAAATTAAACAAAGAAGACTATTTCAACAATGAAAGCAGCATCACATAATACAAATGAAAGGAGCCTTATGAGGTATTTTCAGGCAAAAGAAATGACAGTGCCTTTATCTTCACCAACAACAGACAAGATGACAGCAGGTGAAAATAAAAAATGGAAAAGTTGTTAAAAAGAAAATGGATTGTCTTATGAAATGGTTGGAAATTTAGTGCAATTTTGCAGACCTGTGAAAAGTTTGGCCAGCTGCTTAAGCCCTGACTGATTCAAAATTGACTACCATTTCTCCAAAGATGACAGATTTGGAAACATCATGTAATGAAGACTTCACTGTGAGCATAACATACTACAGCAACAAAAAATAGGGGTCTCCAGGTCTTCCTATGAGACTGCTGAACAAGATAGTTGATCCTGAAGAGTGTAACAGCAGGATAAACATAGGAATTTGTAGCATCCCAGAGAAAGTGGAAAACAATGATGTAGCTTTTTTTAGTGGAATGGCTGAACAGTCTATGTTCTACATTGCAGTTAATAGATTATAACTTTGAGCTCATAGAGGTGGTCATTACTGCTGCTGTTACTGTCCCTTACCATTAAGCTGACTTGAGCTTTTGGCAAGCATGAATAAAAAACCTCCACAAGGCCCAGCTGTCAACAGGCCTGCGCAGGTCTTGCAAGTTGTGGGCTGTTACAGCATCTGTAATACAGCCTTCTCTTTTCTTACTACCCTCAACTTTACCAAGTGTTGTCATCTTTTTCAGGTACCAACAGTTGGTAAATTCTGTATCTCATTTTCTCAACATTGTCACCTTTTCCAGTGATTCACATTGTCTCATGCTATATCCGCTATCCAGTAGCCACAATGTAGTTGTTTTCACTTCTAGGGAAAGTTTGATCTTAATTTGCTCTTGGAAATTTGTCTAATTTGGCAGTCCACAACCTCCATAGGCCTCTCCTCCAGTACATTTCAAATGAGTTGATTCCCCCCTCCCCCTATTTGCATTCTTCACTGTCCAGGTTTCACAACTTTACATAGAAATCGAGAATATATGACTTTGATATTCAATTGTTGTTGTTGTTGTTGTTGTTTGCCTTCAAGTCATGTTTGACTTACGGCGATCCTAAGGTCACAGGGTTCTCTGGGGCTGAGAGTGTGTGGTGCACCCAAGTTCACTCAGTAGGTTTCCATGGCCCAGTTAAGGATTGAACCCTGGTCTCCAGTGTCTTAGTCCAACACTCAAACCAGTACACTCACTCAATAATATAATGTGCTTATCTTTTCAGCCCCTCTAAAGCTGTCTTCTGAAAGTCCTAATAGCTAGATTTCCAAGTTTCCAAAAAAAAGGGGGGGGTCCAATCTATTGCTGCAATATATAATCTAGAATGTAAAGGGGTGAAGATAGTTATTTTCCAAAATCTCTGCTGAGACACTTCATAGAAGGAAGATAAAGAAACCTCACACTGAAAGACTCAGGGAAAAATGGGAATCAGTTATCAGTGATGGTACCAATTTGAACTCACTGTCTACCATGGTGGTGAAGCGCTTATAGTCATATAAAAGAAGCCATATTCTGAGGTTTTTTGAAGCATTAGACGTTCTGGTACCAAAAGGAAAGGAAGAGAGCACCACTATACCTGTATTACAAGTTACAGATTACAAGAGCATCCTGGAAAGCAACTGTTCTCTAAATAAATCTCCAGCTGTGTGCCGTTGGTGAAGAAGTCAGAAGCTGGTTTGGAAGCTTTGTGGAAGATTAAAGCTTGCTAAGTCTAACAGTGTAAAATATTGTGTGATCAGTGCCAAAGTTGTTGGCATTTGTGTCTGAAATAGTGCAGGTCTAATGGGTAGGGTGGAAGGGAGACCAACAAACAGTCATTTTTTTTTTAAGTTTTTGTGAGAAAATAAGCTCTGTCCCGTTTTGGTGAGGTGTTTCTTACAATGTATATTATTGTGGGGGTTGTTTAAGTGTTCAGATTAATGGTCTGAACATGGCACATTTCTTGGTTGGTTACAATATCCATTTAGGACAATCTGATTTCAGTGAAGGTGTATATATGTAGCTTTTGAAAACTGGTTATAATGTCCTTGAATGAATTAAAGGTGATTTTTCTAAATATCACTGAGTTAAACTCTAGAATAAATCAGTTTAGGATTATGAAAACACTTGAGCCTGTGGCTCCTGATACACTTCTTATAATGGACATGTGTCAACACACAACAGTAGATAGTCCTTCATCTTGCTTTGTTTAGTGACCAGTAGCATGGAAGAGTCCTCAAAGTCCTGTCCTTTTGAGCCAGAAGATGTCCTAAAAGGTCCATTTTTGGTAATGGTAAAATAGCAGTTAAATTCTTCACTATGGGGATGTCTAACACTCAGAATAAACTGCAACCTTCATTTATGGTTGTCATATTTAGGAAATCAAAAGACTTTCGGGATGGAGAAATTATCTTCGGCAGATTTAAATTTTAAATCTGTAAATCAGATTTACAGATTTAAAATTCTTTCTTTGAACCACCTCTTCCCTTTGACCTTTTAAAATGACTGAGTTGGTTTGTTTAGAAGTTGTATGTCTTTATTGTTAAAATAGGGTTATTGCTTATTGATTTCTTGATATAATGTGCTTGTAAATTAATATTTAATTCCTTTTATAGTATGTTTTTAAATGTTTGTGCAGCAGTTTTCAATATTATTTGGTATAAAATTAAATTTTACTTTGCCTTTTACCTGACTTTATCTTACCTTAGCATGTTTAAAAATAAATATGAACTCAGATGACTTGACAAGAAAAATTTCCGCCGACTGTGCAATGAAAATGATTGCAAAAATGGAAGTCACTAATTTGTTGTCAGGTACTTTTGTCAAAGAAAAGCTATGCCTCAGTCTATGGTTAACAGCTAAAAATTCATGAGTCCATTCTGACTGTGCGGGCTTCTTAATAATACAGATTTTCTGTAATAAAAACTACAGTTTAGGTTTATGCAATTAGAGTGTTCCAAGGAAGGATTCGGCTTTCTTGTCCTTTTTCATTCATTACTTTCTCTCTCAGAGGTCTTTTAGAGTTTCATATTCCATAGGAAACAGAATATAATTCTGTCTCTCTGTCTCTGAGATCTTCTGTTTTTCGATTTCTGATCACATTTTTGCCCTTTAGGTGTCAACCTGGATTCTCTGGAGCAAGATGTGAAGGAATTGTGCCCATGAAAATCCAATATCCAGAAAGTATGTCTTAAAATAATAACAAATCTGCTTTCTCTCCCAATTACAGCAGTCAAAATCAGTGTCACTTGGTGTTTTCACCCTTCAGATTGAACTGGATTAATTTCCTTCTGCCTTTGACTTTATACTGTGCACATTAATCTGTACAGTATAACACCACTGTACTATTTTCCATTTTGCTACATGTCTTTATTAGTAGTAATTTTCAGTCTTAAAATTGCAAGCTTTCTTCCATAGGTTTGAGCTTTCCCAAGCTTTGCTCTGAAAAGAGGACTGACAGAGCATATGTTGTTTTGTCAGACTGTTGTAAAGTTCACATCAGTTTTGCCTTTTCAAATCAAGTTAATTCTCAAAATCCTCAGCCTTTGTGGCAGTGAGATGAATCCAGTTTCTGAAGGTGAATGCACCAGGTCCAGGTCGCTCACACTAAAGGAGCCTCTTTCTTAGCGTGTATTTATCTCTTCTCTTTTTCTCCGTTTTCTCTACCTTTTTGTTTTTTGTTTTTACTCTCAGGTGCCCAAATGAATTTACTGGTGATCGCTGTCAAAACTACGTAATGGCCAGCTTCTACAGTACGTCCACTTTCTTTCTGTCTCTGCCTGAATAGGAGCATGCTTAATTGGTGCTGCTTTCTTGTTGCTTGCATCTTTCCTCAGATTTTTATCTGTAACTAAATGGATTATATGTGCTTTAATGTAGATTGCCTCTGCATGTTTGCATGGAGATGATAGCAAGCAATTTCAGGAATTCAGCTAGTCTGGATGGCAAAATTAAGGAAATTTAAAAATTAATCTCCACACAAATTATAGCACACATTCAGCATCTACAGTGTAAACTTGAGCCTAAATTGCCAAATAAAATGCAACATTACTCAACTACAGTATAGATATTAATTTTCTTTAAAAAGTGGTGTCAGGAAATTCGGTTAGAATGATGGTTTTCATGGTAATCTTTCGTCTACCATAGTCAATACAAACCTCTGAAAGAAACATGCAGACTGAGATAGGTAAATATTTTAATTTCTCCAGTAACTTTTGGGGAAATAGTACAATTCATCACAAACATAAACATACTCTTTGCTTCAAATACACTTCAGAATCTAGAATTCATTCAGTGGATTTGCAATACTGCTTCACTGAAATACAAGAAACATACAGTGTCTTTGCTTTACATGAGATTGTTTTCCTTCTCATTTGTCCTCATTTCGGTAAGTGTTTTTTGCTGGGATTGAAAGAACTGGTTTTGACATGCGTAAGCAGTATGGCATTTACTGTGAGATTTTGGGAACACTGCAGAGTTTCTCATATTTTCATGCTTAATTGATGTATTACTTTTACCCAACTGTCTTTTGAAAAAATAACTGGTAAAATAAAAGTATTTCTTGATGGCACATTCAACAGCACTGGAAGATCTCACCCACTGAATGCTAGCTCAGTTCCACATCCATTAGTATATAACATTTATTGGTCATATAAGGCCATCTTCCACATCTATGATCAAAAAAGTGCATATGAATAATTTATAGTAACCATTCTAAGCACTGCCCTCCCAAATCCCAAGTGTTTTTGCTGGGGGGGGGGAATCAGACCTCACACTGCCAAATGTTTTTGTCTTAAGTTCTAGCAAGCTTATCAGCATTAAAAGTTTTCTTGACATTTTGTACTACCCAAATGAGAAATATGTATGAGTTTTCTAACTTTTTTTTCTGGGGGTTTTTAAAAATGTAGTTTTGATTGTCCAGAATAAATTAAGACATGCATTTAACAAAGGGCGCTTGCCTAATCATTTGAAGGTTTTACATCAGTGCTGCATATTCTGTGTCTTTAGCCATTAAAATAATTGACTTGACTCAGGCTTGTTCCCCTGGAATGCAAACCCTAAATCCTTACTTCTAAAGTATTCCCATTGTCTGTGACATCATTTGAAGCCCAGGGTACACTTACCTTACTTTTACATGAAATGTGTGCACCACAAATCTTTTTTAAGCCATTATTATTGATGTTACTTCATGATGTATCCAGTAAAAAATCAATATGGAAGCACTTAGAGGTTTTTTTTTAAATGGGCAAGCATAGATGAGCACACACAATTAAAAAGGGACGTTAGTCTGATTAGAATAATTATTTGAAAGTTGTGCATGTTTTCCCTTATACATATTGTCATTTCTTTTTTTTTCTGTAAAAAAAAAACCTACCTGATCATGCTTCTTAAATAAGGATTTTAAATAGACACAAAGTAACTAATTTTGCTGATATTCTGTCTTAACAGTCCAAATTGAAGAGAATTCAACCAGGTTATAAAATATATAAAGTGGGCATGACATAGAGGTGGAGGCACATTGCTGCCAACCAGGAATGAATCCAAGCTCCCGTTACCTGTGAGATAAATACTAATAATCTGATACAAGTTTGCATATTTATTGAAGGAGCAAAACCAGGCTTCTTGCACAAAGAGAGAATAGGTGGTATGACTGTGCCACAGATATCTTAATTTCACATACATATTGAGTCTTTATCACATTATTTCAAACATAAGATGACATAGCTGGTAGTATACAAGCCTTTCCTAATTTTAGAAATAGCTCATTTTAAAGTTATTATTATTACTACTAACTTCAGTCACCACAGTCAACATGAAACCATATCTAGATTGAAATCACTGAATGTGACCCATTCCCGTGTAGGCAGAGCTGCCTAGACAAAGAGATTGGTGTAGCTGGCCACTCACATACCCTTCCCAGTGCATATACTGTTTCATTTATACTGACAAAAGATTGCCAGGAGGGCTTTTTTGAGAAAATCTGTGTTGATCTTTCCATGCATAGGCTGCCAGAATAGATTTTGTTCATGGATTTTAAGTTATGTTTTCTCACTTAGCCATTGCAAGTGGTAAAATATAAAACAACAGGAGTAGGTTAAATTAGACTATATTCATAACAGTTACAGCATCAGAAGCATGATTGTATGGACTTTCTGCAATTAAGAGAACATTATCAGATATCAAATACCAGTTGAAGCAGTATGCATATTATTCTGGAGTAAGAATGCATGTTACCTCTGCATGTCTTTGCTGGTTTGTTAAGATTTACCTGCCAGAATATATTATCTTTCAATACCAACTTCCCACTGAATTATTTCAAATAGAAGCTATCTGAAATGAGTAACTTTCAATGCAATTAAATTTCATCTATACTGTCTCTTTTATCTGCAGTCCCAGGATAAATGCAATAATATATACGCATGGGCATGTTACTAATTCTACTGAGTGCCTAACCAAGCTTTCTGTGCAGCTTGTATACATTGTTAGTTGTGTTCATGTAGGCATGTAATACTGGCTCTTTAAAAGGAAAATTCTTCTGAACTTGGTCGTAACCCTTAAAATGTTACTGATCCATAGGAGGAACTGTATACATGCAGCAAAAGAAGAAAGAAAGAAAAATGGAGGGGGAGACAGAGAGAGAAGGATAGAGAAATTTGAGTATAAATCAGAAAAGGAGTGTGTGTGTTTGCTCATATACATAACCAAGAGTTACAGATAATTAGAAAAATTATTAGTATTCTTGTTTAAATATTCAGGAGAGAAGAGGCATCTTGCTTTGAAGCATAGAGAGCAGGGCTCAGCAACTGCTTCCCGAATAAAGCAGTTAAGATTTTAGTTACTGCAAAGCCAGCAGCCATAAATTATATTTAAAAAGTGTTGTGTGCTGCTCGTGCTCACATCATACTACCAAGATGGGATTTCCAGCCTGCAACAGCCTATCCAAAAATAATTCCAAAGGATCAAGAAGTAAACTAACAGAGTCTTTAGCTGAGGGAATCTGTGTAATTTCATTGCCAAAAAAAAAAAAAAAGCTTTATTGATTGTCCCTAGAATTGTGGCCAGAGCATAATATGCACTCCAGTTGTGTCTTGTCAGCTCTTGGCCACTAAATTTTACAATTACTGGAGATTAAATTTTTCTGGTTCCCAGTTGATAACAGAAAATTAAAAAAAGAAGGCAGCATCTTCTGTTTATGGCTCCTTAGAGGCCTCTCACAGGGAACAGTCAACCAGTGTTTTTCATATGTGTGCCTCTAAACAAACTAAAAATGCACACAGTTGTTGGGCAAATAAGCCAAATGAATCCCACAAGTCAGTTGTCAAAGAACAACGTTGCTGCATTAACATTAAGGCTTGGCTTAGTTTGAAATTATGCGAGATTATTCCCATAAGGATTTCCTTAGTGTAATGTGCCTCAATGTATAATGGCCTGAAGACAATTTGATATAGCCCTATGTAGGATGAAAAAGGTAAAAATATGTGGGAAACTGTAGCCTTCTAGAATTAGGGGTATGGGTTCATATAGTTCTGCATCCATATGTTGGGCAGATGGTATAATACCAAGTGTTAAAGTGAACAGTTTCAATAGATAGCCTATAACTATGATGTATCAGCAATATATTTAAGGGTTAACATGCATTGGTGCATCATGTTCTTATAAATGTGCATCATATTCTTATAAATTGATGCATCATATTCTTATAAATCACTGTGTAGACCTTGCAGTCGAACAAGATCAGCAGGGCTGCATGTGTCTCACCCCTGTTTCAGATTGTATACGGATGCCAGTGTGTATTGGCTTTAAGCCATTGTTTCCTAAATGGATACACAAGCCTGCCAAAGCTTATATAAATCTTGCCACATTAATATCATGCCATTCATCCTGTCTCAGTGTGCAGACACCAAATAGGTATAATATCCATGTGTAATTTGTTTTTTCGGTATCGTGCATTGCTCTTTTCTGAAACTCTTTTCCCTTTTCTTTCTTTTTATGTCAACTTTCTGCATTGGCAGAGCATCTTGGGATTGAATTTATGGGTATGAACCAATCATTCCTTTTAGCTTGCAGACTTTAGACCCTGAGAGATTGAAAACCTTTTTATTTCTCCCCCCTTCAATTCCTAACCAACTTCCTTATTCTTTAGAAGGGATCATACAGCTATAACAACCTTTGTCAGCTCCCTATCTGCTCTTACCTCAGCATTCATAAACATATATACTGCTAAGGATTATGCTTGAGTCATAAAAGAGTAGAAATATACTTTTCTCTTAAATTGCTTGGCACATTTTTTAACATTTAATTTTGCTGCAGTCTAGTGTTGCTGCTGTGCCTTGGAAGTACCCTCCAGATTTCTGTCTGTCAGACTGAGTGATGGGAAAACCTTTTTTAAAACAGAGAAAGAATCACTTATCTGGAAAATGGTAGGAATATGGAGTCGTAGTTAAGAAACAGGAAACCTTAACCCTGAACCTTTCTGCCATCATGAATCCCATTTAAATAAATGCTTTTATAGAGGGTTTGGAGATTGAAAACTGAAGCACCTCTCAGACCGGGCAATGTCCAGGGCGTGAGGTGGAAAAAAGGATAAATGAAGGCAAGGCACAAGGAAAGTGAGGAAAGCCTGTAGTAAAATCTAGGAGCAGCTGCAGTACAATATTCCAAAACCTAACCTAAAGTTTATGTAGGAATTAGACCATATACCATATCCTGTTGCTTTAGTTCTCTTCTTTTGACTACAGCTTGCTCTTAAACCCTAAGAGCATGCAAAAACACTCCCTATTCTCTTTAATGAATGGAGGTGATTCTGAAATTATATGTGACTGGATTTTGTGCTGCCTGTTCAAGACTATGAGCCCTGTGTTTACCTATGCTTAGAGGACTGTTGGTGGACCTCCGCTCACATGATGGGGCTTCCCTGTCTTTTCCTTCCCATTGCATCCTCTTTAACTCCCTTCCCCAAATGTCTCTGAGGGGTCAGGGACCTTCTAAATGAGATGATATGTAGCAGCAGTTTAAAAATGCCCATTTTAGGTAGGAAAATGTCATCCATTCATACACTCATAAAAATACAGGACTACTTCAGTAAATTTAGAAATACCACATATGAGCACAATAATCCATTTTTCCTTTTACTATACAGTTTGCTTTCCATAAGAATTCCCATCAGGGAGCTGAAAAAAAAAGGATTGCAATTTTATAAATGAAATAACTAATGTATTCATTTCTGGTGTTTGACACCTCTGTGAAGTACTTGGCTATGACTAGATTTATATGGCATAACTGTATACAGACATATGCTACTGATTTGCATGAGGAATATGCCATTCAAACATCTGTGGTATGCTGCCACAGATATGAGAGTCTAATTTAGCATAGGTTAGTGAGAGACCTCGGAATTCAAATTTCAATCTCCAGAACTGTTTTCCAGTCAATAATACAATGGCTGTGCAACTTACATGATCCAAGAAAGTGCTATCATTCAGACGCCATTGGCATAGGTCCTTAGATGAAGCCATTCAGATTAACATAAGTTACTTTTAAAATTCAGATACTAAATTTCCTTAAAGCAGTTGGCTGTTTGTAAGCTAGCAAGCAACTATAATAGAACAGGTCAGCCAATGGCAGTGAGATGGTATCTGCATTTCCTGTCAACATAAGGGCAGTGTGTGACAGCAGAACAAGAGGGTGAAGGCAGTCCAGGAAGCTGAAGAATTAGGGCAGAGTGAAGGTTAGATGTTTAGTGTCATGCACAACATATAGTCATGAATCTTGCATTGATCACATATATAAGGAGCAAATGTCCATTTCTTATGTGGACACACACACACATATGCAACACCTAGGAAGCTGGTCTTCCAACACAAAGTCATGTAATGTTCCATAGATGGAAAGACATTGGCCCAAATTCTGCTGATAGTCTCACTGAATTGGTGGGATTTACATAAATGTTTACTCACAATTCCACAGTTGATTCAATGAGTCTACTGCATTTGGGATTGCCAATGGGATTCTGATGATAATTCACCAAAAGTTGTCCCGACTGCCTTGGAATTAAAATGATCCCCACTAATCCTCAACGTATTTGGCTGCCAAACATTTCTGTAACATCAGAGAAGCTAAGACTATGGCAGCCTAGTAGGTTGTGGTATCCTGCCTCTGAAGCCCCACTGTTACAAAATGTGCAGATGAAGCAGTGATGTACAAAATTTTCCGCACTTGAATACTTTTGGGTTAAAAAGTAGCCATTCAGGTTGTGGAAAAAAGCTCACTTTTGGGAAGAAAACTATTGTATTGTAGTTTCAGATTTATTTTCGAATTGACATTAGGTGCAATAATATGCTTACATTTAGATGCCACTTATAGTTTCTCTCTTTACTGTTTGATATCACCAATTTGGAATCACATACTCATTGTGATTATGTGATGATATCCAGATACCGTGAACATCACTAAGGATAACCAGTGCCTGCCCCCTCAGATTGTCTTCATTCACAGAGGGGGAGGGAAGTAATATGGATGTTCTCTGTGTCACCATCCCAAACTGGTAGTTTTACTGTGCACATACAGTGGCAAGAATTTATCCCCCCTCATATAGCCTGGCTGCAGTCACCTCTAACTCTAGTTGTGCAACATCACACCTGGCAGAACCTACATTGGGTGCCCACAGCCTCCACCTGCTTCTCAATCTTTCCACTGGGAATTGCATATTCAGATATGCAATCCCACCCACAGGCTCCTGCAAATTAATCTGCAGCCAGTACAGTTTGAATGAGGCAAAAGAGCCTTGGGGGCACATCCCTTCTTCTCTCACAATACCCAGTCCCTTCTGAACGTGTTTTCAGGTTTTTGGAAAGGAGCCAAAATAATCACCAAAGGGACATGTTATTATTGGCTTCTTGATGGTAATAAGTATGCCAGAAAATAGCATTAGAAATGAAACCCATCACACAAAGTATGTTGCATGCTTGAATATTCCACATGTGCACAGAATGAGACTTTTTCTTAATAAATTAGGAGTTGGTAAAAACATGAGTAAAATGTTTTTACAGGCCAGTTTGCTTTATCGCAGTCACAGCATATTAAGCTGGCCATAGGGTTGTCACTAAAAGTAACATCCCCATGATGAATCCTATATTTCTGTGCAGCAAAACCCTAGAGTACTTACCCATAGCCATTCTCGTTGAGTGGTAAGGAAGGGTTCCTGTCTCTCCGCTATTGCAGGGAGTGAGGGGACCTTGTGATACCCTCGGGTTGATATAAGCTGCAACCCTGGCACTAAATTTATTATGGGCAGGAGGGAGGCAAAAACATTGTTTTCGTGAGTTTTGATGGCTGATACTGCAAACAGAATTCTTTGTTAACCCTTTCTGAACTGCACTAATTCCTCTTTACTGGATTGCATTTAGCATGACTTTTCTATCTCTTGTTGTATTGTAACATTGTAAGACTCCAGCTGCTTGGCTGCTCAATCAGTGCTTTCAGGTGAGCATAGGTTAGGAGTTATGCTGTATGTTAAATCCCTTCGAACTCTGCTTCAATCTTATTTTCAAGCATTTTTCCTCACTCTTTTTTCCAGTTATCAAGCATGCTGTGCCAGGCTTATAGTTGACTTTCAACTTTTGTCTTCCAACTTGTCTTTCCCTTCAGCCCCTCCTGATCCCTTTGTTCCCCCCTCTCCCCCATTCCCCTCATTCTCATATATTTGTGTTTGCTTCTCTACATTGACTTCTTGTTCTTGGATTTTTGTTTGTATAATCAACTCAACATTCTTGTTGTTCTTTTCTCACCAGACTGACCCTTCCTTCCCTCTATTAATTAGAACTATTAATTTTTTGTCTAAGTACAGTCAAAATCTTGTTAACTGATGTTTATATTGGGATTGGCTTGTAAGAAACACCTTTTCCATTAATAAAATGCATTGTATCACAGACATAACATCTAAAAAAATAAATTGTGTTCATTCTTCATTTCAAGTTGCATTGTTTTGTTGAAGTACCTGGAAAACAGAACTGTAGTCAAAGCTAGATGATACATAAATGCATGGAACATTGGTTATTCCAATGAACATTTGGACTAATAAATGTTTCCAATATCCTTCAGCTCAATTATTCATTCCCACTGAATTTAATTAAGTGACCTAAAGCAGTGGTTCTCAACCTGTGGGTCCCCAGATGTTTGTGGACTTCAGCTCCCAGAAGCCCCAGCTACTATGGTCAATGCTCAGAGCTTCTGGGAGCTGAAGTCCTAAAACATCTGGGGACCCACAGGTTGAGAACCACTGACCTAAAGGATCACAGGTTTCTTCACCAGACCCTAAAAGGGATAAAAGCAATAGTACTCATGTAATTATCATCAACAAGGAATACATATTTAACAATAAAGTCATGCAAGAGAGCCTGGAAAATCAGATTTCCATTAAACATTTTTACAACTGTTTAATATGTGATAACATATTAAAGTCACTAAGGCTGTCAAAACTTACAAGGAACATCATTCACAGAGGAATCCTGTATGTATAAACTCACAAAGAAATTCAGTAGGAGTTATTCCCAAGTCAGTACAGCCTCAGAGGTATATCCACACTACACAAATATAATGCTTTGGTACCACCTCAGTTGCAATGACTCCATCATATGAAATCTTGGGATTTGTAGTTCCATGAGGTACTTGGAATTCTCTGCCAGACAGCTGTAATGCTGAAGTTCAAGGAAAGGCACTACAATAACCTATCAGTCCCAAGATTCCAAAGAAGAGGGTCATTGTAGTTTAAAATGATACAACATTGCTATAATTGTGCCCTACAATTATCCCTTCAATTTCTGTTTGGGCCTTTTTGCTATATGAATTAAGTAAGCAGGGGAAAAAGCACCTGTAAGATGTTTAGTAAACCTATGGCTTTAGAAAGAAACCTCTGCATTGAAAATAATCCATGCCAGTACTTCTGTGGAGGCTACAATTTCTACTCCCGAAAATGCCTGGAAAGGAGAATAACATTTCCTGCAGACACTGTCAACACTTTATGGAAGTTCCTTCCTCCCAAACTGTTGTGTATCAATGACAGGCCACAGCATATCAGTACATGCTGCCAATTGTTGGTCATTGCCCAGTATGATGATATCATACTAGGTCAATGTCTAAGCAAATATTTGTGCTCAGTGGAGCAACAGTGACCACAATGTTGTGGAATTTGGGACCTAACACAGGCTAGCGCTGGAAATCAATCTCAGAGCAGACCGAGGCAAAGCAAGTTGTACCAGATGCCTTATCTGCGAACATGTAGAAATCACCAGAGCAGGAAATGGCCAAACACAAATTGTTTCAAAGTACAGAAGTACAGTTTCCAAATCTTATTTCATTGGTGAAACCTCATTTGCAAGAGAACTAGAAGAGATTTTCCATTTTTAAATTTAAACTTCAACATGTTACTAAAAAGCTTTCCTCGTAACTAATGCAATTCCTTGTTGGCTCCTCACACCACAGTTGCTCTCAGTTTTCCATCTGGATGACATGGTAATTTTAAATGTAGTAATTAATTATGTTTAAAAATTAAATGCCCTTCTGAGAAACTGGGGAGGGGAGGCAAAGTTCTGGCTCCCTGTAGCAACTTGAGCCAGTACTCGGTATCAGTATTCTAAATGTAACATTTCCTTTGTTCAACATAAAAATTACATTTTGCCAAGTGTGACAGACAATGGAATGTAATATCTTTTCCAACCCAAACATCACTTGCCCTAAGAATTACTTAATAATGATAAAATATCTTTGAGTGAGGTCACTTTAGTGGAACAGATATTTTCTTAAGGCAAGTATCCTTTCAGCTGCAGTTATGGCATACAAGTAATCATGTCATGTCTGTGGTACAATGCACTCTTCTATATTATTGTATATTTCGGATGGGGTAAGGGTAGGGGATTGGGATTAGAAATTAAACTGTGCTGTCAGTGGCATAACTGCAAGCCAAACTCAAGCTACACCTGTAATATTTTTCATGTAAAGAGTGCTGAGATTCAGCATTATGCTGGAAAAGTACAAATGTATTTTAAAATACCAAGGGCCCTTTCGCACCCCACAGTTTCACACAGCAGTGTGATTCCACTCTTAACTGCTATGGCTCCATCCCAGGGAATCCTAGGACTTGTAGTTTGAGGAGGCACTAAGACTGAGAATTCAAAAAGTCCCTCTCTAAACTACAATCCCAAGACTCCATAGCATGCCAGCATAGCAATTAAAGTAGAATCATAATGTTATAATTGTTCAGTGCAAAAGGACCCTAAGAAAGAAACAGGAGAAAGATTGTGGGGGGACAGCACTGAAAAGCTATCTTTGTTTGAGCTGTCTTTGCAAGAAATAAAACTCTGTTTCTGAATTATCAGTGCATTGTTAGCAAACTTCTTTTACATTTTAAATTAACATGTACGCTTAAGAGAATTCTGTATTATCAGTGCACATTCGTTTGTATTATATTTATTTTATAGTTAATATTCCTTACCCATGACAGTGTTTCATGTAGATCTTAATTTCTGGATTTAATTTGTATGGTAATTGGGCCATTGACTTCATTGTACGGACCTGTAAAATGACAGTCTGTGTGTTGCATTTGTTGCTGCTGTTTCTGTTTTATTAACTAGTGTACATTTTGTAACCTTCTCCATTTTGTCCTTTTCTAGAAGCTGAGGAACTCTACCAGAAAAGGGTGTTGACCATAACTGGCATCTGCATTGCTCTCCTTGTAGTTGGCATCATGTGTGTGGTGGCCTACTGCAAAACCAAGTAAACTTTCCTCTTCCTTTCTATATCTGGGTTTATCTGTGATAGGGATAACAAGTCTTTCAAACGAAAGGCTAAAAAATGTGGTTGACACAAGATTAAGCAGCTAAATAAACTTAACTATGTCTCTGTACCCGTAGAGTACAGCTGGAGTGCATTGTATAATCAGATAATACTTCTCATGGGAAGTGATCCTTTACATTTTTCCATTCTAACTTAAAGTGCATTGAAATCACTGCAAAGAAATCCTATTTGCTTGAATTTTAACACTTAAATAGTAAATTTGCAGGTTCTCAGTTGTGTCCCACAACAGGCTGTCCAATTACTCTTAAATCAAGCTTAAATCTAAGACCTGACTATCTTTAGTAGTGTGTAAGATGCATTCATAAAATGTGATATTTGGTCAGACACAATAGAAATGAATGTCCAAAGATTATTTACAGACTCAGTTAGACTTCCCCAGATTTATGCCATCCTTTGTGCATTGACCACTTTAAGTATTATGGGCTAAATCTGGTATTAGTCCTAGAAATAGCTAACCCATTGAAATAAATTTTGTCACATCTAATTTAAGTTCATTTGGGTCTACTTTAAGTAAGACTAACATTGGATTTAGCCATAGGGTTTTACAAATGTAATTATAATTATAAATTATAAAATGAGATTGGATATGTTTTATCCAATCTTGTTTAAAATTACTTCAGGAAATACTGCAGTCAAATGTCAAACATTCCTTCATAGGTATAATGGTTAAATGTTTGCTCTAACAAATGAAAGTCTTATTGCTTCAGCACTTCCAACAAAAAAATATCTCAGAGCAGCGAACTGTATTATAAACAAGAGCCATAGCTAAACTCTGTGATAGTTTTCATGTGCCTTTTAACATCATGGATCATTGTTTAATTGCATCCCAAAGCACAGATCATTGTTTCTTTGTTGTTTACATACTTGAGAAATATTTATCTCTGAAATAAAATAGCAGGTACACTTCATTCTGGCATCCAGAAACATTTCCTTTTACACCATCTATGAGTAGGAATATCTTGCCCTCAAAGGAGTCTGTATCCCGTGGATAATTCTGCCATATCTCTGGATCAGCAGTGATTACATTATTAGTACAGCGAATATTTACAAAATATCTTCTGTATCAGGTGGGCAACATGAAATTTCTCAAGGTTGTTCCCAGGACCACCTTTTCTCCGGCAAAAAAAAAAAAAATGCTTTCCTGGAAATCTCCAGGACAGACAATTAGCCTTTTAAATGAGTTTCAGGACTTCTGTGAGGTTCCATCTATTTGAAATCAAAAGTACTTGTTTTTTTTTTCAAAGGTAGAAGGGTACTTTCAGCTACCTCCACTTACTTATTTATTTATTTTGGCAGTCCATGTACTCCCAAGGCAGATATTGGCCCACAAACCTACTACAGTTACCCACCGTATTCTATATTGTTCCTTCCTGATATTAATGTGATTAATAGGAAGAGACTCAGGCATATACAGATGACACCTCCAGTGACAGTGTGAAGCAAATGATAAGGTGATATTGTACAGAACAGTCTTATCTTCCAAAATGTTCAATCTGCACAGCAATTAATTTAATGAAGAGGCATGGCTGAAAGGAACAGTGTGCACATATAGCCTTTTCCTCTCTGCTCCCCTTCAGTGATTTGTTGTTTTGGTTAGTAAATAGGCGCCTTTCATATGCAGAAAGAATGACACATTGTCAGCTTTGGAAAGGGTACAAGGCTAGTTCAGACATAATGAGAAACCACTAGAATGAATTGTGATGAGCTTTGGGCTCTATGCCCCCACCCTTACCTCACCTTTTTCCACACTAGCAAAGGGGAGCTGTTTTCAGTTTTCCAATAGCCACAATTCCCTGTGATATCCAAATACAGGGAAAATATTTAAGAAATAAAGGGGGCTTTTTCCTTCCCATCACTCCATATTGAAATATATTCAGTCCTGTGGAACTTTTCTTTACTCCAAACGTCTTGGAGCAGGAGTATGAAATAAAGGAAAAATATTTTGTAACCTCAGCCACCACTGACAGAACCCTTGTCTTTTAGTGCTGTGTTTGGCATTCTGAAGCTACAATATTCTCAAGGCCCATCATCATCCAGCAACTACTCATGTCATTCTTATTACAAAGGATGCTACAAAAAGCAGACTATACTCCAGATATCGGTAACACATATACCTATATTTAAATTGGTTACTGAAAACAAGCCAGAATCAAACAGTGGTTTTAAAACATGGTTTCTTCTCTTTAACAATACTTTAAAGAATCCATAGTTCCATGAGCAGGGACATTATGGAGAATTATAATTAGTTAAAGGTTAGGAGTAGACATTTCAGAGGAGAGCAGGAGGGGCACTGTGCATTCCTGAAGCTCATCATATCCCAGTCTTCTAGCAGAAAGCCAAGATTCTTGTTACATCTGCACTGAATCTGAATTGCAAAGTCATGTTCTGCCCCCAATACTATTAATTCCTGACAGAGTGTACCAGTTTTGAGCCAGTTGAAGATCTGACTCATTGTCAGTGAGGTTTCTTTTAGTGCCTTTGTCCTATTTTTATGCAAGAGCCAGTAAGGCAGACTGCAGCCTAAGTAATAGCATTGGATAAGCTTCGGCAGAGCAATAGCTAGTGGAATTCTCCAGTTCACAGTATTTAACTCTTTTGTACAAATGCAACATAAATCAAGGTTCGTAGCAGTGGAGATGTAACCTGATAGATTGGCTTTCATGGTAAAATCTGCCAAATTGTAAATATTTCATTCAAACATTCAAGGATGACTCCCTGTTTATTAAGAGGCATTCAACACTTTGTGTACATTTGTTTCTTCTATGGTTCTGCCCTTCACTGGTGCACCAGTAAAAGATAAGATATTATGTTAACAGCATGGTCTCTGCTAACATCAAGCATGTCCTTACTGCAGCTGGATCTCTTGATTCTGCTGAATTTGCAGTACATGCTATATCCTCCTCTCATCTATAATGCAACAAGGGTGAGTGAGTGATTCAGCACTTTCTGTGACTGGAGAGCATACAAAAAGTTCAGTCAGTGTTTGCTGCTTTTTTCTGAACCAAGTATGTATTTTGGAGCGATAAGTATCAGAACCTTTTAATACTTTTATTTCGATTTGCTTATTTTAAAGAGAGTGTATGTTTGCTTGTACGGTTTTGCAGGGTAAAGTAAATTATATAGCAAATTCTGGTAGCAGAGCCAGCCCAGTTCCATAGTTGTACAGTATAGGCTGCAAGCAAGTGATCAGCTTACCAGAATAATGCACATGAGTTCAAGATGAGTTCAGATGCTCACAATTCCAGAGTTACAACTGATTTCGTAACTACAAATACTACAAATATCTGTGGAAAGAGTTTTCAGTGCTCTATTATCAGTAAGAGCAGGCAGTGGTAAAAATCTACTGTTCCTGGAAATTCTGCTTGTTCTGGCTCTAATAACTTGCCTTTGGTTAAATGCACCATAGATCTCTTGAGTAAGTCTGCTTTTTGTAGCATTCTCTGTCCACTTCATGTGATAAAAGTGATATATCTGCTGGATGATGGTAAGGCTTAAGAATGTTATAGCTTCAGGATGCCAAACACAGCATTAGAAGCCAGGGGTTCAATAAGTGATGGTTGGGGTTACAAAGTATTTCTCCTTCATTTCTTACTCCTGCTTCAGCTCCTCTAAAGCAAAGAGAAGTTCCATAGGACTGGATTTATAGCAATGTGCAGTGATGGGAATGAAAAAAAAACCCTACATCTCCTAAATATTTTTCTACATACCAGCTATTAAAGATGTAAGACAACAACCTCATCTGCTTCCATGGAAAGTTCTTGTACATTACAAAGGTATCGTCCAGTACACTTGAAGTCCATGGCTAACCATTCTGTGTGGACAGAAAGAACAAAAGGAGATAGATAAATCATATAGATTAGATCTTCCTTCTCAGTTGTGAAGATCAGTATGTTAAACGAAACAAAACAGAAGTACTTAGCAGTGAATGTTCAAAAGCAAACTATGAGTTCCAGCAGTTTTGCGACATTTCAGAGGACATGTCTCATAATGGAAATTTTCTGCTGTGTAATGATTGAAGAGCAAAGCTAATTTGTTCATGAGACAGTTAAAGTTGTTCTTTATTTCATATGCAGGAAACAGCGGAAAAAGTTGCACGACCGCCTCCGGCAGGGCCTTCGATCAGAACGTAACCACAGAGTCAATATGGCAAATGGGCCTCACCATCCTCACCCACCACCAGAAAATGTCCAGCTGGTGAATGTAAGTTTTATATTAGCGGGAAATCTAATTGCAGGTCATCAACTCACCAGTAGCTTTTATTTGAGAGCCCTTTAGTTCCTTAACAATCGGACACAAGCAGGAGCTATTCTTTCCCCACTACGAAGTTCTAATGTAACTCAGAATAATTTGAATTTTCAGATTTCTACTTCCTGGATGAGTCTGCAATTGAAGTTATAGAGAGTTTGAGTCCTAGCAGTGGCTTCTCTTGTCTGAAAACAGGGGACAAAGCTTTACTATCACAATTTTTTTAAAGAAAGACACTGATTATTATTCACAAAACCAGTAATGTTCAAGTATGCACCATGAGCAGAAAACTGCATTTATCTCAAATTAAACTGATGACAAAAAGGAGCAGGATGTTTTTGATGGTGACACCCTTTTCATGGAACATCTTTAGAGAAACTTTGTAAGGGGAGGCCTGAAAGTCTTAGTTTTCAGACTTTTGTTTTAGAAGACTTCAAAGTAGAGAGCTAATATGGCTGCTGTTCAAAAAAATTATCTTTCATGAATTTTAGTCAGAGGCAGCCTATCAGCTGAATAAAGGAGGCACCTGCTCCTGAAATGACAAGATACTTCACATCCCCCTTCCTAGTACCATGATCTTTCAGTGATTTTAGCTATTTCATATTTTGTTTAATTTTGTAATTTTATTGTAGGATTCAGTCTGGTTTTCTGTGTGAAATGATAGTTGCTAAATCATGGATGAGCGTGGATTCTGTAACACAGTAGCCCCTCCACATCCATGAAGGTTAGGGGCACAGAACCCTCGCGAAAGTAGAAAAATCGTGAATAACTCCCACCCCCATGATTCCCCTCCAGAGTTCTCCCCTTCCCACTCCTTTGCTTCTGGCCCCAGCATAGAGGAGCACGGAAGAATAAAGACACAGTAAAGGCTTACCAGTACTTTGCCCTCAGAGGGAGAAGGGAACAGTTCTTCCCTTCTAGTTACTTTTGGCAACCATCTTGAAAGAGGAGAGATAGGAGCAAAGAGAGTACCTGACCAGTCTGCAGCCATTACACAGCTGAAAGCTCAGCCACATTGGAGAGAAGACATGCCTCCAGTGGTGGGAGGGGAGCTCTGCTTACCCAAAAAGAAAAAAAAAATCATCTATTTTAAACACAAGCCTCCCAAGCCTGGGGGTGAGGAATGCAAGGGAATGGGAGGAGGAAAATGGGAGGTGAGAGGCAAGCATGTGTCTTGTAAGTAATGAAATTCATGAATGTAGATAGAGGACTATATAATACTAATTAATAAAATAGGAATAGAATGCAGAAACTGATTGAACCATCAGCCTGAGGGATAGGCTGTTGCACAGCCTATTCTAACAAAATGGGATCTGTGGGACACTCAACTTGATCCTGGCAAAATAATTATGTGACAGTGAGAAGCTTTTCTCATGATTGTGGTGCAGCATACTCCCTGCACACTCAACCTCTTGCAGCTGATTATGAAGCTATGCAGATTCTGCATTGATCATTTCTCTCTCTTAATTACATGAACAGGCATGCTTTTAGTTATGTATGCAATTTTAAGCAAGTAAATAGATTTAGTTAGACAACCCACTTCTTATGTTTGCATTGCTTTCTTTCAACCATGTCTGTGCTGTTGCACAGCTAACATCCATTTTCATATGGGACTTTTGTACTTCTCCTGTTCCCAAAATGTGTTTAGAAGCCAAACTTATTTAAGGAAAAGGAGAGTTCTCTGAATCTGGCAGAGCTGCTGCATAACACTCTCAAACAACAATGTTAAAATTGTGCCCTTTCTTCTGGGTTATGCCTACTGACAAACTGGGAAAGTGTGTCTATCATCCACTGCTTTTGACTCAAGTAATTCCACCATCTGGAGCTGAAAGAAAAGGATAGAAGTAAAAAGAATTTGGCCAGGACAAGCATCTTCTCTTCTTTCTCCCCACAACCCACCCCCTACTTCCTTCCCAAACCACCTCACTTAACAGGTACCACTCAAGACAGTGAGAACTGGAAGGAGTGAATCATGAACTGTTACCTAGCCAATCAGGGATCCATAGGATAAAGATAAATAATAGAGGAAGCTCCTATGATAAAAGAATGAAGATAGAATACAGCTGGCAATGTGTGTGGGTTACAGCTAAATCCCCTTCCATTGCTGCCTATGGAAAATCCTAAGGATCCTTGCAGTCAGCAAGAGTTTTGCCTTCAGTTTCAACTGGAAAAAAAGATTCACCTGCTCCAAGATCTTTTTGTGTGTTTACACAATGCAGACATTTCCCATATTACATCATTCCCTGAGAGAGCCAGATTGTAGACAAGCTATGCCTGTTACTTAGCCACTGAACAGTCATGCCTGTCCTTTGCCAATTACATTTTTGTTTTTTTCTAGCAGTAGTAGCAGGAAAGAATAGACCAGAATTCATACTCCATTGTTTTTCTTGATCGCTATGGAGTCTTCAGATGACAGCCAAACTAAACATTTTGAAAGACTGATTCATAAAAAACAGGAAAATTATGCCATTTCCAACATATTTAACAAAGAACTGAAGGACAGAATGGCTCCCTTAATTAAAATCTAGACAACTGTCATATTCTGAGTATACAGAGAGTATTTGAAATACAGAATCTGCATATATGGATAGCACCTATTCCAAAGTCTAGCCTTACATCTAAAACTTCAGTTGGCTTAACTCAGGATCAGCAAATATGACTGGGCCAGAGGCTGAATCTTACTAAAAATAGATGAAGCTTTCTGGCCCAGTTCAAGATATGCATTATATAATAAAGCTATTGTTTCAGCTGGGATCACTATGTTTTATTTGAATTCTTTATAGAACTAAACAAAATTTTCTCTGTCTTTGCATGAAAATAATGAATGCCCAAGCCAAGAAGTGGCATAGCTTCCACGTGTGAATTTGACTGTTATGTTGTTTGTTTGTTACATGACTTCGCATTGTTTCCTACTTATAGTGACCCTCAGGCAAACCTGTCCTGAGGTATTATTGGCAAGATTTATTCAGAGGAGGTTTGCAATTACCTTCCACTGAGGCTGAGAGAGTGTGACTTACCCAAGGCCACCCAGTGCGTTTCCATGGCTGAGTGGAGATTTGAATGCTAATCTGGAATCCTAGTTCAACACCAGGACTAGTGTTGGACTAGGACCACTACCCACACTCGGGTCATTTTCATACTAGCCTGTTATAGTGCTGTTATTTGACTTTCAACATCCTATGGAAGCCTTGGCTTTGCAGTTTAGGGAGGGGCCTCAAAGGCACTATAACAGGCTAGTGCGGAAATGGCCTGGCTTTTCTTGACTGCTATGCTTCTTTTTATACTTAAAAATGGAGGATGTGAGCTTGATTTTATTAATATGAGCTGTGTTACAAATAATGGGTTCTGTCTCTGCTTTATTTAGCAATATGTATCCAAAAATGTAATATCCAGTGAGCATGCTGTTGAGAGAGAAACAGAGACATCATTTTCTACAAGCCACTACACCTCAACTACTCACCACTCTACCACTGTAACCCAAACACCCAGCCACAGGTAGGAGGCTGAAAAAGAAACAGTATGCTGCTGTCCCATTAAAACAAATACTGTTTTTTAAGAAAAGAATTAAAGTGTTAATCTTAGAAAGACCTTAAATTAAATAATTATTGAAACAAATTATTTATCACAGAGCCACAGAATCAGAGTTCAGCAGTGTCAGAAGTGAAGCTCCAGGTTCAGTTCTGGCCATCACATTTTATCGGATGAACTGGAGTATGTCTCTAGAAGAACAGAATGGAGAGGGGATTGGAAACCAGATCTTATAAGCAAAGTTTAAAAAGCTGGGTATGGTTAGCTTTAAGAAGAGAAGATTAAGGGAAGGTGTTGTGCTAGTCTTCAAATATCTGAAAGGCTGCCGTACTGAAGATGGAGCAGAGTTGTTCAGCATTGCTCCAGAGGCCCAATCAGAGCCAATGGGTGAAATTGCAGGGAAGTAGGTAAACAACAGAAAAAACTTCCTGACAGTAAAAACTGTTTGGCAATGGACTCTCATTTGTTAGTGATATTTTCAGCAGAGGCTGGCCAGCTCTCATAGCTGTATCCTGCACTGCAGAGACTTTGTTAAGCAGGGGTCGGACTACATAATCTCTGAAGTCCTCTCTCCATATTTGTAATTCTAAAACTACTGTCCAAAAGTGCAGTTACTCTGCCAGAGAATTTTAAGGAATAGTTTTTTCTGGTTGAGTTATTTGAAGATAATAATTTTCTAGACTATAATGTATAAAGAATACCATAGCTATTCAACCAGGTGGTGAAATGACTTAAGGAGCCCTGATTTCATTTTTAAAGAAAACATATTACACTTCATCGGTGCAGCATCAATGTATATACAAACAGTGTTGTGTGGGGAAAAGCATGTATAATTAGAAATTACAGTTGTCCCTCTACATTCGCTAGGGTTAGGGGCACAGGACCCCCTCAAAAGTGGGAAAATTGCAAATATCAAAATGTGTGTGTCTGTGGGAAGCAGGCTGAGGTGTGGTAGGGAGAACAGGCATCCACAAACAGGTCAGAGAAAGGAGAGGGGAAAAGGGTGGATTGGCATGTCGGCTCTATACTTCCTCTCTCTCGCCCCTTCTCCTTCCTTGGGTGTGTGGGGGACATCAGGAGAGTGTTTGTGGTGCTAGGAAACTGGTCTGTGAGCCCTCCATAACTGGACAGGCGGCAGTTGCTGGTGATGGAGGAGGAGGGCTAAGGGCGGGTTTGTAAAGGGCTGCACAACCTGATCAGAGCTGCTGAGAGGGAAGGTACACCTGGAAAACAGAAGTGCTTGAGGTGTAGGGAGGCAGGGATTGGAGAAACGCGCAAATAATCAAATCTCTGACATTCAAACTTGCAAATGTGGAAAGCTGACTATATATGCAAAATAAGGACTTCCCTAGATGATGTTTTCAATATTCAGTTGTTATCGCTTTGATTACCCAACCCCCATATTTTCCTTCAAGTTACACTTATTTTTCAGCAGTGTCACACCGTGATAGCGTGGGAAGAATTATATTTTGTTCTTGGGAAAATGTGGTTCTGTATCTATTGCTCTTGTATAGAACCAATTGTTGAAGTATGTCAGCCACCTTCTTTATATTGTATATGGTAGGAACACTGATGAACAGTATAATTTCTGCATAAATTGTGATCTTCCAAAATGAGCACAGCCTACGTATGGTCATTTACCAGAAGCCTGAAAATCCTGATTTTGAAATACCAAGAAGGAAATTACTGGTCCTTCAAAGAGCCTTGGAGGAGTACTAAACATGGCCAGCATCTTGTAGCCACTTGTCTGTGAGATATACTTCTGAGCAGATATGTAGGACTGTACTACAGTTCCTTCCATGCTCATTCTGCTGTTTCTCTCTCATTTAATTTGTTGGCTTTATTTCGTTAAAACTGATGGGCCTGGAACCTGCTGAATAAAATTTCTCAGGCCAAGAGACCGTAGCATGAATAGTTTGACAGTTCTGGCACTCTTACAAAGAGTTAGCCAGGGCCTACCTTGGAGCGGTGGGAGCAACATACAGGGGCAAGCAACCTGACTGCATTCTGCACACACCACTGCCACCACAGAAGGAGGTAGCCACTAGTATGCACCTACAACTAGAGGCAGGCTCTATATAGAGCTAGCTATTACCTCAGTGCCCCAGTGATTTTTCAGACCACCTACCTCTCCCAGAGTACCTTGGCTTCAAATGCCCTTTAGAGCCAGGCATGGATGAAATAGCTCGCTCTGCACTGAGCTGAGGGAACCTACAGCATGACTATGCTAGTGGAGCTTTTCTCCCCACTTGGATTCAGTAGGACCTCTGCCATGTAGTCCTCCTCCCCAAGTTTACTTTATTTTTCTTTGAAAAGAGGGAATCCACAGTATAAATAATACCCCTATATTCCCCACAGCAGCCTATCTCCTCCTCCCAGCTGTCTTTGAATTGCATACCATACTATTATGTTTGATTGGTGACTTGAAGACTATTAGCCAGGGGCTAAATACAGTTGGGGCATGTGTTTGCTGATAATCCAAATAAGCTCTAGGCAAATATGCTTATCTTGAATTGTATAATTCTCTTGGAGCACATAATTTGTTCTTCGTGTATATAATTTGTCTTTTCATTTTGACACAGAATAAGGCAAGACCTGCTCATTGTTTATCCTTTTCTATAATGGTAAAATCCCAAAAAGCACAGCCATTCAGGATTGAATGTTTCTGGGAATCCCTATTTTGTGCACATAATACTTTTTTTAAAAAAAAGAAACTACTCAGTTATTCGGACAGAACAACAATATAGATGAACACAAAACCTTATTACTATGCAAATCTATGAAGCAGGATTCCTAGAAGGTCGTCAGAAAAACCACTTTGTTTTCCCCTTCCTATGTCTAAATTTAAAATGTTATCTTCTTTTCTTCCCAACGGCTCTTTATCAGTTGGAGTAATGGTCGGACTGAAAGCATCATCTCTGAAAGCCATTCAGCACTCATGAGCTCCTCTGTTGAGAACAGCCGGCATGCAAGTCCATCTGGTCCCCGGGGGCGCCTCAATGGCATTGGAGGGCCACGAGAAAGCAATACTTTCCTCAGGCATGCAAGAGAGACACCCGACTCCTATCGTGATTCTCCACACAGTGAAAGGTACTGATGTAAATTAGCTTTATTGCTAATAACAGGAAAGGTATGGCTATCTGATATATTTGGAGGCAGAGTCCAGAGACCTTTTCACACAATTGTAGCACTATGATTCCATTTCAGCTGCTATCGCTGCATCCTATGGAATCCTGAGTTTTGTAGTTTGGTGAGGAAGCAGAGGAGTTCTGTAGCTGAGAACCCTAAATAGCCCTCCCTAAATGGCAGATCCCAGGATTCCAAAGGATGAAACCACGTTACTTAAAATGGAAACACAGTGCTATATTTGTATAGTGTGAAAGGGTCCCATATAACTTAAGTACAGGAAGTGAAGTGAGCTTCTGTGCTTCCCATGAAACATTGTTTTTGAGTACATGAAGAAATTGTAAGCTGTGAGAATTCTTTATAAGAAAGCTTCCTCCTTATCCAAATCCTGATCCATTCCATAGAGAAATGTCTTTTTTTTCAATAGTTAGTCTTCAGTTTGAAGTGGCATGTAGTTCATTTTTTCCTGGTCTGTGGGTCACATTTATGAAGCATATTATAAGAAAAGTAATTGCAGCTTAAGGGCAACTGCAGTCATTCTAAACAGTGAATAAGGAAGATTTCCTGTATAACTACAAAATATTTGCTACCGGGACTTAAGAATTTCTGGGTTCCTTCTTCCAACCACTACCATGAGTGTAGTGAGAGAGAGCTTATTCAGAACCACAACACCAAGAGGTTGCACCCTTCTCTCCAGTTTTAAAAAAATTCTGTTCTTCTTTGTGAGCTTTGTGGCTCATACCCACAGGTCTTTTGGACCAGCACATTAGATGGTCATAGCTGCCCGGAACTGAGCCATCTTCTTTGGTGGGAGCCCTGCCCATTCTCCTCGGCATATGTCCAGTTCAGATCCTGTCCAAGCGCTCAGTTCCTTTTCATCTGCTACAGTACAGGGTAGTTGAGACCTTTCTCCTTGGAGCTTGAGTTTTAACAATCTTCACATCAGTCTCCTTCATGTTCTTGTCAGTGTCTTCATCTTTCTCATCCATTATCTTCTCCCAGTTGTCCATCAGTGACTTTCCGTTTAAGTATCTTTTGAGATTCTTCAGAAAGTGTCCTGGCTGTGGGGGTAGCATTCCTCTGACCAGCAGCTTGCTGGAATTAAGTGGGAGTACACCAAAAGACAGCAGACTTACCTGTTAAAAGTGTGCTTGAGATGCCATCATTCTGTCTCTTGTCTTGATCAACTTTGAAGCATAGACTAGTTGCTTCTACAGTCTAAGTCCCATCAGCTTTCTGATCTTCAGTTTCATCAAGGCCCACTCACATCTCTGTCAGCCTCTCAGACCACTATTGTGCCATTGCCAATACCTGGTCAGCCATGTAAGAAGAAACTGTTTAATCAAAGTCAATCTTTCAAGAAACCAACAAAGAAGACAAGGAGGAGGAGGACTCATCTGTGATCATTATCTTTGTTTTCTTGGGGCACTGCTATAATGCTATTATTCTACTTTCAACATCCTGTGAGATTCTGGGGTTTGTAGTTTACTGAGGTCAAAGAGCACTCTGGCTGAGAATTCTAAATGCCCCTCCCTAAACTGCAGTCCCCAGGATTCCATAAGATGTTGCCATGGAAGTTCAAAAGGAGTATAGTACTATAACAATGTAGTATGATACGCCCCAGTATGTTCAGCTGTAAACCTGCCTTTGCACTTTCTTCCTTAACTTTCTGCAGTAATTTTTCCAAGTCTTTGCTATCTTTTGCTAGTAATATGATGGTGTAATATGATGAACAGTATCCCAGATCCATCATCTCTTTGATAGTCAGTGCCTAACAGCCCTTCTAATACAATAAGCCTCAATACAAACTTCAACCTAAAAACAGAAATTGAGATTCTTTGGATTACGATAATGTTTCCCATCTAATCACTAGCAATCCCATCTGCATCATCTCCTGGTACCACTGTAGGAGATCAGAATCCCCATGCCCCACAGATGTTCACCCTTTTGTGGTACATGTCATTAGGATAGCTAAACCTTAAAGGCTTGCATTGAAATAACCAGAAACAACAGTAAATGACCCAGTTTTCAAACAGGTTCATTCTCAAATGGTTACACACACAACTATTCCAATGCTTGCTTCTTTTTTGCATGCTGCCAGACAATCATAACTGGCCACATTTTTTTACATCTAGACAACTGAATTTATATAGTATTCAAGAGAACAATTGCCAGTTTCTCCTTAAGCAGCCTAAGCCAAACTCAGTCATCATGGAAGCTGCTTAAAGAAAGTCTTCTCAGAAATAGCATATAGCATCTGCTTACAATGGAAGCAAGAAGGTTGATGCTGTGACCAGGAAATAGTTCACAACTGCAGCCCTTTGGTTTTTCATTAATAATTCTGAAACATGCTTGGGTACATCTTGGTGGGGGGGCGGAATCATGCAATTTCTGAGGCATCTGCTTGAAGACAACAGGAAAACGGCTCTGATTTTCCATTTAGTGAGCAAGTCAATACTGCTAGCATGCTGGAGGTTGCAATATGAAAGCTATAGCTGGAGCCATATGTCTGACATGCTGTGAATGGATACAGTCACTGCCGCTGTCAGAAGATGCTGTAAAACCCATTAAAGATCTTCAGTTCAACAGATGGGTGCTCTTTAGTAGGAAGACTGATGAAAATTTGGATCATACTCAAAATGAGAGTAACCATGAAGACTTGTGGTATTTGCACAGCCTGATCACAAAAGTTGAAGCCACCTGATTTTGATGTCCTTCACCAAAAAGGTCATCCAGATTGCCTTCCTTCCAAGATATCCTTGCATGAAGAATCCCTCTTCATGAGAGAAGTCTACGTTTCAAGCAAATACCATTTGTCCTTTGAGAAACAGCTTTTAGACTTTAAGAAATGCCTTTTGTCACATCAGCTCCCATGCCTCCATCACTGTTCTGAATTTGCTAACAGACACCATCATTTTAGTTTGGCATGGCAGTCAGTAACGTACAATGCTCAAGTTCCTGACATTGTCAACAGGAGCTGTGCCATAGAATTTGGGGCCCAACCAGTTTGACAAGTGTCACATACTACTCGTCCATCAAGAATACTTTTAGATGAAACTCATGCCCTTCTTGCCAAGAGTGCTATAAAGAGCCAGTCACCTCTCAGGTGGCACTTAATAGACTTTTCTTGCAGTATTTCACCAGGCTGAAGAGGACCAAAGGGTTAAAACTTGTCTTTGGTCACCAAGAGCTCACCTATTATGTCAAAGTGATGAAATTTTGAATAACACTGATGTCCATTATTCCACTTCTGCAGAGGCGTGATTGTAGGCTGCTATTGAGCTAAAGAATGTGCATACCCATTTCTCCATGTCATCCAAGATCTTGTTTCATGTTGCCCTTTGTACATCCCCAGAACGTCTACAAAATGTACAGCAGCGATGATGATATGATTAAGAGTTGAGAGAATAGTGGTCTACTCTTAACGTTAATTGCCGATTGACAGTCGCCTGTTCAAGAGATGACTTATGTTCAGATTTCCATGTGACTCAGTCTCTCTTGCAAGTTTTAGGCCTTCTGGTCAACTAGAAAAATCTCATCTACAACTGACATCCTCCCTACAATTGATAGTTGCCTACCTAATCTGGAATATGGCATATGCGTCACTTAATTATTTTTGATGAGGCTGTTTTAAGAGTGGAGCCCTACTAGTCCATCATCTGGATGTCTCTGTCTGCATCCTTTCTAAAAAGCAGAGCAGAGGGGGAATCTGGGTTGTATTCCCGTGGTCTCTGTGGTCCACAGCCAATATGGCACAGCTGAACAAAAAACAGAATATATGAATAAGTGAAAAATAAGTTTGGGCACTCTTTAAAAAAACACACTCTTTCACTCTTTGTGTTTTCTCATATAAAACTCTGAAATGCAAAGCCTTGAACAGTAAATGAATTAATCACAAAGTATGCTCCTTTTGGGCCTTGGTACTTAAACTGAACCTTGAATCGATTTTTAATTCAAATGTAAATGAACAGTGTAGATCCTTGATAAAACACCTCGTAATTCCTTTGACATCCATGCAGCCAATTTGCACTACCTGACCTTGAATTCTATCAACACTGAGGATTAAATTTCCACCTATGTAAAAAAGTTGATAGATCACATGTTCAGCAAAATTCCTGCCTCTTTATTTCAGTACTAGCAAAAATACCCAGTTTCACATGAGTTTGAATAGCCTTGAGTTTAACACATCAAAATCTTTGAGGAAAGAGGTGTAGCTGTCAGAGTGATACACATTGCCCTTGCTGCCCTGTTTGAGTTACAGCCCTGATATCTTAGACACACCCACGGCCATGATGTACCACTATGGGGCCTATGAGAGGGATTTGTCTGCTCTGGCCGTTAGGGGCACTGCCCCACAAGAGCAGGAAGGGAAGCAGTATAACTCAGTCCCTCAGACTAATCCCCGAATTTATTGACTAATCTGCTGTGCTCGTTTGTGAAGCTACCTAGTATCTGGAGATGTTACTTCTGCCTTCGAACACACAGACACATTGACTGGCATTCTGTTGGTTAGCTCCAGCTAGAGCTGACCCATTCACTCTGTTGTTGAATGGGGAGTCAATACATGACTAAATCAAATGGAATTAATGGATATACTGTAGTCGGGACTAAAACGGGATTTAGGCCGTTAAAATGGATATGTCATCAAAACAAATTCATCCCCAAATAAACATCTTTAGGAGCTCTTTAGTATATTTGCCAAATTCCAGGTATCTAGGATTCATGAACTAGAAGCAGTGGCTCCGACAGACAGGCACTCTATTTAATTCTTTTAGGTGGGTTACTGTTACTGAAAAAATGAACCAGCACGGTGTAGTGGACAATTGTTTGAGTGCTGGACAATGACTCTGGAGACCAGGGTTGAAATCTCCCTTCAGCCATGAAAAACTACTGAGTGACCTGGGACAAGTCACAGCCTCTCAGCCTCAGAGGAAGGCAAAGGCAAACCTTCTGACCAAATCTTGCCAGAACTCCATGATCTGTTCACCTTAGGGTCACCATAAGTGGGAAATGACTGGAAGGCATGCAGCAACAACAAAAAATAAATAAATGACCTTTGGACAATGAAGAAAATAAAACTCTTCCATTGTAGTTTTAAATATTGGCCCTTTCTGCACGAGGCAGTTAAAACGGGCCAAGGCGTCATGGAACGGAGGTCGTCCGCACCTTGGATAGGACTAGGTGCGGACTATTTAACTTAGTTCCACGCCTCAGTCTGACCCAAACCGCTCCCCAAGTGGTCCTCCCCCGCGCTAAGTAAAGACCGGAAAAATCAGGTCTTTACATTTTCTGGAACACCCCATTGCGTTCCTACTTACCTGTGCAGATGCGCAGGCTCACACCAATGCGAGCCTGCGATCAGCGGACGGCGGGCTGTGAGTGTGGCCAGCGTCAGCGGTTGGTCCACTCCCACGAAGGCACTGAAAGCCGCCATTTTGAGCCAGAAGCCACAGGAAGCCGCCATTTTGAGCCGGAGCAGTGCGGATCTACAGACCTCGCACTGCTCCAGTTCGCCCTGCACTAATGGAGGAGCCCTGCAGAAGGGCTCAAGGGAAAGTCTGCATTACTTCGGACCCAAGAAGAGCCGGTAAATAACAGCACAGAGCGACTCACTTGCCTTGTGTGGAAAGGGCCATTGTCTCAAATATTCATTGTATAGATTTGGAATTCCGAAGTGCAGGTTTGTTTTTACAAAAATGAATAATGCACAACTGGATAGATCTTTAAACCTAAATTAAATTCAGTTTCATCAGTAGCTATAGGGATATTTAGAACCCAAATGGGGAGCCACACACAAAAAAGAAGAAAAATATTGTGGTATTTCTGTTTCTTCATTAAATTCTGCTCCAACTTAATTTTTATCTGTTCCTCTTTTAGGTATGTGTCAGCTATGACCACACCAGCTCGCATGTCACCTGTAGATTTCCACACTCCAAGTTCTCCAAAGTCACCTGCTTCAGAAATGTCTCCACAGGTCTCCAGTTTAACAATGTCTGTCCCTTCTGTGGCAGTCAGTCCATTTATAGAAGAGGAGAGGCCTCTCCTGCTGGTGACACCACCCCGATTACGAGAGAAATATGAGCATCACATACAGCAGTTCAACTCCTCTTACCACCACAACCCTGCACATGAAAGCAACAGTCTACCACCAAGTCCCCTGAGGATAGTGGAGGATGAGGAATATGAAACCACACAAGAGTATGAACCAACACAAGAGCCCCCAAAGAAACTAGTCAATAGTCGGAGGGCAAAAAGAACAAAACCCAATGGCCACATTTCCAACAGATTGGAAATAGACACCGACACAAGCTGTGAGAACAGTAGCTCAGAGAGTGAAACAGAAGACGAAAGGATAGGTGAAGATACGCCTTTTCTGAGCATACAAAACCCCGTGGCGGCTGACCTAGAATCAGCTTCTGCATATCGGTTGGCTGACACCAGGACTACCCAAACCAGCCGGTTCTCAACACAGGAAGAATTGCAAGCAAGATTGTCCAGTGTAATAGCTAACCAAGATCCCATCCCTGTATAAAAAAAACACTTTAAAAAAAACCCACATAGATTCACATGTAAAACTTTATTTTATATAATGAAGTACTCCACCTTTAAATTAAAACAATTTATTTTATTTTAGCAGTTCTGCTATTAGGATTAAGAAAAACACAGGAAAAAAACTTTTATAAATTAAATATATAATGTATATACAAAAGTGTTATGTGCCATATGTAGCAATTTTTTTACAGTATTTCAAAAATGAGAACAATATCAATGGTGCCTTTATGTTATGTTATGTTGAGAGCAAGTTTTGTAAAAGTTCCAAGTGATTGCTGTTCCTACAGTATTTCGCCGAAGTCTCTTAACATTCTGGGTTATTTCTTCCTAATCTGTACCCCCTCGCTCCCCCACCCATTCCTGGCTCATTTTCTTTATGTGCGTTGCATTAATGGTGACTGGCTGTACTGTTTGCAAGAATTGCAACAGTCCCTGTGTTTGCTTGTTGTATCCTGATTCAGAAAAAGCCCTGTTTTTATTTGCTTACCCTATATTAATTGCTCTTTACTCTGGCAGAAATGAGGTTTGCTTTGGGAGCCTTGAGGAGATGATAGATCCAAGAGCATGTTGTTACTAAGTAGCCACCTTAAACATCTTTTTTTTAATAGAAAGGCAAGGCATTAATTAAATCAATAAAATAAAACAGCAAAACAATGCATTCAAAAAAGAGACGTAGTGCTATATTAAATATTTTGACAGAAATACTGTGATTTTACATTTAATATAATCAGCCCAAAAATCTGCTTGAACTTACCTAGGAACAGTGACTTTGTCCTCATAACACACACACAGAGAAGTTTAATTTTTGTAATCGTGTCTCTTAAAAGTGCAGGTTTAAGGGTTGTTGGATCAGAAAAAGTAACGGGAAACAATCCAGCAGGAAGTGCATCTTTGAACTATATGGGATCTGCAGAAGAGCACAACTGGCCTTTTGTTCAGCACCTGTTTATTTTAGAGTGTAGGAAAACAGCATGTTATTTTAGCCGGTAGGAAAACTTCCTACTGGATTGTGTCCAGGTTAAGATAATTGCAGTTCCCAAGTATCTTAGAACAGGTATTAGTAACCAGATAAGAAAGTGAATAAATAATGGAGGGAGGGGGAATTGCAGTGTCACTGATAAAACCATAGTAATTTCAAAGCTGCATTTTTAGGTAGAGGCATATTTCATGTTGAATTTGGGGGGAAAATAGCAAACTACTTATAGATGAGTCATCTATCCAATTGCACTAATATAAATTGCATATAAGGTGGAACCAAAATGTGCTAAAATAAGATTTAGAGAGAAAGGCTAGATATTAAGGTAAATGTCAGGTGACCAGTTTTGGTTTTTATTTCAATATCTATAAGACAAGCATGTTAGATTTGTCAGGCTCCTAGTCATGCATGGGTTTTTGTTATGTACATGCATGTAGCCACTGACTGAATGCCTTCCTTGCAAGTAGGCCAAACTAGGATGTGAAAGTAGCAGATCTGTTAGTTTAAACTCAAGGGAACCCCAAATCACATAGAGTTTGTGAAAGGTCCTATTTTTAAAGCAAAAACAGAGACTGCATGGGTGTATGCTGATGGTGCTGGCATGATAAGCGGTCCCATCCATACACCCATTTAGCCCTACAACTTCCCACTCTGCTGAATGCATAATTGAAGCCATCCCTGATTTAAACCAACACATCAGCTGTCTTCTACTTTGGTCTTTTGCCACCAGCAGCAGGGTTATTGGCGCTCCTTGTTCACAAGTCAGCCTCACTTTTGAACCTAAATGTGGATCAAATTAGGTATACTTGGCCTTTATTAGTTGACTTATCTTGCCATCGGCAGCACAGCCTGGGAACTGGATGACACATATCCTATGGATGCTCTCTGTATGAATGAAAAAAATAACTGGTTGTTCTGCTGTTGCTGACCCTCAGGAGAATCGGTTAGGAAAACAAATCCGTTTTTAGTTCATGGCTAGTCATTTGAACTCAGTTAACAGTGATGCATGTCCATCTGAGGCTGGGTTCCTCAAAACTCCCAGAGGGCCTGATCTGGAGAATGTAACTTGAGCACTGTAGGATCCAATCTTAATCCTATGTATCAGGAAAACTTACTCAGTGGGATTTAATTCTGCATGAATTGCTTAGGATCATGCTATAAGTGTTGATGAAGTTACAATACGGAACCATCAGTCAAACTGCTTTCCAATTATGCAGTTCACATGAACACAAGCTTGAAGTTTCCATTTCATCGTATTGACTTCAAGTGCATGTTTTAACTGCATTGCTAAATACTGGCTGCTTGTTCACAATCTAAAAATGGAATGATTTCTGGCATTAGTTTCCTGGCATCCTGGAAGTCAATAATACTGTCTTCCTTTGCTAGTGAATATCTGCTTTCTCAAAGCAAGTAGGTATTCCTGTGTTGCTTTGTTTCCCAGAAGCCCTCCATGGCCCTTGCTCTTGAGCCTGCTCTAAATATCTTATGTGCCTCTGAAAAGTTATATATTATAGGAACTGTTTGGCTCATATAGTGTAATAGTGAGAGGAAGGAGCAGAAACCATCCTTTTTCTGCCTGAGTTTGGGCAGTGAAGAGTCAGATCTTGTAAAACTTTGTCAATCTGTAACATTGAACCTAAACCCATTCAAATCACACCTTTTCCATTCATCTGTCTTCAGTATTCCGTGCTTCTGCAGGTACTGAGGCAAAAAGTTTTCAGATACTACTATGTCGGGTGCGTGTAACCACATAAGCATATATTCAGCGAAGGGAGACATACTCTAGCCTGGGCCCTTTTCACACGGGGTTAATAAAACGGTGTAGGGCGACCTTGACCGGAGGTCGTCCACACCTTGGAGTGTGCAGGGTCGGTTTTAAGTTTGAGGTTCTATACCTCAAACCGCCCTCAAGCAGCCGGAGGTGGTGGCGCTGTGTGTTTTTTAAAAACCACTTTCCAAGTGGTTTTTATTAAACACAAGCATGCAGCCCCGTACCACCCCGTCGCAGCGCCCCTGTGTAGATTTGCAGGTGCGCGCAAGTGCATGCCTGCAGATCTGCCAGGGGGCGGGCTTCCGGCTGGCGAGCTTCTCTGATTGGTGGAGAGCCTCCACCAGTTGTACGCCGCCATTTTGGACGCCGCCAAATGCCGCAGCAGTGTGGAGCGGTGAGCGCGTGCTGCTCCTCGCGGCGACAGACTTACCCGGCTTCAGGTAAGCTCCGTTTCTGCGTGCTTTGCCCCGTTTCTCCCTCCACGTGTGGAAAGGGCCCTGAAAATGAATCATCTTTGGTCTTAATGGAGTTAGTGGCTTAGTACCACAGAACTTAGGAAACTAAGTCAGACCTTACAGTAGGTTTTTGGACTCAGTGCAACAAATAAAATAGTACTAAACACAGTGGGTTTTTTAAAAAATAAAGCACAGCAATTTTCAGTGATATTATCAATACTCGCAACATTCTTCTTGGCACATACCTTCCTCCTAGATGTATTTGTTTGCTCCATTTCTGTACATGGCAGAAAGCAATTTTGATTACTCACTCTCCTCCCACATCAGTTTTTTATGTTCTCTGAATCACTATTTTTTCTCTTCCCTGTTCCTAAGGGCATGGTTATAGAGTATCTTCCATACCCCCCATTCTGTGATGGCATAAACTTCAGAACTGCCCCCCCAAAAAAAGTACCAGCACAAAAATGATAAGCTCCATGCACATCCTCACTCCCCTCTCATTCACGTTTAACTACAAAACTTTCTCCAAGTCTGCTATGTACATTTCTACAAGATGAGGATTGCATGTACTAAATCAGCCCAGTGAGGAACCAAAGCGAGGTGAGAGTCTACAATTGACTGACTTTGCAGAATCTCCCTCTGCAATAATGACCTCTAGGCAAGGAAATAATGGTCTTCCATTTAGCCCTTTTCCATGGTTGATGAGTCACGGCTAGAAACTGCCTGTTAAAAAGAAAAAGTGGAAAAAATTCTAAGTCCTTGATATTTCTGTATTGTAATTATACCTTAATTACTTGTATATCTACAATATTTAAAATATACATTGAAGTTCTTAATTGATATAGATAAGATTATATGTTTTTGCTAAATGCTAGCTGTGACTCATCTACCTGACAAGGTGTTGAATGCAAGGAGTGCGAGCTTAAATGGCAAACGTTCAGAAGTAATACATTTCTTAAGCTGACATTTTATTGATGTAGAAAGAGCAGTAGTTTCTTGCAGCTAATTGTGGCATTTTCTAGGTCAAATGTAACATGTTATATGTACTACAGGGGGCTGAAAACCACCACAGTAGAGTGATTTACTTTCACATCAATGTAAAATGGTAGTACAAATGCATTGATTTGCGTGTTTAACATTATCTTTTGTATCTGCATTTACAACACTGAAAAAAGATTGACATTAATCCCCAATTGTTGCTTAACTATTGTTTCTATATTAACAATGTTTCCTCAAAACTTGCTCAAGGCTCTCTCACTATAGCTGCTGTGCAATAATATTATGAATGAAAGTTACTAACTGGTTACTAAATAGTCAAATTATTGAGAAAATGAACTAAAGAGGCGAGAAAACAGTAACAAAAATTAGAATCATATCTATGCATCTTAAAGTGGGCCTTTCCACTGATTTTTCATCATTGAGGTTGGTTACAATTAGCTAATGAGAGATCAGATATACTAGAATGAATAAAATAAACTATTTGTAAAGTATATCAAATGTTTATAGAGAGGCTACAGTGGGGAGATCTATTTTCCTACACCCAAGGCTGTTCTGGAAGTTGCCTTCAATATTCCATCTGATTTAAGAGGCAAAGAGATGAGTGGTTAATTGATATGTCCATAAAAAATTGGTTACCTGGTCATCACATCACTCTCTTCCTTATAAAATGCAACAGATTTGCTGTATTTTAACCACTATGTTCTGAAATGTATTCTGTTATCTGTTTTTGTTTGTTTTTAACCTTTCAGTTTTGGGACACGTACAGACATGGGAGAGAAGCAAATACTTTCTAATATGATATTAGTTCATTAGATTTTAGCTTAAATCAAATTCTCCCTCTGTTGGTTATGCACATTTCTAGGACCACAAAAGGCCACAACCACTGATCCCTCAAACAAGAATAAGAATGGAAAACTGACATTAAAGAGCTGGCATTAAGTCTGAAAGCAGCCAACTTGTTCATGTAGTTCAAAATGCTGGACAAGAATTTCTGAAGTAGCTAAAATTAATAACTGATGTTAAGTTAAATTAGATGGCTTCCCTTCAAATTACCACCTTACAACTACAATAGATATCCATCAAGAAAAGAGTAATCTTTTATCACTTTAAGCCAAAATGAATTCTAGACTGTATTATTATTTGAAATACATACAGTCCTTTCCATGTTGTCGGAGAGGAGGGGGATCAGCAGATTTGTCCAGCAATTTTCCTCTATCTGGACATGCAGCAGATGTTTGCCATGTACAGACCTCACATGGACCTCTGGAAGTCCCTGCAGATGCCTATTATATCACATCCAACTACAGGAAAATGGCTGGATGCATCACACTCCACCCCAACATATATGGCCATGTGGGGGGCTGGATCCCTGAATAGGTATGCTTTTTTGGGGGGTGGGGTAAAACTACAAAACAGACCTATATCTGATGGGGGATTCCAGCCTTTGTTGTAATGGAAATGCCAAAGACCTTGCAACTTAGTATCTTGTTCCTGATAACAGTCATAGCCAGGCACAGGGGGAAGTGTAAGGAAAAAAGGCACCAAAAAAAAAAAAAAAAGGCAACAAAACATTCTCATTAACAAAGTTTACAATTAGTTCATAACTGCATGAATATTGCTTGATCTCCCATTGCTAGCTGACTTGCAATTAGTTGAATGTATTGCATTCTAGTTGATTTTGGATGGTGAGAACATTCCATCTGAGTTATTAACTATGTTGGCTATTTACTGATACAAATCAGTGCTGCATCAATGATGGTTGAACATGCATGAATAAATCAGCTGATACAATTGTGTGAGATGCAGCCATAGTTATGAACAAGAACATCCACCTAAGTGGTTCTCCTCCCATAAATGCAAGCTAAAAATTGTTGTTAAAACGAACAAAAGACAACACCAGCTCTCAGGGCAGCCTCCCTTTATGCATTCAGACTGTAGCATTCCAAGTTTATTAAGTGTAGCATCTAGTCTCCCTCCTGTTTAATATTGGTTAAAAATGTATCCTGAGTGAAGCAGCAGTCAAAATAAAGAACTGCAGTTCTGAATGGAGTTGGTGCTCTCCTGTGGCAGTGAGGCTCAGATGGCATGTAGTCTGACAGTGAAAAAAAATTATATACTGCCCAAAGCTCCAAATGTGAGTCTATACAGCAGACCCAGCTCTGTGACTGCTGCAGGGCATCAGAGCTTTTTGTGCAAGCAAATTCCCACCAGCTTGCAATCTGTCTGCGTCCTTGTGGTATTTCCCGACAACCATCTCACTGAGTATTAACTGCTCATGGACAACCAATTGTATGTTTTTCTTCTTCTCTCATGTCTTCATCTTAAAGCACCATGTCCATATGCTCCTCCAGTGCCTGCATCAATGCAAATAAAGAATGGCTGAGTGTTCAGCAAGCTTAACTGATGCCTGGCAAAAAGTGTGCATCTTTTCCTGGGAGCATGGAGCCAAGTCTGCTGTCACCCTGCTCAGCATCGGCTCAATCTCTATCAGCCGTGATGACACTCGACAGATCAACCCTATATGAAATGCTGCAGAGAAATGCAGACAAGAATGGCAACATACCATTTTACGTATACTATTCTTTTTGTAAATACATCTTGTACATACTTGGATGTTTCCCCACAATCATTTATTGTCTTTTATGAGTTATATATCAGTTATAACAGTGTAAATAACATAATGTTCTTTTATTATTTATATTTAGGCATTTAAGAGAGAGATAAAGTCATCTTATTTTCAGATGTATGTCAAAAATGTTTGGTTATACCTTTTCATCCTCCCTTCCCCCGTTTCAAAACTGTAATGTATTCTTCATTTTTTTTCTTTTTTAAAAATTATAATTTATTGGTCTGGACAGAATGTATCTGTAATGGAAAATGTACAAAGAACGCACAGTGGAAGGCCATAAGGTACTGATAAACTAAAGAATCTATAATCCTAAATATGAAGCAATAAGCAATTGTTGATTTATTTAAGGTTTTGCTGTTCATTTTTCAGTAAAAGAAGTGCTGGAATAAATTGCTACTGTGTAGTATCAGCACAGTTGCCCTGCAGACTATTTCAGCCCAGTAGATTCCCCCCTGGCCATCTACCTCACCCATTCCTTGGTGCCCATGTCAGATATAATGGGAAAGTTCCTTTGCCATCTATACTCAGACACCTGTTTGGCAAAAGTTTCATTCTCTGTTGTCAATTCCCCTTCCCCTCTCAGTTTTCTCTGGGGGTTTTTTTTCTTTCTCTTTTTTACTGGAGTGAACTTAGCCATTCAGTCTGCTACTTGTTGCCTGTGTTCTTAGAGATCACACGTCTAATTGCTGCTGAGCAGTTTGGCATTAACCAGGGTTCAATAAAAAGCAAAAACAATAATCCGGTGACATGTTACATGTCCTTACTGTTGCTAATTTAAACTTCATATTGAAATAATATGGGAAATAGTCCTGGCACTGATGGTGATAGAAAGGTGGAAGACCAAACAAACGCATCAGATTTCCTGAGGAAATCTCTCTAACTTCATCCAGGAAAGAGAACTTGCGGAAACTGCAGAGTTTTTGTACTTCCTGTCGGTTGCTGTTCCACATAACAAGGTGCATATGTGCACACTAAGTGCGCAAAACAAATCAAGGATACAGCGCACCTTAAAAAATAGTGTATGAAGAAGCCAATTGCAAAACTCTACAAACTGGTTCATTCTGTAAGAAGCAGTTGGATGTAAATTTTGACTTTGCTAACCAATAAGTCCACATTCATATTTTGCTAATTTTTTACTGTGACAATGACATTGCTTCTTGAAACTTAACTCTAGTATGTGAAATGGCTGTGCTCCAAGTTACATTTCTTTATTCTCCTCTGGCTCTTGTACTCGCAGCTAAAAGCACACATGCCACTGATCATTTACACCCCATTGATTCTTCATCTGATCTAGGATGTCTTGTCACAGATGTCGCAGATGTCCACATGGAAACTAGTTTGTCAGTGAATGTGTCTATCTAAAAATATCTAGTAATTTGTGGGAGTTTTAAAGGAAAAGCTCTTGAAGATCTAGTAAACCACACATTTCTGAAATGTTCTTGTGGCAAATCTATACATGATTGCACATGGAGCAAACAACAGAATTAGTGCAAGCTACATGAAGACTTGGGACATTGTAGTTACATAATGTTGTGAAAACTAGACAAAAACAAACAACAGACAGCAGCAGTGCAGACGGCAGAGAGATGCCTTTTCTGGGGACATACATTTATTGTCCCTTCTCAGCTATAATAAATCTCCTGCAGTTTTGCTCATTGGTTTTCAAAAGTTTTTCATTCAGACACTACATGTCATCTCAGTGTGATTAATAGATTTGGGAATGAAGCTGTTAAACTACTGTTTGTCTGCTTAGAGAGAAAAGGTGAATTTTGTCCCATGTTTGACTCTGTATTTTGGTTGAATACAATGAGATCCGGCTTCCCACTACATAGCAGCTCACATAGGGAGCATGTCCTCTGTCCACAGACTATAGAACCCCACACTTCATCTTGGATCATATGTTGTGAAACTGAATGCATTGAATCCACCCAGCAATGGATTTTAAGCTCTTGGGAGCTTTTCTTGAGATATAGTGGCAGGTTAAAGTAAAACACTGGAAGTTTAAAGAAAGTGGCTTGCACCTAAAAGATCCCAAAAGTGCATATATGAACTTGTTCTCAATTAACTCAGTATCATGCACAGATATACAAATCTTTACACTCGACCACTTTGACATACACAGCCAGGCCTATTCCCTAGTTAATGGCACCCCTCCGAGACATTCCATAGCAATAGCAATAGTAGTTATTTCTATACCGCCCCCAACAAGCTGGGTACTCATTTTACCGACCTGCGAAAGGATGGAAGGCTGAGTCAACCTTGGAGCGTGGCAGGATCGAACTCACAACCTTGTGGTTGCAGTACTGGCATTTAACCACTGCGCCACCAGGGTTCCTGGCACCAACACCTGGCAGCAAATAAGTATGCATAGGATGGCAGCCTTGGTCTCTATTATTTCTGCACTCTCAGAATAAGCCCCGCTCAGGTTAGTGGGATAAAATTTTGACAGCATACACATGGCACTAGGCTGCTTCACACATTAGATGGCAAGAGACTGAACTCTGCTACTGACTGAAAGTCAAAGCCAGCAAAATGTTGCATCCCATTTGTACCATATTTTTCTGCTGGTGTATGTACGGTTCAAAAACTTTGATCAAGAACTTGGAACAAAGCAGCCCTAAATCAGAGCTTTCTTCATAGACTTATACCAAATTGTTCAAAGAAAAAGCCAACAGTGCTACATGCTGAAAATTACCACTATTGCCCTCCCACTTGAACACTTGTTACTACCCATTGCACAAAGGGATAGGCAACTGTTTAGCTGCTCAAAGCATTAAGATTTATTGAGCGTGCCGCCTGGGGGGATGTTACCTGAAATGGAAGGTAGGAAGTGGCCTCTCTAAGCTTGAACAGTTCTTTAATTAGAAAAGTAACCCAGGCAACAACCCTAACATTTTAGCCAAGGACTGCAAAACTATTTTTAAGGTGGGGGCTCAGTATTGGCAGGCAGGTTCTGGTAATATTTTCCCTATTTGCAGGTTTGAGGCACTTTACTTTCCCCAGACAGCACTATGGAAACTTCCTTAAATTTGCAGACCCTTGTGAGCACAGTGTATACTTAGAGGTGCCTTTTGTATGTTTAATGGTGCTTACTCCCAAGTAAGTGTGCATAGGATTGATTGCAGGCAGCCTTTATTATTCCTGGGAGGGCTCACTGATAATTGCGGTTTCAGTACACATTTCCTAGAGCTTGATCATTGCGTACACTTCTGATTGATGGTTCCTGAATAACCTCAACTCCATAAGAGTCTGGATGGTTCAATTTTGGGTAGGTCAGCCCCTCCCAGCCAACTTTTGGGGGTGGGTGAGTCCTCCTGCCTCCCGAATTCATGATCCACAAATCTAGTCCTGCTTCTGGTGTCCCAAACAGCTTAGCAAAAAGGGAGCTTGTAACAGGAAGCCTCTTGCAAGTCTGTTACAAAGCTAGATGTTGGGCCTAGCTTATGATGGGCTCACTGCAACTCACCCACACATTTTCAGCAAATAGAAAGGAGGAATTAGTGATAGGAATCACTGTGGAAAGTGCTGACTGACCAACAGCAGAAGTCTTGTAAACCCTGTCTAGAAAGCCTGGACACTTTGATTATGTGAAGAAGCATCCAAAACAGCCAAAAATTATGGAAGGATTAAGCTCCAGTGCTTCTTTGCTCTGCAATTGTTAAGAAGGGTCTGAGTGGTTGCTGAATGTTAGTAGCTAGTCTGCTTCATCAAGCAGCCACCAAATCCATAAGTAGCTTTGGAAATCCAGCTTACTGGATTCGCTTAAAGACTGGGCAATCTGTAGCCTTCCAGAGATCACTAGTTTCCAGTTGCCACCAGTCCCAGCTAATCTGGCCAAAGTGAGAGATCATGGAAGCAGTAGCCTACCAATGCATTCACTTTGGCTGGATTATAAAACATTTTCTTAAAAAAAGCCAGGAAGCCTGATGTGATTCGCATAGTTGGATTAGGTCATAATTCTTGCTCTCACTTGCGTGATAAGTGCACGGACCCTAAACAAGGATATCTGTTGACAACAGCAAGCCCCAGAGCAATTGGCCAGTGACAACCAGAGAATTTACAGTGATTGGCCCTTTCCACACGTGGATGGGGAAACGGGCAAAAACGTGCTGAAACGGAGCTTACCGGCAGACGGGTAAGTCCATCCCCATGCGGAGCAGCGCGAACTCGCTGTTCCGCAGTCCTCCGGCATCCAAAATGGCGGCTTCTGGCTGGTGGGGGCTCTCCACCAATCTGGAGAAGCTCGCCAGCTGGAAGCCCACCCCCGGCAGATATGCAGGCACGCACTGGTGCGCACCTGCAAATCTGCACTGGAGCACAGGAACGGAGTGGCATGGAGTGACACACTCCATGCTTTTGAAAAACCTGTAAAAACAGTTTTTTAAAAAGCACGCTGCGCGACCACTTCGGGTTGCTCCGGAGCGGACTGAGGTGTCGAATTGCAACAAGTAGTCTGACCCAGTCCGCTCCCAAGGTGCGGACAACCTCCGTCAGAAGTCGCACCAGGCCGTACTACTTACCCTGTGCGGTAAGGGCCCACTCTGCATAAACAGCATCTCATGTAGTAAATCATGGCATTTAGGGGTGGCTGGTGGCTTCCATGTCAGTGAGGTGATTAATCTGTTCCAGGTTTTAGACTAAGCTTTAAAGCAACTATCCAAGGTGACAAACCTATTTTGGAGATAGGATTAGGGACGTTGGATAGCATCTTTTAAATTCATACTCAAACCTGGATTAACCACCTCACTGACATGGAAGCTACCAGCGTACACTCAACAGGACAGCATTCATGCCCATGTTCTGTATAGGAATGTAAACACTAGTTTCTTTTGCTCTTCTTACAATAAGCTTTCATCTCACCTGCAAGACAGGCAAGATATTTTCTGTTAGTCTTGTGAGAATTGTCACAGACTTTTGTTTTGTTTTGTTTTTTGCATAAATTGTGTAAAATGCACAGCTAAACTATGGATGCTGCTTTCTAGTGGTGTCGATCTTTGAAAATCTGAAGCCTACTTCAGCCCATCCTTTTGTGCCTGCTGTGAGCATGTGTCCTTTGCTTCAAAAGGGAAAAGACAGTAGTTCTGCACAGAAACACGGTTGTAGAAATTACAGAAACCTCAATGAAAAGCAAAGTGCTCCTTGTCTCATTCTCAAGTGGGAGGCAAGAACTCACGCAGACGCTAGTGATTTCTGAGCAGGCTGTCTGAATACAGGAAGAGAGCCTCTCTCACTGAGCATGAACAAATGGGTGACTATTCTTCATATCTTTAACATACACCACACACACCTGCTGCAAGTGCATATAATCCAGAGTGATCTACAGTTTGTGCAGGCTGAGCCTGAGAATAAGGCACACTTGCAAATATGACATTTGTCCAATAACCCAAAGGACTAGATTAAGAAGAAAACCTAGTTTGTCTAACATTGCATCTAAGCTAAGCCAAATAACCAGGGTAAAGGAGGGTGTTAACTTGTTTTTGTGCATTTACTATCTTCTTGATCTGTAAAAATCAGCAGGTACAGCTTTTTCACAGAATGGAGAGATGTTACCCCACTGGAAAACCCTGTCCCGGGGTCTACAATTTTGATATTAAAATGTGATTCAATGTGCCGGAGAGGTCACCTGGATGGGCACGTAGGCAGCAACGGACGAATGATTGGAAACCAGATCAGGCCAGTAAAATCCCCAGTCATGTAGCCCCAGGAGACCTGAAGCTGTGCAAACCCACAGTGGACAGAGGATCCTCAGCCCCTGAGAAGCCAGCTTGAGGGGATTAGTGTGTTTGCCCCAAGTTGAGCACTGATAGCAATAAAATCCTATCAGGCAAGGACCATCTACGTAAATTCACACCACAACCCAATGCAACTGAAGATCCTGAAACTTTGGCAACACCTTGTAATCTTATCATTCAAAGAAAGTTACCATCGTGGAGTGTCTTTTCTGTTGCAACACCCATTGTACTCCCCAGGAAAGGATTAGCCCTCCAGGTACTTTTTCCCGTACAAATAGTCCCAGTTTTTGAGCAGTTCTTTGGATCACTCCTGGTCATCCCAGCAGACCGTTTCTCCATCTGTTGAGTAATCCCCTTAGCCCTTTCCGTGCTGAGCTCTACTTCTTCGCTGTTTTTCCCAGACCAAGGACTTCAGGAAAAGGAGCAGTATCACCCCAGCTACAATCCCTTCAATATTCCCCCTATCCAGTTTCCTCTCTTTTGCTTCTTAATAGGTCTTGAGTGAGTACGTGAGTGATTGCGTTGGTGCATGAGACTTTTATTCAATAAAATCATTTATTAGACATTTTTGTTTGGTTTTTGGCTTGGCCTGACCCCGTAAAAACTGGGTAAAAAGACCCCACTAGGTTACTCTGCCTCTCGCATTGCTATTGGTCGTGCTCTGGCTAGTTTCCATTCCCCATCACATGGAACACATTGAGGTGTCCCCCAAGGGACCCCAGAAATCAGGGTAACAGAGAAACATTGTCACCTGCTGATATCTGCATGCAGCACAGAGCTATTAAAGAAACTGCTACAGAATTTAGTAGAAATGTTGGTAAGCCTAATTCTCAGTCAAGTCCACCCCCCCCCCCCCGTGCTCCATCCATTTTGCCAATTACATCTTCTGAATAATATCAGCCATGTCAGTGTTACTGGCAGGGATGCACACAGTGTATGCCAAAGAAAGGTTGGCTCAAGATCTGCTGTTGCCTAAGACAGGAATTGAAGCAGCCATGCTACCCAAATCATGTAGCACCCCACACCCCAGAATTAGCTGAAGGGGGAGGGAAGAGAAAAGGAGGAGGAGGGTGTAGTAACATCACCCCAGTTTTCCCACCAGGGAATTGTTGCTTGTCCTGAAGTGATCCTCAGTGTTGTAAGTCCTGAAGAAAGCAGCCACCATATATCCCCACTTTCCAGAAGCAGTTGGGACAACAATACAGCAGCAGGAATGGTCCCCCCCACACACATACACATCACTCAAGAGGAAAAGGACTTGGCAGCATTGCCCATGCCTCCTGCCAAACCACAGAAGGACGGCACAACTGGAGCACCAACTCTTTCCCCAGAGAGAAAGTGGTTTTTCCTTCTGGGAAGGAGACAGACAGTACAAGCTTGATGGCCACACGAACCTGCTGCAGAATGGGATATTACACTATTTCCTCCACTTCCATGAGAGTTAGGAGCACAGGACTTCCATGAAAGTGAAAATATCATAAACAAACTGAAGGCCATTTTAGAAACAGCCTGCAGCCACCACAGTGGCCAATGGAGCTCTTCACCACCTTCTCCTGCTCCCTGTCCTCCTCTCTCTCCTGGGCAGCCTCTCGCCATCCAGTGACTCCCTCCACTTCTCTTCCTCCACTCCTAACACCTTTCTCCAGTCTCAACAGCAGCAATTCCTCACTTCTCTTCCTGCCAACTTCACCCCTCTCTCAGATTCTCAGACCAGGAGAACTTGATGGTTTTAATCTTCTCTCCTCCTACTCTAGTCCCAACAAAGCGATTGCTCACTTCTCTTCCTGAACACATTGAAAAGTTCACCCCACTCCCAGATTCTTAGACCAGAAAACTTCATCCAGATTTTAAAGTTGTCCTTCCCCTCTCCACCTGCCTCTCTCCAGCCCAACAACAGCAACCCTTCACTTCTCTTCCTGCACACCAGAAAAACTCAACCAATTTTACCAAAATGGTGTGAGAAGGGGGCAAAGAGAAGGTTAAAACCAGATTATGTTTTCCTGGTTTGAGAATCTGGGAGAGTCTTGAAGTTCAGGAAAAGATAGGAGGGGTTGCTGTTGTTGTGACAAGAGAGAGATGTGAGGAGGTGGAAAAGAGAAGTGGAGGGAGGCACTAGATGATGGGAGGCTGCTGTTGGTGTCTCTAAAAGCCAGTGGAGTTGTTCTGGTCTGACCATCTAGGAGCGGAGTGGTGGTGCCAGAAGAAGAGGAGTGGGATGCATAGACCTTCAAACTCACAAATAAATAATCAAATTTGCGAAAGTCAGGCCTGTGAATGTGAAGGGCTGACTGTAGTTCCATAATGCCTCTGGCCCAGAGGGATCACCAGCAATCAAATCTTCTGATTCACTGGGGAACAGGGCCCTGCCACTGCACCTTCTCATCTAGTGAGAGGCAGCCACATCCTTCCCTTTTTGCCCCAAAACGCCCTCTGTGGGCGAGGCAAGCATCTCCCCCATGTTTCCCCTCTGAGGCAATTTATGCCCAGGAGAGGCCGTTTTTAAACAGGAAGTGAACAGGAAGTGACCGCTGCTCACTTCCTTTTTTTAAAGCCCTATCCTAGGTGTAAATGCATGAGGGAGGGAGGGGAAAAAAAGTGAGTCTGCCCTCCATGTCCTCTCCAAGGTGTCTGGAGGCATTTGAGGGCCCAAAAAGGGATTTTTTAAAATGGGAGCAGGTGTAGTGGGGGATGTGGTGCTTCAAAGTCTCCAGGGAAGGGCCCTCTAGCATTCCACATGTGCCTCCCCCATCTAGAAGATAAGCAGCTTTCGAGAGTGATGGGCAACTGAGGGATGAAGAGTAGCAACTTTCCAAAGGACCATCTCTGGAAGGATGGGGGAAGCAGTGATTTTGCTTCTCTCAGCATCACAGCAACTGCCTCACACAGCCTTAATGCCAGCACTAGTTCTCTGTGGGAGTTTGAAAACTTGTTCTTTAGAAGTAATCAGTTACAAGCACAGTTCCAAACTCACTCATCCCCTCCTGGTGTGTTACCATTATGCAGGAATTTTCTAAAACTAATTCTTTTGTTTTGTCATCATTCAAACATAACTAAAATATCTAGAATAAATAATACTTTTAACTAATTTTTTAAAACATTAGAATGTTACAAGTGACCAGCCAGAACATTACTATAAATAACTAAAACTACAGAAAAATATGGAATTAATTGTAAACCACTCAACATTTGTGAATAGCTTTTTCCAAACTCTGCTAAGCTCCATTTCAGGAATGTACACATATTATTTATATGGAAAATAAATAACTAACAAATAGACAAAAGATTAAATACAACCATGTCCCCTTCAGAAGCACTTCAGAATCTATGCACTGCTAGATTCTACACACATAGGGCAATCTCTTCATGCTGATCTATGCTAACCTTAACAGTGTTGCATAAGAAGATATCCCATACTTCCTTGCACAATTGTTTTCCATAGTCTGCACAGTGGCTGACAGACAGTGCCAGTTCTCCCCCTGCACTCACTGCTCTCGCTGTGCACCTACCCAACACACCCAGCCCTTTTGTTGCAACACCTTTGATCGGCTAGAGAGCTTCCAGATCTAAGAAGAGAATAAACTTTTGAGTGCCTAGAACATACGGCCTAGAGTAGACTTAAGGCCTTTCCACACTACACTGTTATAGTGCTATTATTCCACTTTCAGCATCCCATGGAATCCTGGTATTTGCAGTTTAGGGAGGGGCATTTAGAATTCTCAGCCAGAGAGCTCTTGGGCCTCAGTAAATTACAAACCCCAGAATTCTACAAGTTATTTAAAGTTGAGTAATAGCACTATAACAATGTAGTGTATAAAGCTCCTTAAAGTCCAAACAGCCCTTGCAATCCAAGCAGGATGGTGACTGTGTAGTCCTATCTGGCTCTGATTGTCTGACATAACGAGATTTACTGCCTGTCCTGCCCCTGAAATGGACCTGGCTGGGACAAAACTTTGCAGTTTCATCTGCCCAAGCATGACACAGATAAGTCTTCTGCTGTTTGTTGCTTTTCTGCAAAGCCTGATGCCACCATAGTGGCCTCGGATCCTATCCTGAGAGAAAGATGAGAAATAAATGCAATGCAATCAATGAATATTACTCTTGGTCCATTAGGCAACCTATTTTTTTCCTCCAACATAAGGAGAAGAAATAGGCTGCAGAAAGGACAGGAAAGGGGAGAAATTGTAGTACATATGTGTATCAGAAGGGATCTGTCATACAGCCTAGCCTGGCTTTCCTTTCAAGTATTTGCCTGGTGTACTTAAGCTCCACAGCATATGGGTCTTGTTATTTACATCCCGACTTCTCTCAGAGGAGGCTTCTGAGTCCTAGAGAATTAGGTAGCATTCTGGCTATAAGTAGCGAGGGGGGAGGTACTTTTTTTCAGCTTGCAGACAGCTTACTAAATACCAGCAGAGATACACAGGGTGATGAGACAGCATTATGTTGCTGCTACTGCTTTTCATATTAAGAGCATTAGCAGGCTTTTTTTCCCTACCACTTAATGCTCCTAATTGGCACCAATACAAAATGGATCTATAAATGTCAACTCCAGCTTGCTTTACTAAAGAAATGCCTCTTATCTAATAAGGAACACAGGAAAAAACGTTAATCTGCCCAGCTAATTGTGTTTATGCAGAGGCTAATTATCAAATGCAAATAGAGAGCACACTAATTGCAAAATGCTCATTGCTGTGGGGCAGATTTGCCTTCTGACCTTTACAAATGTAAGTTTCGAAGATATGGGATAGAGCAGCTGAAATCCAATTTGTGGGGGGCTAGCAGTTGGAAGAATAACCAATTATGGCATAACCAATCAGGGAGCTAGTAGAGGCCATGGTTAGAGTTACCAACTTTTTCATCAAAGCTCCTGTGCTGCTAAGCTTTTAACAAACAGAAATTTGACAGGAAAAGCTTCATAGGCTGAATGTTTGCTAAAGGCTTACTACCACGTAAACATGCATAAAGATTGTACTGTTAATCTTGTCGGAAGTCTTAGATAAGATACATGGCTCCAAACCCTATTGGAATTCTATTTTTTAAAAAAATATTTTTATTAAAAGTTTCGTTGCATAAAAAACAGAGTGGATATACCCCATTATCGGATATATCACATCCCTCCCCCGCTTCCATATTATTTTACTCCAGTTGAGTCTTCTTTGTTTCCACTTACCAAAAGAAAAAGAAAGAATAACGGTTACATTTTACAGTTACATTTGCTTTCATATACTTTTAAATTTTCATCCATTCCAAAACACCTTTCCATTCCCTTTCAAAGTTCTGGATAGGTTTATTTTTTCAATGAAAATGCTAACTTTTCTATCTCTACCATATCCAGAATTTTTAATTTCCACTCTCCTAAATCAATATCTTTCCTTTCTTTCCAGTGTTGTGCGTATGTCAACCTTGCAGCTGTTATCAAATATAACAATATCTTCTGATGACTTCTAATCTCCCTAACATATTTAACAAATAAAATTCCGGTATCATTTTGAAGTTCATTTTACAGATTCTTTGTAAAATCACGTATCCCCTTCCAAACCCTATTGGAATTCTAGATGCAGTTCTTCGGGATGTAGCATTCTCCTGTGATCAGGTCCTTAGAGCCCTTGCTTAAAACATCTCAGGAAAGTGGCTGGGATGCTTCAGCCTGCATCCTCTTCCATTTCCTCTGAATTTGCTATTTCATGGAAAGCAGCTGTACCTCCAGGCCTTGAAATGACAGTAATTTTCCCTCCTGCTCTATCTGTTTAACAAGGGCAGCTGCCGGGGAAACAATCTCAATTACTAGACAGAAGAGAGAAGGGGAGGAAATTCTACTGCATCTCTAAATTCTCTCAATCAATAAGGCAACTGAATGATGTTGCTGCAGGAATAGTGGGGGAGGACCCGAACTGTATTTACTCTTCCATTTCAGGCAATTGTGTAGAACTGCTCAAAATGTACTTACTGAGAAATTAGCCCAGTGTGAGGCCAATTGAAGGACAAAGCAGCTAGAAATGGATGGTGATCTCCTTGCTACTCAATTCAAGCAAGAGCCTGCTGAATACTAGATGTCTGTCATTCCAATTCCTAAGCTGCCTTTGTGGTACAAGATTGGAAAGGGTTATTTCCTTGATGGCAGATTCCAGTTCCCCTCAGGCAAGAGGAAAATGATAATTCTGGCATTTTTTAAAAAATGGATTTTTCCTCCAAAGTTGCAGCAATGGCTGCTTTCAGCTTTATGTTTATCAGAAAAAAAGGATGGGACAGACGCTGACAAGACTGTAAAAGATCCGGAAGAATAACCAAAAAAGCCAGAGAAAGGTCTTCTTAGATTTCTTTTCTCAATTTATGTTTGCATTTTGGTGCTATATTTGCATAACTTACTCTTTTTTGCTTGGCAAAGGCACTGTGGTTCTGCTTCCTGAATGGTGGAAATCCTGCTGAGTTTAGGGTTGATATGTTTGTTCGCTGTTGGTTTTGGTTTAAGGTCACACCTGGCAATAGTAAAACAGTTCATGTGCATGTCTAATTAAACCACAAAAGCTAGAAAACCTGATTTTGAAAATGAAAACACATTTGAGGTTCTCAAAATGACAAACGTATAATTTCCTGCCTGTGCCTGCTTAAATACAAAGTCATAGCTGGAGTAACAGAGATGCAGCTTCAGTTCTGCTTATTTGAGAGGCTAACAGTACAATGCTATGGATGTCTACTCAGCTGTAGGCCCCACTTTGTCCAGTAGAATTTACTCCTGAGTAAATGACAGTACAAATAGAAGTTGTTGGACTACATTTCCCAGCATTCCTTCAGCATTGACTATGCTGCCTAGGGAGGCTGATAGTTGCAGTCCAACAAAATCTAGAGGCAAAAGGATTCCTCCCTCTGCTTATTTTGTATTCTCATTTACTCTAAGCCTGGTTTAGAACCTAACTGTCTCAGCTAGGGTAGACTTATTGAATGACTGGAGTTTTTTCAGTCAAAACTTACATAAAGCCTGGATTCAGTGGACCTACTCTAGTAGGGACTAAAAATTGGATTTAATCTAGGAATGTAAAGTGGTAATCCTTGATTTGTGTAAGTAGTCTTACACAAACTCACACCATGTTACAACTACCTAGAGAAGACATCCAGACTAGCAAGACTCATAAGTGTTATCACAAACTGAGCTGGTAGTTAAAATGTTTGTTTTATCAAGTTCCCTACATCTTAATTGGCCCAATTGCTAGATGGGGTGGGGTGAATTTATTTGTCAGCTGTTGTGAGCAGTTCCAGTCAATTAACTCCATCAGTAGCAATGGTTCAATATCTTCTGGTGAAACGGTAAAGTGATCATTAAATAGCTAGAGTCACTGCCTTTTGTGTTCCAGCTAAGAGATCTTCTTTAAGTTTCCCTTTGAGTCATAGTTATGTTTTAGTTGTGTTTCCATAGAGCAAAAGAATGTGTGGCTTATTTGTGTACTCCATGAAACATTTTTAAAAATAATCAAAATTTTGCACCAATGTACACCATATACGGCAACCAGAAATGCTAAATTCTGGAGAATGAATAAATTGTGTTAGTATTAGCATTCTTTTGTTTGTACTATAGAATGTCTTCTATAATCTTCCCTCTTTTGCCATTTCTGTTCCACAAGTTACAAGGACAGAAAGGGCACTAAGGTACCATCCTCCATTCACTGGGAACAGTCAGCCAGCTCCAGCAGATGCTGCTTTTTCACCAGACGAGGCCATACATGCTTCCAAGAAAACCAGCATTCTTGGACTGTTCCCAGGGGACTTTCATTTGGCTCTCTTGCATGGTCTCTTGGGTGCAGGCTTATGGCAGCAAAAGCAAGAGCTGAGAAGCTGCTCGTTCTTAGTTTCCCACAATGCCCTGAAAACGCCTGAAATAGTGCCACTCTAGAGCCCAGTGGAACTTTTAATTATATAATCAATGTACAAAGAAAAGTCTCAGTTGATGTGGAAAAGCGAGGGACATATACAGTCCAAAGCTCTGACAAGGAGAAAGAACAGCAAAGAATCCACTAGTATTAAATGAGATCTTGGCTAAAATTTCAGAGCAGTTACAGGAAAACAGGATAAGTAACACAGGTGCTAGGATAACCAAGTTTTCAACAAATCGCTGTAGGTGTGCCTTTAACACTAGGTGCCCTTTATGCTGGCGTATAAGACTCCCTGAAAAATACTGTTTGAAAATGGGGTGTGTCTTATACACCAGTGTGTCTTATACACTGGCAAATACGGTGGTTACAGTATTTTCACTGCAGAAACTGCTGTTAAATGCATCCTAGGCTTTTGTTTTCTGCTTATTTGATAATACTGTATATGCCAAAATTTCTTTCTGTTATACTAGAGATAACGGTACAGAGTTTTTGTGCTCTGTGGGGGTTACACATGAAATAGGAAGTTTGTCTAATATTGCCATATTAGCCAGTTGAATCAGCTTTTAATCACATTCTACATATACCACCTGGTGCCTATTTACCGCCATCAGCTGCTCCAGATTCCAGACATTCATTTTAAAAAGAAAGCTGCTCTGAAACCCTTTTAGGAGCCAGGATAATGGGACAAAATGTGAAGTCACAGTTTTACAATTGCAACTGCATTTTAGTGTGCTTATGAGTGATGTCTCATACCTATGACTGACCTATCAGTTTTTTAGATTTGTAAATTCAAATATAAACCCATCCTTTCCCAACTCTGCAGCTCACTGTTCCAGTCTGGAGGAAAAACCCAGCAAAGATCTGTTGTGCACAGCTCCTAGCAATGGCCATTTCCTCATTACACTGTTACAGTGCTATTATTCCACTTTCAACATCCTATGGAACTCTGAGGTTTGTAGTTTACTGAAGCCAAAGAGCTTTCTGGCTGAGAATTCTAAAGGCCCCTTCCTAAACTGCAAATCTCAGAATTCCTTAGGATGTTGAAAGTGGAATGATAGCACTATAACAGTATAGTGTGGAAATGGCCTAAGATTTCAGCGAAAGCAATGGAACCACAAGTCAGCATGATTTTATGGTCTGAATGTTGGACTTGGACACTGGGAGACCCGGGTTCAAATCCGCACTTGGCCATGGAAACCTACTTGGTGACCTTGGACAAGTCACACTCCATCAGCCTCAGAGGAGGGCAAGGGCAAACCCCATCTGAACAAATTCTGCCAAGAAAACTCCTTGCCTTATGGCTGCTGTAACTCAGAAATGACTCAAAGTCACACAACAACTACCAGATAGTTGAAAATGAATGAGGAAAGGAGGGAATGTGGCAATGTGTGATAAAAGCTATTAGTACCACAATGCAATTATTACTAGTTAAGGTGGCACAAAGCGTGTGTTTTGCTGACTTGCTTTTGCCTGCCTCGACTTATGTTCTGCATTCTTACAGGGACAGCAAAGGAACAAAATCAAATTCTGTTTTACTAGGAGCAGCTGGGCTTCCCCCCCTGCTAGATGCAGGAGAAAAAGAACCACTACTACAACCCATTACTGCCACCTTCTCTTCTCTCTACCACTACCACTGCTACCACCTTTCCCCCCTCCTTGCGTTCTCTCCTTCTCCTTCTGCTCATCTAGCAGCAGAAAAACTCAGCTGTTTTACCTGCTTGCTTACTTGCCCTCTGTTTAGAAAAGCACCTTGGGCTGCTGCTGCTGCTGCTTCTTTTGAGAGCAGACAAGCAGCAGCATAATGTGAGGCAGGGGGAAGGGAGAGAGTATGGAAGTGGTAGTGGGGAGTGGAAGGGAAGGACGCGCAGCGCATGTCCAAGGTGATGCAAAGAAAGGTGGCTGGCAGTGGCTGCAAAGGAAGAGGGCATTTCAAAGGCACAAGTTGAGGCAAGAGAGCAGATGGGACATAAGAAGCGCAATGGCAGGATTGTAAGGCCCTGCTTTGGGGGTCCCCAGTGTCAGTATGGTTTGGATGGGCACCATACCTAATTGGCACCATTTTGGATTGGCAACTGTATTAATTGGCTCTGATATCAAAATCAAGCCTGAGAGGTGACTGAGGGGTCAAACTGAGGGAGGGAAGAAACCTGACTGTAAACAAGAGAGGCAGGTCAACCTAAACACCCTCCAGGTAAGGCTAAGTCATTTGTCAGGCAAATAGATACTGTTCCTGTGGATAATAGGCTTAAGCAGAAACTGGAGTATTCTCAGGGAATGCAATTGTGAGAAGTCCACCAGGACAGATGTCCCTTGTGCACTTGGACTCCTTCCTCTTTCCAAATAACACCCACAATAGACAGCTGTTACTACACACACTATGTCTGTGTCATCCAAACACTGCAAACATTAGTGGGTTGATAGTCCATTGTCTGTGCTGCAACTCCCATTGTTCTGCACTTGGAACCCCACGTAGCCTCCACTGCCACAGGCTAATTTTGGGTACAAATATCCCTCATTTCAGGAAGCCCAGCGCAGTCTCCAGAAGGTTTATCCATCACTCTGTCCATCTGGCTCCTGAACGAGAACTGACCTCAGGTCCTTCCTAAGCCAAGCCACATTTCAGCTCTTCACTACTTTTCTGGACTGGTAATTATAACTCCCCCCACCAAAAAACCCTCAGCCTCTCTGTCCATAATTTTTCTCTCTCCTTTTCTCCTTCAGTTAGCTCTTGTGTGAATATGTGACTGTTTGTATTTTGTGTATACGTATGCGTGAATTCCTCCCAGTAAAAACACATTTCTAGCCTACTTTTGAATCTCTGGCTGGTTCTTTTGCTGTGTGAGCCCATAAACATTGGTAGAAAAGGTCTCATTAAGTTACTCCCCTCCCCACAAGCCTCCTGTTTGAGCTAATTCATTCCTCACTTTTGCAGGGAGGTATTTGGCATCATGGGGTGGCTTTTGTGGCACCTACGTTTTGGGTAATACGGTGCACAGAGCAAGAAAATAGGCCCAAGGTGGGGCATATTGGAAGAAAGAGAGTACATGAGGCATGAGAGGAAGAGGAAGTAGGAGGTGCAATGGTGGAGAACAAGGAAGAGGGCCACTGTCATGAAATAAAGCAAGAAAGGTGAAGAAAGACACTAGGGCAGTGGTTCTCAACCTGTGGGTCCCCAGATATTTTTGGACTTCAGCTCCCAGAAGCCCCAGCCACTATGGTCAATGCTCAGGGCTTCTGGGAGCTGAAGTCCAAAAATATCTGGGACCCACAGGTTGAGAACCACTGCACTAGGGTAAAGTTGAAGTGGAGGTCCCCCACAGGGGGAGCTGTGCAGTCCATTGCTCTTAGTGTTTCACAGCCTGAGGGAGCCACCTCACTGACTCAACCCTGATGAAAGGAGGAGCTGGGAAAAGACAAGAGGAGAGGACAGAGCAAAGCTTATTGTGGGAGATGCTTGGTGTGACTCTTAAGCCATTTCCGCATGACAGGGCTGTGCCACTGACAGGCCAGGATGGCAGTGGTTGGCTGGTCGTGACTCCACATGGTGTTGTCGCTGACCTGCCAACATCTTGTCCCCAAGCGACGCACGTGGGCAGTATTTGCAAATTCTCAATGGAAACTGCCCAGCTGCATTGCGGAAGGAAGAAGCAGGGCTTCCTTCCACAGGGAGCTGGTGAGGTGCAGAGAGGAGCCCTCCTGGTGCACTCCCTTCCCGATAGAGGTGACAGGATGACATGTGGGAGCGTCGTTGTGTGGAAATGGCCTTAGATGTTTGTGAAAGGGATTCCATTAATGATAAAGAAAACATAAAGTCATTTTGGAACTCAACCTTTATTAGTCTTTGGAATGTTGTATGAGCCTTTGAACTCATGGGTGCATCCTACTAAGTTAAATGGGACTTACATATGAGTAAAGGTATACAGCAGTATTATATCTTTGAAGAGATGGCTCACTAGAAAAGACAATAATGCTTGGTAAGGCAGAAGGCAGTAGGGAAAGAGGAAGATGGCATTACAGATGGATGGACTCAATCAAGGAAGCCATATCCCTGAATCTGCCAGACCTGAGGATAGGGTGACTTGGAGGTCTCTCATCCATAGGGTCAGCATGAGTCAAAGTGAATGTGATGGCAGTTAACAACAACGATTTATTAGCAATGTTATTTCCTTAACCATTCATTAACAAACAGTAGTTGGTGGAAGCACAGACAGCCTAACATAGACAATATGATAAGCACATCTATTGGGATGAAAAGTTGACTATGGCCCTTTCCACACGGGGAAAAAAAACGGCTTAGGGCGACTCATCCAGAGGTCGTCCACACCGTGGAGCGCGCTAGAGCGGTTTGAATAGTGGAGGTTCCACACCTCAAACCGCACTAGCGCGGCCGCAAGGGGTGGCGCGGCGCGTTTTTTAAAAACCACATTTTTATGTGGTTTTTACGAAACGCGAGCGCGCTAACCCATTGCAGCGCCCCGTGTGAAACTGCAGGGACGCGCTAGCGCATCCCTGCAGAGCTGCCCAGGGGCGGGCTTCCGGCTGGCGCGCTGCCCTGATTGGCGGAGCGCCACCGGAAGTCACCGGCCGCCATTTTGGGCACCGCCGAACACCGCCGAAACTCGCCAGCGTGTGGAGCGGCGAACGCGCGCTCCCCGCAGGGACGGAGCAACCCGTTTTCAGGTAAGATCCGTCCCTGCGTGCGCTGCCCCGTTCCCCCATCCCCCGTGTGGAAAGGGCCTATGACAACAAAAGCTAGTTATAATAAAATATTTAGTGTGTATCTCTAAAGGAGAAGACACCTTACTTTTCCCCAGCAACTACTGCTGTTTGTCTTCCTTTTTCTTTGCAAGTCCCCCTCCCCAGACAGTAGTCAGATGCTTCATGAATGTGTAGTTTTTTTACCATACCATCCAATGACATCATTGGAATCTTGAAGTCTAGTTGCAGACACGTTGAGTTCATGCCTGAATTCAATGGTTTTACTGGCAAATAAATTGGCATAGCATTGTGGCCTTGAGTTGCAATCTGTGGTACTTGGGAGCAGAGATGCTTTTGGGCCTAAATATCCTAATGGCACCAGACTCCATCTGATCTTGGAAAGTAAGCAGAATCAGCCTTGATTAGTACTTGGATGGGAAACTGCTAATTAATGCCAGATACTGTAGACTATATTTCAGAAGAAGGAACTGGCAAAACCACCTCTGAGTATTCCTTGCCTAAGAAAATCCTATGAAATTCATGAGGTCACCATAAATTGACAAGCAACTTGAAGGCACATTCAAAGAAAGAGAGAAAGCCACTTTGACTTAATGGGGCTTACAGCCCAGTTCTATGTATGTCTATCTATTTAGAAGCAACCCTCAACCTGGCTCTTACCATCTGTTGAATCACAGCAGCACCCTAGTAAACATGCATAGGCATGTGCTAAGTTGTTGTGAAACAGAATTGCAGAAAGGGAAATCACTTTGTGGCAGGTGTTGGAAGTCCCTATGCCACAGTGGAAGAGCTCTCTTCTCGACAGGTTGCTTTGCCTTGTCCAGCTTGTTCATGTCTCAGCAAAGGCAGCTGAACACCCTCCGAGATCCATGGGAGCCTCTTTGTTGTCCAGAATGCTTCTTTAATGATGGCGTGGAAACGGCTGCCTGAGTGATTCAAGAAAAAAGCTAATAAGAAAACTATGAACTGAGTTCATAAGCATCATAAAGTTGTTGGGAACAGCACTGTGATCTAAAACAGTTGTGCTCCTTCAATCAAGCCTAGTAGCTGGAGCTCAGCACAAACATTCAGTCTTTCCGAGCAATAGCTAATAGTTCCCAAGCACAAGCAATTCATAACATTTAACAAAAAATTGTGGGGGGGGCAGGGAAAAACACATATTACTGTGTCAGAAAGAGGAAAGCTTGGAGAGAAAAGCCATTTTTCACAAGCTCTGAACAGCCTCCCACATGGAATAAACCAATATCCCTGCCGTTTTGCAGATAACTGGAGTATTAATCTCTGTAGTGTGAACCCTCTCTCTGGTTCTAATGGGCTCCATTTAGTCCCTGCATGGGGCTAGCCTTTCTGGTGACAGTGTAACTAGATGAAAGATCCTTGCTTTGTTCAGACTGAAAAGAAAACATTAACATGTGATCGCTCTGTTCTAAAAACTCCTGCATGGTGGCATTTCGGTCTTTCTTTTGAGCGTCCTTTGTTTATCCAAAATGATTTAACTTAAACAGAATATCTCTCCCCCACCCCCCACAATTCAATTTTCGTGATATGCAGTACACAAGAGAACAGAGGACTTTTATAGTTACTAGCTGTGCAGGAGCTAGTTTGGGGAGAAGTAGGTCATACTATGTTGCAGAACTGCCATGAATGAGAAACTGGGACTGCCCAAATTCCCCCAAACATCTAATGCATCTGGACAATCCTGCCACTCCTGCCTCTTTCATGGGGTGAAAACAGCCAGGGAAATACTAAGCTCTGTTTGCCCACTGTAGAGGCATTTCTTAAAAAGGCTATTCCTGGCTAGCTCCATTCCAGTTTTTACTCTGTGCTCCCAGTTTCTCTTGCCCTGGAGCTCATACCAGAAGGACCTACAAGAACGTTTTTGCTGCTACCTGCTGGCTGCAGTCTTCAGGGCAACAGAAGTCAACAAGACATACCCACAGTATACATTTTATTGGACTTCAGTAATATTTTAACTGCTATGACTCTGTCCTGTAAAACCCTAGGACTTGTTGTTTAGGATAGTATTTGCAATTTTCTGGTCTGCGCTCCCTCACTTAGTTCAACTATTGTTTGTTTGTTTGTTTGTTTGTTTGTTTGTATAATCTTGCCTTTCTCCCAGCATGGGAGCTGTGTGGCAGAAAATTTTAGACTACCTGGTTAAACTACAAATCCCAGGATTCCATAATATGGAGACAAGACCATCACAGTGGTATCAAAGTGCTTTAATTGTGCAATGCGGAAACTCCCAAGGTCTAGGGTCCAGTTTTAATCCACAGAACCAGTAGAGCTCACTTCCTATCATCACTGTCATCGTTGTCATTGTATTTCTCTTTTTTCTTTCAGTTGGGAGTGACCTGAAAGTTGCTCCTATTTGTTAAAATAAGCCACACATTTTGGACTCATTTTTCCTTTAGTGGAGAACTATGATTCCTGCAGAGTTCCAGAAACATGAATGTCCTTGCCTTCTCCCTTTCTCTCCATTTTTCCTGGTGCAGTTGAGGACTTCTGAGGCCTCGATGAGCAGCAGAAGCCAGCAGGAGCTCCATTCAGCCTGCCAACTCCTGCCGCAGCAGGCGATGTTCCAAAGCTCTCAGATTTCTGCCTCTTGTTGGAGCCTGCAAAAGTCTCCCGCTCATTGACTGCACTCTTGAATTCATTGCAAGGCAAAAGGGTATAGGCCTGCATTAGCGCACTGAGACCTTGCTGGGAAGTTTTGGATTTAGGGGTTTTCTTCGTAGTTTTGTCTGTGCTGCTAATCTTTGTTGATACACTGCTGTTTGTCAACTTGAATAAACACCATTGTCTCCTCCTATCTTGTGTGTATTGGGAAGGGGAGATACTATTTTCCAGATATCCAAATTAGGATCCAGTTTGCCTGGATGGTGGCTCAAGTCAGATCTTAATATAAACGAAAGAAAATAACTTCTAAGTACTGTACCGGATCACAAGTGTTAGCCCAAAAGTCATACATCTTTCCAATAACCTTCTTCCCTCCACCCCCAATTTAGCCAATCTACCATTGAACATTGTACCCACTAGCAGAATGTAGCAGACTGAGTCTCAACATGGGGCTTTTTCACACAATTATATCACACTACATTATGATTCCTCTATACCAACCATGGCAACATCCTCTGGAACTGTAGGCTTTATAATTTGGTGAGGCACTTAAGGAGCTCTCTGGCTGAGAATTCTAAATATTCTCTGATAAACTGCAAATCTCAGGATTCCATAGGATGGAACAATGGCAATTAAACTGGATTCATAGTGCTATAGCTGTATAATGTGAAAGGGCTTCTGTTTGGAACACCCACTCATCTACAAGTCTCTGGAGCAGCTTTCGTCCAGCCATTTTCTTTACCTCAGTGGGTTGCTGTGTCAATAAAATGGGGAGAGTATGCCAATCAGAATGCTTTGAAGAATCTGAAATAATTTTGTGACTATGTGAGTGTGTATACTGGCAAAACCATCTCTCAGGATTTCTTGCCTATGAAAACCCTACAAAATTAATGGAATTGCCATAAATTGACAGGCAGCTTGAAGGCACTTATATGCACGCACATGTGCCTTCTAGTTGCCTGTTGACTTATGGTAACCTCATGAATTTCATAGGGCTTTCATAGGCAAGGAATTCTTAGAGACGGTTTTGCCAGTTTCTTCCTCTGAAATATAGTCTACCACACGTGGTATTCATTGGCCATTTCCCATCCAAATATTAACCAGAGCTGACCCTGTTTATTTAAATAATCCAATTAATTATTTTGTCTGCTTATGGTCAAGTCAGATTCCTACTCCATGTCCCTAAACAGTCATTCTCTAAGAATGCAGATCTTACCATTTTTGGCTTTCAGTTTCACTGAATGGAATTTGTTTCATAGATAAAGTTCTCAAAAAACAGCAAGCCTCGACTCCGGGGACATTTCCTCTGATAAGAAACAGTCATTGTAAGAGGGAAAAATATAAATTATCTACTGATTTGTCCAAGGTCACTGAACTTTTTATTAAAAAAACAACAACAATGTTTAGAAATTCCAGACAAGCCCATCTAAATGAACAAAAAGACTGGAAGTTAAAATATGTGTTTGGAATAACTGATTTATTAAAAAAAAAGAAGAGAAGTCCTTGGAGCTCAATACTCTTAGAAATAGTTTGAATTCAATAAATATGAATTGACTATAAGAGGGTCAAATGGCAAGTTTCCTAACAAAAATAAAAAAAAACTAACCATAATGGATGAGAAAAACCAGAGTCAGCATGGCATAGTGGTTTGAGTGCTGTACTAGGGCTTTGTGGGTCCACGGTTGGAAGCCGTGTTGCAGCCACAAAAACCCACTGGGTGACCTTGGGCAAATCATATTCCTTCAGCTTCAGGGAAGGCAATGGCAAACCTTCTCAGAATAAATCTTGCCAAGAAAACTCCATCTTTGGGTTGCCCTGAGTCAGAAACAACTTGAAGGAATGCAACAGCAACGTGAAAAGTGCTGTGCAGAACTTGGGACATTCAGTCGAATTAGATCATGGGAAAGAGTGTAGAAAACAGATATAAAATTTACACAAAATTTAAATATAAGAGAAAATTTTTATAAAATGTATTGTAGATGGTATATGACCCCAGAAAGATTACAAAAAATAACGAAAAATGGAAATCTAAATTGTTGGAAATGTGATGAAAAGACGGGGTCTTTTTTTCATATGTGGTGGACATGTAAGATAGCAAAAAAAATTTGGAAGGGGGTACATGATGAAATTCAGAGAATTTGTAAGTTGAACTTTGAAATGAAACCAGAACTTTATATGTTAAATATGTTAGGGCAACAAAAGGAAATAAGATGCCATTAGAAGATATTATTGTATTTAATAACTGCAGCAAGGTTAACATATGCGCAACATTGGAAAGAAAAGAAATATATTGATATTGAGGAGTGGAAGCTAAAAGTTCTGGATATGATAGAGATGAAAAATTAACATTTTCTTTGAAGAATAAATCCATTCAGAAGTTTGAAACAGAAGGGAAAGGAGTATTGGATTGGGTGAGGATATAAATGTATAAGAAATCAAGACGAAATAATGTAATTGTTCTTTTCTCTGTAAAATGGAAATTATGTTTGTATGTAATAGAAATAAGCAATTGCAACTGGAAGATTTAAGCCTGGAAGTGTGGTTTTTTTATTTTATTTTCAAGATTAAACCTTAATAAAAATTATTACAAAAAAAGAAAAGAAAGAAAAGTGCTGTGTAGACATAGAAGATCTGAAGGAACTAGCTTCAAAAATATATACGCATCATAAGCACATGTTAGTATGGTGGGACTAGAGGACTAAAGCTGACATGAGAAAATAACATAAGAGGGAAAACAGATGACTCAAGCTGGAACAATGTGAGGATCAAAAGTACCATTTCAATCAGTGTCAGCTAAAGATAAGGAAACAACCTTCAAAATCCTACAAAGGTGACACCTCATGCCAATCAAATCTCTCAAATACTAGGTAAAAAACATGTTTGAATGGGTGTAACCACCTAGGCTCTGACATATGCTTATGGACTCAGTGGTCAAAGTTTAAAAACTTTTGAAAGTAGTCAAAAAAAATAGTTAGCCAAACAATACACCCACACAAAGAGTTATTCCTTTTATAAATATTTGTGGGCCCAAACAAATCTTTATTAAATGAAAACTTAATGTTATTCTTGCTGTAAGCATCTAAACTAGAAATGATGCCAAGACGGAAACACCTAGAAGGACTTTGTATGAATTTGTGGACTGACTGTGTTTGAAACATAGCCTTTTGTGGGGGAAAAATTAACTTCAAAAATCAAGTTTGTTAAAAGAATAATAGACAAAGACACCTTTTTATTGCATTTAGTGACATAAATTCAACAAACTGGAGACCACCCAATGAGCAGGTAGTAACACTTTGGGATGGATGTCATTTAACATTAATAAGTGTGAAGCATCTCAAGATAAGCAGGATGTGAACATACATCATGGACAATGTAAGACCAGAAGGATTTTCTAATGAGATCTGGTTTCTCGGGATATAATTTAACTGGGACTAACAGAAACATGGTAACAAGAAAAGTAAGTTAATGAGTAAAAACTGTAAAAGCAGACTTGCCTTGTTTACTTTTCTTCTTCTTTCTTTCTAGTTTAAAGTACTTATAATCTCTATTTTATCCTACTTGTGTCATTATAACTAAACTAAAAGAGAGAACCAGATTAAAATTATAGTCATAAACTTATGGCCTTTCCATACTACACTGTTATAGTGCTATTATTCTACTTCCAACATCCTATGAAATCCTGAGGTTTGCAGTTTAGGATTAATTCTCAGAATTAATTCTCAGCCAGAGAGTTCGTTGGCCTCTGTAAACTACAAACCTCAGAATCCCACAGGATGTTGAGAGTGACAGAATGGCACTATAACAGTGTAGTGCAGAAAGGCGCTTAGGCTTGCTCGACGTACACTAAATATGATGAGATCTCTTTCTATTTGCCAGGGAAAGCCCTGTAATGCTGAGGGCCTACGCACACTTATTTCAGAACAAAGTGCACCATGCTCTGCAAGTCCCCTCTTCAGTGCATAGGATCAGGTTGTAGTTATCATATTAAATTGGGTTGGTCTTCCAGGGATCTATTCAGAAAGACACACATATGAAGGCATGGCTCCTGGAAGCTATACAGGGATCAATTCTGAAAATTCAAATCTGAGACCTTGAAAAACACCCCCCCCCATTTATTTGCACTATCATGCCCTAAATGTGGGGGGTCCAATGGCAGTGAGGGGGTGAATCTACTTTGCATTTTAGTCCAAACTTTAAAGAAACTATCCACTGGGCTAAACTTGACTTCCCACCTACCCCCAAAAGAGGTTCAGCGATATCTCCCTTAAAGTTCAGACTAGAACCTGGACCAGATTTACTGTCCCACTGACATAGAAGCCACAATCCTTCGCTGCCTGTTAATCTGAAAAACTCACAGATGACACTTCCTAACACTGCTGCTAGAAGTAAGAGTAAGGAGAAGGCATTACCTAAAACAGAACATTCTGCTGAAACGGATTTGAGCTTCAGTTCAGGACTAAATACCAAATTTAGCACAAAAGTACTACCTCAACAGCAGCAGCAGCAACAGGAAGGTGGCAATGGGAGGGTTGCAGGTACTGAAACTGCTCACTCATTTGCAAAGGAGAAAGCAGTTTAGGTGCGCACACATAGCCCTGCTGCCACATCCCTGACGAAAAGGACATGGCAGCAGGCATGAGTGCACTCCCAAACCATGAATCTGGAGACTAGGGTTTGAATCTCCACTTGGCCATGGAAACCCTCAACCAAATCACATTTTTTCAGCCTCAGAGAAAGACAAAGGCAACAAATTTTGCCAAGAAAATTTCCATAATAGGTTCACCTTAGGGTCACCGTTAAGTCAGTTTTCATAGGAGGAAGAGAAGATGGCGAGAAAGAATCTTCGCCTGTCAGCAGCACTTTGTTGCTGTATGCCTTCAAGTTGCTTCTGAGTTATGGCCACCCTAAGGCGAACCTATCACAGGGTCGTTTTGGGTTTTTTTGCAAGATTTGTTCAGAGGGGGTTTGCCTTTGCCTCTGAGGCTGAGAGAGTGTGACTTGCCCAAGGTCACCCAGTTTCTGAGCAGTGATCTGAATCCTAGCCTCCAAAAGCCTTCAATAAATATATAAATATTTGAAATTTTAAATAATCTAAATTCTAAATCTAAATTCTAAATATTTATCTAAATTCAAATATTTATATCTGAGTTAAGTCTTGGGGGTCCCTGGCAACAAACTATAATTGCAGGGGGTCCCCAGTAAAGAAATGGTTAAGAACCACTGAGAGGGAATCTCTCCCATACCTACTAAAATCTACTAATAAAGCAAACACTGCCGTACCGTGGAAAGGGCCAATGTTTATTGCCATTTGCTGGGTTCTTTCTGTTAATGTTTATTGTCTTGCTCTGGTTTTAGTAAGTTAAACAAAGTAAAGTTTTATGACAGTCATATTTTCATAAGGCGAACCATATTTTTTTCCCTTGTGGAAAGGCAATCTAATAAATTTTACCTATAATAATTAATAATGACAATTCAGCCACCAGATATATCCTCTTGTGTGGGCACAACATGGAGCCGATTGGAAATCCTCAAAGTTTTTGGGGATTGATGCCTTACTTGCGCTTCAGGGTGACACTTTAGCACTAAAACAGGACTGAGTTCTTGCCAAGCTCAGCACAGAGTCCACCCTCACGAGGATATTTGGCAAAGGGAGTGAAGGGAAACCACCTGAAAGTTGATTATATGTGTAGAAACTCCCACTCACATGCACATTTGGAGGGGTTAATCTGATGACAAGCAAAGGGGATTATTAATTGCATCTGCGTGATCCAAGGGGAGGTGCTCTTTGACTAGTACACCTGCAGGACTTTCCCCCTCCCCATTGTGCCCCCCACACACACACCTGTTATTGCTCGGCATCCCCCAAGGAAGGACTTGCAACCCTGCCAAGCTGTATGGTTGATTCTATGAGGGGGATTAATATCCACACAGGGGTTGGGATGAGATCATCACGTTCAGCTTCATCCATGAGGTTAGGATTTTGAACCTCTACTTAAACAGAGAGAGAGAGAGAGAGAGAATGAGAATAAGAATGAGACCTGTTTTATTATATTCTTTAAAAGCAGTAGTACCCCCACCCCAGTAGTCTAAGTCTATTCTTATATACAGCTTACGTAAAAGAAATGCCTGATATTAGTTTTGCAACAAATGGCAAAATTCCAAACCTACATGAGAAACAGCTCCAGCTAATAAGGGAGACAGAGGTAGAGGTGCACTGGCTGAGGAAATAATAAGAGCTTATGATTCCAGGAAACAACATATTACCAAATATTGAATTAATTCAGGAGTCCCCAAAGTAAGCTGCTTAAGTCCTACACAGGAGTTCCTGAGAATGAGGGGAGAATGAGGCCTCCTGGCTGGAGGGAAATTTTTCTCTCACTTTCAGAAGATCAGTGTTTGGAGTCTCTTTGTGAAGCTCTATGACTGAACATTAAGGACATGGAAAAATAAAACTGAATTAAGTTAGACCAGAATTGATAAGTGGTATGCAATGCAGTCACCAGAGTGCTGATCTGGGCAGACCACATGATGCCAATACTGTGCCTGTTGTATATTAGTCTATATTTGTTTTTAAGCTCAAGCAATGACTGCACAGCTAAATCCCACCCTTTGGCCCAGCCATTTGGCATAGCCAGCTTTCTTAAAGAACGGAAGAATTCTGCCGCTTTGGTAAGTGTAACCATCTGAAGGCACCATCAGCAGGCAGAGAAAGTAGATGTGTATGCAGATAGACAGCTAACAGAGTGGAGAACATCTGCAGATGTACAAGTGGTCGGTGGAGGATGAAGCCTAGGAAGTGTGGACTTGAGAAGATCTTAGCAATGCATCTCAGTGGATGCAATAAAACAGAAAATCCTTATTTCCAGCATGATCATGAGAGGCACGAGCAGGCTACCCTCAGCAGAGAAGAAAGAGACATTGTCACTGATTTTGGTCTTCTAGACCTCAGTGTTGGGCCAGCTACACCGACACCCATCTACCTATCACCATTTTGTTAGCTGTTTAACAAGCAGAATGAAGCATGGTGCTCTAATAACTCTCAACCAACACAAGGAAAAGAAATAGTCTGCATAAAGAGCAAGAAAGAGGAGAAATTGCAGTGTACATGTATTGAGAGGCTTCCAAACAGCCTCAGTTCCCCTTGGATATTTGCCAGGTGTGATTCAGTTCCACAGCATTTTGGGTCTTCTTGGTTATATTTATTATTATATTTATTTATACCTTGCCCTTTCCCCAATCCACGACACAGTCAGTTTACAAAAGTTTAAACAGCTAAATAAATTAGAAACATAATTAAACTATCAACAAAATTTTAAGCAGTCAAAAGCATAACCAGAAAGCCAGTGTGGGGTGGCAGTTTGAGCACTAGACAACTCTGAAGACCAGAGTTCAAATTCCCATTTGGCTATGGAAATCAACTGGGTGACCTTGGACAAGTCACACTTTCCCAGCCTCAGAGAGGGCAAAGGGCAAACCCTCTCTGAACAAACCTTGCCAAGAAAACCCCATAAAAAGTTTGACTTAGGGCTGCCACAAGTCAGAAACGACCTAAAGGCACACAACAAAAAGACACAACCATTAAAAAGAACAGCAAATATAAACAATGCTGCACATGATAGTTCTTTTCCCTGAGCAGTCAATAGTCGATGGTCTGCCCCACCCCAAATAAAAGGTCTTCACCTGCCTTTGAAAGAATAACAAGGATGGTAATAGTCTAGGAAGGAAACTCTTTAGAAAGGGAGTACCAGAGACTAGGAGCAGCTATCCAAAAGGCCTTCTCCTGTTACTGTGGTAGACTGACCCTCTCCCAGGGTCTACAATTTGATATTAAATTATATCTCCACGTGCCTAAGAGGATCCCCCCGGATGAGCATGCAGGCAGGCATGGTCAAACGGACGAAATCAGGAAAAATCTGGTCAGGCCAGTAAATGATTTGTCACATAGCCCCAGGAGCCCTCCAGACATGCACACATTAAATTACACAAAGGGTCCTCTGCCCCGAGAAGCCAGCTTGACAGGATTAGCGCTCCTGACAAACAGCCTATCAAGTGAGGACGATTTACATACAGCCGAAGCTTTTGACAACCCCGGCAAGTCTAATCATGCCAGGAACTTTGACATTTTGGAGCTTTGTTCTCCCAATCACGTAAAGGACATGAACATTTTGGAGTTTTGTTTTAGCTCCTCAACCTATTGTTCTCCCCAGGATAGGATGAGCCTTCCAGGTACATTTTCCCCCATAAATAGACCCAATTTTTTAGCTTTTCTTCGGATCGCTCGGATCACCCCAGATCGCTCTTGGCTCCACATCACTCCATCCAGCTATCCCCTCAGCTCTCCAAGTGCTGAGCTGCATCTCTCTCTCTCTCCGCCGCTGTCCCAGACCTCCGGACTTCAAGATCAGGTGCAGTGTACCCCAGAAACACCCCTTCAAAGCCCCCTATCCAATTTTCTCTCTTTTATTTCTGAATAGCTCTTGTGTGAGTGAGTGCGTAAGTGTGAACGTGTGCAAGTCTTTATTTTTAAATAAAATTATTTATTTAGCAATTTGGTGTGGTTTTTGGCATGGCCTGACCCCATAAAAATTAGGTTACATGATCTCACTAGGTTGCCGTGCCTCTCGTAATGCTATTGCTTGTGCTCTGGCTAATTTTCATTCCCCGTTGATTGGAGCACATTGAGGTATCCTCCTAGGGACCCCAGAAATCAGGGTAACACTCCCATGTTACAACCAGATCAGCAGTGATGATGGTGGGACAAAGAGAAAAACTTTCCCTAAAGGTCTTAAAATATGGCCAGGCTCACATGAGTTCTTCAGATAACCTGGGCCTGAGCTCCATAGATCATAACCAGCACTTGGAACTGTAGCTAGAAACAGACCAGCAGCCAGTGGAGATGCTGTGACAAGGAGTGTGTGCTCCCTGTAGCCATCCCCAGTTAACAGTCTGATTGCAGTTCTTCAGACCAGCTGAAGCTTCTGAACACTTTTCAAAGGAAACCCCACATAGAGTGTGTTACAGTAATCCAAACTGGATTAAACTAGATTAGGTGTCTGCATAAACTGCTTTTGCTTTCTACCTCAAAATTATGTTTCCATATTTTCTTCTATAAATATATCATTTCCCAACTTACTGTTGCCTGATGAGTCCTGAGCTAACAGCAGATCTTTCTGGAGCACAGAACCCTTGAGTAGGAACTCCAACCCTGAACAAAAAGGATATGCACAGAATGAAGGCTGGGAGAGACTCCAGTGGAACATGAGGTCTGAAGAAACATGGTTTTGGAAAGGAAAGGGGAGTTAGAAATGGAGTGCAGGATCTGAAGTGTCTGACCAGAGTGCAGAAACAGGCACTGCCCCTAGGTGGAAACTGTACCTCTGATAGCTGGGCTGTATTTTAGTATTAGGAGTGCTAGCATTTTACTTGAAAGGGGAAAACACTGCACATGACAAGTTTGGAGTATTTTTTAAAAAACTATACTGGAACCATTCTGCTGATCCAGGCAGATACCTCATAAATCAAGTGGCAAGTTTGTCCCTAACATCAGCTGACAAAGCCCCTCCTTCTGCTGGCAGTGATGAAACTTGGAGTAGCTTAATGTTGAAATTGGGTGCAGTTCAATGATCATTCTTTCTAACAGCTCAAGTGCCCTTTTTGGCAGGGGATTCATCTACCACTAGCAAACAGATGGCCTCCAGGACAACTCAGAGCCAAAATGCATCAAACACCAGCCTGTTGTTTTCCCATCTAGCTGGGCTGGCCAGCCAAAAGATGCAACTGACAGATGACAGGGTGGAAATTCCCACCTTCCCTGAGCAATAACCAAGTGGAAGAAGGATGCTCACCTTGGCCTTTGCAGGATATTATAAGTATGGTCCTGTCAATAGCTTTAGGATGGTGTGATTCAAAGTTGTGACTGTTTGACCTTTTTTTCTAAACCTCGTGTTCTTCTGACATTGCAGCTGATTTATAAGATCCAACTATCCAGTTTTAAAGTGCCAAGGCTCTTAAGGAAGGAGAGTCGATAAATCAAAAACAAACAAATATACCTAAGGTATGAACATTTTCCTTGCACTTTTACCTAAACAGTATTGAGATTCCAGTCATTTTCCTCCTATATGTGCATGTGTGTGTTTGTCTAAGAGCCAGTATGGTGAAGTGGTTTGAGTACTAGACTATGACCCTAGAAACCAGGGTTCAATTCTACGCTCAGCCATGGAAAACCCACTGGGTGACCTTGGGCATGTCACACACCCTCAGCCCCTGGAAGCCCCATGATACACAACAACAACAAGGCAAGGATGGACTTCAGCCCCAAAGCTATTTTTGAGTCCCTCTCTCCCTCCAGACTCCACAGAGAAGCTTCTGACCATAAAAAAGCAGGTGTGAATTGTGTCTCTTGGAAGCTTCCAGGAGCAAAAATTCACCTTTGCTGATATTCTACGTCAGCTACTTAGTTATGTATGTACTTATATATTTCACTAAATAACATCTCCTGGCCACCTTAACAGCCAACAGCTGGTGAACAAAGGAGTTCTGTTCACTGGCAATTGGAGAGTAAGACATATGACGTTTCCACCTTACCTGCTATCAGGACTTCTAATAGGGGTTCTGCTTCTGATTGTTGCAGCCTCACTCATGCTCCTTGCTGCCCAATTGCCAGGTGAATAGATTGCTTCACCCAATCCAGCTAGTGGCTGTTAAGGTGGACTGGAAGGTTTTTACATAGTCTTACTGAATACAGAGCAGATATGCATCTGTAGCTCTAGGGTATGAATCCGTAATGGCCATACTGAATGCCAGTTCTTGTAAGGAGGTTGCAGGTGGCCTCTGTAGTGTTTAACACTGATTTTTTTAAAAATGAAAACCAGGAGCGTATAATCAATCCCACAAATGAATCAGCAGTCCGAGTGCTTTCCTCTACTCTGTCAGCTAAAATATTCTATCTGATTTTTTTTTCATGCCAGAAATTTATACACAAAATAATACCCATTTTTATACAAGGCACACACAAACCACACTGATACAAAGCCACTTATATCCAAAATGTGCTTTTGCTCTCTTATCTTTTATTTGCACCTCTTTCATTACCATCCCCCACCTTCAAAAGTAAGGCAACATTCTCTATAAGTATAGGTGAAAAAGTATCTCAGCACATTTCTAGGACAGTAAATTTTCTCTTCCAGCCACTGGTTCCATTGAGACAAGACAATCTGCAATCACAAAGGTGCTGCTCCTTCAGAACAGGGAAAATCCAGTACCAGTGGATTTCACAGCAGATTTTGTGGACATCTCTAGGTCTGCAGAAGAAACAAGAGACTCATCTCATGGTACTCAAAAGATGTTTGCTTGTTGGGGGAAAGCGGCGGTGGACAAAGATGTTGTGCATCACTATATAAGAAAATCATTAATTAAAATATGGACTGATTACAAGAATAAGAACATTAGGCAGCTACCTATGTGGGTTTCCCCTCAAGAAGCTTTCTTTGGAAGATGGACTGAATCAGATAAGTGGCTGTGTTATGATGACATATTGGAAAAGACAAACTTGAATGCTTTCAAGATAAAATCAAGAGGAAAAATTGGTAGCAGAAGGAATAAAATTAAATTGCTTTCCTTACAGACAACTAACTGAGAGATTTCAGATGGATGTTAAAACTTATGGAATAGAACAAAAGGAGCAAGGAGGATTATTGAAGCTATTGTCTGAAAACCCACCTCATTTACTAGCACACTTATATCAAGAGATTTTACATCAAGAAAGGGAAGAGGAAACAGTTAAATCGGCAATGATATTGTGGGCTCAAAATGTTGGACATCCAATTCAGTTAGCGTACTGGGAACAGAGTTGGCAACGGACACAGAAATTTACCGCAGCTCAGAACCTAAAAGAGAACTATTTTAAGTTTCTTCATAGATGGTACATGACACCAGAAAAATTAAAGAAAATATATAACACGGGAACAGGGCAATGTTGGAAGTGTCAGGAGAATGTTGGCACACTATTTCATATGTGGTGGTCATGTCCTAAGGCTAAAAGGTACTGGAATGATATTCATAATATGATATGTACAATATTAAGGGTTCAACTGGATAAGATACCTGAACTGTATCTGTTAAATATGACATATATGTAAGATGGAACTGGCATAAAGAAATATTGGAGAATATTACTATATATGATTACGACAGCTCGTATTAAATATGCGAGGTTATGGAAAACTGAACAAATACCCACAATAGAGCAATGGTGGGCAACTTTTATTGAAAATCGGAATGCAGATATACATCCTTTTCGCACATTGTTTCTAAAGCGAAAGGGCCCCTTGACCATCGCGTAAATGGGAGGAGCGGTCCATATGACGCACTCCCATTTACGTGATGCTCAAGAGCCTAAAGGCGCATGCACCTTTTCATTTTCGGCTTCAAGCCGAAAATGATGCACGGTCACACAATGCTCCCGGGGCCCGCATGCACTTATCTGCCCTGCAGTGCGTTGGGAACGGGGCCGGTCGCGCTTCTTGCCTCAGCGCTAGCCTGCAATTCCCAGGTTGCACTGCGGTAGGAAGGGGTGGGGCATTCGCACTGTGCTCACGCGACCAGCAAGCCAGCTGCAGTAAGGAAGGAGAAACTAAGTGAGCACCTCGCACAAGAAGCTGCTCGCGCGAACACCGCCCCCTCCTCCACAAAAAGGTAAGATGTGGAAAGAGTTATAGTCTCTCAGAGACTGAAAGGAAAATCAGATGATGATATCAATAAAGAATAGCAAATTAGTACTTAGACTCTGAAAGCTGTGTGGCTGGCTTTATTTTTCTCTGGCTAGAAGATGGGGCTTTGCAGTGCATTGCATCCCAGCCTGTTTGTAGGTTCAGCTTCTTTTTCAGCTGACACCCCGTTTTCCTTGACAGTGCTGGATATAGATGGGGTTTTGACAGGAAATAATTCTTAATTCATGGTAATATGATAGCAAGAAGGAGAAAGTCAGAGAAATATCACGGAACATGTAAAGTTGGGTTGACATGCAGGAACTATCTTGGTATTGTGATAAATTTGTTGCGATGCATAATGATAGTATGTCAATGATATAACAGTTTATGTAATCCAGAGAGGAGTGGAGGATAACTGTAACAATTCGGTAAATGTACAGTGAGAAATGTTTGTTTTATATGGTGAACTATAATAAAAATTATATTAAAAAAAAGATGTTTGCTTGTTAGTAGAAAAGCCAAATGCATTTCAGCCTATAAGTAGTCTTCAAGTCTTTTTCAGGGCTTCATTTATTAAAGTAGTCAAAAATACATAATATCACATTGCATGAAATCATTATTACACTTATACCTTGCCAGTGGGCTATACTGATTTGAGTGTTGGACTAGGACTCTGGAAGACCAGGGTTCAAATCCCGACTCAGCAATAGAAACCCACCTGGTGGATTTTGGAAAGTCATACTCTCTCAGTCTCAAAGGAAGGCACTGGTAAACACTCTTTCAACATATCTTGCCAAGACAAGTCCCATGACATGACATGGTCACCTTAGGGTCAACACAAGTCAGCAGCGACTTAAAGTCACACAACAGCAACAACATTGCCAACAGCCTATACATACCTACTTAGAATCATCAGAAATTTCTGAACCAGGAACTCAGATCACTCACTGGACAAATGAACAAAGGATGAGGTCTTTTTAATAACTTATAAGCAGTCAGTAGAAAAAAATATATACATAATATTCAAGAGCCTAATACATCCTTAACTGTATCTAATGTGATATTATGGCTGGCATCGTGGACAGTAATTACAATGTACTGTAAATCTGCCTTCCGCTGTCACAATTTATTTTTATGGTGGCTGAGCACACAATGACCAAAAGTCCCCTCTGCACCTAACTTACTTTTCAGGAGCAAATGCACCAATTGCCTAGGCACGGGAGGGCGATGGGGGTAGTTCACCCCAGGCAGCAATGTTTTTGGGGCATCCCAGCCTGTAGGTATGCCCCCAAGTGCCCTGGTCACACCCCCCCACACAGTGGCCATATCCCCATGCCATAGCCCCACCCCCTCCCGCGCCACCATCACACACTCCAGGCTCTGCCACTGAAATGCCCACTGCCAACACACCCATGTTGTTGGAGAGTAATGAGCAGAGACATGTCCAGTTCTCTCCCTGTAGCTGGACGTGCTGTTAACAAATAGATAGACATTATACTCACATTCAGCTGAACATAAATAGAATGCCACATGATTGGGCACTCTGTTAAAAACAGGCCTGTAAAATCTAGTTGTGTCCAATTCAGACTTTGCCCTTCAAATATAATGAGAATGAGGAGTGAAGGAATGGGATCCACTGCAAGCAAAGAAGGGATATTCAGCATGGGACCAGCATGCATTGCTCTATCCCCACCTCTACATCTTCAGGAATGTCTGAAGATGGCTAAAGCTAAATGACTTTCTAAACATATTTCCCATATTGACACATTCTGGGGTTGGATTTCAGACTCTTCTATTTCTTTTTTTCCATGGGTAGGTTTTTGGACGTGGCCAGATGTTGTCACTAAAACATACCACAGAAATAATATCCTCTTCCATGAAGACCAGGGACTTGCCACACACACTCCCAGCCGCCTTTCCCCTTCCTTCCTTCCCCCTCTCCCCTGGCTTTAAAAAAACTTCTTGAATTAAGGCAGCAGCATCAGTAGTCATAGTCTGGAACTTACCTATGTTTCTGGAATTGCAAGCTGTATTTACTAGTGCATAGCAACATTTTTAGAAACAAGTCTGCTACCGCCTGAATAGATAAAAAAGCAAAATAAAAGAGCATTACAGAAAATCCTCAAGAGAAGAAGTCTGTGCGCATAATCTACTACTCACAAATGCAGCCTGTAAATTTTTTAGAGGCTTTGCAACCCACTCTGGAAAAGATGCAAACCTGACACCGCAGCAAGATTTACAACTTGTCTTTGCTCAGCCGTATTCAGATAGAAGTTTCCTCCGTTGACAGTTTCATGTTTAAAACCGTGATGTGCGTGGCATGCTCTGGCACCCATATAATTTATGGCCTGTCATTGCAGCTTTAGATGGAGGTATGGAGAAGTTACATGGATTTCAAGCAGTAAATGCCTCAATTGACATGCTCTCACATGCTCCAGTTGCTGTGACTAAGCAACTACTAGGCCATCTTTAAGGACACCAAAAGCTCTGCTGGTTTGGAAAGTATCACCAAGGTGCTTGCATTGCAGTGTTGTTATCACACAGGGAAAACACCTGTTCTGCTTCATATTACAGTTCTATTTACCAAGATAATAGTCTTCCAGGAGCAATACCCCTAGAGGATGATATGCTCTTATTTATCATAAACAGCAATACTTGAGGAATTTGACTCTGGCCCTTTTTGTGCCCTTTCCTTCACTGACTATTGTGACTAAAATTTGCTAAGCTGCTACTGCTGTATAATTTATAGACATATAGCATTATGCTGATATATCTTTCAGCTCTGCTCTGTAGTACCAGAGATTATTCTAGCACCCTCGTGTACCCAAATTGCAGCAACTATAGTAAAACCGAAACCTTGCTGGCTGCTTTTAGTGTGGTCCCTGATGGGTTGGATGTGTTACTGTGCTCCTGAGATTTCCGCTTTCCTTTCACCAGCAGGCAAAGACCTTTTTATTTAAACAAGCATGCATTGATTACTTGGTTACAGGGGAACTTTTTATGCTGCGTGTCGACTATATTTTTAGCTCTGTTGCTACATTTTTACATTTTTTTATACTTCTTAAAATTTAATGATGTTTTAATAAGATAAGTTTAATTGTATTTTAATATTTTTATTATCAAGTTTTTAACTTACATTGTTTTAGCTTTTTGTAAGTCATCTAGTGTTCCATGCTGAGAACAAGGTGGCACAGAAATGAAATGACATGAGGTGAAAAACTGTAATGGACCAAAACCTATAAAACTGATCTCTAACATCCATGTCCTCAATTTCAGCAACATGTTGCTTAATTACACATTTAATGCTGACTGTCTGTTTCCCCCTACTGGCTGAGGAGCAAAACCTGCTTCTGTGTGCCCAAAACTGGCTGCTTGCAGTTGGTCCACAGGAGAATTTCTAATATTCTGAAGGCTATACTAGTTGGAGACTTAAGGTTAGTATCAGACAAGTTCTTATTTGGGGTGAACATTCTTTCAAGGGGACATATTTCTGTGGCGACGTATTTCAGTGATTACTGGTTTATTTAACTGCCTATATTTTCCATTTCTTTTCTCTTTGTTTTTCTATTTACAAATTAACAAAACTATGCAGCCATTATCTCCCCCTTGCCTTGCTAATTCCCTTTCTCGATTATTAATAACAGGAGTGAAGAACTTCCTTGTGCAGGCCTTGTCTGGCCCACTGAGTTTGTCCATTTGGCCTTCAGAACTTCTTCTACCTTCTTCTACATTGATTTGTAAATAATAAGCTATTCTAAACCTGAAAACATTTTGCATGGAAACTAGCTCTGGTTTGCAGCCCTGGTGGGTTTTCTATGGAACACAGACTCTTGCTTTGCAGACTGTTGGCTATGTATTGAATAAGAGCTTCCGTTTGCAGACTGAAAGATTTTGTGTTGAAGCTTTGGAAAGAAGATGAAGGATGTACAAGGCTGGCAGCTCACTCAAGTCACCCTTCAAGATTTCAGCTATATCCTTGGATTCCTTTGGCACCTTGACGAGCTTTTAAATTGGGTGATAATTTGGTATTTGGTATTTTGAGTCTCTGTGTAAATCTTCATAACATTTTCATTATAATGGCTTCTTGCCTCTTGTCTGAAAACCAGCTGTTGTGATTAGCTGTTCACACTCTGCATCGTAGCTACTTCTAATCTCATTTGCTTCTACATTTAACTTTTCCAGTACATTTTCCAGAAATGCCATGTTTTGTGGAGAATAGGAATGGGATGGTCACTGTAACAATTAGCCAACCAAATTGTTGGGGCCTTGTTGGAAGTATTGGTTTTCTTCAAGTAGCTGGAGCTAGAATTGAAAATGATTCTGTACAGCACTTAATATACACATTTTCATCCACTGTTGTCCATCCCCACAGCCATGCTTCTCCTAACGTTTATTTAGAAGTAAATCCTGTTTTGCATTTGGTCTTTTGCTCCATGAATTAAAAGCTTCCTGCTAATTTATTTGTGGTTGTTTTCTGTTTGCTATGGCTATGGGGTTACTCATGAACTGAGTATTAGATGGCTTCTTTCCTGAGAGTGGGGTTAACTATTGCCTTCCATTCCTTTCTTTTTCTTTATTTTCTGAGTTCTAATTTTTAAAAGGATAGCAATTACAGAGAAAAGGACCCTATTGTGGAAGCAAATTTGGAATACAATTCATTTAGTGCTCACTTACAGTGAGCATCCTGTCCTAACAGCCCTGGGAACTGGTGCATTGCAACTTAGGCCATTTCTGCACTACATTGTTATAGTGCTATTATTCCACCTTCAACATCCTGAGGAATTCTGGGGTTTTAGCTTAGTGAGACCAAAGAGCTCTCTGACTGAGAATTCTAAACTGCAAACCCCAAGATTCCATAGGATGTTGAAAGTGGAATAACAGCACTATAGCAGTGTAGTGCAGAAATGGCCTTACATACAAGTGTAGCTGTTAGCTCATGTTAATCACTTCCATTAGTGGTAGATAATAGCAACAGCTCCATGTGCCCTTGAACACAGAAAGATTTTTTAAAAAGCATATTCTTGTTCCTCTGTAAGTACATGCCTTGAAGCCACCTACCGAGTTGTGGCAACCTCATGAATTTCATAGGATTTTCTTAGGCAACCAATGGTTTGTCAGTTCCTTCCTCTGAAATATAACCTACAGCATCTGGTATTCATTGGTGGTCTCCTATCCAAATACTAACCAAAGCTGACCCTGTTTAGCTTCCAAGATCAGACAGAATCTGGTACCTTTACAGTATTGAGGAAGTTCTTGTTCCTATAAATTTGAACAATAAAAAAAAAACCCAATGACCTGTCCACATCTGTACATATAGCACAGAGAGACATCTAGTGGGTGACTAATGTATAGAAAATAGATTCAACTCCTACTACAAAATGCTTACCACTAGTATTTCCTGCCAAGATACTTCTGTTTGGAACTTGGAACATGACAGTAGAGTTTCACAATCATCTTTTTAAGCCAACAACAAAAACCTAGAAAAGAAAGGTAAATAAATAACTTTTACTGACTTTTCAAATCAGTTAATTTCAGAGCAATCTAAACCCCCTTTTAAAGGAAATACTTTCTTTATCTTAAGCCAAAATTGGCCCATTCAGACACAGAAACTGTCACAGCAAGAACCTGAAATGCAAGATTTCAATTTGATTTGCATGGTGCAGGATTGGATCACTCAAACTAATCGCTGATGATACCTCACAAACTTTTTTCCAACACTAATCCACCACAGCTACACACTTGCTTGCGACTCTAAATCACTATCTTGGAATTTTCTTGCCAAGATTTGTTCAGAGGAGGTTCACTTTTGCCTTCCTCTGAGGCTGAGAGAGTATAGCTTGCCCAGGATCACCCAGAGGTTTCTGTGGCTGAGTAAGGATTCAAACACTGGTCTCCAGAGTTGTAATCCAACACTCAGACCATCACACTATGCTGGCTTTGCAAAATTGCTGCAAAATTACATGCTGCAAAAGCAGTGGATTAATTCTCCAGGGTGGGAGTGGAATGAAGCTGCCTTATTTCAGACGTTACTCTGCCTCAGAATTTGTAGGAATCAACTCTGCTCCTTGCCACTGGTTAATCAGGATACAATTATCTTTATTAGACCATTTTTACCTTTCTTTCAAAAGGTCTGTCTTCTCATGGGAAAAATGTTCATAAGTTCTTGCAGTCCCGACCTGTTTTATTGAAGCTTTGCTGAAGCCCAGGAACTAGCTTTCAGCCGTAAAAGGATCATTTTGTACCTTTTACACTTCCAGCTTCCACAAGTTCCAGCTATCACTACCAGAGCTAAGGGATTATGGCTGTAGTCCAAAGAATCTAAAGAGCCAAGGGTTCTGCACCTGTTATTGGCATGAGCTTCTCCAAAACATAAAGAAATAGCTTGGCTTATTTCCAGGCCAGTATGAATTAATACTTTGGCCATTTCTGCCCTACACTATTATAGTGTGATTATTCCACTTTCAATATCCTGTGGAATTCTGGGGTTTGTAGTTTACTGAGGCCAAAGAGCTCTCTGGCTGAGAATTCTAAATGCCCCTCCCCAAACTGCAAATCCCAAAATTCCACAGGCTGTTGAAAGTGGAATAGTAGCTCTGTAACAGTGTATTGCCCTCGCTTTCTGGCAGTCCACAGATCCCTCCTGATCTTTGTTTCTTCTCATCAGCGAACTGGGTGTTACAGCAGCAAACTATGGCAATAGGACGGCAAGCAGCTGTCTCTTTGACATTTCCCTCTAGCATTATGAAGTGCCATTACTAGGGTTGCTGGGTATCCCTTATTATGAGAGATATCCCTTATTTGAGGGCCACAAAGTTTGTCCCTTATAAGTCCCTTATTATGAGTGCTATCCTCTGTTTAAAGGTGGAAAGCTTTTTCTTTTCAAAGAACTGGACAAGATACCAAAAAAACCTGTATTTTGAGGATGGGCCCTTCATAAAGAAAAAGATGTGGGCATCATGCAATGTTGGAATGTGAACAATATGTCAGTCTTACAGAGCACAGTTAACTGAAATCATTGGCTTGAAACTTCTATGGCAGTTACAAATGTGTACCTAGAGTTACGAACTCATGCCTGTTACATTTTCATTGTCTCTACATAGTCAGGTATCCCTACATAGCTTTCTGGTAGAGACCATGAAAGTATGCCAGTCTCTACTTACCAAGAAGCAACTGTTGAGATCAATAGGGGCCTATTGCCCTGACAATTGGGAAGCAGCTGACTGACAGTTCGCCACCCCCACCCCATACCCTCAAGCAAACTCCGGTGTGAAGGGGAATTGAAAAGAATTGAACTGAAACCAGGGTCTTGTTTCTGCTTGTCACAGAAGGGTGGGAACAGTAGTCAGCTGCTTCCTGAGTGACAGGGGAACTGATTCTTTTTTTTTTTAATGACCTTGGCCCTTTTCGCATGGGATTTGCCATGGGAAAGGGCCCCTGGAGTGTTGCATAACTGCAAGGAGCGGTCCACGCGATGCACTCACAATTGCGCGACGCTCCAGGGTCTGCCAGGTGCCGATCGCACACTATTTCATTTTCAGCTGCGAGCTGAAAATGGTGCACGATCACGCATCGCTCCAGGGCCCCACGTGCACTTGCCGTGCGTGCGGAGCTCCAGAGCTGCGGCACTCGCGCTTCCTGCCCCAGCAAACAAAACCTGCTGAAATTATCTCTTCTACACAACTGTTAGTTACAGGAGCTCTGTCCTGTTTTCTACCTTGCAGTCCTAAACAACATATAAATATAGGAAGGCAAGCTGTCAGGTAAACTGATCTCAAACAATTTAGAGATTTATGAACCCAAACCAGCACTTTTGAGCAAGCCAAGGAATACCCTGGCAACTAGCATAGCAGATCCACGGTTATAACGTTTCTTTTGCCCAACCTCCACCAAAATCCAAATGGCCAATTTTGTACCAATGGAAGCTTCTAGATCAGTGGTTCTCAACCTGTGGGTCCCCAGATGTTCATGGACTTCAGCTCCCAGAAGCCCTGAGCATTGACCATAGTGGCTGGGGCTTCTGGGAGCTGAAGTCCACGAACATCTGGAGACCCACAGGTTGAGAACCACTGTTCTAGATGGTCATTAGACCATATATACTGAATTGCATTAACCCTGTGTATAGTGAATTACATTATCATAATCTGAGCAAGGGCCTTATCGCACTACATTGTTATAGTGCTATTATTCCACTTTAACTGCCATGACAACACACCGTGGAATTCTGGAGTCTGCAGTTTGGGAAGGGGCATTTAGAATTCTTTGGCTTCAGTGAGCTACAAACCCCAGAATTTCACAGGATGTTGTGATGGCAGTTAAAGTGGAATAATAACACTATTACAGTGCAGTGTGATAGGGCTACAAGATTCATATCTCTAGATCAAAACTCCAGCCACATATGTTGGGACCAATATCAACTGAGACAGGCATGTGGTCATCACATAAACTATGAAATCCCAAGCTGCACAAACAAGGTGGCACTGCATGGATATTTATGCCTTCCAAAAAATCACCGATGAGGTCAAAACAACAACTGAGATGATATCCATCTTGATATCCTGATATTAATTCTTTTTGGGAGAGACTAAAACCTCCTTCTTTATCCATCCAGGTCCTAGTGACATATGCCAGGTCAGCCCATTCATTCATAATGAGATAATTAAAAGTAGGTGCTTTTCCATCGACTGACCTGGCATTCATTAGCCACATCTTTAGGTTTGAGAAGACTGCAACCCAGCTACTGGCATTACTGTGGCTGGGAGACAGAGTGGAAGGGAAAGCAGAACAGAGAAGTCTCTCTCTCTTCCCCACTCATCACCATCATTAACACTGGCTGGAAAACCGTTAGTGACATGTGCTATACATGCGGGGCAAATTATTTGTCATAGCACAACAGACATATTCTGCAGACTATGGCAGAAGCAGAGCTGTGCATACAGTGCTATTGTATATTGCACATCACCCAGTCAGACATCTACTTGCAATGTTGACATTCTGCATGGAGGTTGTGTTCTGCTGGCATAGCTTAGCTCTGTATGCAGGTATTTTTTATGTTATGCTGAGAAGATGCCGGGCTGCAGCCGCCGAATGGCTCCCTTTACCGTTTAATGTCTCTCATATTCACATTGGCTGACATCATAGTAATCACTACAACCATACTTTAAAACATTTCAGATGCAAGCAGAAAAATCTTCTACATAACCTTCACCTCACATATAGGATAACATGGTCTTAAGTATATGAAAACTAGATTATTCATTGGTCAGCTGGTACAATTGGTCAAGGCCCCTCTCTGACTAGAGGGCAGTGATACAGACTTGAGTCGATAGACTTGGACTCAAGTCGGACTTAAGTCACTTCAGTGACTCTACTTGGACTCAATTCAGCCATAAATGATGTACTGACTTGCCTTGACTCGAGACTTGTATATTTTTAATGACTGACTTGATGCCCTTGGTTCAGTTAACATAACGCATTCATCCAGAAACCTTACGACTTTGAACAACACCTCCATCTGCCTACTAGTCACATGGCAATTTGTCTCAAGTCCAAAGTGTGGATGCTTTTCTCAGAAGGGAACAGCAAACAGGTTAGGCAATGGGCTTGAGGCAGGCTTGAGATCTGCTCAGCAGCCTGTCCCTGCTGCATATTGGAGAAGCCTTCTAAAACATTTCCTAAGAGCAAAAGAAAAGATCAAACCCCAGATTGCAGGGTGCGTTTCTGAGAGGGGAACAGCAAACGTGTTAGGGCAATGGGCTTGAGGAGGAAAGATCCTTCCTTCTAAATCTTTTGAATCTTCAGTAATGGAGAATAAAATAGGATCCTATTCTCCACTTCCAAAGCTTGCAGATGGCAAAATTGCAAATGTGGAGAGCCAACTCTGCTTAAATAGTTAAAACTGAATTTATTTCACTCTATCCAATAATTCTGGAACATTGGTTGGGCTATAAAGTTGGCTTCCAGACTTGAGACTTGACTTGAAAGTATCTTCAAGGGCTTGAGACTTGACTTGAGACTCGGAGTAAAAGACATAAATACATCACTGCTAGAGGGCCCAGGTTGAGGGAAAATGTGTAGTTTTGTTCTTCCACGGCCAGTTCCTGTTTTTTCTGCTATAATCAACCTTTTCTATGTTATTTTAGTAACAGTACAAATACATGGGACAGAGCTGCTAGTCTCGTACAAGTTGCAGTTCTGAAAATTCACCCACACATAAGGACATTTGTACGGCTGTCTATTGTACTTTGCATGTATTAGTATATTTAATTAATTCATTTGTATTTCACCTGTCCGAGAACGGGTCATAGATACGCAAGAAGAAGGGTTCTAATTTTGGAACTGTTCCAGGGCTACAACCACCTGAATCCTATCCTCCAACGTTTCATAGAGGAAAACTGGGCAGAACAACATCAGAATGTGGTCAAGATGGCAAAAGTTATTAATGAGGAAGAACACATGAGCTAGGAGAGTGCAGTAGTTTACTTTTGCCTGAGCCAATTGGGAAGGACAATATTATGCTCACTCTTCTCCTCTGCCTCCTGCTGAATTAATTGTGTACTTTTGAACTTTGAACTCACTTTGCAGCAGATGATGTAAGCTGAGGGCAAGTGGGAAATGAGAAGAGGTGAGAAAAACAGGAACATTTTTAAAGCAGCTGAAAAAGTGGAATGACAGAGAATTAAGCCTTGCAAATCAGAACAGTTGGTGGATACATTAATCCATCCTAGATTGTGCCCTGTTTGCCGAACTTTTGCCCTCCTTCAGTACAATTGAAGAAAGAAGAAAAAAACCTTCCTTTCATGCCATACTCTCATATATGGAACAGGGGAAAAGAGCTGCCATTGCTAAAATCCTTGAAAAAGAAATACAGCTATTCCCCAGGGCGCATACCATGAGTCGGTTGGGGGCAGAACTGGCTGAAGAGTTTGCTCTGTGTTTTTTATTGTTTTGAGGAGTTTTTTCCCTTTGGTTTTGCCTAAGGTGATTTGGGGGGGGGAGTTGGGGATTTCACAGAAGAGCCTCATTGTTCTTTTTATGGCTGCTGGTGTTCCTGAGTGGGCAATTTGTTTCCAGGCATGAGGTCTCAGCCCAGATGTGCAGCAGGGAGAAGGGGAGGAGAGGGAAGGTGAGAATGTTGCTGAAGGGGAGCAGTTTGGGAGCGGCTTGCCACAGCTGCTCTCTGGGAATCTGATGTGAGCCAGGCAGAGGACTTACAGAAATCCCTAATTTGCCTTCCTAATGCTGAACAAGTATACTTGTAATTAAATCCATTATTTCAAAGGCACCAGAGAGGGTGCTTCCCAGTAAGGCCTTCCACGTGCAGTCTCTCTGCCCCAATTCAGGAAATTTTACAGGGGGTTCAAGTCATACTGTCTTCCACTTGTAACTTTCCTTGCTTCTTCCACCTCTTTTCTTAGCGCAGAAAATAGTTGTTAAGGAAGGAAAGCAAAAAGAACTGCACAGCACCTTTTGAATGGTAATGGTAAAGCCCTTCATCTGGAAGCACCCTAGCTCAAGAGTGCTTCCTTGTCCAAGGAATCTATGTTGGGGAGTGGTGCCCTTGGACTTCACACTGCCTAGGGAAGTGGGGGAACTTCAGGCAGCCCTCCAGAAAACTGACCTACTTCAGGCCAAAAGACCTAAATCCTTTTTCAACCCCTCCATCTCACCTGCTCCCACTCTTAGGAGTGCAGTTTGTGGACCATAAACAGAGCTTGGGGGTGGGGTGGGGGAATACTTTTTCATATAGCAACTTCCACAATTTGTTTGACATCTCCTAGAATCCTGTTGTGGCCATGGGATTCTGGGAGTTGTAGCCTGTCTAAAACACAAATGCTTCAGTCCTGCATCAAACATACAGCCACAATGCCATAGGTATGCTTTAACTCCTCGTTTGACCCCTGAAGCCCACCTTAAAAGCCAATCAGCCATCTGGAGTGGTGGAGCTCTGTGCTGTTGCCAAGCACCGTGCTGCAGGATCACATGACCAGTCCCCTCCTGCCAGCAAGGGAAATAGTGTTGAAGAGGTGCAACAGATCCCTCCAGGGGTTTCTGCTCTGCTCCTTACAGTCGTTATTGCTGGCAGGAGGGGACTTGTCATGTCATCCTTCAGTGCCCCTCTCACTGGAAGAACAGACCTCCATTACTCCAGATGGCTGACTGGCTTTTAAGGCGGGTTTCAGGGTCATCTGCAGTCATGATAGTAGTGTCATGGTTACAAATAAGCATACAAAGCAGTTATGATGCCCTAAGTCTAACTTACAACGTAGTATCCAAACAATAGGATGCGACAATATTTCCAAATTATGGCCATTAGTAGGAAGATAACAATATTGCTTTCAGAATGACAATGCAATGCAAGATAATCATTTCTCCTATCCGTTTATGAATATTATGAAAGGTTCTCCAAGGCTTCAGATCTCTTATGTTGCAGTTGGAAACATCCAGCATGGCATCCATCATCCCATCACTGTGTAAGTCCAGATGGCACAGCTTCCGGGAGGGCAATGAGACTCCACAGACACTGCTCAAGAGTAGCGATGAGTTTCAATTTCACTTCCAGCCTATTGCTAATTTTATTTAGTCACTGATGCAGGCTATTGATTTCAAGGCAGATTTAAAAGTCTTACCAAGCCACTGGGGAATTGCAGCATGTATTTAAATTCCATATGTTGATTAAAGCTGTCAAGGGTCACAGGTGCAATTATACATGCAAAGCTGAATGCATTTGCTATTCCGGAATTTTGAAAGGCAGTGATTAGAAGGTAGGGCAAAGCTAAATGTAGAAGGGGGAAGGAGGGTAGGGTGGGGATTGGTTCTTCCTGATTTAGCAACCACTTAATTCTGTGAGTTTATTAGAGATGCATTTTGCCCATCTTAAATGGCGCGATGGATAGAATGGTAATCTATAAAGGCAAGCAATGGCAGCTAGATGTTTCTTCAAAATACAGGCAAATGTGAACACTGTCATGTTACAGTGGGCCAGGTTGCTAGAGGCCTCTGCTGGTACAGACCAGGACATTTCATGTCAGGAGTTATTCAGGCATTCCCCCTCTTTCTACACCTTGTTTTTCAATGTTCCGCTCTTTCAATTGTTGTAAAATATAGATAACATGCCCTTCTTTTGATGCGAGGACTGTTCTTTCGTCAGTTCTCCCCCTCTTGCCTTCTTCCTGTAAGGAATATAAAGAATTATGTTCAAGAGGAGAAGAACTGACAAAAGACTGCTTCTCAGCCAATTCCACTTGCTGACAGTGCGTTGGTCCCTATGGATGCTTGTATCCAGATTTTCCTCACTACTGTTACCCCAATTTCACCCTCAGTCACCACACTGTACTTTTTCCCATATGGACTGTTTATTACATGAGAGAAATGGGGGGACAAATGACATGTTCTACCATAGCTCTATGTAATGCCCATATGATTTGGTATCTGGTACTTTCCACTCCCCCGTTCCCCATATGTTACCCTCACACACCCACATACTCTTTTTACCCTATCATTGTTCTAGATAAGGAACGAGAATGGTGTGGTTCTCCAGTTGTTGCTGGACTATGACCCCGGCAGCCCTAGCCAGCACAGCCAATGGGTAGCAATGCTGGGTGTTGTAGTCCAACAAGGGCTGGAGGGCCACACAATTCTCACCACTGTCCTAGACCCACCACTGACTGGTAGGGAGAAAAATTGCTGTTTGGGGAACCTTCAGGGGAAAAGCAGGTGGCAAGAAGAACATGAAGAAACATCTTCGCGGTGTGCTTTCTTTGCTACACAAATACCATCTTCTAGTGGCATTGTGCTGCAGAGATGGGCTGTCAGTCACACATGGAAGCTACAGCACATGGATTCCGGTTGCTGAGGAGCCTTGAGTTCATTTTCTTGATGGAGGGTGCTTATTTTCAGAAGGGAAGCCCTGTTGGTCTCTCATAGAAAACAGCATAACACTGGAGAGCTCCTCCAAACAGGGCAAAAATATGGGCAGATTGTAGTATTTGTTACTGCAGCTCTGAGTTTGTTTGTTTGTTTGTTTGTTTGTTTGTTTGTTTGTTTTTTAAAAATCAAATGACATTTCTGTTGCTTGGGACTATTACTTTTTTTTTTTTTTTTGGGCAGTTCCTGGGATCAGCTGGGCCATTTTATTCTACTTTCAGGTGAGCTTCTTTTTCATTCTGAGACATATCAGAACGATAACAACAAAAAGTCTCCTTTTGAGAACTGTAGTAAATCAGTGCATCAGTAAAATGACGCTTCTGTGCCATCAAATCTAAACGTTAAGAAAAAAAAATAAAAATCATAGAAGGCAAAGTTTGCCCTTCAAACCACAGGACCACCTGAGGAAACCATGTTCTGTTTTTTGTTTTTGTTTTTTAAAAAACTACTATGGAAGAGACCAGATGCAGATCCCAGACACTGCTGAAAACAGCCCCTTAAAAGAACGGAGTGAGTGGCTATGGAGGCGACAACAATCAACAAAGCTCAAGGATATATTCTGGAGGAACTCACACTTATTTAACCCAGTCTGTAAGATTACAGAGTCTTGCAGTCCTGTAAAACCTACCTCCAGTTATTGCAGCCTAATCCTTCATAGGTTAAAATCTGTTCCATTTGGATGTAAGAGTGTAATTCAGAATGCATGAATGTGACCCAATCAACAACAATATTTTTTTTAAATCAACATGTGGTACAGGATTTCCATGTCCCCTCAAGTTCCAAAATGCTGGGAATCTGCAGCTGTTAGAGACTATGGCCATTTCCACCCTACACTGCTCTAGTGCTATTATTCCACTTTTCAACATCCTGTAGAATTCTGGGGTTTGTAGTTTCCTGAGGCCAAAGAACTCTCTGGCTGAGAATTCTAAAGGCCCCTCCTTAAACAGCAAACCTTAGGATTCCTTAGGATGTTGAAAGTAGAATAATAGCACTGTAAGAGTGTAGTGCGGAAATGGCCTACACTCTTAACAAATGCATTATTCATTCACGTTTGTAATACCGATATTGGATAATAGTGGTTGCCAGTTGGATATCTGTAACATGAAGAGGTAGCTGTGTCAACTCACTTGCCCATTCCAGCAAACAGGCAAATCTGGGATTTTGATCCACCACCCTGTTATTGATAGCCATCCATCTCCAAGTTACTGAGAGGATCAGTTATTCTGAGGTTGTGCAGAAGACTGTGGAGCTTTACTGTGTGGAAGGGAGAAAAAGTTATGAGCAGAATATGGGGTGCAGGTTATATTTTTTTTCATTGGAGAGAGCATGACCTTATAAAAGAAATTACATTTGTGTCATGCAAAGGCATTTTCACAATTTTAAAACACACATTTATTCCAATTAGAAACTACCACAATGAATGTACTTTAATAAGAAACTGTGATTATTGTTTCCCAAAATTACCACTACTCAAAAGATTCTAGAAATCGGAAATAAATTTTATTAGAAAATTAAGTTGGCAAAAAAAATTGAGAAGCATATAAACTATCTCACACACCGTCTTGAGGCCTGCAAGTTTACCAAAGTGTCTCCCTCACATTCTAACAGGGATCATTATCCTTGCCTGTGCTTGTTTCATCTTCTGCAGCCAGTTAGCTCAGTGGCACAGAAAATGCCAATATGAATGAACAAGTTCTGTGATATGTAGTTTCAAAGAGACCATCCCTCACATAAAAGCATGCTATTTATTGTTTTTCATATAAGTTTCTTCAATGTCATTAAAGACATACCATTCCATACAGAGTCCTGCAAACTAACTGTGTCTGTGAAAAGTCTTGGAAAACCAGATTTTGGCATTTTAAAACCTTTACCTTAATGTTCTAACTGAATAAAGTTAAAAATTATTAGCATGGATGGGACTCAAACTTATGAACTTTGGTGTGATTAGCATCACACTCTAAACCAATGCTACCCAAAAGTTGTGGTCCAGCCGGTGCCACTCCACAAGCCATCAACTGCTAGTTCAAGTCAGTTTCCAGGAAAAAAAGAAGAAGAAGAAGCAGTTGTAGACCAATGGGCATAATTATGGTATCAGACACTGGTGCTTTGGGGGGGGGGAATGCCAGTCCCTCAAATCAGATAGCCTGAGAGAAACTGCTTTAAACCATATGTTCTCCACCTTCCTGATTTGAGTGCCCCTGAAGAGACATGAATATGACTGAGGCCTCTGTAGTCGCCTGTTGACTTATGGCAATAACATAAATTTCATAGGGTTTTCTTAGGGAAGGAATACTCAAAGGTGGTCTTGTCAGTTCTTTCCTCTGAAATACATCCCACAGCACCTAGTATTCATTGGTGATTTCCCATCCAAGTTGATCCTGCTTGGCTTCCAAGATCAGAAAGGAATCTGGTGCTTTTAGAGTCTGAGACTTACTAACCATGGCAGTGCGAAGACAGAAAAGGTCACAAAAATGGTAGCAAATGGAAGCACTATTTGGTATTATCAGCTCACAACGTATAATTTTACATTGTTATCTAATCCATATTTGGAAATTGCTAAATTCATTGCCACAGTGATTCTACTGTAAGAGGTGTTCCCATAACCGAGTTTTTCTCAAGTTAAGTGCAAGTTCCAAGTTCAGCTTTCCCTGTCAGTAGAGGCTGCTGGCTGTAATGTTAGTTGTTCCATTCTGGGCTTCAGTCCAAACTTTAAAGATGCTGAATCAATTTTGGACATGAATTTCAGTACCTTGGATAGTCTCTTCAAAGTCTAGATTAAAACTTGGAGCAGATTCCTCACCCCACTGATACAACAGCTATCTGTTGGTTCCCCTTTCAGGCACAGTTTGCTGACTAAGGGACTCTGTCTGAATGGAGCTTTGTATTTTATACTTTCCTCCTGCTGCATGCCTCTTAAATTGTTCTTCATTCATCCCTGTCATTTCTTTCCACTTTCTCTTTTCACACTTCCTTTGCAGCCTACTCTCCAACTTGGCTGCTTTCTCCCATCCTGCTGGACAGAGTGGGCAGGCAGCATTTCTAGAGGCTCAACCTGCTCTCCATACAAAGTCAATCCCTCTGTTCCCATCTCCTTCCCCCCACCAGTTTTTTTGCTCTCGTTTTCATAGTCCCAGCCAGGGGATTAGCTATGGGAGAGGCTGCATGAATGTGCAGTCCCCTTCAAATAAGAATTCTGCCCCCTGAGATGACATTCTCTTTTGGTACCCAAATTTCCAGCATTGCAGTAATTTAAAACTTTACTTGAGCATCTGGAAATCCTTTTTAGGCATCCAAAGAAAAGGGGCAAGCAAAGTTATCAAAGAAACGCAAACACAGCAAATATAAGAACTCTAGGTATTTGCAATGATCAGTGTCTCACTCTGCAAAGCTAGAAATTTGGGAATTGAAAGAAGTTTAATGGGAGACAGAATTTCTGTTGGGGGAAAAAGAGGACTTTGTGCCCCCCCCCCGTTACATCCCCAGTTACAGTTATATTTCTTCCTGGAGTAGCAAACTGTGTTCATACTGGGCTACAGCAGATGAAAGCTCATATGCTTTAATACTCTGCATTTAAGAAACAAAACACAGCAACCTCAACCCTGTTCTCTCCTGCAAGAAAAAAAGAGATAGAAAAGAGCTAAAGCGACCCCTCCTCAGCACAGAGACTTTTCTCTATAATGTACAAGGCATTCAGTCATGTCCAAAGTGGTACCATTATTTTATAATTTTTTTCTGGTGCCGCTTTGGCCTCATCTTTGCAAACCTAGCAGATGAAAGATTTGCTAACTTTGCAAGAACTCGGTTAAAGTCATGCAAGAATGTGACAGAATGTTTGGAGCTGGCTGTTAGTGCAGATGTAGATGGATAGGCACTTAGGAAGAGTACAGAACTGCATCCAGAAAAGGGAGAAAGATAGATTGGAATGGGAGCAATGGCTTTTGGGCAGACCTCCGTACAACACAGCCATTGCAAGATAGATATCACTTCTGCTTATAACATTGCACCCTCCCGGTACTAGGTAACATAATTAACTACCTCCCAAGGCACCTGTATCCTGGACATTTTTAAGGCCAGGAAGGAATTAGAAATATTCATTTTTGTGTATCTTCTGTTTATTAAAACATTTTTACCCTGCACTTTTATCATGAGCTCTCCGGGCAGCAAAGAAATGAAACAATATGAACAACTTAGACAAATTTCAAATTAAAACCAAGGCTGGCATCCCATTAGGCCAAAGCTTTCCAAACTTTTCATGTTGGTGACATACTTTTTAGACATGCATCATCTCGCAACACAGTAATTCAGTTTTACTAGTAAACTGGAGATTAAACTAATCCCTTATAAGAGATACAGGTGCATACATAAATTGTAATAATGAAATGTATGGGGACACAACATATCTCAAGAAAACATTTCATTTATATTTTTAAAAATATATGATTTATAAATAATAATATACATTTCCAAGGCTCGGGGAGGGGGTTGTTCTTGGCCCAGGAAGGTGGCACACCTACACACTTCAGGCGACACACTAACGTGTCACGACACAGCACTTGTAAAGCCCTGCAGTAGGCTATTTACATCATCATAAACTATCTTATGGTCACATAAAGGGGAATTGCAACATTGTGCAGTGCTTATTTTCTCAGGAGGGGAACAAAGATCTCTGGGACAATTGCATAAATGGAGCCAACAGCATGGCCATTGTGCTATGCTTGTCATGGTGCAATAGACACCAGAATGCTATGGAACTGATCACAGAATGGGAACTCCCACTGCACAACAAAATGCCCCAAGATGCGTCATTGCCATTGCCTAGAAGGATTGTGTATCCAGTTAAAGACATAATTGCAACATTGTAAACTTATGAATCATAACCTCTGATGCAAGATCTTGACCCCAAATTAAGATAATTTAAAGATCGTAAAAGCATACGGCACAATTCAAGCACGTTCAAAGACTCAAAAAGGCTAAACGAGTTATAAACATGTCTACTTGCTTAAAAATAAATGAGACTCCTAAAGGCTTTAATAAAAACCACGTCTGGAAACCAGTGCTGGCACCAGTCAGGCCCTCCAAGGAGAAGGCACTTGACAAGTGGGGCACCACGGCCCAGAAGTGTGCATCTTCGTCCCTGCATGCCTGCACATACACACAAAGTGGGGCAGAATTTCCAGAACTGGACCATATATAGTTATGACATGTATTAACAAGCTGAAAGGACACACTATCCCATGATTGGCAGAGTCAGATGAAGGGCGTTAGGGGCCCCCTTTTCCACTTCCAAAGATGGGGTCCCATCAGTACACGTATGCAGCCTCCCTCATTCTCATTGGGAGAGGGAAGACTTTGTACAGTAGTAGTCTGCTGGGTTGAGAGGAGCCTTCTCTGGAGCCAAAGCCAGTCAATGTCAGGCTGAGGAAGGGGCAGCTCTGAGCAACCCTCTCCTCCTATCTTTGTACCAACCAACATGATCACAGACAGAGTCTCAAATGCGGCAGCCCCAAAGTGTACTCACCTTTTTACTCATTCTGCAGCTGGACAAGGGTGGAAGAGTGGTCAGTAAATGCTGCCAACCCTTAAGAAGGAAAGAAATGCTCCTCTTCCTAGGAGCATTTCATAGAATCATAGAATCTCAGAGTGTGGAAGGAACCACACGGGCCATCTAGTCTAACCCACTGCCATAAAGAAATTCACAAACTAAAGCACCCTGAAAAATGTTCTCTGTTTAGAGCTCCAAAGACAGAGAATCTACCACTCTTTGAGGCAGTCTATTCTATTGTCTGACAACTTTTACATTAATAAAAGTTCTTTCTAATGTTTACATGGAATCTCTTTTCTCGTAATTTGAACCATTGGTTTATGTTCTAGTCTCTGCAGGAGGAGTAAGCAAGCTGGCTTCATCTTCTACGTATCACCTCAGATATATAAAGGTGGCTATCATGTCACCTCTCAGTCTTGTCTCCGCCTGACTAAACATCCCCAGCTGCCTATGTTGTTGCTTTTAAGACTTGATTTTCAGAATTATGATCATCTTAGTCAATCTTCTCTGCATATATTCTGGCTTTTCAATGTTTTTCTTGTCTTGTGGCACCCAAAACTGGACACAGTATTCCAGATGAGATCTAACCAAAGCAGAATAGAGTGGGACTACTGCTTCTCTTGATCTGGACACTACATTTCTGCAGATGCAGCACAAAAATTGCATTTGCTTTTTTGATCACTGCATCACACTGTTGACTCATGCTTAACTTGTGGTCTACTAAGACTGCTATATCTTTTTCATCCATAGTGCTTTCAAGCCAGGCATCACCCATCCTATATCTGTGTATTTCATTTTTCCTGCCTAGATGTAGTACCTTACAGTTATCTCTGTTGAAATTCATTTTGTTAGATTTGATACAACTTTCCAAATGACTACAATTGTGATTCCCAAAGTTACTAGACTGTAAGCCCAGGACAATGTATAAATACTGAACAGGATGGCAGCCAAAGGAATAAAATTTCTTTGTGGACAAACGGAGGGTAGAAGGAGATCATATTTAGCAAATAAGGCAAGGAAATGTATTCAACTCACACTTCTGTGGCATGTCCTTGGTATCTAAAGGGCAATCAGAAGTGAAGACGCCTTTGCTGAGCATTTATCAAGACTATCCTATAGTGTCTAGTCAGAGGTAAATCTGAATAGATTTGTTGGGGCTTCCTCCCAGCTAAGCAGCTAATACATTACATCATCCACATAGTAATTCTAATAATCAGTGGGCAGTCCGGTAGGATGAATCATGACAGGTCATTGTGTTCTCTTATTCTCTCTAATAATGGTCAGACAATGCAATCCATTTTGGGATCCAATACACTTATCACAGATTTCCTCTCTCTGTTCAGCAGTGCTTGTGAGCTCACCCAACAGTTTCAGGAGACAGAGAGATGTTTATTTCATTTTAGCTTCCCAGTTGTTTACACGGCTCTGTTACCACTCTCAGAGTTGAAGATTCTTGTGCCCCCTAGCAGCCCAGGCAAAACAGGTTTTAATCTCCAATGTATTGCAGTAAGGAGAGATAAATCCATCAAACTGCTCTGGATGATGTGCTATATCATACATCAAAAACAGAACAAAATGGCTCCCCATGGAAATTCTCCACCCTTTTTTATGGCAGTTGACTTGCTCGTTCACTTTCTTCTATATGAAAGTCAGTATCTGTCAAAATATAGAAGACACGAAGAGGGAAAAAAACCCACCTAATTCAGTGATTCCTGTTCCGTACGAGTTTGTTGCACTTCATGATTCGGTAGAACATAGAGCTGAACATAAAGAGCTTGAGTAATTATCTGTGATGATACAACCATCTACAAAAACAAAGTACATATGGATGTGAGATTTCTCATTTTTCTCTGGGGAAAACTCCTTGGATTATGTTTTATACATCAACATGCTCATAAAAGTGCACTCTAGACCTTTTAAGGCAATTGGTGTACAAAGCTACTCCATGAAAAATAGATTTTTGTTCAATTTTGATGCTGCTATTTTCAGTAAAATCACAATTTATTTTGGCAACAATGCATTTGGCTTGAAATATAAATCCTGAAGAATTATAGATCAATTCATATTCCATAATTCTAGTTCATTCTCCAGCTTCTCCTCCAAGAGAAATTGAGCTTTGTACAGAAGAAAGTGAAAAGGCAAATTGGTTGCCATTAAAGCAGAGAAGCGTTTCCTAAGTTACAAAGTTTGGACTAGGCTTGACACATGATAAAAAATTTTCCTTTCAGATCATTTTAATTCAAGAAATGTTTTTCTTCCAAAAAATAATGGGAGATTGGCTCTTATTTTATCCCAGATTGGCTACAGCAGTAGATATTGGAAAGTGTAGTCCAATAGACCATGAAGGCATCAAACTGGGGAAAGGTGGACCACAGTCTGCAGTATTCAGCTATCATCTGGCAAGCAGAAAAGGAGACTTCATCTATCAGTTTCAATCCCACCTTCCCTATAAGGAGCTCCAGCAAAGAGACATGGTTCTGCACTCCCTTATATTCACATAAATATTAATATAAGATCAGTTAGACTGAGCTCTAGCAACTAGCCCAGGATTACACACAAAACTTCACTGAGTGGGTGATATAGATGAAGGACTTGACAATGTAAATTCACCTTTCAAACAATGATACCACACTGGGAGCCTGTCATAACCACATGAATTGTGTGCATTGGCTGTTGTTCCGAAATGTTGTTGTTGTTGTTGTTGTTGTATGCTTTCACGTAATTTCTATTACAGTGACCCTAAGGCAGTGGTTCTCAACCTGTGGGTCCCCAGATGTTTGTGGACTTCAGCTCCCAGAAGCCCCAGCCACTATGGTCAATGCTCAGGGCTTCTGGGAGCTGAAGTCTAGAAACATCTGGGGACCCACAGGTTGAGAACCACTGCCCTAAGGCAACCCTATCACAGAGTTTTCTGGAGACAGAGGCCCTTTCCACACGGGGGTAATAAAACGTTTTAGCGCAGTGTAGCGCGATATCTGACGGAGGTCTTCCATACCTTAAAGTGCGCTGAGTCGTCTTTAATTTCCAAGTTCCACACGTCAATCCGTTCAGAAACGTCTCCAACTGTGCTTGCACATGCTTTTTAAAAACCGAAAAAAAGTGTTTCTTTTACCCCTGATCCGCGCAATCACGTTCTTGCTCACTTGTGTGGAAGCGCAGATATGCGCTGATTCGCCCCTGAGATGAACGGGGGACGGGCCGTGGGCGTGGACAGCTTCGGGGGTTGGCCCGCCCCACAAAGAGCTGAACGGCGCCATTTTTTAATCCTCGCTAGCGAGAGCCCACAGCAGGAAAAAGAAAAAAGCATTGCAGGTACGCTAAATTGGAATTACTTATTTACAGTCCATCTTAAAATCGCCTTTTGATGTTTCCGTGGGGATATTGGAGCTTCAGGGGGACTGTGGATTTATTGCCTTCATCTGGAGTGGCCTATCCGGGGTGGGGGTGGGGGTGGGGGGAATTTCTTGGGAAGTCGCCTCTAGTGACACTGCCATTTCGCAACCCACCACAAACCGCTGCATGTGTGAGCCGGGGGGCAAGGGGGGCCGCGGCGGTGGCGGGTGGGGACCCTTCGGCGCCCTGCCAAGAGGGCGCTGAACGGACAGGGCAGCATGGTGGCCTCCAAGGGGTCCCGGGGAAGCCTCGGAGTAATGGCGCCTTCACTTTGAGAAGCGCTGCGGGGATATCAATTACAGGTTTGGCAAATTGGGATTATTTCTTTGAACCCCCCCCCATTGCTACCGCAGATGAAAGCGAAAGATCCACAGCCACCTGGAGTTTCAGTGGGGGCCTGGAAGCTTCAGGGGGCTGTGGATTCTTCCGCGGCGGCATATTGGGGGGGTTATTTTTAGAAAGTCTCCCCTAATACCGTCATTTCGCAACCCGCCACAAACCGCTGAATGTGTGAGCCGGGGGGCAAGGGGGGCCACGGAAAGCCTCGCCTTCACGTTGAAAAAGCGTCGTGGGGCTACCCTGACTGTCCCCCGGAAATGCTGCCCAGAACATGAGGGAAAACGGGGCAGGGGGCCATGTCCTGCATTGGGCAGAATGGACCGAAATGAGTGTGGAGGGGTGGCTAGCTGGGGGGGCTGCAAACCCCAGGCATTCAGCCCGACCAGTTATCTCCCTGAACGGCGTGATTGATTTGCAGTTGGTGTCACTTGAGACCGAGAGAGTGTGACCCGACTGACATCCCTTGCTCCAACGGAACTAGAGCCTGATTGGTGGGCGGTTGGTGGGGGCCACGACAGGGACGCGGTCTATCTGGATGGGGAGGAGGGTGCTCCGGACAGAAAGATGACCAGCCTCCCCAAAACCAACTATTTCCTTGCAGGGGGATCCCCGGTGGCCCGTCCTTCATGGCGGACAGAGGGATCAGACAAGGAACACTCCGTGGCGAAAAACCTCCATCCAGTTCTCCAAAATACCTGCAGCTCGAACTGGTCACCTGGCTTCTCTGTCAAAAGATGCAGTTGCTCCAAGTACTAGCAGGTATAGGGCATAAGCTGTATGCGCACTCCTTCAAACCATGGATTTCAAGTGGTGGACTCCCATCTGGGTCTAAATCCCAATGCACCCTGCTTAGCATCCAGGTTTGGCATGGGATTTGGGGCCTGTTCACACAATCTTCAAGTGCTTTGCACACCTGCCTTGCTATGGCAGGTGGATCCAGGTTGAACTGACTGCTTCCAAAGGTGAACTGGTTACATGCAACCATTGAAAACAAGTCACAGGATAGCTTAGAAAAATATGTTTTATTAAATTACTAGATATTATAACTAACCCAACATAACATAAGAAAAAAAGGAAACAAGGTTAAAAACATCATAGGAGGTTGCCCCTCCTCAGCTGTCTCTTTATCTCCCTCAGTTCCCTCCTTATGTCCGCATACGAATTTTCTAGGGCGGCTGACACCTCCGTAAGGCTTCTCTGTGCGGACTCGTCTGTGGGAGGGAGAGTAGATATTAGGACGCCGTGCTGACACGCTTGGTGAAAGCACCGTAGCCAACCTTCCATCATGGCCACCCGTGTTGCTAACTTACACATCTCAGCCGTTTTCTTTTCCAGTGTGGTCATCCCCGCCATTAAGGAGTCCGCGATGGACCTCAGGTCCTGGGGGGATGGACCTGGAAAGAAAAGGTGACATTGGCGGCCAGGCACTCCTTGGAGTGGGCCTCCATTTGTGCCACCTTCCGCGGAGTAATTTTTTTATACTTGCCAGCTGTGTGTGAGGATGTGCCAGGAAAGTGTCCCTCTCGCTCCTCTGCTGAGGACAGTGTGCCAACTGCAAAAGGAAGGAAACTGTTCAACATCCCTGTCAGCAATTGTGCATCTAATCTCCACATTTTCTCCCACATAGGTGGTTACTGTACCGTCAGCTGCTGGCTCCTCTTCCCCTGGCATGTCAATCACCAGGTCGCCGTGACCGGGGGAGGAACCAGAGGGGCTCTCTGCTTGCGCACCTGTGGCTGAAATAGAAGCAAGCGGGAAACAGATGTTGCCGCGGAAACAGATCAACTTCCTAGCTGTGAATAAAGTTTTCACGCCAAAGCTGTTGCACATGTTTTACCTATATCTTCCCCTGCGCCTTCGCGGCCACTTTCCTCCCCAGGGCCCGAGCTGTCCCCCAGCACGATTGTTTCAGGCTCTGGAGAAACAGGAAAAAGCAAAGCTCTCAACCTTTGCAAAACAGCGGGCAGACCTCTCGTAGAACACACCAGTTCCCCACGTGTTGGCATACGCAGGGACAGGGCTGGGAATCTCATAAGATCTGGAGGTATTACACTTGCCTTCCCTCTCTGGGGTCCCGGCGACATCAACATTCCGCCTGGTGGCACAGCGTCTGGCACCTGGGAAGGGAAGTGGCACATGCTGCTGTCAGTGGGTGCTCACATAATGGGGGGAACCAGGAACCCCCACCGTTTGATTGACCATCACTTGTTCATTGGGAGGGGGATGGTTGTCAAGGGTACTCACGTCCTCTTCTGCGGCCACGCCAGGAGGGGCGCCCGGCAGACTTCCACAGCCGCAGCATGGTGCGGAAGTAGGGAGGCTTGGCTGCATGGGGTGGGTGGCCATTGAAGCGTTCCATGCATTCGTAGAACGCCGCCTTGATGGCCTTGAATTTGGAGTTGACCTGCGCGGCCGTCCGGTCAAACCCCTGCCGTGACAACCCCCTGGCTATGGTCTCGTAGTACTCCCTGTTTGGGGCATTTGTACTACGGAGGAGTACATTGACCCCTCCGCACCACTCGACCATAGCCAGCATCTCCCTGGTTTCGAAATCTTCCCAGAGGGCACCCTCACGCTCCATCTCTCTCTCTCTCTCTCTCTCTCTCTCTCTCTCCCTCTCTCTAACACTCGTATCTCTATCTCTCTATCTCTCTATCTAGCTATCTAGCTATGTATCTATCTCTCTATCTATCTCTCTATCTATCTTTCTCTCTCTCTCTCTCTCTCTCTCTCTCTCTATCTATCTATCTAATAAAAGTATCTTAAAAACCAAAATCCACAAACTCTCACGCTCCTCCACTCTCCTAATCTCTCCTACCTTCCGCCCCAACACGCCCACAGGAAGGCTGCAGTTCCACCGCCTTCCTGTGGGGGTCCCGCGGCGCCAAGTCCTGGTGGCCGCTGCGCATGTGCCGGTAAAAACCCGGTAAAAACCGGCCGGAACCGTCACTACGCGAATTCCTCTTCTCGTGTGGAAAGGGCCAGAGTGTGTGATGCTTCCAAGGTCACCCAATGGCAGTGGTTCTCAACCTGTGGGTCCCCAGATGTTCGTGGACTTCAGCTCCCAGAAGCCCCAGCCACTATGGTCAATGCTCAGGGCTTCTGGGAGCTGAAGTCCACAAACATCTGGGGACCCACAGGTTGAGAACCACTGCCCAATGGGTTTCCATGGCCAAGCTGGGAATTGAACCCGGCTCTCCATGATCATAGACCAATGCTCAAACCATGCTGGTTCTCTACTGAAATGTAGCTCTCCTCAAATTTCCATTAAAATGAAAAGGAAACAATTGTGGCACCTCCTTCTAAATGAATTAGCAATGGATGTCCTTCTATTTACTTTTTGTCCAGTATACCTACAGGAAGGAAGGAAGCCACTGTCATTCTCTTTATACTGTTCACTGAATAATATCATACTGGACCCAGTGGCAACTGGTGGCTGCCATGTCACAGGGGTGGTAAAACCATACTAGTTTTTACTCTAGATTTTCGAGAAGCTGCCCAAAACATGGAAATTGTTTGGGAGACAGGGTTCAGCAGCTTGGATAGTTCCTTTAAAGTTCAGACTAACACCCAGAACAGATTTCATTGACCTATTGAAATGGAAGCTACCACCTAGCAGGGCATTGGAGCAGTAGTGAATAATTGCAAGGAAGAGACTGATCCCAAATAATCTATAGTGATGAAGACATGAAAGTATCACTGCTGTGTTGTGGCAGGGCCAATCTGCCAAGACATTTCACTGCCACAAGCAAGTGATCAAAAGGACATCTGAAGACTACTGAAGGTTCCTTAGACAACTGAGAAGTGAGGGTCTGGAGAAATATGGTAGAAGAAGGATGTGCTCTCAAAAATAGAGGTGGGGTCAGGTTTCTAAATTTTCCATGTTTCCTTTTCTAGGCCTTTGAATCTTCTATAGGAGGCTGTATTGTGAGCCCTGGGTGACATTTATTTACCTGGTGAAGACTCTCTTACTTACTAAGGATGGTAACTCCCATAATCTGAACACATTCAAGCAACCCCATCTTGTTATTTTGAAAGTAAAACTTTATTCCCTACTCCAATGGAACCAGTATAATTAACTCCCACAATAAATATCTTGGTTTTGTTGTCCTCCTGTGGTGGTGTCTACCCCAGCCCTATGCCTAGTGGCAGTAAGGTCTGTGAGGGTGGCTAATTTGAAATCACCATAGGCTTACATTAAAATTGCACATGCCATTTTATAGGTATGCATGGAAATCTGGGAATAATCACAACAGCAGTAGAAATATCACTATTATAGGGAGACCATGGCCAGTTGTGTTTGTGCTCCACCTGATGCCCAAGAACTAACTGCTGGGAAGCAACTTCAAGGCTCTTCTCATCTTTACATCCGGACAGTCTTTCAAACAAACAACTGTCCTTTTTCAAGCAGGGCATGTTTCTCAATCTATGACTCTCCAACTCTTTCAGATTTCATCTCCCAGAATATCTGACCATTGCCAAACTAACTGGTGCTTCTGGGAGATGAAGTCCAACACAGCTGGAGGACCAAAGCTTGAGATGGTAACACTGATTTTCATATACTGGGGTGTCAAAGTTATAATAAGGAAGGAAATATAGACAGGGAAAGCTGCCTTGTTTTTCCACAGAGGGCTTTATTGTCCAAACACTCTCGAAAGAATGTGACTGAAACTTGTAGCACCCAGACAGCCCATCTTGCTAGTCAAGGGCTGGATTGTCCCTTTGTCTGCTATGGTATAAACTGAGTGACTCCTTCTTTCCACTTCAGAGACTGCATTTCTAGCCCAGCACAAATGACAGAGAGACAGACTTCCTCTTGCATTTCAATTGCTTCCTCCTGTGTCCTCTGGCTTTGTAGGACAGCACATTCAATCATTCCTGATTTGCTCAGCTGGGAATGGCCCAAGTCAGCTGAAATGTTGCACTGAACCTGGTCAATCATTCCTGTAATAACGTTTTTAATAGAATCTGTAATTTCAACAAAATCTGTGCACATAAGAATGCAGCATTTCTCATTTTAAAAGCTCACTTGCCCATGGTTTATAGCTTGTACATTAAAATGTCATCGATCCGGATCTCCCATATCTGAATCTTTTATTAAGTTATGGATGTTTTATGTCCATCCTTAACAATTATTTCTGTATGCCTGGTTTTCCCTCTTCTGATTCGAAACTAAATCATGTGAAGTAGAAATAAGGTCTTGCTAAACAGTTTATTAAATAAGTATTAAATGTATAAGACATTGTATCCCTGTGGTCACAGCACCCATCAGCCTTACAAGAAATGTTAATATGTGTTAAAATAAGCAACCCAGTACTATTCCTTCTACTGAACACAAGTTTACCTGTCAGCCTTGATAGGCAGAGCTTCATGAACAGTCACTACTGAGAACCTGAAAGGAGCTTTTCTGGAGTAGACCACAGACTAGCTTTCCATCCACAAAGCAGCCAGCCAAGTGCCCCTGGGAAGTCCATAAGTAGGACAAGTATGCAGCAGTTGGGTTCCCCAGCATCTGATATACAAAGGTACTCATCCCACTAAATACTGAAAGCAATGAATAGCCATCACATCAGTAAGCCCTGATAGCCACAACCTTCATTTCCTTCTCCAATCCCCAAGCAAGTTCACAAATGCCATTCACCTGTCCTTCTTTCCACATACTAATGGTAGGTGGTGGCTCCCATGCCAGTGTGGTAGTGAAAATCCACCCTGGGTTTTAATCTGAAATTCTAAATGAACCTCTCAACATGCTTGTTTTCTGCTGCTCCAGAGACCGGAACGTGAACTAAAGGATTCAAATTACAGTCAGCCCTCTGCATTTGCAGGTTTGACTTTTGCAGATTTGATTATTTGCACATTTCTCCAACCCTTCTCTCCCCACTTCAAGTGCTTCATTTCCAGGGGAACCTTCCCTCTTGGCAGCACGAATCAGGCCCTGCAGCCCTTTAAAAACCCACCTCTGCTCCTCTTTCTCCTCCACCAGCCACTGCCTGGCCAGCTAAGGATAGTTCACAGTCCAATTGCTCAGCACTGCAAACCCTCTCCCAATGCCCCCCCACATCAAAGGAAGGAGATGGATGAGACAGAGAACTTATAGTACCAACATACTGAACCCCCCTTCCTTCTCCCTTCCCTGACCTGGTTTCGACTCTGGGTTCCCACTCTCCCCACCATTCCTTCAACCCCTTCCCACAGACACAGACACATGCAGACCCACATACACATTTTGATATTTGCAATTTTTCCATTTTTGCAAGTGTCCCACATCCCTAACCCTAGTGAATGTGGAAGGCCAACTGTACAAGAAAAGAGATTCTACCTAAGCATGAGTAGGAACTTCTTGATCATAGGAGCTGTTCGACAGTGAAATAGACTTCCTCCGAGAGTGATGGCCTCTCCTTTTTTGGAGAAGTTGGATGGCCATTTTTTGGGAGTGTTTTACTTGTATATCGTGCAGGACAGGGGGTTGGACTAGATAGTCATTGCAGCCCTTTTCATCTCTATGATTCTATAAACCTTGTCCCTGAAATAGGGTCTGCACCTTGGATATATCTTGAATCTTCAGATGAAAACTCAGAGATTTACCACACACCAAAATGAGGGCCACTAGCTGCCACTGCTGCGCACAGATTTAAATTATTGAAGTATGAAAATGCCCTATGTGATTTCCAAATGGATGCTCCCTGCTTAAACTCCAAAAATGCACATTTGCAGTCCAGGGATGAGACCATCACAACCCGTGTATAGAGTGATGCTTATGTACTGAATCACTTCTGCATGAGGATTGGGACTGCACCAGCTAGCTCTTTCCCTTGGCATCCCTTCTGCCAGCCAATCCTCCCACTTGATGTCCACATGGATGCACATTCAGCATTAATGTCTTGTAGAAAAAGAAGGCTTTGCCTGTACAGCTTGAGGCATGCTCCCTTCCTACTGCAGATGTTCATGACAGTACACCCATCTTGGGGACTGCACAGGTTGGAGTATGCACTGTGGTGGTGGGAGACCAGCTGGCACAGTCCTACTCCCCAGTCATTTAATGTGTGAGTTGCTCCTGAAGAGGGCTACAGATAACAGATGTGGGGAGGAATCCCAGGTACAGTACAGAGAAATGTGATAACTCTCTTACAGTCTGCTAAGTGCCAGAAGAATTTAATCACATTCCATACTCAATTAGAAATCTGGAGGAGGAGAAGGATTTTACAGGCACCCAGCTTGCCAAGTCATGAGGAGAATTTTATTGCTTTGCCTAAGATTTTTGAGAGGTATAGTAAATGTTTCCAAAGCATCCAGAAGACAGTATAGATGCCCCAATTTGCCAAGTTCACACTTAGTGGATAGAGATTACTGGTCTATAACACATCTGCACCTTTGGGGTGATGAGACATTCCTTACCGCTTGTCCAGGGAGCCTTTCACACACTACACACAGTTGTAACACAGTTGTAACACTACAGTTCCACTGCCATGGCTGTATCCTATGGAATTATGGTGTTTGCAGTTTGAGGAGGCACCTAAGCTCCTTGGCTGAAAATTACAAAGGTTCATCCATATACTGCACAGGCCAGGATTCCACAGCATGTTGCCACTGCAGTTAAAGTGGAATTATAGACCCTTTCTGCATCTTATCATTTTTTATCATCATCCCTTTGCGATCCTGCTGGTGCCACCACCAGGATGGGAGCACAACTCGAACACTTCCCTCTGCACCCAGCTGGCTGCCTGTGGAAGGATGACATGAGGGATACAATCCTTCCTTCTGCAGTGTAGCTGGCCATTTCCCATGCTGCACTGGGGAAGGAAGCACCTAGATTGTGCTTCCATACTTTCTACATGGCCACCAGTGATTGGAGTGTCGCACGATTGGGGGCCATTGCTGGATTTTTTTCTGGTAATGGAATATCCCACGATTGTGACAGCTGGGGCTGTGTGGGCAGCAGGACCATGACGACGTCGTGCAAAAGTACAACTCACAGACTGGCAACAACACGTCCCCATCCCAGGACAGTGGCGTCATGCAGAAATGGCCATAGTGCTATAACTGTGTAGTGTGAGAAGTTCTTTTTAGGAAATAGATAACCAAGACACTTAGAAATGGTAGTGCTCATCTTAAGAAACTTTGGCCTTTTCAGCGGCGGTCAATGGCTTCCATGTCAATGAGTCCACTCTGGTTTTTATTTCAGATTTTAAAGTTCTCCAGATTCTATCCCCAAGATAGTTTCAGAACTTCGGATAGCTCTTTTAAAGTCTGGAATAAAATCCAGAGCAGATTCACTAAACCCCTTATGTGGAAGCCATTTGTGTATTGATTCTTGGTAATAAATAGCCAGAAAGTCAGTTTGAGCATTGGATTAAAACCCTGGAGAGAGAGGTTCGACTTCCTGCTCAGCCATGGAAACCCAATGAGTAGCCCTGGGTGCATCACACACTCTCAGCTACAGAAAACCCCATGATAGGTTCACCTTCAGGTCATCATAAGTCAGAAATGACTTGGAGGCACACAACAATAACATATAAATAGTAATTTTGTTTACCCAGGGCAGCATGCTGCTAGTGACATGTGAAGTGCAGCTTCAACTTATACCTGTGTATGGGGGATTCCTTTGACCATTTCAAAAGTTAGTATTCTCTTCCACTCTGTCTACCAGCTGAAGTCACCTACTCCCAACTTATGATTTTGTTGCAATAGCAAAACCTGCCATTCTGACCCACCAGTCTTTGGCTAGCAGACAGCACAGGGCGTTAGAGAAGCAGGTGGCTATGCTCCCTAACCAGATGCAGACTGATGCCACCATCCACCAAAATCCTAGTGAATGCCAGTGGAAGATGCCATCAGTCTATGTCTGACTCCATGCTATGGGTCATAGGCAACTGCTCTCCATCAGCCACAGAACAGCCTTTCAAGAGAGGGGCCACCACAGCACAACTGTGAATCCTGAGTAAGGTAGCATATTTCCACCTGCATAATTCTTACACTACACTGGGCAATGTAGGATCTCATCCCCAATCTTTAGCTCCTGACCAGGGACAGCAGCAGAACAGTACGCAAGCATACAGTATGCATGCAGAAGGTATCCTCCAATGCAAAACACTCTCAAAGTTTCCTTTCTGCAGCAAAGAGCTTCATGCCTCTTCAAGATACAGCAAGAATGAAGCAGGCTGCGGCAGAAAAAATAAAAAATAAAAAATGGACAGTGCTTCTTCTGCCAACTGCTAAAAGCTTTTCTCCAGCAACAGCAAACTGCCAAGCACAATCCTTCTGGGATATGGCTAAGTCATGCTAGGGTCAACTGCTCTGACATATTACTGGAACAGTGACAAGGTGCGGAAACGTGGGACTCCCCCGCTCCCCTAGCCCAGTTGTGCTCTTGAAGAATCCTCAGGTTGAACAGTGACCATGTGTGAGATGAATGAATGAATGAATGAATGAATGAATGTGGAGGAGGCTCACACCAGTAGTAGAAATGTGTGCACTGCCCTCAGTAGCGCAACATTACACCATCTTGGCTATTCCTAGAAACAAGAAGAAATCCCCAGGACTGACATGCAGAAGAATTCTGAGCTTGCTTACTTGGAAGTAAATGCATTTGAGTGAAACAGGACCTGCTTCCTAGTAGATCTAGTAACTGTAGTTCTTTTTCTGCCACAATATAGTAAAATCATACAAATGTATGGGGAAAAAATCTGGAGGAGGGCTATCGAGCGAGTTTGGTACTTTACAAGCCTGGTCTTTCTGTAAGGCAGAATGAATTACTCACTCTGCAGAGAATAAGAGGCAGTGAATCCAGTTGCATAGGGATGTGGGGGTAGGGAGCCGATTCACCCTGGGTGGCAATGTTTCTGAAGCGTCCTGGTCTATAGTCACACCCCTGGGAGTCCTGGCCACACCCCCATGCCCCATAGCCATGCCCTCATGCACAGTGGCCATGCCCCACATGCAGTAAACCCCGCCCCCTCCCAGGCCCCTCCACACACTCCAAGCTTCGCCACTGAGTGAATCACCACCACCACCAAGAGATCCCTGTACCATTTCAGAGAATCTCCACTCTTATATCAAAAGCTGCAGCCGGCAAGGGTCAGCTCTGCAGGTCAGAATATCAGCAAGTCTGAGAGTGTCCTGCCAGCATCTTTCCCACTGTGGCCATGCTGCAACAGAAGAACAGAGCTTCCCAAGTCTCAAAAGCTTGGCCCTGAGTAGTCTTCTCAGCTGGGCACCGTGGGCAGAGTAGCCTGGCAGATCACCTATGCAATGGTGATGCAGGGGATGTCTTGGGGCAGTCTGTGCATGAGGCCTGGCTTTGAGGGAGGTCACCTCAGGGTCATTTAGGCTCAGATGGCTTTGTGGTGAGCACTGCTGAATGCTTTCTGTGGCTGGTCCTCCTTTCCACAGAGGGTCAGGCAGCAATGGGGGACAAAGGGATAGGGTAGCAGTGGGTAGTGGTAGTGGCAGTAACACAATAGGGGTGGCATTTTGCCATCTGCCTCAAGCAAGGGGCAAGCTCAGTCTGTTGCTAGATCCAAGGCCAATTTAAAACTCCCTACCCACCCAAGATTTGCTGCAAGCTGCACCCCATCCACAAATGTGTGCTTTTGGCATTATTTCCCCCAAACTGCAAGTGACTATAACTTCATTTCTGATTTGAGAGGGAAAAACAAAAACTCCGACATCTAAGCAGTGGTTGTCAGTCTTTAGTCCTCCATATATTTAGGACTCTAGCTCTAGAAGCCACAACCATTGGGATTGTGGGAGTTGAAGTCCAAAATACATGGAGGGCCAAAGACTAAGAAACATTGGACTAAAGCAATGTTCTAAAGAAGAGTCATTTCTCCTGGGGCCCTTCCATACTGTATGATTACAGCACTCTGACTCCACATTAGGGTCCCACAGTTCCATCCTATGGAATCCTGGGGTTGTAGCTTAGTGAGGAATTCTAAGCATTCCTCCCTAAACTGCAATCCCAGTTTGCATTATCAGCTCTTATATTTCCTACTTAGTTACCAATGTGTAGGTAAGCAACATCTCCCAGCCTAGCTGCCCACACCTACCCTAATAGTCAGCAGCTGCTCTGGGTGAGGAAGGTCTGTTCTGCTGTCAATCAGGACACAGCAGGATGATGTTTCCAGCCCTCTCCCACCAGTGAGTGAGGCTGCAACAATCAGAAGCAGGACCACTGTCACAATTCTGTATTGTAGCTGTAGCGCCATGGTGATAAATACCTAGGCCCTTTCCACACTACACTGTTATAGTGCTATTATTCCACTTTGAACATCCTATGGAATTCTGGGATTTGCAGTTTAGGCAGGAGCATTTAAAATTCTTAGTCAGCGAGCTCTTGCACCCTTAGTAAACTACAAACTCCAGAATTCCACAGGATGTTGCAAGTGGAATAATAGCACTGCACCAGTGTAATGTGGAAATGGCCCTAGTTTTAGTGAATACAGGATTCTTATGGATCTGTAACTCTGTATAACAAATCCACAACTGCAATACAGAATGCCAGCCATGATTATCATGGAGCAGGGGCAATAAGCAAGTTTAGCCCTTTTCTTGGGTTTCTCTGAGTTTAATTTGTCCCTAAAAATGCCCTCCAAACTGAAGGTGAAGGTTACATGTTCAAACAATTTTAAAAAAATGAATGAAACTTTTCAGTACATAGAAAAAGATCGTAACAAAGAGAGGGGCTCTAGCCCAGTCTTTTCCATCTGACATATTAGCCTTCTCTGCATACATAATCTTTCTTTCTTTTTCACGGGGGAGCATTCTGTCATGCAGTCATCCTCTCCAGCAGCAATCAGAAGTGGTACGGGCCAGTGTCATTCTCGTGCACTGTCTTTTCTTTGGGTAGACAACGAGGTCTCGATGAGAGTTTGACAGGAGAAGCAATCACCATTTCAAAACTACAGTTGCTGCTTTTAGCACACAACCAAACAGTGGCCAATTATGAATTTCAGCACAATGAGCGGCAAAACAAATCATTGTGTTATTCATCCCTAGGGAAAACATGAGTCACTGTAAATCCATGTGACAATTGCTTTCACATCCGTTGCTATACCCATCATTCAGTGGCTCTTTAAACAATATTCAGCACCCACACAAAAGAAACAAAAAGACAGATTTGTAGTACAGCCAGAATCTATTAATCACTCTCATCTTTTTTCCTGAAGCTTCTAATGTAACACACACCCTTGTAAAGAATCACTCACTGAAACAATGCATTCTCATGTTGCCATTGTATTAGAACCTTGAAATTTAGTGCTCTCATTCTTCTATGATGGGCTTTGAGGCATTTGACAGTTCAGGAGCAGCGGATGCTTCACTGAAAAACCTGACCTTTATACCAAAGATTACTGAAAGGTCATTGCTAATTTTTATCAGGCATTTATCACAACCGCTCAAGTGGCCTTAAATATTGACTACACAGGGGACGATTCCTTGAAAATTATATCAGCTTCTTCTAATGGCTAGTCATCTGGACAGAACTTAGGTCTAGAGACAAGAAGGTCATGTTGAAAAAACAACCCAGCAGCAAATCAATTTTAGCCAAGGAAAATGTCTATGAAATATTTATCAGAAAGCCAATTGCATTTTCTCCGACCTAGTAAAAGCTCTTGGTTACAAATGTGCACATGGTATGCAGGCATATGTAATTGCAATTCTATATCTATGCTATTTGTTTTCATGCAGAGCTGAGTCCTAAAAATTGGCAGCTCTGCAAGCAGTTTGTATCTAAGATTGCCCCCTGGATAAAGTCTCAAAGAATCACTGTGTTTCTCCAGGTCTTCAAGCAGGGAAACAAATCATAGGGCACTGGAGAAGGAGGAAGTTGGATTTTTATATTTGAGATTACTTTAAAGCAGACATGGGCAATTTCAGCAGTTGTAGGGGCCAATTTTGATACCTGCAGTGGGCCACACTCACCAATTTTGGTTGGAATTTTTTTGTAACTGGTAGTGAGCCAGCATGGTCTAGTGGTTTGAGTGTTAGACTACAGCCTTTTCCACACCTCGCCCCAGCCCTCAATGACCACGGGATCACCACAGGATCGCAAGAACAGTTCTGCATGACATCACGATTTCATCACGATCCTGTGGCTATCGTGGATTAAGTCATTGAGGGGTTTCTCCCATCAATGACACCCAATTGAGCAGTCCTCCAGCCTTCCTCCCACACTTACCTTTCATGAAAAACAGCAAGAAGCGCAATGTCTGTGCTTCCTCCCGCAGTTCAGCCTGGGAAACTGCTGGGTTGCGCTGTGGAAGGGAGAAGCAAAGCCATCACACTTCCTCCCATCCAGCAGGCAGCCGGTGCAGAGAGGAGTGCTTCTGTTGCACTCCTCTCCTGGGAGAAGCTTTCCGTGGATCCCCACACAATGGCTTTGAGAAAAAGTAAGGTGAGGAAAGGGCCTACAACCCTGGAGACCAGAGTTCAATTCCCTGTTCAACCATGGAAACCCACTGGCTGACCTTGGGCCCATCACACACTCTCAGCCCCAGAAAACCCCGTGATAGGGTCATCTTTGGGTTGCAATAAGTCAGAAATGACTTGAAGGCACACAACAACAAATTGACTTCACATTGTAGCTTCTGACTTTATTGCACTCAGTTTGTCCGGTTTGCAAAAAGGAAGTGTTTTGAGGAAATTTGCCATTCTTGGAAACCTGTCAGGGTGGAAACTGAGCTTTTATCTATGTTTTTCCAGGGGCTCTTTCACACTATACAACAATAGCACAATGGTTCCGCTTTAACTGCATTGTATAAAATCCTGGGTTTAATAGTTAGTGAGGCACTAGAGGAGCTCTCTGGGTGAGAATTCAAAATCTGTGGTTGTTATGTACCTTCAAGTCATTTCCAAATTATGGTGACCCTAAGATAAACCTATCACAGGGTTTTCTGGGGCTGAGAGTGTGTGATGTGCCCAAGGTCACCCAGTGAGTTTCCATGGCCAAGTGAGGAATCCAGGTCTCCAGGGTCATCGTCCAATCCTCAAACCACTACATGCTCCTAAACGGCAAATCCCAGGATTCCATAGGATTTTGCCATGGCAATGAAGTGAAATGTAGCACAATAATTGTGTAGTGTGAAAGGGCCCTAGGTCTTACTCAGAAATGGGGGACTTGGGAAGCTGGGGCATTGCAAAATGATGTTGGAGTCACAGACAGCCCATGGACTGCAGTTTCTTCGTGCCTGCTTCAAAGCCTGGGCACTTCCACCCGTTCCCAGCTGATGCCAGCAGGCTTTGGCTCAGCACAAGGGTATTGGTATGTGAGTTGTATTTGTGTAATATCAGTACTTCCAAAGGCCAGGGGGGAGGGGAGAAGAGCAGGGAGAGAAATGGGGAGTGGATGCACATGGATCCATCTTGCTAAGTAAGCAAAGTAAGGGGGTGGAATGCCAGTGTTGCAACTCATAAGCCTTCTTGTTGTACAAGCCCTGGCAATAGTGCAGGGCATAGGAAGTAACAACTCCCCAAGGGCTGGCAAGGAGCCTTGCACATGCTCCAGCAGCAGCGTAGGCCCTGGAGGAATTCGCCATGGGTCATGGGTGCTACAGGTAAGGCTACATGGAATGTAAGCCCTAGTAGGAATGGTGGGAACTGCTGCAGCTACAGGGCAAATTTTTCCACATGCCCAGCTTTGAAAAACAAGTTTGTTTTCTCTCCTTAGCTTGCCAGATTGGGTTGATTTTACATACTCTCCAATGTTTTACAGATAAAACCCCACCAAGCAACATTATGATGTTGTCAAGACTGCAAAAGCTATTAAAGAAAAGCACGCACACGCTGGAAGATGCTGTAGCCGTTTGCTTTTGCCCGAGCCTCCTGGGGAGGGGAAGATTCTACCCCCTTCTCTCTTCCTCCCACTTCCGCTCAGTTAACTGAGTGCAAATGACTTTTGCATTTTGAACTCAATCTGGAGCAACTGAAGTAAGTTGAGGATAAAGAATTAACTGGGAGGAGGCAGAATCTGAGACATTTTAAAAGCAGTTTAAAAAAATATGGGACAGCCAAACTGTCCTGCCAAATCAGGAAAGTTGGAGGGTACGATTTTACTGAAATTCTGGACCCACTATTCTCATGCCCATTTCTACCAGCAGCAGGCCCAGAGACTGTTCTGGCCATAGTGGCTGTGGTTTTTTGGGAATTGTAGTTCCCTCCCCCCAAGAAAAGGCCTCTTCCAACTCTGTTCTTTCTTGACCAACATGTGGAAGGCAGTGAAGCTGAGTGGCAAAGATATGAAGGAAGGGTTAGAAGTGACAGGTAGAATGTCGTTTGCTCACTTATACATTTCCAATGATGCAAGGGGCTAGTCTGCCTGATGGGGACTAAAAGGTTTTTAAATGCGGCATCTATCATAAGGCAATGTAAATCTATAGGACAATTTCATTTATCTGAATTGTCTGGGCTAACATCCAAGGCATTAGGAAAAGTGGAATTATTGATAAATGGAAGGCTATATATGGCACAATACATAGCCTTCTGCAAACGTAAGCAGTTTTAGCTCCCATTTAATTTAGTGGGGAAATTAAGCAGGTGTCAGGCAAAGCTATCCCATACACTCAGTTACTGGGGAGCTGGGGCTTTGCCATGGATGTTGCTGTGCAGTGGGTGCTGTATCACAAACACACACCAGCCACATACTCTAAAAGAAAGACAAACAGCTGGGGTGCAGACACAACCAGATGGTGGTACCCTGTGAAAACACAAATGGGGAGAGGGGATGGGAGTAGTGTGTAGGGAAGAAAGAAGGCTACCATTTTAAGCATGGATGTTAAGATAAGTAGACAGTGGACTCAAAGAGAGCATGGAATAACCATTGCAGGTAGATTTTATCATCAACTGTGGGAGGAAGAAAGGAGAACCAAGGAGATTAGCTAGGTGAACCTGGATTTAAGAGATTTCTAGTTCTATCAGAGTTTAGGAGCCTTACCATACCATACTTTAATACCGTATTGTTCCATTGGAATCCCACTGTAGCCACTCCTGTGACAGTATCAGGTTATTAATGCTCTCTATCGCACCCTTTCAACATGTGTGAATGAGTAGCGTCATTCTCACAGTTCTTCCCTCCCCATTACAGCATCATTGCCAGGTCCTTTTCGCCTGCCCACATCTCATGATTGGTCTGGAGGATACTGGGCAGAGATCTCCTTGGGAGTAGCCAAGGGAGTGACAACCTGGGAATGTCCACAGCGCGCCCACTACTGGATAAGCTACAGAAGGAAGGAAGTGCTATGAGGAAACCACACTCCCACAGCCAACTAGATTGCTGTGGGAAAGTGGATCATTAAAAGATTATTTACAGCATGAAAAAAGGGCACATTTTAAACAGATTGTAACAGCTGCTGGTCAGCAACAATGTCACATGATAGGACTGATCCCAAACCAGGAATAACGCATTGCTCTGGCAATATGACAGCTTTGTGTGAAAAGGCCCTAGGTTACTCAGTTTTTAAAAGCATCCATTGAAGTTAATGAAGCCAGTCTTTCATCTTTGAGCCTTTCTGCACTATACTGTTATAGTGCTATTATTCCACTTTCAACATCCTATGGAATTCTGGGGTTTGCACTTTACTGAGGCCAAAGAACTCTCTGGCTGAAAATGATAACTGCTCCTCCCTAAACTGCAAACCCCAGGATTCCATAGAATGCTGGAAGTGGAATAATAGCTCTATAACAGTATAAGTTCCAAAATGGTATTTGCCTTAACGAGGCCGTAAGCCACCACATGCTGTAACTTGGAAAATTTACTTTTGGTATGGTGAGTGGGGGATTCTGATTTTTTTTAAGCAAAGGACTTTTTAATAGTGTACTGTACTGTTTTTAATTGTACTGTTTTAGAACTGCTTTTTTATTCTTTTTAGTTGTACATTTTAAATTGTTTTTAATGTTATTGGTAGTTTAATTCCATTTTAATGTTGATTTTTGTGTGTCTCAGTCATATTGTATGTTTTTTTAATTTATAAACTGCCTTGAGTCCCAGGGAGTAGGTAGAAATGATGATAATGATGATGATGTTTTTAAAAATAATTTTCTCACACTCTAGTTCTTATTACATTGTTCCCAAACTTTTAATGAATTTGTTTTCATTTGCCAGTGTTCTGTATCAATTACTTCATCAAGTATATTTCATATATAGCCACCCACCACTGAGAGCACACTTCTCTAGGAATCTCTGTGTCCTTCAGTGTAACTCCAAAGTCAACTTCTGGTGGAAATTACCAGAGCAATCTTTTCTGGAGAATCAAGAGAACATATTAATCAAATATGTGCATCATCAAATCCGCAAAAGGGAAATCAGTGAATGTGGAGGGCTGACTGTACTTAGTATACTTAACTAAGTAACCTGAGTGGCCTGCAAATCTAACAGAAACATCACTCGCCCATGCTGCGATCACTGGCAGCATAGGTTTCCTTCTTCGCATGCAGATGAGGTCCAGTAAAATAGTGTCACAGTTGTAACTAAGGCCCTTTCCACACGGGGGTAATAAAACGTGGTAGCGCGACCCTCCGACCCAGGTCTTCCATACCTTGGAGCGCGCTGTGTCGTCTTTAATTTTTCATTTCCACACCTCAATCCCCGCAGAGACATCTCCAACTGTCGTAGCACGCGCTTTTTAAAAACCGGGAAAAAATGTGGTCTTTTTTTTCCCGGGCTGCGCTATCACGTACATGCTCACTTGTGTAGAAGCGCAGATATGCACTGATTCACCCATGAGATCAACGGAGGGTGGGCCGTGGGCGTGGACAGCTTCAGCAGTTAGCCCGCCCTACAAAGACAGGACGGCACCATTTTTTAATCCTCAGAAAGCAGTGAGCCACAGCAGGAAAAAGAAAAAGGATTGCAGGTACGTTTGGGATTTTTTTCTCTTATTTTTCACTTAAAAATGCGTACTGCATGTGTGCGTGGGGCTGCTGGCAGTTCAGGGCACTCGGGATATGCGGTTGGGGGGGCCCATGGCTTGGGGGGATCGCTTTGGGCAAGTCTCCGCCTAGTAAAACCCCAGGAGAGGCCGCTGGATGTGGGAACCAGGAGGGCCACGGCAGGGCGTGGGGGGCCCTTCACTGCCCAGCCTTGAGGGCACAGGACAGAAAGGGCAGCGTGGGGGCTGGCCAGGGGCCCCGTGGTAAACCTCACAGTTAAATTAATTTTACTGGCGCTTTTGCTCGGGAAAAGCACTGTGGGGCTCTCATGCCTCTCCGCCTGAAATGCCCAGATCATGGGGGTAAACGGGGGCAGGGGGCCTTTGCGTGAGGCGGCAGAATGTGTGTGGCGGGGGGAGGTGGAACGGGGTCAGTTTTAAAAAGGGGGTCAGCCTGGCTTTGTGCTGCAGCTGTCCTTCCTTCCGCCCCAGTTTGCTTGGGGGGAGGAAATGGGAGGGAGGGGGAAGCATGGGATATGGAGTACTTCCCAGCCAGGCAGTGTTCCTCCCTGGTGAACAGTGTTCCTGCCCTCTCTCCACAGGTGCACAATGGGACCTGTACTCCTCCCTCTAGTGACACCTTTCCTGAACTTTGGTGAAATTGATCTGCAATCGCGTCACTGCGGTGGCACAAAACCTTCTGCAACCTTCCTCACATATCACTCCGGCTCTGGAGAAGCCTGGGGATTGGGGGAAGAATGCGTGGAGATGCCATTTGATGCTGCCCTCTCTCCACAGGTGCACAATGGGACCTGTCTCTTCCTCTGGTCTCTGCAGCCCCACAAAAGGTGCTGAAAGTGTCTTCTGCTGCACACTGGTTAGGATGGAGGGGGGTGGTAAGTGCATAGGGAAAGTGGGAGCTTGCTATTAAGGGTGGGACATTAAAAAAATATATTTATTTCCTCTTCATTGTGATGGCTTTTGGTTTCCAATTAGGTCGTTGTTACTTCAAAACGCCCTGAGATCTTGGGACTGAGAGTGAAACAGAAAGATTTTAAATTATTATTTATTATGATTAAAAAGAAAGAATACAGCTAACAATACACATTATACACATTTAAAAATATAAACATAAAATCTTAACACAGTGCAATATTAATATTTACAGTAGTCCCCCAATCCTACTAATTTCCTTTTTCCATCCCCTCCATTCTTGGCCTCATGCCCGCGTAAGACTCATCGAGGCCCATGGCAACCTCTGTCAGGCGTCTCTGCGCGGTATCGTCTATGGGTAGAAAAGCAGCTGTTAGAATACCGTGGCCGCACGATCAGACAGCCCTTGAATCACCCCGACTTCCTAATTATGCTAATTGCTTACTTACAGAGATTTGTTGTCTTCCTTTCCAGCTCCGTCATCCTTGCCATCAACGCCCACGCAAAGGTCGAATGATCCAGATGGGATGGACCTAGGGCAAATCACAGAACTAGCATTGGTCACCGACCACTCGTTGCAGGTGGATTGGCACCAATAAAATAACATCAGCGGCAGAATTCAGGAAAACTTGCCAGCTGTGGATGGGCCCAGTATTTCCTCTGTCCTTTCCCCTTCCCCTTTGTCCTCTAGGGCCACGGCGCCACCTGAAAAAAAGGTACACTGCACAGTTGTCCTTTCTATTAAGCAATACATCAGCAAACCATTCCGCTTTTGGAAATTGGTGTACCTTCCACATCTGGTGCTTCTTCCTCTGGCAGATCAATAACCAGCCTTCCGGAGCTGGACCCGGAGGAAGAACGCGTGGAGTTCTGCCATGTGCCCTTGGCTAGAAAAAAAGGCAGGAATGACTGTAAGGTGAAAAACAAAGCTTGATTTTGCTTATTAATAAAGTTTTAATGTCAACGTGTTCTACACATATTTCTGGAAATATGTTACCTTGAACATCGGCGGCACCTCCAGCATCTGTCTCTTCGCCAGCCCCCGAGGTGTCGCCAATAAGTATGGCTTCTTGCTCTGAAAAACAGAAAACAACTGAAACATAAACATTGCCAGAACATGGCGCCTCACCTTTCCCTTGTCATAGCGAAGATACCTGTTCCCCAGGTTTTGACAGTGCAGAGGAACAGGGATGACCAGGCCATAAGTAACCCGCTGAACATAATAAACCCCAATAAAGCAAATTGCACCAACCTTCCCCTTCCTCTGATGATGGTGACATCCACCTCTCAAGGGGGGACACTCTCACGGCGTCTTGCACCTGTGCAAGTGGCACACGGGATTTTAATTGTGTCAGGTTAAATTTCAGAGGGAATGAGTTGGCCCCCCAGTTTGGTTCCCAGACAAAAACTTTCCAGTACTTGTTCATTGGGGCAGGGATGGGTGTGAACGCAACTCACGTCCTCTTCGTCTTCCATGTCATGAAGGGCACCACGCTGACTTCTAGAGCCTTAGTAATGTGTTGAAGTAGGCCGGCTTTGCAGCGTGGGGGGGGTGCCCGTTGAACCTCTCCATCGCTTCATAGAAGGCCGACTTCATTGCCTTGAACTTGGAGTTCACCTGGGCAGCCGTTCTCTGGAATCCCTGTCGGGACAGCCCTCTAGCAATGGTCTCACAGTACTCCCTATTGGGAGCATTGGTACTATGGAGCAGAACATGGGACGCCTCCGCACTATCTAACCATGGCTAGCATCTCCCTAATTTCATGATCGCCCCACAGGGCCCCCTCACACTCCATTATGTTGTCTCTTAATGAAGGCTCAACCCTCTTTCTCTTCTGCCTCTGTCTCTGATCGCCTTATCGATCTCTCTATCCTGTCTATCTCTATCTAGCTAGCTAGCTAGCTAAGCTGCAATAGCTATCTATCTATCTATCTATCTATCTATCTATCTATCTATCTATCCAGCTCTCTATATATCTGTCTATATAACTATCTATATATCTATCTATCTACACCTATATATCTAACTGTCTCTACCTACCTGCCTACCTACCTATCAATCCCTATCTCTCCCCCCGTCCCTCCCTATATTAGATAAGCTGCAACTCGCCCTCCCCCCCCAGAAAGGAACGACCTATCTATCTACCTGTCTAGGAAAAAAAAAAGAAAAGGTCAAAGGCTGGGAAGGGGTTGAGAAAATGGGTAAAGGAATGGCAAAAAAAATTAGTACAGTGGAGGATAAAGAAGAAGGGCAAAATAGTAAGGTGGGACACAGAGAAACAGCAGTGAAAATATAAGAAATAAAAGTTACACTTCACCTAGCCTACAGCACACGCTCCCTCCTCTCCTGAATCTCCACGACCACAGAAAGCCTGCAGTTCCTCCGCCTCCCTGTGGGGGTCCGAATGCGCTACCTGTTTGGCGCCACTGCGCATGTGCGAAGGCTCGCCGGAAAGGAGCTGCGCAAGTCCTAGCAGCAAGGAGCCATTTTGAGGTGCAGGAACAGCATGGTGAGGTAGAAAGTCTTGCAGCGGGGAGAAGGAGAAGGAGAAAGTTAAAGCCAGGCATCCACTCAAGGGACTGCTTCCAGCAATGGAGAGGGAGAATTCGAAGTCAGGAAGAAGAGGGCAAAAGGGAGGGGGATGGCGTGTGCTCTCAGAGATCAGAGATTTGCTTGATGTTTGGGGGGAGCAGCGCTTTCAAGCTGACCTGCAGGACAGCTACAGGAACATAGAAATATTTGAAGGACATAGCCAAGGAAATGGCTAGGAGAGGACATAGCCAAGGAGATGGCTAGGAGGGGACATAAGAGGACTGCGGAGGAATGCAGGACCAAAACTAAAAGGCTGAGTTTGGACTACCGCCACGCAGTTCAGCCAATAAGGGACGGGATCTTCCAGAGTAACCTGCCCATACTTTGAGGAACTGTCTAGAATATCTGGGGGAGACGTGAGTGTCCATCCACCGAGAGTCATCGCCAGCTTGCAGGTGGAAGAGGCAGGCTGCAGGCTGAGGACGACCCTGCTGCAGCAGAAGCTATTATGATTCCTTGGGCAAAGCTTTTATTTAATTTTTTTATTTTTTTATTATTATTATTAGTTGTTATTCAGTATTTATTTTATTCATTGTTTATTTTTATTTTATTTATTTTTTATTTTTTGATGTAACAGTTATCTTTTTTCCTCATATTTGATGTTAATTATTTTACATTTGTTCTTATGAAACCTTTTCTTGTGGTCCCATAGCTCTACCCCCAGCCACTTTCATGTCTCCATTACTTTTGCAGTTGAAGAGCAGGCGCACAGCTAAGAACTGTTCTACGAGAACGCCAATGATAAGTCCGATGCAGACACATCCAGTAAGCCAGGCAGGTCGTGACACAACACCAATAGGTTTTGTTTTTGCTCCCCCCACTACATCTTTGTGCTTGCCCATAGTAATTTTAAAGCAAACCACGTCTTTAAAAGGTGCACCCATGCAAGCAGCCTCAAACCGTATGTATTGGGCATGTGCAGTCAGAGAATAAATTGCAATTTGACTTCTTCCTTACAAGTAGAGCCAAAAAAATTCAGCTTTATATCATTGCCTGAAGTAATTTACCTGTGTATTGGAATGACAATGGGATGCATATATCCATAATAATGGAACACAGTATGTGCCTTGTCTGTTTGCACTATATTGCAGAGTGTATAGGTAACATATGAGCCCTAATGGAGTTTTGCTCTTTAACTGATGCTCCTTTGCCCCGAGGTCCAGGAAACACCAACAAGGCAATTGTTGCATGCAGACACACACAAACACACACGAATACGGAAACAAACACACACACTTACACACACACACACATATATGGGCATATGCCATACAGCAATGTTTACCAGTGGTTCTTGAGGTTGGATTTCGTGTACAGTATTGCATCTTCAGCTTGTGGTGAATGCATTATTATTGAGGTCCGCTCCCAGCTGCCACACAAATGCACAGTAGCAACAGGGATGGCCCCTTGTACAAGATACATTTGGGCACAAGCAGGCTATCCCAGGCTACCAGTAGTTTGATGGTGCGCATGTGGTGATATAATGCTAGAGATGCATTCCCAAGCATTTATAATCGATGTTCCTTCCCTGGGGGACTGATGTGGGGTGGCTAGCTCAGTAAGGCTGAAACATTACAGTATTTCTATTGCCAGCCAATGTGTTAGCCCTGCTGCTGAGTCCTCCTTCATGACCTATATCTCCATGCAGGGATCGACGATATCAGTACCACGCCAGTGCTGGCCAGCACCTCAAGAACTGAGAATGAAAGCACCACAGGCCCAGGTGAGATTTAACAATTGCCCTTATCCACAGCCGCAAGCTCTGTACATATTCTGATGTATTAATTCCACAGGGACATAAGTCCGATATGTTTTCCAGGGCTTATCGTGTGGCAATTGCAAAGTGGACGAATAACCACATTCCCCAAACTGTTGTGTTCTCAATCTCCCTAGATGAGGCCAGCAATGGAACACCACACGTCCCTATGCCGCATCTCCACGGCAGGGTTGTCTCCAAGGTCAAGGATATGAATGGTCCAGCAGAGGGAACGAAACGCGGGCCGTAGCAACACCATCACTTGCACGATAGCTACCATGGATTTCATGAGGGAGCAACAGGAACTTAACAGGGAGCAGCGTAGAAGGGAGTACCAGCAGGACAGTGCCCTGGCAGCAGAGGAATGCCACGAGATCATCTCCCTCCTCAGGGAATGCGTCAAGGCAATGTCTACCATCGCGGATGTGGTGAAGGAAAGAAGTGGTAGAGTCCAACCCAGGATTGATGCCTGTGTGGGTCTGACCCACCAGAGGCAGAGAGCAGCCAGAGGCTTGCTTTGGAGGCAAGCGCCTCAACATATTCCCAGCAGGAAGCAGCAAGTAGGAGGTTCCCCCGCATTAAGAGACCCTGCCACCGGTACAGCCCCTAAGAAAGCATCCCCCCACTAATGGCCTGTTTGATTTTTGCTCAGTTTTTGTATTTGTTTACTGTTTTTTCTTTCTTTTTCCTTGCAAATGTAAAGTAACATTTATCAAGGTTTTTTATAAAAGCCAAATTTTTTTGCGCTGTTGATATTGTTGTTAAGCCTGTTAGCTGAATAAAATTAAAACATGTTCTGAATTCAACAAAAGTTTGAAACATTTATTTACAAAGCTGGTAGTGCTTCTAAAGTGAGGAGGCGTAGAACAAGGGAAAACTTCAAACTATTAACAACAACAAACAAGCAAACTTCAGCAAAACTTTAAAGGCACAGTCCGCTTCCCCCAGTGATTCGCACTGCTGGCGCACAGCTGCCACTAACCACTGTCTCCCTCAATGAGGCCCGCAATTGCACTCCTCACAATTTCCCCTTCCCGGAGCCTCCTCGCAGAGGCATAGGGACAAAAGTCCTCTGAAGTAGATGGAAGATTCAGGGGGCGGGGGAGCTAGTTCAAGGTGCAGTATGTGGCCCTTGCTCGCAAATGTTGTGAAGGACCACACATGCTGTAACCACAGGGAGGTAGTTATTTTCAGAGACTATCAGGAGTGGAAGACAGCCCCAGAGTGCCTTGAGCCTTCCAAAGGCCCGCTCCACGACGTTCCGGCAGCGGTTGAACACTCTATTGTATGCCATCTTCCTTTGGTCCAGTGGTCCTCCATATGGCTTCATCAGCCACCGGGAAAGGGGGTAGGCTACATCACCCAGGATGACAGGACCAATGGCAACACCCCCAATGGTGATGGTTGGTGTGCCAAGGGGAGGAGTGCCAGAAAACGAACGTATCAGACCTTTTCCAGTGTAACCGAGCACAATGTCCAGGAATTTCCCCTCATGGTCCACCATCCCCTGAAGGAGTATGGAGAAGGAGCTCTTCCTGTTCACAAACTCTTCCCCTCTTCCTTTGGGTGGCCACACCGGAATGTGTGGCCCATCAATCGCACCGATGCATTGGGGGAAATCTATCTGGTGGAAACCATCCATGATCTGTAATTGGTGGGATACAAAAAGGAATAGTTAATGTGCAGAGGAATTGCACATGAACTACAATACAAGTCTGGGTACAGTGTGGGGCCACATAGGAATGAGTTTTCAGTGTTCCCTTGGTGGGGTTAGCGCTTCTCATGCGTGTTGTCGTGTGTCTTCATCCTGAGAGACAAGCACAGAATGCTCGCCTTTTATATTTATCTAATATATATATATATTTATATTTATGTATTTATGCAGTTATAACGGCTGTGCTATAAGGGAGGGAGTGCAGCTGTGGGACCAGGAGTAGTTCCCACCATGGCTGTGCTCTGTAACTGATAATTATTGAGATCTTGCCAGTTCATGTGAAATGATGATTGTGACAGAACTGTTTTGGTTGAGAAAGTGCTACCAGGAGAAAGAGGCTAGTGGTGTTCGGTCTGGCCAGGAAATACTGCAATTTCCATGTGTTCCTGGGGATGAGGGAAGGCACTGCTTGGCAATGGGAAGCCAGTGAGTGTCCCATAGTGCTCCTGTGTTAGCACAGGAGTGAGTGCAGAGCTATGTGTTCTTGGGAACATTGGGTCCTAGAGTACTCACCCTCCGACAGTCTCCAAGGCTGGGAGGGAGGGAGGAGGGAGGGAAGGAGGGAGAGAAAAAGAGGCTAGTGGTGTGCTGGTTGCTGTGTGGGACATGCCCAGGGTTATCCAGCGTGTTCGCATGGCTGAGCGAGAAGCAAACCCTTGTCTTCAGGTTCATAGGCTAATGGCTAAACCCCCACACCATGCTGGCTCCACTCAACCTGTAGACATATAGCCTTAAGAAATTACTGTGGCTACTAGACAGGGACCATGTGTAGTTCCCATCACGGATGTGCTATAAAGACAACCGTTTTCCAGATATATAACTGAATGGCTGATAGGCTTCCTGTGCAGCTGTGGGAAGGGATATGTTAAGTAGACTCCAGGATCTCAAATTATGTATTTCTGCATAGGCTCTGTAACTGATAATTATAGAGATCTTGCCAGTTCATGTGAAATGATGATTGTGACAGAACTGTTTTGGGCTGAGAGTGCCACCATGAGAAAGAGGCTAGTCGTGGCGCTATGTTTGGCCAGGAAATACTGCAATTTCCATGTGTTCCTGGGGGATAAGGGAAGGCACTGCTTGGGAATGAGTCGCTAGAGAGCATCCCATAGTGCTCCTGTGTTAGCACAGGAGTGAGTGCAGAGCTATGTGTTTTTGGGGACATTGGGTTCTAGAGTACTCACCCTCCGATAGTCTCCAAGGCAAACGGTGGACAACAGGAGCACATGCTCTATCGTAAGGCACACCTTGATTACGATCACCACGACCGTGGAGATCCCCAAGCCAAAAAGTGTTGCCATCTTGCGATATATGAGAGGGGTTGTCAGCACATTACACATTACACATTACACAGTAATGGCCACTCTCCTCCACAGAGATGGGTTGGCACATCTGGCTCTTCTCTCCAGGTGGGGACGCAGATGGTCAGCTATTTCAAACAGGGTGGCTTTGGTCATCCGGAAATGGCATAGCCCACCATCGTCGTCCCATTTGGCCAGAACTTCTTCGGCCCACTACGTCCTGCACATCCTCTCCCAAACCCACCATTTTCTTGGGCGTGGCACACGCTGCGAGGAGCCTCTCAGCAGGGGTGCATTGAAGTTGTCGTCAGACTCATGGTCCCGATAGAGCCTGGACCGCCTCCGCTCTATCTCTGGCCCACTGGCCTTGCATCGTGGCCATCACAACACTCAGAACCATCATTACTGGTCCCAGGACCCTGACAACGTCACTCATAACCTCGTCCTCCATTGCAAAGCCAGAAAGCAAGCAAAAGAACAGGCGGGAAAAAGCAACGCAGCTAGATAAACCTTGATCAGAAAAGGAGGGGGGGCGGGGGCAGGCGTTGTGGGAGGACCTAAGTGGCTGTGCGTGCGTGCGCATGTATGCACGTAAGTAATGATGCACAGAGCTATTTTTTTTAAAAAAAAACAGCCAATCACAGCCAAAGGGGGCGAGGTTATGAGAATAACGGGAGTGGCCATGACGAGAATGTGTGGATCTGTTAACACACGCAAGACCAGTTCACGCTAGAGCCATATGGAACATCGTAAATTAAAGCACACGTTAGTGCAGATACAGAAAAAAACGGCCAGAAGCGTCGCAGCGCGATTTCCTTGTCTCGTGTGGAAAGGGCCTAAGGCCATTTCCACGGGATGGCGCCCTCCTATGCCATCCAGTTGCAATCCTGGCAGCACCTCTTCCAGGATGGGAGTATGTCTCCGACACTCCTCTCCAGATCCAGCTGGCTGCCTGTAGAAGGGAGCATGAGGGACACACCCCTTCCTTCCTCATTGCAGCTAGTCTTCTTCCCATGCTGCATGCCCTTTCTGCATGGCCAGTGGCAATGGGAGACTCACGCGATCGGGGGCCGTTGATGAAGTTTCTCCATTAATGATATACCCTGAAATCACGCAGACTGGGGACATGAGAAGACCGGGACTGTGATGATGTCATGTGAAAGTATCATTGCGGTCCCACTCCTCTCATGTCCCCATGTCAGGAGGACAGCATCCTGTGGAAATGGCCTAAGTAGTGATCATAAATACAGAACAGTTACAGATGAGTAAATCTAGGTAAATGTTCTATATTCCACATTCACAATCACTTCTCAGTTATGATTATGACACTACTACCATGATCATAACTCCACCCCATCTATTTTACCAGACATTAATTGCATGGAGAAAAGGAGGTCCATCCTACCAGGGATTGTAACATGGGTAAATGATACTTCCATGAGGTTGGGGGTTGTGTGTGATAAAGAATACTGGTCATTGATCCTCAAAGTTATAGCTGTGTTAGTCTGGTTCAGTGTAAAAGAAAAATCTTGTGACATTTCAAGAGTAAGCAATGTATGTTGGCATCAACTTTGATGGACTACAAATGCAACCCACACTGTCTACTCATTACTGTTAGCAAAATTACACAGCAATGCTATTTCTTGTTCTGTTTTTTGGCTGTGTGGAGGCCCATACTTTCTTGAAAAGTTTCTGCCAAAGTGTTCAAAAATGATTCACATATACTATTTCTGTCCTCCTTACAACCACCCTATCCAAAGGCCGTGCTACAGTACTGGTCTCATGCAGAGCCTAGCAGGTAGGGGCATGGAGTATGTGAAAGACTCTCCCTCCTATCGCTATACACAAAGAATATTTTAACTTGGAGCTATCAGGCCCATCCTACCACAGGGCAGAGCGAGGCAGCCACCTCAGGTGCCAGATGCCAGAGAGAAGGAAGCAGTAGCAGGATGTTGGAAGAGCTATGTGTGCTATGCAATTCACCTTGCACTCAAGAAATGGAGGAAGAAGGCATCCTGTTGCGTGGCCAGTGCTGGTGTTGTTCCAGCTGACATTCTGGCTGGCTTCTCTACATGGACAGGAAGTTGCCGGGGGGGGGGTCACCTTGATCTTTGCCTTAGGCAACAAAATATCTTGAGCATGCCTTGCTTAGTGCACTCTTGATGCAAGTTACCAAAAGATATAAGAACACAAAACATAGTAATATAGAGTTGCCATCTTTTTCACTGTCCATGTTCCATGCCCTTATAAGACCTGGTACAGAAATTCAACAAGTGAAACATTCCCTACCAGTTATGTTCATGTTATGAATAACTTTGTTGTTTTGGTGTATCTCCTGGTCAACTCTGACTTATGGTGATCATATGCTAGGGGCTTTTTGGCAAGATTTGTTCAGAAGAGATTTGCTATTACCTTCCTCTAAGGTCATCAGGGTGCCCAATGAGTTTGCATGGCTGAGTAGTGATTGAATATCCTGGCTTCCTGGAGTTCTAGCCCAGTACTCAAAGCAGTGCATCACACTGGTTCAGTGTTAATAACTTGATCTGTCATTAATAGCTGTATCAAGATATGGCTGGAAAACATAGAAGCAGGACTGTAAATGGCTGAAGGCTGAAGGCATTAGGCAGAAGAAGCATGGAGAGGCTTATGGCCTTGTTAAGACAAAGATGAAAGAGTTTCCCTATCAACTTAGGACTTTTATCACACAATAGGTTTGTTCCACAATTGAACTGGCTTAGTTCTACGTTTGGCCTTTCCTTATCACACGACATCGTGACTCTCCTGTTGCTGTACTGCATTTCCATCGTTATCGAATCAGATCTTTTCATTGACAGGAAAAAAAGCCATTAATGGCTCCAATATTGCTGCTGTTCAACTATTGTTTCTAGTGCAAACGGTTCATTCTGCTGCAGTTCTGATGTTCTGGCAAACCAAAATGGTGGCAGTAAAGGAACTAATGAGCGTAACTAGTCTTGCAAGAAGAAACAAAACTACACAATTGTGCAATTGGGGAAAAATTAAAAATTAAAAACAGCAGGCTTGGGGTAGACACGGGTAGGAAGGTGGAGTCAGTAAGGCAGTGCGGAAGATTGACTGCGAGAACATGCCACTAAAGCACTACCATTGTTGCTGAGAAGGTATTAAAGTGATTGTTTCCATACCGGTATGTTTCCTTTATAATATGTGTGTGTGTGTGTGTGTGTTTGTGTATAGAAACACACCCATTTTAATTACAACACTACAACACTGAGCAAAACGAAAAACACACAAAAAAACACAATCACACTACTATCCATTAAATATCAAACCCAAACAAAAAGTACAGTTACAAGACATACACTTACTACTCCACACTATGAATAAAACATGGTTTCCAAACCATACCATGATGTTTCCATTTGCTTAGACATGATTGCTGCAAGACAAGAGGCCGGTGTGATATAGGCCTTAGTGGATGCTTTAAAACCACTTAAGCACACATTCTTTTGTGCCCTTTATTCTGGATCCCGCTACAGCTTGTTTGCCTGTCTGTTTACCGTTACTAGGTATTGGGATGTTGATGTCAGCCATTTTCCCATGGACCCTTTCCCAGTTGCTGCTGGCTGCTCCATCCATCACCTATTCCCTCGGCTGGCTCTTTAATTTCAGGCAAATAATTATTTTATCATTGTGCAGTGATTTGTGCCATCTGCTGCTAGCCCAAACATTCTAGTAATCCAGTCCTGATGACATTGTTTCTTATTTTCTCCTACACTGCCTTTTTTTAGAGAAAAAAGAAAAGAAAAGAAAAGTTAACCATGGCTATAAATTGAAAGATCCTTCTATCATATCACCAGTATGATTCAAAACAACTATTTGATGAGAGTTTTCAACACGTTTATCAAAGTAGGAGCGACGTGTATTTTTTAAAATCTAAATATACTACACTCATTATGAAAAACAGATGTCATAACTGAAATACCTAGAGTAGGGAGCCCTTTCTTTCTGGATTATAACTTGAGGCCCAAATATTAAAGAACAGAGATATATGGCTTGGCTGAGGGAACAATGTTCAGGCATCCTCCTTGCATAGTGATGTAATGGAGCCAGAGCTCACAGGGCCAAAATGCTAGGACTTTTTAATTAGCAAAGATGATACTGTCATGTGCCATCCCCCTGAACCTCCCTTGTTCCCTTTAAGCTTAGCTGGCATTCTCATGGAGGCACTACACAATTTCATATCCTCTGACTGTCCTCATTTGACAGGGACAATCTTAATTAACTCTCTGTCATCCCACTTTTTCAGGCCCAGTTTCTCTCCCCTCTTTCCACTTTTTCTCTTTCTCCTTGGCTTAGTTCAACTGTTTCAAACTGAATTCAGAGTGTGAAAGTAGTATGTGCTCAGTTAACTCAGCAGGGGGGAGAGGAGAAGACAGAATCTTGCCCTTCCCAGTAAGCTCTGGCAAAAGCAAACTGCTGCAGCGTCTCCCAGTTTGCCTGTTCTTCTTCATTAGTAAGCTTGCTATCTGGATCACATTCTGATTTTGCCCGGTCAGTTTTCCTCTCCTGGAAAGTATGCAGTTATATAGCATTGTGATCCCATTATAACTGCCGTAGTTCCTTTCTATGGAATCCTGAGATTACTAGAATTCCCCACTTCTGAAAAATCCTCCAGTTTCGGAAATGGGAAATAAGAAGGATCCTATTCCCCACTGCTGAAGCTGCAGATTCTTTTATGCCCATTGCCACAAAAGCCTTCAGTTTCAGGAGCAGAGAGTAAGAAGGATCCTATTCCCTACTTCTGAAGCGGAAAATGGCAAAATGGCAAAATGGCAAAATGTGGAAGGCCAATTCTACTTAAAGTGTTAAAACTGACTTTATTTGAATTTGACCAGAAAGTCTGGAATATAAATTAGGGTATAAAGTTGGCTCCCAGGCTTGAGACTTGACTTGACATTGGATTTGAAAGTATCTTGCAAGGACTTGAGACTCAACTTGAGATTTGAATGTAGAGACTTGACTTGAGACTTGGAGTAAAATACACCACTGTCAATGAGTCTCCTCTAGCTGAGATTAACCAACAGGATTCCAGGCCATTTGTCAGACTCTCTGTAGAGCTGAATCAGTAGTGGAAATAATGCAGTTGTCCAGACATTGTTGGATGTGTATTCACCACAGTGGCTTTTCCTCCCAAAGCCATTTGCTAGGCAAGTTCTCAGCACAACAGGTAATCTCAAACAGTTCAGATTTATAGAACTTGATCACTTTGTGTTTCAAATCTACACTATTTTATTAACACTTGTCAAAATCATTTGTTTCTTCCTATTGTTATTAATATAGAGCCATCCTTGTATATGGTGTTTTGCCTCCTCCCAAAGGAGCCTCCTGAAATGTGAGATCCAGTTGTATGTTCCAACATGCCACAAGGCTAGTTTGGTCTATACACAAAACAAGACTTTCTCTAGTACCACCCTGACTATGGAACTTCTTGTCAAAGGAAGTTAGGTTAACTCCATTTCTTCTGAACTTCCAGCAGGCAGCTAAGAGGGTACTTATTCCACATGGTTTTTGGTCCTTGGCATTTCTCTGCTTTTTTAACTGTCTAGTTTTAATTGTTTTTTAATTATTATTTTATTTAACAAGAATAATTTCATAGTGAGAATAGTACAATAGTTATATAAGTTATAAATACATAGTTAAAAAGAAAACATTCAGCAAATAAATCGTTAGAACTCTCCTACACCATTATCATAACTATATTATAATTATGCCTTCATAATATACTCAAGCATTTTTTAAAAAGATTTTATTTATTTATTCTATGTTTTAAATGTTTCCATCTGTTGTACACCATCTCAGGAGCCCTGGTAGGCTGAGAGGCAATACATAAATGCCATAAATAAATATATAAATTGATTTATCTCATAAGCAGAGGAAAAACAGATCCCTGCTCCAAGGAGATTACAAATCAAAGACAGTGAGTCAGAGATTATTGCATACTGTAAATGAAGTCTCATAGGCTCGCCAGCAGCTAGAACATGGATTCTTACAGAAAATCTGCTTTGCTTACAGTTGGAGATTGTTTGTTACAAGAAGAAACAGATTAGACATTGTATGTCTGTAAGCCATATTAGACTCCATTTATCCTGTACTGACTTCCTTTGTCAACATTATGTTCTGAGGTCCTGTTTCATATATCTTGATTTTTCTGACTTTATATCATTTTGTATACTGCCCCTTGGATCTTAACTTTTCAAGGTGTTCCATTCAGTTCTGTATTTTTGTATTCTTGCCTACCGGTTGTATATATTATTCCCATTATTAAATACTTCTATATTCTATAAATTTGTTTTACATTTGTTTACAGATTTCTAAAGTTTTTTTCTGGGTTTATGTATGTTTTAACACTACCATTAAATTCTTGATATTTAAAAGTGATTAAATTTTGCAGTATTGTGTCCACACTATGATTTCTAACCAAACTGATTTCAATATGAGTGAATATGTTTTGATACTCAGCAGAAGGCTTAGATATATTTTATCTCTAGTTTCCCTGCTGATTGAAAGTATGACAATATATAATACAATCCTGTGACATATGTCAGAGGAAGATTGTTTATGATACTTCCTGGAATAAACTGTACAAATCTTAGGAAGCTATTGGTTGTGTTGAGCTGAATACCAAAGAGACATGGAAATGAGGCAGTGCGGTTGAGCAATTAAGCAGTGCAACACATCCTTCCGCTTCCCCCTCTCTCCCAAGAAACAGCAATATGAAGGAAGGAAGCAATCTACCACATCTCACTTCAACACTTCTTACCGTTAACACTTCTTATTCTCCAGTTTCAAAAATGGTGACAAAAGTCCCAACCTAAGATGTGAATGCATCCCAAAAGCATGAGAAACAATAGGCACAAAGCACTCTTAGGGCCTGGGTCTATCCTCCTCCCACCTCAAGGTCCCTATGACTTTAGCAGCTGTGTGACTAAGAGAAGTTTGGGGTTTTTTTTCCCCAACCCATTGTTATATTAGCTCATTACTGATCAGGGCAGAGGACCTGACTCTTCCCTCACTTTTTTCCTCACAAGTCAGGCTTAGGCCCTTTCCACAGCATACCTCAATTACGTGGTGTTCTAGTGTCATAGCAGGATCACCAATATTGAGTTGGGCCCAGTTTGAAGCCTCCATTTTCTGCAAGCACCTGGGCATTCGCAGAACAGCACCGGCATTGCACTTGGTGCATGTTCCGCAGCTCAGCATCCTTGGCTACTCCCCAGTCCTGCCTCTCCCTGCCCCGTCCCCACACCACCACTCCTGATTGGTCAGGTTTTTTTGCCGGCACATATGCTAACATTAGCACCCTAGATGGTGTCCACAGGTGCATATATCTGGTGGGAGCGTACATTCCTGCACTCCTTCGGGATGGGAGTTTTGGGAATGCGGACTCCTGTAGGAGGGAGGAAGCCTCAGCTCACTGGGGAGACTTGTTTGGCCCTGGAGCTGGGGATGATGGGCCTTATCCATTGTGGCAGACTTGTGCTGAAAGTAGTGCTGCATGGTCTCTGTGGAGAGGGCACCAAGGGTAGCTCCCCGCCGTTTTGGCTGTCTCAGAGATTGTAATGGGGACAGGCGGAGGGGGGAGAAAGGTGATCCTTGTGATGACTCCCAACCATGTCTCTTTTTGGAGCTAGGCCACTTGACAGGAAGCAGCCACCCTGCTGCTGGGCAGAACTTCCCCTGGGAGATGCTGGGGAAAAGACAAGCAGCGACTGCCCACACCCTGTCCACTCCCAGCTCGGTTACTGAAGGACACCACATGGAGGAATTGCACAGGCCCAGCTATTGTGATTGTCGCAGGAAAGGTCGGTTATTGTCAGTTTTTCCCTGACAAAACACCCAGATTTTCCCCGCTTGGAGCCGGGAGAGCACCTGATTAGCAACAACGTCATGTGGTAAGGCGGCTCCCAGAGCAAGAGCAAAGCGTGGCTGTTACAAGTTGAAGATACCATGCAGAAAGGGCCTAAGAGGCTATAATTGGCCCAATATCACCCAGAGCAGCGGTCGCCAACCAGTGGTCCATGGACCAATGGTGGTCCACAAGAAAATTTTGATGGTCCATGGAGAAATTTGAACATTATTTGATTTCTGACTTCCAGTTCAGATATGAGAGCTGGAGACATGGTCCTCAGCGTGCTCCGCTGAAGAATGCCACTGCTGCAGGTTGCTGATACTGGAGGGACCCCCATACCAGCTTGCCAAGTACCCCTGAACAAAAGTGGTCTTGCCATAGGCAGACTTGCAACCAGGAGCCAAGACAGGACCTGTACGGTGAAACAGGAGGAAGTAACCAAAGGGTCTCCCAAGGGGCTGTCGCCACCATTTTTGCATCTCGCTTGCAGCAGTTTGGAGGAGACAGGAGGGATTACCTCTCTCTCCATACACCCAGCCACCAAATTTCTTCTAGCCAATATATATACATTGCTGGAAGCTGGAAGACCTGTGTTGGGGATAGGGCAATAAGACCTACCGGAAGACTGAATGCACGGAGGAGCTGCCAGATCAGGAAGTCAGCACACTGTGCCAGGAAACGGAGGCTTGGGCGAATGTCACATGAAGGAGTAGAAGGACCAGGAAGGCAACAGAGACTCTTAAACTACACAATCACTTCAAAGTTCTTGGCCTTACGAACAATGAGGAGCGCCATGCGGAGGGAACAGAATGTCAACAAGAAGGAATCCAACTTCAGCAACAGGAACTAGATCAGCCTCAACAGAATGCCCAGGCAGTCCTAGTAGAACATGCTCATCGAGGAGCCCAGGACAAACCTCAGAGGAGGCGAGTTCTGGTTGTTGAGGACTCTTTGCTCAGAGGAACCGAAACGGCAATTTGCAAACCTGACAAGCTCAATCAAGAGGTCTGCTGTCTTCCTGGGGCCAGGATCAACCACATAACGGAGAGGCTAACCAGGCTGGTCAAACCCACTGACCATAAGCCCCTCACTTTGGTTCATGTCGGAACCAATGACACTGCGAGGAGGAGCTTTTACCACATCGCAAAGGACCACGACCTTATGGGGATGAAGCTTAAGGACCTTGGTGCGCAGGTGGTCATTTTGTCTCTCCTCCCAGTTCAAGGATATGGCACACATAGGGAAAGGGCAATAGCAGAGGTCAACAACTGGCTCCGCACGTGGTGCTGCCATCAACAGTTTGGGTTTTTGGAACATGGCCTGAATTTCCATGAACGGGGGCTTCTGGTGAGGGATGGGCTGCACCTCACGAAACTTGGCAGGAATGTTTTTGCAAACAGTTTTGCAAGGAGGATTAAGAGATCTTTAAACTAAGTTCCACTGGGGAGGGATACAATATTATTCAGGGCAAGGACTCAGTGAGCACAGGGGGAAAAGGCCCAAATGATACTGGACAAGTAGTACAGGTGGCCAATGGCGGGAGGAGTAGAAACAATAGTACAGGACTTGCAGGAAGGGCCCGGGGACTTAAGTGTCTCTACACTAATGCACGGAGTATGGGAAACAAGCAGGATGAACTTGAACTCCTAGTACAACAAAATAAATACGATTTGATAGGCATCACTGAGACCTGGTGGGATGAGTCTCATGACTGGAATATAGGAATAGAGGGGTATAGCCTATTTTGTAAAAATAGACCAAACAAGAAAGGAGGAGGAGTAGCCTTGTACGTCAAGGATGTTTTCACCTGTGAAGAGATCTGTGACTTAAACCCAGAAAGCCAGGTCGAGAGCATTTGGGTAAGAATTAAGGGAGCGAGAAACAATAGGGATATTCTGGTGGGGGTTTACTACAGACCTCCAACCCAGGCTGAGGACTTTGATGAAGCCTTCCTCAACCAAATGACTGCACATCCAAGGAGGAGAGATACAGTAATAATAGGATATTTCAATTACCCGGATATATGTTGGCAGTCAAACTCTGCCAAGACAACAAGGTCCAGCAAGTTTCTTGCTTGTCTTGCAGACAACTTCATGGTCCAGAAGGTGGAAGAGGCCACAAGGGGATCAAATATTCTAGATCTGATCCTGACCAACAGAGATGACCTTGTTAATGAGGTAGAAGTGGTTGGATCTTTAGGGGGGAGTGACCATGCCCTATTAGAATTTGGCATTCAGTGGGAAGGAGAAGATTAGTGTAGCCAGACACTCATCTTAGATTTTAAAAAAGCAGACTTCTGTAAACTTAGGGAGCTGCTGGCTGGAATTCCGTGGTCAAGAATAGTGAAAGGGAAAGGAGTTCAGGAGGCATGGGAGTTCCTTAAAAGGGAGATACTGAAGGCACAGTCTAAAACTGTGCCAATAAGGAGGAAAAATGGAAGGCATCTGAAGAAACCAGAATGATTGACTAAAGAACTCTCAGCTGAGCTAAGTGTTAAGAGAAACATGTATAGGAAATGGAAGAAGGGGAAACCACCAAAGAAGAAATTAAGCAAGTAGCCCGGAGATGTAGGGAGGAGGTCAGAAAGGCTAAAGCACAGAACGAACTTAGGCTGGCCAGAGACATTAAAAACAATAAAAAGGGCTTTTTTAAATATGTCTGCAGCAAAAGGAAAAAGAAGGAGATGATAGGGTCGCTGCGCAGAGAAGATGGTGAATTACTCACAGGGGGAAGAGAAAAGACAGAACTATTTAACACCTTCTTTGCCTCAGTTTTTTCCCAGAAGGATACAAGCACTCAACCTGGCAGTTGGGGAGCAGGTGAGGAAGCAAGGGAAATGAGGCACATAATAGGTAAAGAGTTGGTACAGGAATACCTGGCCACACTGGATGAATTCAAGTCTCCAGGGCCAGATGAATTGCATCCTATGAAATTAAAAGACCTGGCAGAGGTCATTTTGGAACCGCTTGCTATAATCTTTGAGAAATCTTGGAGGACAGGAGAAATTCCAGCAGACTGGAAGAGAGCAAATGTTGTCCCCATCTTCAGGAAGGGAAAAAAGAGGACCCAAATAATTATCGGCCAGTCAGCCTGACATCAGTACCCGGAAAGATCCTGGAGCAGATCATTAAGCAGTCAGTTTCTAATCACTTAGAAAGCAAGGCAGTAATCACGAGAAGTCAACATGGATTTCTCAAAAATAAGTCATGCCAGACTAATCTTATCTCTTTTTATGATAGAGTTACTAGCTTGATAGATGAAGGGAATGCTGTGGATGTAGCATATCTCGATTTCAGTAAGGCCTTTGACAAAGTTCCCCATGACATTCTTGTAATGAAGCTGGTAAAATGTGGGCTGGACAGGGCTACTGTTATTTGGATTTGTAATTGGTTGACCAACCGAACACAAAGAGTGATCACGAATGGCTGCTTTATCCTGGAGAGAAGTGACTAGCGAGGTGCCACAGGGTTCTGTCCTGGGCGAGTGCTGTTCAGTATTTTTATCAACGACTTGGATGAAGGAATAGAGGGCATGCTCATCAAATTTGCAGACGACACCAAATTGGGAGGGGTTGCTAATACGCCAGAGGACAGGATCAAAATTCAAAATGACCTGGATAGATTGGAGAGCTGGACCAAGGCTAACAAAATGAAATTCAACAGAGAGAAGTGTAAGGTCCTACACTTAGGTAGAAAAAATGGAATACAGAAATATAGGATGGGGGACAAGTGGCTGGATAGCAGTACGTGTGAAAGGGATCTAGGAGTCTTCATAGACCAGAAGCTGAACATGAGTCAGCAGTATGATGCAGCAGCCAAGAAAGCCAATGCAATTCTCGGCTGCATCAATAGGAGTATAGTGTCTAGATCAGTGGTTCTCAACCGGTGGGTCCCCAGATGTTCGTGGACTTTAGCTCCCAGAAGTCCCAGCCACTATGGTCAATGCTCAGGGCTTCTGGGAACTGAAGTCCACAAACATCTGGGGACCCACAGGTTGAGAACCACTGGTCTAGATTGAGGGAGGTACTGGTACCACTCTACTCTGCTTTGGTTAGAGCTCATCTTGAATACTGTGTTCAGTTCTGGGCACCCCAATTCAAGAAGGACATGGTCAAGCTGGAGCAAGTCCAGAGGAGGGCGACCAAAATGGTGAGAGGCCTGGAAGCCATGCCCTATGAGGATAGACTTAGAGAGCTGGGTATGTTTAGTCTGCAGAAGAGAAAGTTAAGAGGGGACACAATAGCCATGTTTAAATATTTGAAGGGATGCCATGTAGAGGAAGGAGAGGGCTTGTTTTCTGCTGCTCCAGAGACCAGGACGAGGAGCAATGGATTCAAACTGCAGGAAAGGGGATTCCACCTGAACCTCAGGAAGAACTTCCTGACAGTCAGGGCTGTCTGGCAGTGGAATATGCTGCCTCGGAGTGTAGTGGAGTCTCCTTCCTTGGAGGTTTTTAAGCAGAGGCTAGATGGCCATCTGTCGGGAGTGCTTTGAGGGTGTTCCTGCATGGCAGGGGGTTGGACTGGATGGCCCGTGTGGTCTCTTCCAGCTCTACATTTGTATGATTTTATGATTCTATGACCTTCTAGTTCGGACTTTGAATTAACTTTCTAGATAGATAGATAGATAGATAGATAGATAGATAGATAGATAGATAGATAGTTTTATTTTGTTCTCAGGTTGCATACAACAAATAGATAGGAAAAAAGGGGGGAGGCCCATACAATCTAAAAGGATTACATACAATTACATACCATTATCCATTTCTTATTGATAAATATCCCCAATACCAATATAAAATGAATAGAACAAAGTTAGATTAAGTAATCTCTGTAGTTTAAACTTCAACCTAAGAGCTATCCTCAGTGTCTCAACACAATTACTGACAAAGCCCCCCATCTCTATTCCAGATAGTTACACACTTCTCCCCATTCTTCTCGATATCTATCCAAAGATTTATCTTTCAACAAAATAGTAAGTTTATCTATTTGCATCAAATTATATATCTCGTACAACCATTCATCTATGTCTGGTACTTTCTCTTTTTTCCAGCCTCTAGCAAATAATATTCTGGCTTTAGTTATCAAATATAGAAAGATTTTTCTGTTATGCCTCCCAATAAATCCCTCGATTAGCTCAACCATATTCAACAAATAACTTTCCGGTAACATGGGGAAATTTGTGTTTAACATTTTTGAAATTTCTATATGGAGGTTTTTCCAATATACTTTGGCTTTTTTACAATCTCACCAACAATGATAAAATGTCCCTCTTTCATTTCCAGCATTTATCATTGTTGCCTTTATAGATCTTTGCCAGTTTTGTTGGTGTTAAATAATATCTATTGAACATTTTGTAATAATTTTCTTTAAACATTTGACAACGTTTCATGGCAGTTTTTATTGGCAGTTCTTCAAAAAAGGACTTTGAGTTAACTTTCTACAGAGGACCTCCATGAGTCCAGGAGGATTTCCTCCCCTTCCCTCACACTTCTTTGGAACAGTCTATTTGTTGCTCAAAGAATGAGGAGGAAGAGGAAGAGGAAGAAGAAGCAGCAGCCCAGCACAAGGTATTTAACAAGTATCACACAATAGAAAAACTAAACTCAACCTTGCTGCTTTCCCTACCAGACTGAAGTCTATTTCCTGTTGTTTCCCTCTTCGTTTGCTGAGACACAGCTGAAGACAATCTTTCATTTCTTTTTTCCTTCTTCTCTAAACTCAAAATGAACAAAGTACTTAACTTAAATTTTCAGCGAGATCCATTTTGCAAAACTGATTTTTTTCCCCTTTTTTTGAATTTTGGAGATCCCAAGTGTGTGAAAATTGAGGACATGAAAGACTCTCCCAATCTATGTAGATTTGACTGCTTGAAATGCTGTGTTTTGTTGATTTATCCTCCACTCCCCCTGCCCTCCTTTCCAACTTGAGTGTGATTCTCCTGATGTCTTCAACCAGGTTTGTTGCAGGGTATTGTGTGTGAGCTATGTGACTGCAACTGTTACTGCTCTAACTTAGACCCATAGTGTTAGACATTTGACAGCTATATCTGTTTACCCTCTAAAAGCAAAACCAACTGCAACACAAAGAGAAAAGAACAACTCAGTGAGAAGAAGTGAGAGGAACCATGAGAAAACGACGGTAAAGGAGAAAAAGACAAGAGAAAGAGAGAAGAGGGGTGAGTGGAAAGAGGTCTGGAAAAAACAGTGAAAGATAATGAACTTATTTATTGAACCTGCTTAATGAATTTATTTGATGAATCTTTTGAATCAATTTCTGTATAGATTGGGAAACTAAAAGTCACTGTGGATTCTGTAACACCCACGCTGCAGAAAATCTAAATATATTATTAGGATAGATATTTTGAATGAATTGACAGTATGGCTGATGAACAAACTGATATTTTGATTTATCATTATAATATCTGCCTGATGAACTAAGATGTCTGTAAATATCAGAATATGAATCAATTGGTATTTTGGTTTATCTCTATAATAGCTATTTGATTATTTAAATTGGTTGAAAATAATAATTTTGTTATTATAAGTGAATTTCATATTAATAAAATGGAACTTTTATTATCATTGTTTTATAGATGTTTGTACCTTTTTTTAAACAAATTCATGTTAGTGGTCGGTGAAATTCAAAATTGTGAGTTTAGTGGTCTGTGAGGTCCAAAAGGTTGGCGACCACTGACCTAGAGAGCTTCTTTGAACTCTAGTTTTCCTATGACTGTGATGTATCCACAGTATATAAGTATAGCAGCTTGATACCACAAACTTCCATGGCTCCATCCTTTGAAATCCTGGGATTTGTAGTTTGCTGGAGGACTCTGCTAGTTCAGGGAAGTGGGTTAGAAAAGTCCCTCTGCAATCTACAGATCCTAGCATTTCATATGGTGAAGCCATGGCAGCTAAAGTGCCCTCAAACCACTATAATTCTGCAGTATAGATACACACATTCTGTCCACTGTAGCCCATAGCCTCTCTTCTCAGCACCTCTCCTTCAGAAATCCCACTAGTCATCATGATTTCCACCCTCCCTTCATTCTGTATTGCTTTCCTGAATCTCTGAAGCAGCATTTTTAAAGAAAAACAAATTATTTATCGTTTTGACTTGTTTCGGTTTTGATTTGATTTATATCCTCCGTTCTCCCAAAAAGAGACACAAAGGGCTTACAATATAAGCAAAAACAAAATGCTAAAACAACATGTGGTACAAAAGTTTTAACAATCAATCCAGTTAAAACGTTGGTTGACATCCTAGATCAGAGCTTTCCAAACTGTGTTTCATTACATGTTAGTGTGTGGGCTGCAGTGTGTAGGTGTGTTGCTGCTGCCGCCCTCGCCAAGAAAGACCCCAGCGAGAGCAGCATTGGCAGGCCAGGCTTGGGTGGAGGGGCTACCTTTCCTGCCGCCACCACCCCGGGCAGAGAAAGACCTCAGCGAGGGTGGATATACCTCTGGGTACTGCGCTTGCGTCATCAGGTTGAAACAGTAGAAGTGAATATGAAAAGGTGTGGCCACTCGATGAAAAGCCGCCTAACTGTAGTTGTGCGCCATGTGGGATTGTCATCTCATTTTATCACTGCGGGAGTGGAGTGCTAGTGCTGTAATTTTCTTGTTTATTTACTTAAATTGCAGTTGAATCGCCCCTAAAATAGGTAAGTTTCTAATTAAGAATTTCATTTCTTATAATTTCATTATTACAATTTATGCATGTGCCTATATCTCTCTCATAAGGGCTTAGTTTAACCTCCAGTTTGCTGGTAAAACTGAATTACTGTATCGCAAAATGATGCATGTCTAAAAAATGTGTCACCAATATGAAAAGTTTGGAAAGCTCAGTCCTACATCAACCAGTTAAGTACATTTAACTGTGTAGTGTCTCCTGGCCTGAACCCGCCCCTCCTGCTTTACTGGGCATCAGCTGCTGTGAACAATAGAGGTCTGTTCTCCTCTTGGCGGCGGATCAGCATTTTGATTCCAGGTGGGTCTGACCAAAGCAGAACTTCCCTTGACCTAGACACTATACTCCTATTGATGCAGCACAGAATTGGGCTGGCTTTTTTAGCTGCCACATCACACTGTGGTCCAGTAAGACTCCTAGATCCCTTTCAGAAGAGTTTGTCTCAAAGGTCAAACTAGACATGGTGTTAAGCTTCACACTATCTCCTGACTGATCCTGGAAGCTACATAGGGTCAGGCCTGATTAATACAGTAGAGTCCCAGTTATCCAACATAAACGGGCGGGCGCAGGGTCAGATAACCAAAATGTCAGATGACACGGAGGCCCGTGGCGGCCGCCATTTTGGGGGCGTCTGGGGCGTGTCTGGGGGGCGACTGGGTGTGTGTCTGGGCATGTCTGGGGGCGCAGAAATACCTACAGCCACACCCCCAGGCCACCACGACGTCGGTTAATCCGGAAGGTCGGATAACCGCACGTTGGATAACCGGGACTCTACTGTACTTGGAAGTGTGACTAACAGGGAATACTATGTGCTGTAGGCTATATTCAGAGGGATGCAATGGCAAACGATCTCTAAATAAATCCTGCCAAGAGAACCCTACAATAGGGTTGCCCCATATCAGAGTCAACTTCAACAGGCTCTCATGTTTTTTTCATTCTTTTCAAAAAGCAGCTCCATTTTGGGATCTGTGAATGGGCTATACTGTATTGGAAGAACCATGATTTGCAAGCCAGGCTTCTCACTTTGTGGAAAGTTTGGCTCAAGTATCAAACTAGGCAAGACATTAAACATATCACTGTCTCTCCTACCTAATCTCTTCTCTTGCACACCCATTTCCTTCCAAATATAACTTCCCACAAGCTGGATTTTTTGCCCCTCTCCTGGGCTGGGGATGCCATTGCAGCAAATTTTGGAGAGAAAAATTGTGACGCAAAAGAAAACAAAGGAGAAACATCCCTCTCTCACATTGTATTCAGATTGGAACACCAAGGGCTTCTTTTTTAAAAAAGAGACAAGAGAGATGATGAGGGTGGCTATGGCAACAATAATATGTTTAATCATACCATGTATACTATGCTAGTGAATGGTATTATGATCTCGACAGCATGGCTTAAGGGTTTTGTACCAGATCAATGGTGATTAAGATTTGGCAATGTGACTTGACTGCATAAAAATTGGATTTCTGACTCTTTTTCAGAAGAATTGCCGTTCATTTCTTGTGGACCCTGCATTTTGTATCACCTTCTTTGATAAATGAACATAAACATCCACAGAACCTTTAATGTTTTATGGTGTAAACAGTTGAAGGGAAAATATGATAAAGCATGTTTTCAGTTTTTAGGAGAGCACACAAAAAGTTAGTTAGAAGCCCCTTTCACACTACACAATTTTGGTGCCATTATTCCACTTTAACAGTCATGGCTGCATCCCATGGAACCTTGAAATTGGCAGCCTGGTGAGGCACTAGAACTCTCTATAGAGCAGAGTTTTCCAAACTTTTCATGTTGGTGACACACTTTTTAGACCTGCCTCATTTCGTGACACAGTAATTCAGTTTTATGTCTTATAAATTAATTAAATAAATAAAGCAAGTATAAAGCATGTATTTTTAAAAATAAAATGAAAGGTTTTCGTGAGATACGTTGTGTCCCCATACATTTCATTATTATGTGTCTGTATCTCTTATATCTCTTAAAAGGGGGAATTTACTAGTAAACTGGAGGTTAAACTAACTTACCGCTGTCCTCACCGAGGTATTTCTCACCCCGGGGCAGGAGCAGCGGTGGCAGGAGAGACAGCTCTTCCACCTGAGCCTGGCCCATCGCTGCCTCCTCCGTGGGTTTTCTTGGCCCAGGGGGGCAGTGACAGTGACACACCTACACAGTGAAACCAACACACTAACGTGTTGCGACACACAGTTTGGAAAGCGCTGCTACAGAGAATTCCAAATATCTCATGAAACTGCTTATCCCAGGATTCCATGGGATGGAGCCATAGAAGTCTAAGGAGTTTCAGATATTAAGAGTGTAGTTTGAAAGGTTCCAGAGTGTTTCTTCCAGCTTAACAAACAGACCTTGAAGGATGAACAGTCTGAATTCAATGTGTAAGCTCAAATTATGTGTGACAATGCCCAACCTTTACCTTTAAACTGGAAGTGGGGAATCTTTTATCCTTCAGACAACAACAACTGCAATATCTCACCATTTGCCATACTGGGTGGGGCTGATGGGGGATTGTAGACCAAAAAAGAAAATAATAATATGGAAAGTCAGAAGTCTCTTGTCTTCGGTTGAAACACAAAACAATTTAATTCCTGAGTAAAGCAGAAAGAGTTGGTTTTTATAGCAAAAACTGCACTGCACTAAACACTCCTGCTGCTTGTGAAAAATATCCCTACATCTTTTCCCAAGTCATTCTCTGCAACCTCAGCTTGGCTTCCGATTCTCTAAGGGAACTTGCTTGTCATAAAACAGCCAGAAGAAAGAGGCAACATGAGGACATTCAATGGGAATGGGGAAGGTGCAGCACTAAAAATGACACACAGACATGCACACAGAGAGAGGCAATTATTTTATACATTATTGGGCAGGTCCATGTTCAAACAAATGGCTCTAAAGCCATCACATGCAAAATTGATAGTAAGAAGACATGGTTCTTTGACCAGTTTTTAGAACTGTCAGGTTCTCCTGAGAATACGAGCACATTCGCTCATCCAGGGTTACTGCTACACCGTTTGACCTAGAAACCCCGCAGTTGTATCCCTCACTGTTAATGAGTAGACATGGTATCTTTCGTGGCATGTTGATTTTTTAATGGAAGGCAAGGTTCAAGTAAGCAAACTGCAGTTTCCTTTGGTCATACAAAACAAGTTTCCAATAACAAGGTGGTCCACGTGAGTGGCAGGTCATGGAAAATCTTTTCAAATCATGTGAGTCATGCTTTTAACCAATCAGTGCAATTGATGACATTGGTAATTGTGTCAGAAAATGTCTGGATTGCAATTCACAGAAGGGTGGCATGGCTAGTCAGAAACAATTACCTTTGCTCCACTTCATGTATGGGTGGCACTTTGCAGACTTATTCCCTTCAGTTTTGAATGGTTCTTGAATTTTTTTAGGCCTCACAATATCTTTTTAAATTATTGTGAATATATTTTAGAACATGCTTCCACCTTTCATATTTTTCTTTAATTGAACACATCACTGTTTTTTAAAAAAAATGCTCAAAAGCACTAGATAATTTATAAATATTTTGACTCTTAGTAGCTAATAGCCATAGTAGTGAAACTGAACATGCTTTTTTCTCAGGACAAACTTTGCAAATTTTACCCCCCCCCCTTTTTTGGACTATGAGTCCCAGTATTCCTTAGCTATTTTGTATACGCTTTAGGGAAACTGGTAAGTTTGTTCCAAAGAAAGCTTCAAGGGTAATCTATGTGGGGATACCAGCTTCCAAAGGCAAATACCAGGAAATGGATTTATACTTCCCCTTTGTGTCAGGTTTGAAATTGTGCAGCCTTCCAGATGTTGCTCAAATGCAGATCTCAATAACTATAGCCAGCATAGCCAAAGAAGATGAGAACTATGCCTGAATTATGTCTGGCTTCTTAGGCCATTTCTGCCCTGCACTGTTACAGTGCTATTATTCCACTTTCAACCTCCTATGGAATCCTGGTATTTGCAGTTTAGGGAGGGGCATTTAGAATTCTCAGCCAGAGAGCTCTTTGGCCTCAGTAAACTACAAACCCCAGAACTCCAAAGGATGTTGAAAGTGGAATAATAGCACTATAGCAGTGTAGTGTGAAAATGGCCTAAGTTCTGCAGAAGTATCTTTCTGGCAATAGTTGGTAACTAGATGTTGGACAACACTGACTCTTGCTCTAGCCCAGAAAAAAATGTATATTCTTTTTTAATGATTTTTAAAAATTATTTTAATAATTAACAAAATTATAAAAAAGCAGAAAAATAAAAATCTAAAATAAATTAACAATACAACATCCAATGTAATCACAAGATCAACTCAATATCAGCAGCTCAAAATATACTAATTATATATCTGTTTTCTAGCTATAAATGGCTTTATATTCTTAACTTAAACTCCTGTATGGCAAAAAAATCACCCTGATCAGCAATGGCGCTGCAAATGACCTTTGCTGGTGATTCATTGCTGGTACTTTCTACCTATAAATTTCCTCTGACCCTCATGCCCACAACATACCCCAATTGTATGTACTGTAGACAATGAAAACGTATGCTATAACAAAATTGTTGTCTTTGAGGTGGCACAGGATTCCTCACTGTTTCATATTTTACATATCCCTCATGTTTCAGTTCACAGATTGACCTCTGGCAATCACACTTCTGGCTCTTGTACAGGTTCCCCTATCTTTTTTCCTTCCTTCTTTAATTTGCTTTGTGTAGTTGTATCTAGGCCTTCCTTTGGCTCGTCTCCCTTCTAATTACCCTCCAATTATGTCTTGAACCAGTCTACCATTTCTTAGAGAATGTCCCATCCTGCTTTATAACTTCCTCTTCATGCTTTGCATCCATTACAAAACTGAATTAAAATAATTACATTCTGTCACCTCCATGCCACTTTCAGGTCTCTTATTAGCTATTACAAGCTCCAGGCTAGTGCTGCTCCACCACCATGTTGTCGTTAAGCGCATCCAATTATATTTAAAGCACAAGAAGCCTTGCTGATACTCCAGCTATCCTTAAAAGATTGCTTCTATCAACCATATATCTGCTCATAACCAAACCACAACCTTCTTCCATCATCGATTCAAACACTTATCTTTGCCCTCCCTCCATCCGCTTTTTAGAGTCACATCATTTAGCCAGGCTTCTCCCTCCCTTCCCAAGACTGTTAAGTGCTGTCAAAAATAGAACAGACTGAGCAGATTACCCCCCTTTTTCTCATACTGCAGCAAGATCAAGAAACAAGGTCAAGAGGTGCCTCCCGACATCTCAGAGAAAGGGAAGAACACCCATAAAATTCTCTGGAAGAACAGTTGGCAGGTATGCTCCCTGTAGCAAGAGTAACAAAGATTCCTCTGACATGTTGAAAGACTTAACAAATTTATTGTGGCAGGAGCCTGGCCTGCTAAAGAGCATGATAAAATGGTCTGGAAGCTAGAAGGTAAATAGATTTCTTAAAGAATAACAATCATGATAAAATCTACCATTTATCAAAGCTTGCAGTGCAATCCTATAAATGTCTAGTCAAAATTGACACACTGTGGCCATTTCTGCACTACAGTGTTACAGTGCTATTATCCCATTTTCAACATCCTATGGAATCCCAGGGTTTGCGGTTTAGGGAGGGGCTTTTACAATTCTCAGCCAGAGAGCTCTTTGGCCTCAGGAAACTACAAACCCCAGAATTCCACAGGATGTTGAAAGTGGAATAATAGCACTATAACTGTGTTGTGTGGAAATGGCCACTGTCTTCAGTGGGATTTATTCCCAGGCAAGTGTGTGAAGTACGGATTTCTGCCTTAATCACCATCTGTACATCTTGTTTTGAAAACAAAGGGTGTTTCCATAATAGTCTTTTCCCTCTCCTTTAGTTGTTAAAACCATTCTTGAATTCCATCTTGAGAATCAAGATGAAGTTTCACTTGAACTGTTTCATCCCCCCACCTTTTTTTTAAAGTGGTGTTCCTGGATTTTAGCCTTTCTTTAAAAACAATAGTTTGTTTCCATCCCAAGTGTAGCACAGCCATTTCAGGGCTGAACAGATGCAACACTCTTCCGTTCCTGGTTTAGAGGGGGAGCTTGACATGTGATTGATGACGGTGTGGAAATTCGCTTGTCTCTATGACTTGCCTCTCAGCTAATCACCAAGGGCAAGCTGCACACGCTGTGTCTCATTTCAACAAATCTCCTCTGGATGTGCTTTCCCAGGCCCTGAGACTAGCTGATGAAGCTGTGTATCATGTATTTTCCTCCAGAAATTCACATCAGGGCACCATAGTTATAAACCAATAATTCTAAGCTAGTAATTTTATGGAGGAATTCATAAACTTCCAAACATGTTGTTTCCCAAACCCTGAAGGCTTTCCCAGAGTGTATGCCAGCCCTCCAGATGTTCTCAGACTATAACTCCCAGCAGTACTTGCCAGTTCAGCCAATGGTAAGTGCTACAGTTCAATGCTTCTGGAGGAGCACAGGATTCCCACACCTGGTGCATCAACACTACAGTTTGATTAGCACTTTAACTACTATGGCTCCAACCTATGGAAAGCTGGGATGTATAGTTTAATGGGGTACTGAGAGAATGCCAGTGCTGTAGTTCAGGAGAATGCACTCAAGCTCCCCAGTGAAGAATCCAAAGTATCTCAACAAACTACCAGTTCCAGGATTCCACTGGCTGGAGGTACACTGAGGCCATTTCTGCACTATACTGTTACAGTGCTATTATTCCACTTTCAACATCCTGTGGAATGCTGGGGATAGCAGTTTACTGAGGCTAAAGAGCTCTCTGGCTGAAAATTTTAAATGCCCTTCCCTAAACTGCAAACCCCAGGATTCCATAGGATGTTGTAAGTGAAATCATAGCACTATAACTGTGTAGGGTGGAAATTGCCTGATTTAACTGTGGTGTCAAATTGCCCTAAATCTTTATGTAGATACACCACTCAGCAACATATCCAAAATGAAAGTGGAGAAAGGAGGATGTTGCTGTTTTTGCACAGAGCAAACTGAACTTAAAAAAAAAATAGGCCAATATATGTAAAAAGTAACTTCAAATTAAAATAAGAATTAATACACATTGGCTGCACCTGTATGATTTCACTGAGCATAGTAGTTCTGCATGTGGAACTACACTACAGTTGGCCATCCACTGATTTCTGGGCATACTGTAGGATCATTGCACGCATGCACGCACACACGCACACGCACACACTTTTGAGTTTGGGGAGTATGGGGGGATTGGAGAAATATCTGGTTGTGCCCCTGTAACCAGATGCTAAATGATGTCATATTTTGCTGAGGTTCACTGAGGTCTGCCAGAGGTCTCAGCTGATGATGTAATCATTTCACATCTGGCTACTGGAACGTAGCCAGAAGTTCCCCAAGTTCTCCCTGCTATCCATCACACACAGAATGGCTTGGGGGCTACAGTGACTCTATGGTAGGTTTGTGTGGGCTTTGGTTGGTCTGGAGGAAGGAAGGGAATATCAGCTTCCACAACAGTCAAAATGAGATACATGCATACATAAGGTTAACTTATACCATCATATTCTACTAATAGGATGCCAGTCATAAAATGTTATCCCAAATGGTATATTCTAGACATATGAAGAAATACTGAGAAATTGGTCAGAACAAGTCTTTATCTTGTTATTTTTTTAATTCCAGGTTTAATTTAGGGCAAATAGAAAAAGGATTCATCAACTTTTACTTTTACATGCTCTTCTGGCTTAAATTCTACATCTACTTCAAGTGCATTGATCCATCAGAGCAAAGTTATTTAAAGTAAAAGCATCTGTAAGAAAACTTGACGTGATAAGTTTGAAGACATACAAAAATCAATGCAAAGCAATATTAAAACTATCTATTGGGTTTCACTAATGTTGAGCTGAAAATATCCCCTACACTCCCATCCCATCATCTCATTAAGGCTGTGAAAGTGGAGTGGCGTTCAGTGATATCTTTGTGGAGGAGAAAACTAAAAAGTGCTGAAAAATCCAGGGACTTTACTAGAATAAGCAGCAGCATTCCCCCATTTTTGTGTTTATGTGTGCTTAACTAAATAAAGGTCAAACTTGACTTTAAGATAATACCTCCCTCTGATTAACCATTTCCTCTCCCAGAGATATGTAGCTGAGCAATCAGTCTTGCAAAGTAAGTGTGTGGTTTACCAACCTCCAACCAGTTCCAGAACACATTAAATGCAAAATGTATAGGCAAGGAAAAGCACATCTATGACATCCAGTCATCTTTCACCATTTGTGAAAGCATCCCTACAGAAAATGTGCTAAGTATGTCATCCAGTTTGAATCTTAACCTCTTCCTTACTGCAAGCACTGAGCGACAACATCCGCCTGACAGTTGCCAAGTTCTCCCACAATGCCTCAACATGGAATATTTAACATGCAGCATCATTCTACTGGATTTATTGAGGGAGGGGGAATGACACCATACTCCTGTAATTCATCTGTTACCAAGGGGCCTTTCGACTGCTGCTTGTTTACCACTTTGGTAGTGAGACCACTGATAGATTTTCTCTTAAGGACAAGGAACATCTCATGGAAGACATCTCCTCAAATATGCCAGTGAGTGTCCACTGCCTGGGCTATGGATGTACAAGACTGCAGCATTAAGTACTTTAAATCCGCCAGATTCCAATCCGGAGTGGGGAGTCTCAATCCCGGGTCATTTCCACATTAAACTATTACAGTGCTGTTATTCCATTTTCAATATCCTATGGAATCCTGGGGTTTGCAATTTAGGGAGAGGCCTTTAGAATTCTCAGCTGGAGAGCTCTTTGGTCCCAGTAAACTACAAACCCCAGAATTCCACATGAGGTTGAAAGTAGAATAATAGCACTGTAACAATGTAGTGTGGAAATGGCCTTGCAAAATTCTCCACCTTTTAAATCTATAGGATTTTAAAGTGCTCCCTTGTAGCTTGAGAACATGCTGATAAAATTATCATTGTTTAGTTTTTTCTATGTAATTACTCAGTGGTGTAGCTATGGAGGGCAATGCCCTCCCATGAGAATTCCAGTTTCCTAAATTAAATTTTCCTTCATAGAACTGTAGAGTTGGAAGAGAGCAGAAGGGCCATCAAGTCCATCCCCCTGTTGTATAGGAATACACCATCAAAGCTTTCCCCAGCAGATGGCCATCCAGCCTCTGTTTAAAAGCTCCAAAGAAGGAGACTCCACCACACTCTCAGGCAGCAGTGCATTCCACTGTCAATTGCCATTTCTGTCAGGAAGTTCTTCCTAATGTTTAGATGGAATCTCTTTTCCTGAATTTGAAGCCATTGCTCCATGTCTTAGTCTCTGGAGCAGCTGAAAATAGGCTTGCTCCATCCTTCATATGACATTCTTTCTAACATTTAAACATGGCCATCATGTCACCTCTTAACCTTCTCTTCTCCAGTCTAAACATACTCAGCTCCTTATGCCTCTCCTCATAGGGCCTTTCAGGTCTTTCTATCATTTTGGTTGCCCTCCTCTGGACACATTCCAGCTTGTCAATATCCAGAACTGGATACAGGATTCCAGGTGGGGTCTGACCAAAGCAATCCTTAAATTTGTAGCGTTGTGGACACTGAGGCTGTGAAAACTGTTCACACCTAGAACATTTGCAGTGTATTTGCAGTGTTAGCATTCTCTTGGTAACTTTGCCTGCCCCTTTTCCTTAGATGCCAAAACTCTATTTCTAAAATCTCAATTGAAACTTGAAGTTACTGCAAAGCTAGAAATGTGAGGAATGAAGGAAACTTTCATTGGAGAGGCAGATTTCTTATCTGGGGAGACGATGCTCTCATTCCTCCCCCCAATAGCTATAACTCTGAGGTTGCTCCCAAAATAATATACAGATTTCTAATACAGCTTATTTGTAATGTGCCCTTAATGCTATTAGTTTGTAGAACTGCATTTTGAATGGTACTAGTTAACGTTCATCCTTTGCATATGATGCATTCCACAGCCTCCCTCTATACACCAGCCTATAATTTTGTGAATATAAATATCTTAGTACTCCATAGATAGTAATTAACCTTTTCCCAACAAGCTCATTTATCACTTTATGTTGCACATGAAAAAACATCTAGATTCTACTGTGTTTCAAATAATTCTGAATGTAAATGAGCCCAGGAGTCTGCAATACGGCATAAACAGCAGGAACAATTCAGAGACATTTGTGTCCCACTGATTTTACAGTATATATTAAGATTCTATTGACTGAGTGGGGCAAAAACATATTGAACAATCTCTAGGCTGTGTTCATTGGTTTTAGATCATGTACATGTATACACATTTACACTGCAGCTTTTGTTTTGATTTTTAAAACTTTGTTCTTCATATGGGTCTTTGGAAAATACGTTTTCAAAAATGCTAAAAAAAATGCGGCAGAGAGTGAAATTAAGGATTTTGCTGTGTTATTGTTTTTGTTATTGTTATTTTGTTATGTTGTTGTTACTGTTGTGTTTTGTTCTCTTATCCACCTTGATGTCATCATTGTTGTTGTTGTTGTTGTTTTGTGCCTTCAGTTCATTTTCAATTTATGGTGACCCTAAGGCAAACCTATTACAAGGTTTTCTGGGGTTAAGAGTATGTGATGTGCCCAAGGTCATCCAGTAGCCCTGTCGTTCGCCAGCTGCCTTGCGACTTCTCCAGACATCTTCTAAAAATCCATAGGTTCCAGCTTAAGAATCACAAATGTTGTTATGTTTATAATGCTGCCACCTACTCAGCATTCTAGTCAAGAAGCAGATTTCTTTGTTTCAAAAAGTTAAGACTGAGCATTCTTCAAAGATGAAGTTCTTTTTCCATGACCGCTGAGACTGATATGAAGAAAATAAAACCTAGTTTATTACTTCACATTGCTCACATAAACTCCTTAAGCTTCATCTTCTGAAGCTATATGACAAGACATCAACCAAGATCCGAGGTTCCATTTTAATTTTAATATGACATAATACAGTAGGAATCATATAAACTGGATTAGTCTTAAGAAGACCTTTTGATGGTTATTTTCTGAAAACTGCTGCATTATTACGATATGAAAATTACCAGAGTGTATACTACACTCTTTTTTACAGCACACTGCCTTAATCTGGCATACTTTAGGCTGAGATCCTATGTGATTGTTCACCATGTAAGAGTTCAATATGTGGAACTCTATTATGGCTGCCCTGTCATCACCCCTAGGACCCACCATTTTAATCAGTGAGCCCCACTTCCCAGCCCCACCAGTCATTCCATTGCTTGTGGAGAGTAAAGAATCGTCTGACTATATTCCTATAGCCACAAGTAGAATGAGAACACTTTCTGCCAAGATCTGGCAAGGTCCTCTGGAAGTCTCAGCAGAAGATGGCATCAATCTACGTCTCACTATAGGAACACAGCCAGATGCTTCTCTGGTCCCCTCGGCCCTCCATCAACAATGGAATTGCTGTTTTCAAAAAAGCTATTGGAGTGACATGGTTGAGTCCTGGCAGCAGGCTCTGGTCATTGTGGAAGGAAGAAAGGAATGCCAACCACTGCCACAATTGAAAAGGAATATACATGAACATATTGCAGAATTATGCTTACATATGTCACTAGCAGGATTCTAAGCTGAATTTATATATTGTTCAAAATGGAAACTCTTTGTCCATACAACTCTTTGTCCTGATTTTTGAGTGTGAGCACATGAGAGAGTCAAAAGTTAGAGGAGCTTCAAATCACATCAGTGTTTTCCTTGTGGTAAATCACAGTGGAGAGGGAAAGATAAAAATATTTATTTGAGCTATACAGGCTTGGAATGAACAGATTAAGCTGTCAGGGAAAAAAAGACAGAGACAACACAAAAGAATTACAACTGCTACTAGGACTTCCAGTGCATACAAGCACCCTTTGAAAAGATACAGCTAAATGAGTACCTTATCAAAATTTGTGGAGTTTTCTAGTGTAGAATGGAATGAATGCTTCCCTTCCAGATGCTTCCAGAACTGAGTCACTGATCAAATGTTGTTACCAGGCCATACACCTCCCAATCCATGATCTGGTTTAATTGGCAAACACTAATTGGCATGAAATATAAATTTTATCCTGCTATGGCTGCACAGCCTACTGGCAAAGAGGAACTGGCTGAACATCTGCACTGTGAAACTAGGTCAGATCAGGACCCCAGAACATCATCAGGGAACCTGCAATGGTAATGGACTTGCAGAAGTCCCTCAATGACCCAACCTTTAGAAACAATCGCTCCCAAAACTGCTTCCACAGAATGGCTGATTGTCTTTGACCTCCTCCCTTTGTCCACTGAATCTCTCCTTTTGTCGCCTCACCTGTCTCACCATTATGGAACTATCACAATTCCTATCAGTCTTTTGCCATCTAATGCTAAGGCCATAGCTCATTACAGACCCCATTCTGTATTCTGCCAGAGAACCATTAACACCTTCCCCCATCAGGGTGGAAAAAGAGTATTTAAACTCTGGCTCTGAGCCAACCAACTTGTAGTACGTAGTTCCTTAGCATACTGGTTGTCACTCTGCCACTCCAATTCCCACTTTGTAATACCCTCTAAACAAATCTTGCCAAGAGAAATTCATGACAGGGTTGTCTTGGAGTCGTCATAAGTCAGAAACAACTTGAAGGCACACAACAACCATTTTTGGGAGGTCTTTCTTTTCAAATCTAAATTTGTTCTTAAATGTCATTGTAAGATTCTGACAGAGAGATTAAGCATACTCTAAAAGCATGTCTGCAGAACAACTTTTTTTTCTGATCTAACAGTCAGCTTCAGCAAACCCTGAGGACTGTAGTTCTGTTGCAGGCAAACAGCTAGATAACTTCTAATAGAATTCTCTGTACCTTACTTGTTCTTGTTGTCTGCCTTCAGGTCACTTCTAAATTATGGAGGTATCACAGGGTTTCCTGGGACTGAGAGAATATGATGTACCCAAGGCCACTGAATGAGTTTCCATGGCCAAACATGGAATCAAACCCTGGTCTCTATGGTCATAGTCCGAAGTTCAAACAACTATACTACGCTGGCACCTTACTACCAAACTAAGGGCCTTTCCTTTATACTGTTAAAATGCTATTATTCTACTTTCAACATCTTGTGGAATCCTGGGGTTTGTAGTTTAGGGAGAGGCCTTGAGAATTCTCAGCCAGAGAGCTCTTTGGTCTCAGTAAACTACAAACCCCAGAATTCCGTGGGATGCTGAAAGTAGAATAATAGCACTCTAACAGTGTAGTGCAGAAAGACCCTAAGACTCCCAGAATTTTTTAATGGAGGTTAGAGTAAGTCAATATTGAACTAATATCTAAGGCAGAGCTGGGCAATTGTGGCTCTCCATATATTGTTGGACTGCAGCTCCCTCAATCCCTCACCATTGGCTATACTGGCTAAGAAAACATCTGGAGAGTCAAAGTTGCTAAATCTTCTATCATCATCCAACACCTTGAGAGCGTATCTGCCTTGAGTCTTTCCACAGGGAAGAATCAGGAGCTGCAGTCATCGATCCTGAACCTTCACTTGGTACCTACAGAATCTGTGCTCCCGGGCTCCATCTATTAGGTAGTACAGACAGGGGATGAGGGTTGTCTTATTTTCCCTGTGGTCACCATGGAAATTACAAAAAGGAGCACTTGGCACAGCCTAGAGCATGAACATTTTCCATTATCACACTCCTCATAGCCCCCATAAATCACCTTTAAAAGCAAGTCATCTCCCCCTCCTCAGCCTCCTCCCCCTTCTTCCTATTATTATGTATTAGGTTTCGCTTATTGCCAGCTGCCTTGGAGGCCTGTTGCAAGGCAGAAATGTGGTGTCAGTCATTTTCAAACATGAATACATAGTGAAGGTAACACCAAAGGTGCCTGTGTTTGTTTCCAAACTATCTGGAATTTCTTATATACACACATGAAAATTAAAGCTAAAGAGAGCTGGGAAGAGTTTCAAAGTTCTCTCTAAGGCCATTTCCACACTAGCCTATTATAGTGCTATTACTCCACTTTCAACATCCTGTGGAATCCTGGGGTTTGCAATTTCGGGAGGGAGCGCAAAGGCTAGTGCAGAAATGGCCTAAGTGTCTGCCTTGCTGTTGTTGCGTTCCTTCAAGTCATTTTTGACTTATGGGGTTTTCTTGCCATGATTTGTTCACAGGTTTACCATTGCCTTTCTCCATGGCTGAGAAAGTGTGACTTCCCCAAGGTCACCCAGTGGATTTCCCTGGCCAAGCAGGGATTCGAACCCTAGACCAATGATCCAAACACTGTGCCCTGCTGGCTTTCTGTCCACCCTGCTAGCCATCACCAGTTTCACTTTTTATTAGCCTACAGCTCTGTGTCCATCTACCTGAGAGTGAGTCAAAGTGAATTCAACTGAACTGGTTTCTGAGGAATCAGTTAGTACTTCACTTATGTTATCCCAGATCCTGTAACAGTGATATCCCTGATCCTCACACCCTCTTCTTTTGCTTTTAAAGAAATTAGGGGAAATACATATTCTCAGCACTGAAGGACAAAAGTGCTACAGGCAAAAAGCAAAAGTAGGAAACCAGGTCTGTTTTGTCTCTTGAGGGTTATGTAGAAGAAGCCATTTTGTCAAGTGAAGTTTATAAAGTGAATAATAATATAAGAGCAGACCTGCTGGATCAGACCAAAGGACTATCTAGTCTGGCATTCCTTTCCCACAGCACCCAAACAGTGCAACAGTATCCACTCACTCATGTTCCCCAGCCATTGATATTGGAGGAAATACATGTGCATCATATTTAGGTAGCATTTTCCTCCATGAATTTGTCCATGAATTCATCCATTTCCTAAATGCACCTGCCTTTTGAAGCCATACAGGTTGGTAGCCACAGTGACATCTTTGAGTTATTTATGCATGCATGCTCTATACTGTGTATCTCTACTCAGGCACACCCTAAAACTGTCTCACTTTGGCAGGAACACTCCCAATCAATACTCTGTTATCCCGTTTTTTTCAGCTGCTTTTAAAATCTCCCAGTTTCTTTCTTCTCCTCCCACTTTCGTCCTTTGTCCTCAGCTTACTTCAGCTGCTACAAACTGAATTCAAGGTACAAAAGTAGTTTGTATTCGATTAACTCAGTGGAGAAAGAGATGGCCTTGGAGCCTGGCCCTTCCCTGTGTAGACTAAGGCAAAAGCAAACTGTTGCATCACCTCCTAGCTTGTGTGTTCTTCCTGATTGACAACTTTCACCATCTTGATCACATTCTGATGTTACTTGGCCACATGTATCCTGGTTTTCATCTGTGAAATGTTGGTAGGTATGGTCTGGGTAAAGAAGGACTTCCTTTTATCTGTGCTACATTTCCCATCATTCTGCTTCAGTGAATGACCTACATTCCAGTATTACTTTATGTAAAGGAAAAATTTTCCATAATCACTTTTCCCATGTCTTTTATATACTTCCTTCGTGTTGGCCCTTAGTCACTTTTAATTACAAACACCATGTTATTTTATACACCTGATCAGTCTTGAAGGTTATAATCTTTCCTCACAGTGATGTTTCTCCAACCCTTGATTATCTTGATTGACCCTTTCTGACCCTTTTTTCAGCTTTCTAAGATCATTTTTTCAGGAGCAGAGACTGAAGCTGTACACAGTACTCCTGTGTGTGGTCATACCATAAATTTATACAAATACATGAATGCTATTAACTAGTTTCCTTTCCTTTCCTAATCATTGGTCCCCAACATGAATTTATCTTGCTGACAGCTAGTACCTAATAAATGTGCTGTTTCCTCTAAGGTGGCTGAATTTTAATACTGTATGAACAACTGTTCCTTTAAACAACAGTTTGACCTCCTGCCATAAGCAGGTGATAGTGTTTATATCTATGTCATGAAACGTTTCAGTGGTGGTTTTCTTCATATCATCTTCCTCTAAAACTTCAGTCAGACCTTTCCATCTGGTGAACTGGCAACTGGTAACCTTTTTGACCTGAAGAAAAGCACAAGCTAAAATGTGGCCTGTGAGTTACAGGTAGTCTATCAGAAAGAAAAACTACCGCTGTCTTTTTAAGGGGCATTTTTAAAAGTGAAAAATGAAGTGAAATGACACTTTCAGACTTTTAAAAAGTTAATGGGGGGGGTAAAGGCCCTGGGGGACAAAACAGCCTTTAAAGGGCTAGTTGCAACCACCAGAGGTCTCTGGGAAAGGTGTAACTGGCCATTTTCATGCCAATATATTTGGGACTATGGTGGTGGTCAGAGGTGAAGCCTAGCCAGTTCTGGAAAATGCAGATGGACCCTAGGCCTGGTGAAATTGCCCACTATTGAAGGAGATATTAGTACCTATGAACTCTGGGTAAAAACTGAGCTGATAAAATGCAGACTGCAGTTCTATTCCTGTTTATCTGGGAGTGATTTCCTTGCCCTCAATTGTCTCATTTTAAGTATAATCTGTAGCAGTTTCCTACTCAACTATTTATATACATATTTATCCTTGCTTTAAAGAGCCTAGGAAAGTTACTTTTTTGTGCTACAAGTCCCAGAAACCCCCAGGCGCATTGGAGGTGACATATTTGTCCTTTAGTTAGTTTCAGTTACATTAATTGCTAAGCTTGCAAACAGATCTGAGGTGCAAGGTAGAACTGGTCTTATTGACTGGTGATGTCACAAAAGCAGTGATATTTCTGCAAAATAGGTAAAAGCAATTCCATTCCAATATGTGGTATTTCAGCAAGAGATTGCCTTTTCCAGCTGAAGTGTGCAAGTTCTGTATACAATCTTCTCATCTTCCCCTTCCTCTCAGCCTTTTCAACCTGTGGTGAGAAAGGTGTGCTAACTTTCAGAAGCCACAAGTTCTGCATCTTTGATTTTCTTATTGCATTGTTGCAGAAACTGGGCTGGCATCTGTGGAGAAGTGTGAGGACACGGGTAGGTGAAAGAAGGATAAGCACCAGCAGAGACTGTATTTTAATTTCATTAAAAGCTTCCTGTAAAGTTCTCATTAATCACATGGTAATTCTTTCCCATTAATCTTCCTGCTGTGAAGCTGCTGGAGCTTTGTTCCCCATCTTTAAATGCAGAGAATTTAATATTGCATCTGCTTTGTGAAGAATGAGAGGTGGAAGATAGGCCATCAAGCAGAATGTCAGCCTCTCAGAGGATGAGCTGTACTTCAGAAGCCTGAAGGTGCCGGGCAAAGAGGCAAAGAAATGGGAAATAAAGCGATTTCCCTGAAAAACCAGCAGGCAAGGGGGCAAAGGCAGCTCTCATGGAGCCAGCTACCACATCATGACTGTCACCAGATGACGAACAAATGTATGCATGAAAGGGGAACTCAATAATCTTTTCAGAATCTTGATCATTATTAACTGGCAAGATGCCTGTCACGATGACAAATGATGCGCACATGTAAATGGGGAGATTAAATATTACAAGGACCTTTGGAGGACCAGTTCATTCATCTATGCATAAAGACCTGCCTCACATCCTTATTTGGGCTGCCATGAACCAGGGTGGGGAACAGAACCCACAATCTCCTCCCTTTACTTTTCCCTATAAGAACTGAAGGGTGCACTTAAGAGTCACCACTTAAGCAAGGGTTAAATCTGTTTCCTTCCCCTGTTGACTTCAACCTTCAAGAATCAAGTCTGCCTTTAACTATGCAATTATTTCACAACACAAATTCTGGTTTTTGGTCAAAGCAAAGTGTGAGTGAAGAATGCAACAGTGTTACCCTGATTTCTGGGGTCCTGTGGGGGACACCTCAATGTGCTCCACGTGATGAGGAATGGAAACTAGCCAGAGCACAAGCTATAGCAATGCAAGAGGCAAGGTAACCTAGCGGGGTCTTTTTACTCAGCTTTACGGGCTCAGGCCAAGCCAAAAACCAAACAAGAATGTCCAATAAATGATTTTATTGAATGCAAGTCTCACGCACCAACACAATCATGCATACATGCACCCAAGAGCTATTAAGAAACAAAAGAGAGGAAATTGGTAGGGGAGTATTGGAGGGGTACAGCTGGGGTAATACTGCACCTTTTCCTGAAGTCCTGGGTCCAGGAAGGCAGTGGAGAAGTGAGGTTCAGCACGGAGAGGGCTGAGGGGATCACTCAATAGACGGAGAAACAGTCTGCAGGGATGACCGGGAGTGATCCAAAGAACCGCTCAAAAACTGGGACTATTTGTAGGGGGAAAAGTACCTGGAGGACTAATCCTTTCCCAGGGAGAACAATGAGTGTTGGAGCAATAACCAAGCTCCACCATGGTAATTTCCTTTGTGTGATGGGATTGCAAGGTGTTGCCAAAGTCTCAGGATCTTCGGCTGTGTTAGTTTGTGGTGTGACTTCATGTAAATAGTCCTCGCCTGATGGAATATTTGCTCAACTTGGGGCAGACATGCTAATCCCCTCAAGTCAGCTTCTCAGGGCTGAGGACCATTTGTTTATTGTGGGTTTACACATCTTGAGGTCTCCTGGGGCTACGTGACTGGCCTGACCTGGTTTTCGATCTTTGACTATTGCTGCCTACGTGCCCATCCGGGTGACCTCTCAGGCACATTAGATCATATTTTAATATCAAAATTGTAGACCCCGGGACAGGGTTTTTCCATCGGAGTAACAACAGAATGTTGGCAAGTGGTTTTCATACAGATAACTAAATGTATCTACTTGACTTCCCTTGACTACATTCCTATTACTGTCCAATAATGATATTCACACTAGTAGTGAGGGAGGGGAAAGAGATTATAGTGAGCCCTCCACATTCACCAGGATAACAGGCACAGGAACTCCACGAAAATAGAAAATTTGCAAATATGAAAATGTGTGTGATGGGGGGAAAGGGTTCAAGGCATGGTGAGGAGAGTGGGCACCCAGAGTCCAAACCATGTCAGGGAAAGGTTTTATATATCCTCTCTCTTATCCATCTCCTTCTTTGGGTGTATGGGGGGCATCAGTAGAGGGTTTGTGGTGCTGAAAAATTGGGCTGCGGGCTGTCCTTAGCTGGCCAGGGTCCAAACCAGCAGCTGGTGGAGGAAGAAGAAAAAGACCAGAGACATTTTTTTAAAGAACTGCATGGGCTAATCAGAGTCACCAAGAGGGAAGGTTCCCCCAAGAAAAGAAGTGCTGGGGAGGGCAGGGGTTGGAGAAACTCACAAATAATTAACTCTGTGCAAGTGAAACTTGCAAATCTGGAGGGCTGGCTGCTTTTTGCTTTGTGACGGGGGGAGGGATTTTAGAATCAGTAACAGAGAAAATTCCTTGTTTAAAGAAATACTCCATTCTCTCTGAATGAGAAATATTAAATTCTAGTAATTTCTGTTAGTGTTACCACCATTCATCCAAAATTAGTGTAACCAAAGTCTGGATGTGAAGATTCTCTTGTAGTCTTATTGGAAAGTGAACAAACTCATATTGATCATAAATTTCCATAAAATAAGGTCTAATTAAGATGATCTAAAGATGAAACCATTTTGGAATAACTAAAGGAGTTTGGTGTTATTTCTTTTCCTTTCTGTTAACCTCTGATACCTATAAGAGCTGCTCATTATTTTCCCATGCGCTTGCAGAGTTCTTGGTCTTTTACATAATTTGTCTGCAGGTACCTATATGAAGATTTGCACTTACACTTGAGCACTGCATCAGTGTGTCAGGAGGTTATTATTTATTGAAACTGATAAAGACTGCAGAACTGACGCCTCTCAGGCAATAGGCTGCCTGCATAAAATGTATTTGATTTCAGAAAAGTGTAATGATTTACAGTGCTGGACAATCCATTCCATTGTGTGACTTAGCTAGAGCTCAGTGAAAAAGGGATTGGCAATACAGCAATTTGGAAATGCAAGCTTGAATTGAGAGAAAGACATGTAACTGTCATACAAAGTGCAATTGTTTTTTTTTTTTCTAGACCAGAGGTGGGAACACAGTCTAGATGTCATTAGACTGCAATTTCCAGCATTCCTTATCTTTGACTGTGCTAGCCAGGGCTGCTGGGACCTACAGTATCTGGAGAACTATATCGTTTGCACTCCTTTTCTAAATATTTATGTGAGTAATAACTGAGAGATGACTCTAACTGTCTTTTATGGCTGGAAAAATAGTAGATTAAACAAGCACTGATAGCTGGTATATCTACCAGCTAATGAATGCCGTACCTGCTGGGGTAGAAATAAATAAATAGTTTGGCAATAGCAAAATATACATGTCTGAGTTGCACGCTAACCCATAACAAAGGTGGGGCTCCAGCTGCCTGTGCTACTCAATTATATTTCTCCTCACAATCATAAAAGTATGAGTGTTCAGAACATTGCTTTTGAAGGTTTAGCGGGGAGGGTTACAGAGACTGCCCATAAGGCTCTTCTGTCCTCTTTCCTGACTTTTCATATTGCTTTTAAAAAAAAAAACCCACACAAGCCCTTAGCTCAAATATGGGGACCTTGTGAGCCTCCAAGTGGGAGCTGGAATCCAACAGGATCTTGAAGGCCAAAGATTTCCCATCACCCCACCTTAGCTCATTGCCTATGAACAGGTAATAAAGAACAAACAGGTACTGTTTTTTATTACTTTGTTGTTCCCCCAAATTAAAGCTGGTCTTGGCTTCTAGTATCTTGGCTCACAACTGCAAAGGCACTAAGATAATTGATGCATACTTGGTACTTAACTTTTCAATCTCTTAAAAATGTATGTGTAGATTAATTAATAACCTCAGTTTGAACATGTTAGACCATTAATAACTTGGGTGGGTTGCAATATCCTACTAACTTTTGCTGTACTCAGGGTGTGTTTGTTTTTTGGTCCAGCCTCCTCCACACTCCCATCTTTCGGCATCACCAGTATATTTCAGGATATGATCCTACTGGAAGAATACCTGGAAGCTGTGAGTTTCTCTGGCCCAGAAGGCAAACCTTAGAAACTTTGGTTACATCCTGTTTTATGCTTTTGCCCACAACCTAGAACACAAAAATGACATAATAGGAATTCATATCCTACAGCTTTGGAGACTGGAGTCCCAGTGAGGGAACAACAGCTTCCTGGCTGTTGCTCAAATCTCATGTTTTCATTAACACCTCAAAACAGAGCAGTGTTTAGGACAGTATGTTCATTTTAGAAGTGGCTCCTGTCTACTGTCTCACACCTTCTTACTTCCCCGTTTTGGTAAGAACAGTCCCATTTAATCCTCTGTTGTCTCACTTTTTCCAGCTGCTTTTAAAATGTCCCAATTTCTCTTCTCCTATTTTCTCCCTTTGTCTTCAACTCACTGCAGTTGCTTCAAGCTGAGTTCAAACTGCAAAAGCAGTTTTCACTCAGTTAACTCAAGAGGAGAGAGAAGAGAAGAAGGGGTAAAATCTTGTCCTTCCTAGTAGACTCAGGCAAAAGCAAACTGCTGCAGCCTCTCCTAGCTTATGTGTTTCTTTTTTCTGCTGAATAATGTTTACCATTTTGACCACACTCTCATGTTTCTTGGCCACATGTTTCCCAGTTCTCATCTGTGAAATGCTGCAGAGTATGCTATTTGGCTTTCACATTGAGAAATCATTCAGCATTGTGCATTGCTGTTCCTTATATCTGCAGCTTCTCCCACCAGTACCTCCCACAGAGAACACCTACATGATACCACCTGACTCTTTTCCTTCCAAGTTGCTCCTGAAATCTGCTTTTTCCTTGAAGCATGTGAACCCTTTGGCTCTCATCCCCAACAGAAAAGGAAGCATAGGAATGTTCAAGTGCAGTTAAACCTGAGCTGCTCTCTCTCCCCCTCTCCTCCTCCCCACCACTCTATTCTAAGGTTGCCAGCTTTTCAACAGCCCCTGTTAAATGTGCTTTCTAACAGTGGTATGAGCACTTAACAGCTCAAGCTTTTCAGATAATGGATACGAATACCATAGGGCAGGTTAAGCCCTCTAGAAGCTAATGTGCAGACATTCTCAACTTGGTTTCCCACTGTCCAGTCTGGCCAGGACTGATGGGAACTGGAGTTAGCAGCACCTTGAGGTTTCCCAGGCCTGTTCCCCAATCAGGCTTGGAAATCATGAAGCCTTCCAGACAGATTTTAGGTAGCAGCATTCCTGATGAGAGTTGCTGCCCAATTTCCTAGGTGGGAATTGCTGCCAGATTTCCCCAACCTGCCTAAATGCAGGTGGTCAAGGTGCCATTAAAAGTATAACTATAAAGTCCAGAAGAACAGTTGGCTAGCTCATTCCCTTCTCTTCTTTCCATCTATTGCCTTCCTCACTTTTTCTGACCTGTCCTTTTACAATGTTTCACTCTAAAGTGCTGAGCACAGTGAAGCAACTATAACACTCATTCACATGTGACAGACAGACTGAAAACCATTCTCAGGGCAGAAATGGAAGTCTGGACCCGTCATGGACTCTGTGTCTGCACACAAGAGTAGGGGAGGCCATAGGCAAGAGAGAGGCAGTGGGTGAAAAAGCTGTACTTTATCACACACACCACACCACACCTTTACAGTTCAGCTCTTGAGACTGGAACACAGGAGTGCAGGAAGCTGCCTTACACTGAGACAGACCATTGGGCTACGCAGCCAAGTACTAGCACATCTGCCCTACACCAATGACTCTCCATGGAGTCCATCCCACCTGAAGATCCCCAGCATTCCCTGGTGGCCATCTCTGAACCAGACCCAAATTGGCTTAGCATCCAAAATCAAACAAAGTCAGGTGCATTTGGAGTGGTATAATACATATCACTTAGATGAGGGGGAGTGGGGCTGGGTAAGAATTTCACTTCAGTTCAGTTTGTGTGTACACACACACACACACACACACGAATTTACAAAATTATATTTAGCCAGTATACTACATCAACTACGTACTTAAGCATACTAAGTAACACTACGTAACGAAGTAGCTGATGTAGAATACGGGCCAAAAATATACTAAGTAACACAAGAGCAAACATGATGTAGTGCTTTGAGCATTGGACTATAACTCTGGAGAACTGGGTTCAATTCCCTGCTCAGCCATGGAAATCCAGTTGGTGACTTTGAGCACATCGCATATTTTCAACTCCAGAAAACCCTGTGATAGGTGCACCTTATGGTTGCCATAACCTGGAAATGACTTGAAAGCACACAACAACTGCTAAGTAGTCTCTCCTGGCCTGACCCCTGCCCTGTTTTTGCACATGCTTCTATCACTGGCGGAATGGACCTTCTCCTCCTTACGCAACTGATAACCTACAAAATAGGTTGTGTGTGGGATGTTACAATTGTGGCAATAGTGTCACAATGGTGACTAAATAGCAGTTGTGAATGCAGGACAGTTATGAACGAGTAAATCTAGACAAGTGTTCTGTGTTCACAATCACTACTCAATCACAACTGTGACATTATTGCCATAATCTGAAATCCTACCACCACCCCAGCCTATTTTACTGGGCATCAACTGTGTGAGGAGAATGAGGTCCATTTTGCCAGTAATCAGAGCATAGGGGAATAAATTTCCACCAGATGTTGAGTGCGGCAGATCAGGAGAGGTTGTTTAGGACATTTCCACACTTCGCTATTATAGTGCTGTTATTTTACTTTCAACATCCTATGGAATCCTGGAGTTTGCAGTTTAGGAAGGGACATTTAGAATTCTCAGCCAGAGAGCTCTTTGGCTTCAGTAAACTACAAACCCCAGAATTCCACAGGAATAGTTGAAAGTGGAATAATAGCACTAGAACAGCGCAGGGCAGAAATGGCCTTAGTTGCTGATGTTAAGTACTAGCCTTACTGCTTGCTATCAACTTTATTTATACTGTACTCCACCTTTTCTCCAAGATTGGAACTCAAAGGGGCTAAATCTGCAAATGTCTTCATATTTGGAATTGAAAAAAATATGAGATTTAACAAAACTAAATTTGGGACAAACCTAAAGCCTAGACCATTTCCACACTAGACTGTTATAGTGCTATTACTCCACTTTCAATATCCTATGGGATCCTGGGGTTTGCAGTTTAGAGAGGGGCCTCAATGGCCCTAGATTCTAAGCCCATGGCTTTGAGTGTTTAGCTCTTAGCTCTTGAGTGCTGGCCCTCTCCATAGGAGAGGAGTGGAAGCACAATGACACTTCCACAAGATGTTGTCACGGTCCCTTCCATCTCCCGTCACCAGACGGTGTGATCACAGAGTAAGTCATTGACAGATTTTCCCCATCAATGACCCCTGATCACAAAACAGTCCCGCACTTATCTGCCTTGCAGAAGGCCCAGAACATGATGGAGGCGTTTCCTGTCCCAGCATAGCATGGCAAAGTGTCCAGCTGCGCTGCAGAAGGAAGAGGCATGTCCACAATGCTGCCTTCCACAGGGAGCCAGTTTGGTGTGGAGGGGAGCATTCTTGTTACGCTCCCTTCCCAGCAGAGGCACTGCTGGGATCATGACTGAAGGACAACACAAGAAGGTAAGGTGCAGAAAGGGCCACTGTCTTTGAATCCTAATGTAATCACCCTTGTACATGCTGAATCAGGCTTTCCTTCTTCTAAGAGCTCCACATGGTAAGCAGGTAGACCATGGTGTCTCCGTGATCGGAACAGATGTGCAATTTGGACAGTAAAAATGGAGGAAAATAGCATTTCTGTTTGTTTTTTAAATTATGAAAATTTTCAAATCACACATGCAGAGCAGAAAGATCATGAGATTTAAAGAAACCAAAGGTGGAAATTTTCCCCATCCCTGTCGGGGAGAGAAGCTACAAAGAAAAACACCAGTCAAGAGAAGGATTGTTCTACCACTTTTTCCCCCAAAATTGCATACATGTCCCACACAAGGCAGGCAAACACAGATCTGGGACCCCTGACCCCCTGCCATAAGCAGCTGAGTCTATAGTTCTGGCCCTGGTGTCTCCAGAGAGAAGAGCTGACACTTCATCTCCCCTGCTTTGAAAGAAGAAGAATGATATTGAGCTCCAAGCCTCGGTGTGTTCAGCACCTCACTTGCTGGCACTGATATAAAATGATCTCACTGCTGCTTTCAAGCGACCCACTCCTAAATTCAAAAGCAATCTCTTTTTACAACCCTCTGGTGCCAGATATCTTTGTCATGTCAGAGTGCATGTTTGTGCAGGTTGTTACATTGATTGATCTGCAATACTTTGCTAAAAAAAAAAATCACCAGCACTGCAGTCCTATGTCACAGGAACCTTATTTAATGTACTACATAACAATAGGGTTGACTCTCCTTCCACCACCTCTGCACAAATTGTGGAAGTCTCACTGACAAAAAAGAAGCATCAGCTTTACTGCTTGCCTACAGTTTCCATTAAAAGGCTTTGCAGTCTTGAAAGCTTTATGTGGTCCAGGAATATCCAAGGTCTCTATGTACTACAAACTCTGTGTGTACATAGGCAAGAAAATACACGAGAAAAGACATCTTAGTGGGATTTGTTTTCTTTCGCAGAAGAGGAAATGCTTCTATATTATTTGGGTAAGGTCACTTTACCAACAATGGGGAATATGTAACCCATCGGATGGTGTTAGATTCTAGTTCCCATCATCTCTGTCACTATGTATACTAAGACTTATGGAAACTGCAGTCCAACAAGATCTGGAGGTCTACACATTTCCCACAATCCTACATGTCTTTCCAAACCTCCCAAGCAGGAGCCACACCAAAAGATGAACATTTGTTCAGCTAGCTAGTGATCAAGTGAGGTTGCAACAAGGACTTGCAACTGGGGTCCTGCCTCTGATTGTCACAACTTGGCAGAGGCAGAGTGGAAATGTTATCCTTTCATTCACCCCAGTCATCAGCTGAACAGACCTCTATCTTACAGAGTGGCTTCTGCCTATTAAAAGTAGGTTTGGGGGTTGTCAGGCCAGAAGATGATACTTCACATCTTACACATTTGTAGGAGTTATAGAATATGAGTCGTCATCAAGAAACCCTGGAAACCATATTTTTCCACACTCACCTTCTTCCTGCATCAGTCTAATCTGTACCCATTTTCTCTTCTCGCTCTCTCTTTTCCATAAGACCCTTTGTTTGACTATGTACAAGTAACTTGTAAGTAAAACTACTTTTATATATTTTTGTGATGAAGACTGGGGCCCTTTCCGCACCTTACCTTCTTCCGGTGCTGGGGTGTGGGGATTGTGCGAGCAGCCTCTGGCGAGAGGCTGTCGCATCCAGGGTCCTTTGGCTCCTCACGAACTGTCTGCTCTCTCAAGAATCCCACCTCTTCCTTCTGCAGTGCAGCCTGGGAGTTTCCCAGGCTGCACTGGGGCAGGAAGCACGATCGGCGCAGCTCCGGAGGCTCCGCATGCCAGGTAAGTGCGTGCAGGGCCCAGGAGCAATGCGTGATCGCACACCATTTTCAGCTTCTAACCGAAAATGTAAAGGTGCATGATTGGCACCTGCCAGCCCCTGGAGCATTGTGCAATTGTGAGTGCATTATGCAGATTGCTCCTCACAATTGCGCAACACTCCAGGCGCCCTTTCGCATGGAAAATACCATGCGGAAAAGGCCTGGGTCATTTCTCTCTTTGATAGACTCTGTTGGTGGAATTGTGGGACTGGTTTTTGTCCAACATCTGCTTTGCTAGTGAGATTACTCTGCTAGAGAGACCCACTACTATCTCTCACATTTCCCAAAACATGAGGCCCCTGGTGTGGTGAAAGCTGGTCCCTCAGAGGAATCTAGTCTAGGTAATACTGTCTCAGGTGGAAGGACCCTATTTGAGAAAGTATGTCTTGAGGGCGTCTAGGAATACAGGCTCAGACTATGGCCATTTCTGCACTAGACTGTTATAGCTCTGTTATTCCACTTTCAACATCCTATGGACCTGGGGTTTGCAGTTTAGGGAGGGGGTGGCTGGCCCTTCCCTAAACTGCAAACCTCAGGATTCCATAGGCTGTTGAAAGTGGAACAAAGTACTATAACAGTCTAGTGTGGAAATAGCCTGATTTGTGCTACTGATCATTTATAATCTAACTCCTCATCTCCTCGAGACTGGTGTCTGGGCCAATCGGGAGTGAGGACAGTCACAATGGCAATTTTCTCAGAGTCATTTCTGTACAGGCTCCCAATTTCCTGTCTCCCTTAGGAAATGATCTCATAGTGATTTAGGAATGGTTAAGACTCCTGATGAAAATGAAATTCAACACTTAGAATTCAAAGTTCTCATTGTTCTTATTGAGAGTGCTGGGAGAGCATTGTTTGTTGCTGCTGCAACAGTCATATGTCTAGACCTTTTTCCTTTCCTCGCCAGCAATATTTAGGCTATAGATATGCTTTAATACACTGAACTGCAGCAGGGGACCCAAGCTTTTGGGTTCAGGAAGCACATTGGGAATTTTGATGCTGTCATTAATGTTCTCACAAAATGGCTACCTTAGGGGTGGGTTGCCCATTTTAAAAGTACCTGCCATGTCTTTCTTTTTCTTTGCTTTTCCTGTTTTCTTCTCTGTTCTCTTCTCTTCTTTCCCTCCTTCTTTTCTTTATTTCTGTGCTTTTGTAATTGGTAGATATAACTTTCCTTTTCTACAACTTTTCTTCCTCTCTTATTGTGACTTTTCAATTTTTCTTCACTGCTTGATGATTGTGACGGTATGTGTATGGTTATGTAAATTTTATGTTAAAATCTAATAAACATGAATATTTTTTAAAAAAAATGGCTGCCATGGTTGATGCATCCAGTTGCAAAACACCTGTTTCTCAGAAAGCCAACTTGTGAAGATAAATGAATAACTTTAAGTCCCAAACACTTGCATATGAAAGAGAAGTGTATGATCTGAACTTCAATACTCTTCTGAATCCAGTTTCATGTTTCAGCATCCATTTCACATAAGGCAAATGAGACTAAGGCCATTTCCACACAAGAGAGGAGGAGTGGTTCACTGTGTGTCAAAAGCGGTGTTTTTATACTCCGATTCGGAAACTGAATTCAGAAATTCAGAAACTCTGCTGTCTGCACACACACCCATTTACATTGTACTACTGCAGAGAACAGTGGTTGCTGCATCCACAACAGCAAGTCCCTGGCCACTCTCATTCCCATCCTTCACCCCTCCCCACTATTGTGGATTGGTCTGGTTTTTAAAAAACACACTCACATTTTTAACACATTTCTGTGTTGTTACATTTGTGCGTAGGAGTGTATGTGGAAAAAACACATTTTTAACTGTCCATCCACTCTCTTCCTGCTGTCCGTTTAACACAGGAAGATAATAATGATGGCAGCCTGTCCTTTGATGAGTGGAGAGAGATAGGGACAGAAATCACAGAAGAAACAGCCTGGGAATGCCCATGGCTGGCCACTTCTGCACTTTGAATTGATGCTACGTTTCTGCATGTAGGCGAAAACCGAAGTAGAACCAGTTTGAGAGATTTACATTGGAGTTTTTCTGGTTTTCACATACAGCAGTTTTGCATCACAGTGAACCACAGTGAACCGTTCTAGGAGTTGAAAATGTACAGAACCATGAGGAAAACTACGATGCTAAAATGGTACAATGTCCAGACTGGACGGTAAGAATTCGACGCTGCTATGATGTATCAACCTCATGCAGAAATGTCCTCAGAGAGCAGTAACTTGGCCAAAAAAAAAGAGTTCAAGATAAATGGCAAGTCACATACTTGTCTCTGCAAAGGCCAGTACACATTTCACAGAAGGCAATGTGCTGATATTCAAAGAACATGCAGAAATTGGGCAGGTAGGTGGGGAGAGAAAGCATTCACCCATCATTAATACCACACCAAAAACAAATCAGTTAAGATCTAGAGGAGGGTGACCAAAATGGTAGAAGGCCTGGATATCATGCTACATGAAGAAAGGCTTAGGGAGCTGGGTATGTTTAGTCTGGAGAAGAGAAGGTTAAGAGACAACATGTTAGCTATGTTTAAATATTTGAACAGATATCATATGGAGGATGGAGCAAGCTTGTTTTCTGTTGCTCCAGAGACTAGGAGCTGGAGCAATGGCTTCAAGCATCAGGAAAAGAGATTTCATCTAAACATTAGGAAGAACTTCTTGATGGTAAGAACAGTTCAACAGTGGAATGTACTATCTCAGAGTGTAGTGGAGTCTCCTTCTTTGGAGGTTTTTAAATAAAGGTTGGATGTCCGTCTATCAGGAATGCTTTGATGGTGTATTCCTGCATGGCAGGGGGTTGGACTTGATGGCCCTCATGGTTTCTTCCAACTAAGTTTAAGGTGGCAACGGAGAATAGTGTGTCATTTAGGAGCATGTCAATCTCTTGGTCAATTATATTTAATTAAAAATATTTTTTTAAAAAAATCAGCAGGGACAAAGACTCTGACATGTACCTGTCCTGAGAACAAGGGGAAAAATAAAGAAAAGCTGGCCAAGAAAAACTCTATATGGATAAGCAGAGATAGCTCCGCACAGCTGTCAAAGCGTGCCAAGCTGCAGAGAACACCATTCGCAGCAAATGCACTAAACCAGTAACACTCACCCACTCAGCTTGTAATCTTCCAAAGTGGAGGCTCTTTATTCTTTGTTACAAAATGTATACAATATTTACGAAGTCCAGATGGCAATCCAGCATATCTAGCTTGCTTTTTCCGGCAGAGCCTCTGGCAACATGTATCAGGCAACATGTGCAGTTGTTGGCTGGGATTGTGCTACCTTTATACAGACACCTAGCCAATCCTGGCCAACCCTTGCATTGTCTGCACCTGGTGCTCATCAGCATAACTCAGCACAAACTAGCTCGAGTCACATTCCTTTCCACAGGTGCACTTAACAATTAAAGAAATTAAAGCAACATGACATTTACACTTACATCACAAAGTATTTTTCTTGAGGTTTGGTCCAACCTTTTCTGACAGTACCAAGGCAACTGTTTACAAACACAGCTGGACCCATAGGCACCATTGGGTAGGGTTGCCAGGTTTTTAAAATAGTAATAAGGGACAGATGAAGTTCATGATTCATGGGATTGACATTCAGGAAGTAACTATTAGCATGGTATGTTCTGTCTAAATTCCAAAAAATAAAAAAAATAACTTAGCCATGTGTTTCTCTGTAAAATCAATACTGTCTGCATTCTCAGCAACATAAATTACATGACACACAAACTTCTGTCTTTATGAAAATCCAGTTCTAACATGTATGAAAATTCACAACGTATATTTGATATGTATTAAACCCCACAACAGCAATTCAATATGTACTAAAAACTGAATCCAAGTTAGTCTTATCAAAAAAATGCTTGACAACTGTGATTAAAATTCAAAGTAACCTGAATCTCACATTTGGTTAGAGTATCTGTTCCTCTCAACACTCCATTTGTGAGTCCAGAATGGAAAGCCCTTTTCTACAGAACATTTGACCCTGGAATGCTCCAAAACAACATATACTAAACTCCAGCAACAGCTACACTCAAATGTTTTAGCTTTTCCTTGTAAAGAAAATCTTTCAATCCTTAGATGATTTTTTCCAACTTTTTTCCAACTTTCTGAGTTCTATAATATCCTATATGAGTTGGATGGCAGAAAGCAACACAAAATGAGCCATATCATAGCTGTGGACTCCTACACTGGTGAGGGGTTGGATTAGACAAATTTAAGGGATCCCTTCCAACTGTATAGATTACCCTGATGGAATTATAAGGTTCAAATCTCAGCTTCCCCATAAAGTTCATGGTTACCATGAGTCAATTGCATCCCCGAGCTAACCCAACTCCGCAGTACTGGTGTCAGGATGAAACTACAGTTTCTATGTGCATGCCAAGGAGAGATTGTACATGGCTTCCACTCTCTCTTTGGCATGCACATAGTGACTGTAATTCCAAGCCTAAATACCCTAAAGGCACCATATCTCATCTGATCATGGATCATAGAAACTAAGCAGGATTAGTTCTGGTTAGTACTTGCATTGGAAACCACCAATGAATACCAAGTGCTGTGGTTTGTATTTCAGAGGAAAGAACTAGGAAAACAATCTCTGAGAAAACCCTATGAAATTCATGGGGTCACCATAAGTTGACAGGTGACTTGAAGCAACACACACATACAACTTTCTCCTCACCCATTTTGATTAGTTGCTGGGCTGTTCAGGGGAAACATCTACTAGCTTTAAGGCAGAGGAGAAGCGGGTGGGAGAAGATGATGGAAGCATAACCATTTTGGCAGTGAGCTTCAGACATGCTTATTTGCTCATGCAACTTGGCTTTATCTTTTATTAAAGGCCCCACATGCCGAAATATATGATTTTGGGTCTCCCTTTCAGTTTATCTAATACAGTGGTTCTCAACCTGTGGGTCCCCAGATGTTTGTGGACTTCAGCTCCCAGAAGCCCCAGCCACTATGATCAATGCTCAGGGCTTCTGGGAGCTGAAGTCCAAAAACATCTGGAGACCCACAGGTTGAGAACCACTGATCTAATATATAAAAGTCAGTGTTCATGAGTTTGTGAGTTTGTGTCAGGCAGGCAAAGACCTCATATAATTGGCTGTGTCAGGCGAGAAGACCTCATAGGATTGGCTGCCTGTGAAGATTCTATGGAATCCTGGGGTTGGCAGTTTAGAATTCTCAGCCAGAGAGTTCTTGGGCCTGACCAGCTGCTATGGAGACAAGGGCTAGTAGCAAGAAGGAGGGCCGTGTGTTCCCTCAGGAACCCAAACTCTGTACGTTAATAACTCTGAATACAGATTGGATTGGGGAAAAGTTACAGGCACTGGACAAGGCTGTTTGGGTAATTAAAGACACAGGATCTCAAATCTGTGTATTTCAACCGCATCTAATCCCTAAGGTAAGGTAATTCCTAAGGTATTTCTAAGAAATATTACCTATGAGAAAATAAAATCCCAGGCAATGCTGGGAAAATACAGCTCTCATTAAAATAAGGGGCACCAGGTCTCCCTGCAAGAAGCCTTTTTTGGGAGATGGAATGACACAGATAAATGGTTATGATATGAAGACTTATTAGACACAACAGATGACTCCAGTGTGAAGATGAAATCAAGAGAGGAATTGGAAACTGAAGGAATAAAATTAAGCTGGTTTCCCTATAGACAGCTAAAGGAAAGATTTCAGACGGATGTACAAACCTATGGAATACAACAAAAGGAACAAATTCATTTATTAAGAATGTTAAGAGAAAATCCACCACATTTATTAGCACGTTTGTATAAAGAAATTTTACAACAAGAATGTGAGGTACAGACAGTTAAAGCTGCAATGATACAATGGGCACAAAACGTTGGACACCCAATACAGTTAGAATGGTGGGAACAGAGCTGGCAACGTACACAGAAATTTACCGCTGCCCAAATTTTAAAAGAAAATTACTACAAACTATTTCATAGATGGTACATGAGTCCAGAAAAACTAAAGACAATTTATAAGACAGGTACAGGTCAATGTTGGAAATGTCAAAAGAACTTTGGTACACTATTTCATATGTGTTGGTCATGTCCTAGAGCACAAAAATATTGGAAAGAAATACATAAGAAAATAAGTTCAATTTTGAAGATTCAATTTGCGATGACACCCGAATTTTACTTGCTAAACATGACACATACACTAGATGGAACACCAGCCAAGAGACATTGGAGAATTATATTGTACATGGTGACGATGGTCTGCATTGAATATGCACAATTTTGGAAAAATGAAACTACACCCACAATGGAACAGTGGTGGACAGCTTTCATGGAAAACAGAAATGTGGATATACTTACACAAAGATTGAAAGGGAAATCAGATGAGGACATTAATAAAGAGTGAAAGATTGTCACAGATTTGGGTTGGGGTAGACAGAGGGTAATATATTTTTCATGATAACAATTATTATACAGTTAACAGTTAATGAAATATCATGTAGCAAGTAAAGTAGAGATATATAGCCGGAACTAACAAATTATAGATTATTAACATTTTATTGCGATACGAGACATAACAAATAGAGGGAATATTAATAACTGTAATCCAGAAAGGAAAGGAAGAAGGAAAAACATTACATGTAAACATTGCAGAAATTATTGTTTGTTTTATCTGTTGAAATTTGAATAAAATTATTTTAAAAAAAATAAGGGACACCAGGCAACCCTATAAAGGGACATTGTCTCAGACTGTCAAATATGAAACATCCCTGATAATAAGGGATACCTGACAACCCTACACTGGCGGGAATGTAATGGGGATAGGGCCAAGGGGGAGCTACAACATGGCTGTGTTGCCTGACCAAATGTCCCCACTCATTTTCTCTGCAATCTGTTATCTGAGTTGAAAACAAGCCCAAATATGCCACTTCAAGGAGGGAAAAAAATAACATAATTTAATGTTATTTCAGTAGCTGTCAAGAGACAACACAATCTTTGGTATCCATTTGGCATGGCTGCCTGCATTGCGCCCATGATAACTGGTGAATCATTTACTAAACATCTCCCAGTTCTTCTCAGCCCAGACTGCATCTTATTAGCATGCCCCTGAGCACTCCTTGAACTGCAGAGTCATCAGATGTCAGCTTCTAATATTGAAACAAATCAATTGAGCGCAGCAGTGTGCTTTCTGCCCTTTTGTGTCACGTCCCTGAGGTTAATGCTGTTGTTACTTGCAGGGTATATTACATTATTGTGCCTTCCTTTTTCTTGTCTGCAGCTATTTTTGGAAATCAGTCTCACTCTATTAAAGAACTTGCCCTGCTGTTGAATTATGGCACTGTGAGATGACAGCAGCAAGTACGTGCCTGAACATTTGATTTAAAAAAAAAAAAGGTTTAGGGGATGGGTAAGAGAGCTTTAAATGAAACAAGGTGCTTGGCTCATAGTAACAAATAACCAAACCCAGATCAAGAGTAGATGTACTTCAAAAGGAACATGTCTCCTCTTTAAACGACTTTAATTAGTTTGGGGAAAAATGAAAGAAATAACAGCTGGACTATAAGTGACTATGGCATGAAATTATTAAGACTAATTCTGTAATATTTACTGTGCTTATTTACCAAATGGGTGAAAGAAATTAATAAAAAACTAAAATGATGAGATTAATTATGTTTACAATGATCAAATATATATATGATAAGAAAATGTTCTCTGGCATTTTTTTAAAAGGAAGGAACACGAAGGAATGTGTCACAATAGTGAGGTGAGGCCTTGCAGACTGGTTCACATTAGCAAAGCAACAGTAGAGAAAAAGGCAAGGTTTATTTTTGCAGCAGAAATACGTATACCACTTTGTGAAGGTCCAAAGTGAAAGACAGAGAAATGTTTTACAGCACTCACCTTATATACCCTTTACAGGTTGTTTTTCTCACATAAACATTCAAAAGAGTATTAACAACTTATTTCAAAGCACATCCTCTCTATCTATTATCTATCAACATTTTCAGACTGTCCTGGAGATGACTTCCTTTGTTATGATGACCTCGTTTATCATTTTCAGATAACAAGTTCAACTTAAGTGAAATTCAGTCACCAAAAATTTGTTGTTTCTTACTTCAGAGAGTAACAAGGAATGTAATTATGGCATGTAATTAGCAGTTGTAAATCAAGAAGAAAGCTACCTTTCTCACCTAAGTGTTAAAAGACAGGATAGAGACGAAGGTCATCTGTTAGCTTATTTTATCCTCTTGCTTCCAGGGAATGGAGATCTCAGGGCTCTGAGTCCACCTTGGGAAAAAGGAATTTCTAAACTACAGAATGAAGGTTTCATTATTATTATTTGCATCACAATCTCACAATGATCTAAGGCCACTTATAATTCCTTGAGATGATGCAGGTTAAGAGGAATTGAGGCTCTAAATCCTACTGATATGACATTTTGAAACAAGCTGCAAAGACATTAAGCACATAATAAACATATGATTGTCATTACAACTGATGGAATGTTGCTGTTCTGTTGTTGTGTACCTTCAAGTCATTTCCAACCTATGGCAATCCTAAAGTGATGCTATCATAGCATTTTCTGGGGCTGAGATTATGGGATGCACCCAAAGCCACCCAGTGAGTTTTCATGGCTGACTGGGGAAGCGAACCCTGGTCTCCGGGCTCATACACTAACACTCAAACCACAACACCATGCTGGTTGTCAATTGACAGAATGCCAATAACTAAGTTTCTAATCAAATCTACTCTTGGTAGCCAAGATAAAAGGTAAAAATCTTTGACTATATTGTCATCCTCAAGATGGTGAATAGCCTGGTCCAGAATGTAGAGACAGCATCTTTCTTTCAAAAGAGCACACGTTCCCCATGGCCTGATCTTGTTACCCTAAAACATGGATAACTCAAGGGTCCCCCTGCAAAACCAGTACCTCCACTTGACAGAGGGGAATGAATTAGCTCAAGATTAGGAGCCCTGTGAGAGGGGTGTCACTTAATAAGATGTTTCCACCAATACGTATGGGTTTATGCAGGAAAAAACTAGCCAGAGATTCCAAATGTAAACTAAAATGGGTTTTAAATGTGTTTAACAAAAGATACAAGCACTCACACAACAGCTAGCCGAAGGATAAAGGGAGAAAAGTTGTGGATAGACAAATTTTAGGGTTTGTTGTTAATTAGCAAGAAGAGCAGCAAGGAAAGCAGCAATGTGGCTTAAGTCTGTACCTAAGGACAGTCCTCATTTGGAAATCAGAGTGACAGCATCACGTTCAGCACAGACAATGGGGTCCAGATGGAGTTAATGGCCTTAGTGCTTGAGTGACAAAGAAGTAATGGCTATCTTAATAGCTCTGTATTGTGCAGGGTTTTGGGGGACAATGCAGGGAAACATCCAGGTGTGAGGGAACAGGGTTGAAACAACCATTGTTTTGGTGGGAACTTCCCTTTTGACCATTGTATGGTCAGAGAAGTTCCAGATTCAGCTTAAGCCTATTATCTCTGGAGTTGCTTGGTAATCTGCCTGACTGACCTCAGCTACATCTAGAGGGGGTGTTGGCTGGCCTGCCTTGCAATCACACATTTTCAGTCAGTAATTTTCCTCTGCCAAGCCTGACTTTCCAGTCACCTCAGGTTTCATTTTACATCAATGCCAATTAATGTAGTTGCCAATTAAATCATATTTTGCCACTTAAACCATATCAGTCTTGGGGGGTACACAGGGCTATAATAATATCAGCATGCCAAAGCCATTCAGTGTTTGAAAACTACCTTCCTCATGGAAGACACTTCCAGATTCATAGCTGCCATGGCTAATACAATGTCATTTATCATCATTTCTATTACCTGACCAAACTGATTCATTCCCTGCATTATGACAGAAATCCCCCTGACTAGCAAGAGTCTCCATGCCATCTTACCCTCTGAGAAAACTGTTCAGTTTGATCCCCATAGATTAGCCCATTCCTAAGGAGCTACAGGAGAAACTGACAGAAGCAATGGAAAATTCAGAGAAAAGGAAGGAAACTAAACATAATGAAGACAAAGAAATTCCAGAGGGACAAGAGAAGTTGGAAGGAGAGATAGATATTGAAGAAGAAGAACCAGAGGAAGAACAAGAAGAAGAACAAGAAGAGGAACAGTCGGAATCAGAAGCTGAAGAGAAGTTAAGCGCAGGAGGAGAAATTTAAGAAAATGGCATTAAAAGTGTTATCAGGGAATGTACAGGGTTTAAACTCAAGTTACAAATTAAGACAAGTATTTCATTACATAGAGAGGAAAAATCCAGATGTGATATGTACACAAGAAACCAAGATTCGAGAGGCGGATGTTAAACACTTGAGAAATCCAAAACTCAGGAAATGCTACATTTCAGCTTATCACAAAAAGAAGAGAGGAGTGGCCATGTATGTGAATTCGAAGTATCCCTCAGAGGAAGTTTTTCGAGACAATCAGAGTCATTAGATTGGAGTACAAGCTCAACTTCCAGATCTTACATTATTGTTAATAGGAATTTATTCCCCATTAGGAAAAAAAGTGAATTTTATGACAAAATAAGAGAAGAAATAACGAGATACGCCATTGAAAACCATCAAGAAAACATTTTGATCATAGGGGACTTGAATGGAGTGCTAGATCATGAAAAAGATCAAACAAGTAAGAAAGGACAAAAGCAAAAACAAGGAAAATTGCCGAAAACCTTATTTAAATTGACGGACAAGATGTGCCTGATTGATGTCTGGAATTTAAAGCATCAAGGAGAGAAAGGATTTACTTATTATTCGAATTGTCATCAGACAATGTCAAGAATAGACATTTTTTTATTACTAAGGCGCTCCATACAAAAGTACAAGACATGGAAATACTGCCAAAAATAACATCAGACCATAGCCCGATCCAGATGAAAATGAACATAAGAAAGAAGAACCATTACGGAAACTGGAGAATGAATGAGTTATTATCACAAAATGAAGAATATATTAAAAAAGCTAAAGAGGCATTGAAACTTTACTTCAAAGAAAACATGACGGAACATCTACCCATGAAAACAATCTGGGATGCCGAGAAAGCTGTGATGCGGGGCTTATTTATAAAATGGAATACAGAATGGAAGAACAAAAGACAAGAGAAAAGGAAGGAATTGGAAAAGGAGATTAAACAAAAAAAAGATAAACTAAGAAACGACACAGGTAATGAGAAATTAGAAAAGAAATCAAGATGTTACAAGAAAAAATCAGAGCTGAAAACACAATTGAAATTGAGAGAAAGCTGAAGATAATGAAACAAAAACATTTCGAAGGAGCAGATAAACCAGGCAGATGGTTAGCCCTAAGATTAAGGAGAAACAGAGAAAGAAATTTAATTTTACAAGCGTATAAAGGAAACGAGGCGGTGACAGATCAAGAAAAAATAAAAAGTGTCTTTAGGAAACACTACAAAGAGTTATATGGAAATATTCAAAATGTGGATAGAAATAAAAACATACAAGATTATTTAAAAGAACAGAATATAATTGAATTAACAGAAGACCAAAAAAATACTTTAAATTCGAATATAACTATGATGGAGATTGTCGAAGCAATTAAAAAAGCCAAACCAGCAAAATCACCAGGCCCAGATGGATTCTCCTCTCTATACAATAAAGTTTGCCAGGATGAATTAATGATGCCGATGCACAGAATGTTTAATGAAATAGTTGACTTAGGTAAACCACAATTTTGGACTGAAGCGAGCATAACTCTAATACTGAAAGAAGGAAAAGACCCTCGTGATCCAAATAATTACCAACCAATATCTCTCCTAAATGTTGACTATAAGATATTCACGAACATATTAGCTGACAGACTAAAAAAAATACTACAGAATATGATACATGAAGATCAAAGCGGCTTCTTACCTAAAAGACAAATAAGAGATAACATAAGAACCATAATAGACATGATAGACTATTATGAAAAGCATAACAAGAAAAAATTGGCTATGATCTTCATCAAGACAGAGAAAGCTTTCAACAATATCAAACATGATTTTATGCAACAACTGTTTAAGAAGATGAACTGTGGACAAAAATTTAATACACGGATCAACGAGATATATAAAAATGCTAAAGCTCAAATAATAATTAATGGGAAAAGACAAAACCAATAGAAGTGAGACAAGGTACAAGACTCTCACCATTACTATTTATAATGGTATTGGAAGTTCTACTCAGAGTGATAAGATCGGAAACAGAAATTAGAGGAACTAAAGTAAAGGGACAAGAATATAAGCTGAGAGCGTATGCTGACGATCTAGTAATCTTTCTAGAGGACCCAAAGCAAAGTGTGGGAAAATTATTAGAAATCACAAAAAAGTTTAGAGAGATAGCAGGATTTAAAATTAACAAGAACAAAACAAAAATCATAACAAAGAATATGAATAAAAGGAGAAACAGAAGAACTAGTACGTTTGACGAGATTTGAGGCAGAAAAGAAGATAAAATACTTAGGGATTATAATTGCGAAACAAAATAATGAACTGTTTGAAAATAATTATAAAAAACTCTGGAGTGAGATAAAGAAAGAAATACAGAAATGGACGAAATTGAAGCTATCACTACTGGAGAGGATAGCATCAATTAAGATGAACATCCTTCCAAAAATAATTTTCTTTTTCAAAATCTTTCAATAATTATAAATAAAGGATGTTTTGGAGAGTGGAAGAAAGAATTATCAAAATTCATTTGGGGAGGGGAGAAGCCAAGAATAAAATGGAAGGTACTAACTGACAGGAAAGAAAGAGGTGGATTTGGAGTATCTGACTTGAAACTTTACTACATGGCAAGTGCTTTAACTTGGATAAAGGACTGGATAATACTTGAAAATGAAAGTACACTGAAATTGGAAGGACCAGAACTTAGATTCGAATGGCAAACCCAAAGTTGACAAAGATTTCCTGAATCACTACATAAGACGCACTCTGCTGGAAACTTGGAAGAAATTCAAAAACGAGACATATAGTAGAATACCATCATGGGTATCCCCACATGAAGCCCTATTCAGAAGATGGAGAGATCCAAAAGAAAAATGGCTTAGATATGAAGATATTGTAGTGGAAGAAGGGAAGACAAATGTAAGAATAAAAACAAGGAAAGAATTAGAAAAGGAAGGATATCATTGTCAATGGTTTCTATATCTTCAGCTTAAAGAAAGATTCAAAATGGACATGAAACTCAAAGGATTTGAAAGGAATAAACAACAGAACAAATTTGAGAAAGTCATTTTTGAGAGAACCGATCATTTAACAGAGCAATTATATAAAATTTTATTAAACAGAGAATTTGAAACAGAAAGAATTAAAGAATCTATGTTCTTATGGGCACGAAATATGGGGCATGAAATTAAACTTGAACACTGGGAAAAAAGTTGGAAGAACACACAAAAATTCACCTTGGCACAGAATTTGAAAGAGAATCATTTCAAAATGCTATATAGATGATATTTAGACCCAGTAAAGTTAAGCAAAATATATAAGACCCCTAGTAAATGCTGGAAATGTCTGGAAGAAGAAGGAACATTCTTCCATATGTGGTGGTCCTGTCCTAAAGCCAAAAAATATTGGAAAAACATTCATGGGAAAATAATGGAAATATTGCAGGTTAATATTCCATTATCTCCAGAGATTTTTCTTTTAAATATGTTGCATGAAGTAGATAAGGAACATATGAAATACTGGAGGGTAATACTGTATATGGTATTGATAGCAAGAATTACTTATGCAAAATACTGGAAGAGTACGTCTATTCCATATATAGATGAATGGGTGATTAAACTAGTAGAATTGATAACAATGGATGATTTAACCATGGCACTTAAGAGTGAGACAAAAGGGAAAAATGGGAGGAAATGACACCAGTTAAAAGATACATACAATAAAAATGGGCGATTCAGATGGGCAGAAGGGTAGCGCAAGGGATACATTCCTTCCTTCTGCAGTGAAGCTGGCTACTTCCTGTGCTGCACTGAGGAAAGAAGTGCTTAATTGTGCTTCCACCCTTTCTGCACAGCCACCGGCAACAGGACTGTCACGTGAAGTGAGGCCATTATTGGATCACAACACTGGGGATGTGAGGGCAGCAGGATTTCAATGATGTCATATGAAAGCATGACTCACGGACTAGCAGCAATGCATCTGCATGCCAGGACAGTGCCATTGTGTGGAAATGGCCCAATTTGAGGGTCTGGATTAATGCAGCTTGACAACAACCCAGTCTCGTAGCTCTATTTGATGTTCTGGGACATCTTTTTACCCCAAAATGTAGGTGCCACAAGGGCCACCCCACAATACCAAATACCTCCTTGCAGAAGAGAGGAATGAATTAGCTCAAAGAGGAGGCTTGCGAGAGGGGAGTAACTTAACAAGACCTTTTCTACCAATGTTTACAGGCTCACTCAAGAAAAGAACCAGCTGGAGATTCAAAAGTAAACTAAAAATGTGTTTTATTGAGGGGAATTCATACATGCACACAAGATAAATACAATCACACATTCACACAAGAGCTGACTGAAGGATAAAGGGAGGAAAAATTATGTATAAAGAGGCTGAGGGTTTTTTGGGTTTATAATTATCAGTCCAGAAGAATATGAAGAAGCTGAAATGTGACTTAGACTTATGTCTAAGGTCAAACCAGATCAGGATTCAGGGTGACATAGTGGGGTCCAGCATTTCATCTGACTGCACCTGACTTCTCAAAACCAAGGGTTTAAATACTCTGTTTCCCTCCCTGAAGGGGTGTGAGTTGATTTCTCTCCCAGCCTACTGGACAATGGGAGTTGCAGCACAGACAATGGGCTATCATTGTAATAGCTGTCTATTGTGGGTGCTATGAGGAAAGAGGAAGGAGTCCAGATGCACAGGGAATGGCTATCTGTCAATCGGCTATCGGCCTGGTGGGCTTCTCACAATTGCTTTCCCCGGGAAAACTCCAGCTTCTGCTTAAGCCTATTATCCACAGGAACAGTATCTATTTGCCTGACAAATGACTCAGTCTTATCTGAAGGGTGTTTAGGTTGACCTGCCTCTCTTGTCTACAGTCAGGTTTCTTCGCTCACTCAGCTTGACCTCTCGGTCACCTCTCAGGCTTTATTTTGATATCAGAGCTAATTAATACAGTTGCCAATCCAATATGGTGCCAATTAGGTACGATGCCCATCCAAACCATATTCGGGGACCCTCAAAGCGGGGCCTTACAATCTAGCAGCAAGGACTGGAAGCCTGCAGCATCTGTGAACAAAGGTGAGCTGGGAACCTGGGAACCTGCAAAGGACTAGTTCTGGGTCATCCCTCAGGAGTACTGGTTTGCCAGTTAATAAAATTGGCTGTTGAAAGAGTGATGTGGCATAGTTTTTCCTCAGTTCCCCCATTCACTAATAGGACTGGATAATCTCAAAGAGGAGCCTGGATTTCCAGTTTCTTTTGCAATCTGGTGCCCTTTGCAACTGGCATGGAGCCACCCTCATCTGAAACATCAGACTTGTATTGAGGGCTCAGGCCAATACCTGAGAGAGTAGGAAAGTAGTCAAGGTTGATCTGTTCCATCACCATTCCTGTGCTGGCAAAGGGGACACTCAAGCCCAAGGACAACATCACAAAATCTGAGTAAAGGGGTAGAACTGTTCTTGAGAACATGGGCACTTCAGTAGATGTTTCTGAACTCTGTGGGGAGAGCTGCCCTCAGTCTAAGAGGGGGTTTGACCCTAAAACAGTGTTTGATGGAGGATACAGATGTGCAGACAGTTATGGAAGAAAAGAAATCCTCCTCCCATTTTGAGACTGCTGAAGCTTTTGCAATTTGGGTTGCTATTAACATTTGTGGTTTGCTAAATTCTGAGGCTGCCTCTGCCCAAATCAATTAGTAATACATGCCTTCCACTGGGAAGTTTTCTAGAATAAAGCTCATGGCTTTCAATTTCTCACAATGACCCATGGCTGGGCCATTGTCTTTCATGAGATCCAAAAGTTAGGAGTGGCCACTCTATGGCCATTTCCGCATGAGACTGTTATAGCACAATGATTCCACTTTCAACCTCCTATGGAATCCTGGGGTTTGCAGTTTCGAGAGGGGCAGGCTGGCCGCTCCTGAAACTGCAAACCCCAGGATTCAATAGGAGGTTGAAAGTGGAATTATCGCGCTATAACAGACTCGTGCAGAAATGGCCCATGTTAGCAAACATCTTTTTTCTAGTCCCTTCCTCCCTGACAGTGATTTCCAATTTTCAAGAACATATTCTAGGGGCTCGTTTCCCTAGTTAAGCTTGCATTTGCCAGAACCCATTTAGTCTAGCCTACCTAGCATAACAAATGGATGAAAACTTTCACAAAGGGGTTGTCTTCCCCAGATCTAAGTCAAACCCTCGAGGGGTTGATCTTGGGTTCCCTGGGTCAGAGCCTTTCTACACACTCACTTTCCACTTTCCTCTCTGGCCTCACTCTTTCTCCGCTCTCCCTGCTACCTTTACAGTAAAGCAGCAGGAGAGATATGGAAGGCTGACAACCATCCTTTGCTAAGTGAGACAACCAATGATTACCTCTGGGAAAGGAAAAGTCTACATGTACTAAGCTGACAATCACATTTCCTACATGTGAGAACTTTCAGAGAATGATGCCTTGGAGTCTGGTGGGACGTGTTGGTTTCACCTCTCATTGTTTTCCTCTCTTGTCCTACCCCAAGTGTAAATGCAAAGGCACAGGATCCCAAAAATGAGTTTAGCACCTCCAAATGGGGAAAACGATATCTGCTGATCCCAGGTTTTGTTCCTGTACAAACCTATTTCATTTTGGAAATCCACATGGCATTTTCTTCATCCTGAAGTATAACCCTGGATTTATTATTCCCATTTCTCAGGTCAGCTGAAATTAACCCAGTGCTTTCTGAAATGAAAGGTACTTGCCTGTGTATTTATATTATCTCAGAAGCAGTAAAAATAGCAGCCACCAAGTAAACATAGCTATAGTTTCCAGGACACAGATTCAACAGAGATTAAGTGAAGGGATGAGACAGAATGATCCTAATGCTTTACTAATGTAATATAAAGCACTTTAGCACTTTGACTATAACTCCTGAATGATAATATAAAAGGTTCAGTGGAAATTGGTGAAAATCAGTTTCTGAAATGTTACATGATACTGGATGTGACACATGATCATGGGGAAGGGGAAGTAGGCAGGGAAAGAAACCCAGAGTATTTTATGAAAGACTGGACACAATGCCAAGAATGTGCGGGTACAATCAAAACACAAAATAGCAAAGTCTTGATACTTCTGGGAAAAAAATTTTTACCTCTCCATAGGCACTAACACTCCTTCTCTGATCCTCTTAACTTCTGTCCTTGGGTGCCCCCTCCCCATCAAGTTCGAAAACAGGAAGAAGATCTCAGGTTTTCACCTAGCCAGGAGGTCTGAGGTTATCTGTGCAACAGTCAAATGTCAATTCTTGAAAATACAGATGATGTACTTGTTGCAACAGCTCCAAGAAGCTGCAGTCAGTGATAAGAGTGCTAACAGTAGGTCAGGAGTGAGCTCAGTGTGAGCCCAGCAACAGCTGTTCTTTTTTATACAACCTTTTGAGTTCATGAGAGTGTTGAGGGGGAAAAAAAAACCTTCACCTCACCCCAATCGCTATAACAGACACAGCAAGCTACCAAACAGGCATTTTATTTCAAGCAGTTAAGAAGGGTGTCCTCAAATATCTCTTTATAGAGTAGCACCAGTGAAATGAAAGGATGAAAATGTACTACAACAGACTGAGAAAAGGCATCCAAGGTTGACTGAGCACAGCAGCTCCACCACTGCTCGTAATAAAGGCAAGGCTTTAATTTTAATCTAACGGAAGGAGTGTACAAACTTCCCTGTTCATTGCAACTTGGTATCTCCTCCTCCTCCTCCTCCTGGTGCTCCTGCTAGTGATAGCCTTTGAGGCCCCTCTTGAAACTGCAAACCCCAGGATTCCATAGGATGTTGAAAGCGGAATAGTAGCACTACAACAGGCTAGTGCGGAAATCACCTGAGACAGCATTTTGGAAAGGGCAATTCCAATGTTAAGGATTACCCCTGGCACTTTGTATCCTGCCTTTCTTCTATAGAATGCATTGTGCATGGCATTCCCACATGGTGTTATTCTTACAATAAACTTGTGAGCTAGGTTAGGGGAAAGAGAACAGCCCCACTGCACTACCCCCTGGAGATCTGAACATGTGTCTTCCCAGTTCTCATCAAGCACTCTAACCCCTGCATTACAATGGCTACATGTTGCCCCTTAAGTGCACCACTGGCTTGTTTATCTCTCAGTGGCAGCCGTATGAGACAAACGGAAAGGCTGTATTCAGCCAAAGATGCTATTTTCCAGCTACAAGTGAGATTTACCTGCCTCGTGTGATAAAGCCCTGCGTCTTGCCTATAATTATATAAGTATTGCATCCTCCATTTTATCTTGCAATCATTGAAAAAGCCAATACAGATATTTCCTGGCTGAAACATGTTGGGCTAATTTGAGAATTAAATTTCTTTTATACCTCCTGAGACTCTCTCTTTTTTCTTTACACTGAAGTCTTTAGATGCTTCCAATTCCTTCTACTACAGAAGTGGTAATAAAGCAGCAGAGCCTTCTTTTTCAATGATTACCTTGAGCCTGTGGGAAATTTTAACTATTTAATTTATTTTTCATGGCAACATAGTTTGAGGACTTCTGGATTAGAGAAAAAGCCAGTTTGCATAGCTCTGAAGACACTGGGTGGAATTGACTAATACAGTTACAAATGCATAACCTAGAATTATGCATTTGTGACTGGTTTATATCCATGATCCCTGTGCGTATGCTATTTTAGGGAATACGTAGGGACCTTGAAAGTCCCCCAAATCTGACTTACTGGGCAGCAGCCACTGTGAGCAATGAGAATTTGTTCCCCTGTCATCTGGAAAGCAGGTAATTGATATTCCCCCCCACTTCTGCAAGCAACCTCTGGTGCAAGGGGGGAGTGCAATAGGGAATCTGCTTTTGACTGCCACACTGAAGATCACTTACAGGGCAGAGCGCCTCCCAATCCACAGAACAGAACCCCACCCTACCCCATTGCTTGCAGCAGCTGCTGCCTGGTAAGAGGATTGGCGGGGGCAGGAGATGCTACACAGCTGCATAACTAAGATGGTTACACATTCGTAACTGGCTTAGTAAATTCTGGACTAACTCACAAGTTAGCTTACAACCAACTTTCTCTTTTGTTTTGCTTTTTTCTCACATGAAAGGGCAGGAGTTCCAAATGTTCAGCTGCGGCTTACATCAGGTCTAGTCGGCACCACCAGTGGTGTCAAACACTGGGAGTTTCAGTCCAACATCTGGAAGACCACACCATTTCCACCCGTATCATGGTGGCTTGTAACTGAAACATGTTGTGCTTCTCTTTTCTCTCAAAGTCAGGAAAGCATGTTTTCCAACGTGTTTTTCTTTGAAACTGTGAAATGCTGACCTTGATGACAGTTTTATGTACTGCTGCTCTCCCCATTCCACCTGCCAATCATGTGCCTTGTAAACACCAGTGGAACTAAGAAGTGACCTGGGTGAAACATTATGATCGGGATCCACACTTTCACAGGCAACCATTTCCAAGGGGCTAACTTTGTCTCTGCCTTTCAAAACACTCCATAATTCTTGGCAGGGTAGAGATGTATCACCTGTAGTAATGATTACAGCAGTGAGGTTTGATCTTCAGCTGGTGCGAGCCGAAGTTAATGGAGTTAAGCCAATATACCTCAGCCATGGAGTCAGCTTTGTCCTATAAAGTACACATGGACAAAACCATCATAAAATTCACAGGCTGACACAATACTATGAGATCAAGAGCTAGAAAACTAAACAGTCTGTGGCTGGTCCAGCTGTTAAACTAGGTGTGAGGAACTGCTGGTGCTCCAGATGTTATTGAATGGCAGCTGCCATCAGTCTTTGCCTGTATAAGCCAATGGTGAGAAGTTATGGGAGCTGAGGTTCAGTAACAGCTAAAATGCCACATATTCTTAACCCATAACTTAAAAAAATTAAAGAATAATTTATACAGCTTAGGTGCAGGCTGTCTGTTTCTGTATTTCCCCACATGAGCCTGCCTGGATCCTGAGCTCCTCAGAAGAGGCCTTTCATTCATTTCCACTAGCTTCACAGATGCACATCTGTTCAGGATGCAAGGTAGGGCCCTCTCAGTGGTTGGCCCTTGGCTCTGGAGCTTCCTTCCTAGGGATGCTACAATGGTCACTTCCTTATTGTCCTTCCATCCGCAGTCAGACTTTTTTTTCCCAAGCAAGCTTTTGAGAACTGAATGGCCATTTCTGCCCTACACTGTTATAGTGCTACTATTCCTCTTTCAACATTGTATGGAATCCTGGGGTTTGCAGTTTAGGGAGGTACGTTTAGAATTCTCAGCCAGAGAGCTCTTGGGTCTCAGTAAGTTACAAACCGCAGGATTCCACAGGATGTTGAAAGGGAAAGAATAGCACTATGACAATATAGGGTGGGAATGACCAATATTTTCAAAGAAAGTGATTTTTAAAGAGAGTGTTTAACTGGTTTTAACTGTAATGTGTTTAAACCACTTTCCATTACCTTTAAATGCATGTTTAAATTTATTTTTAATGTGGTTGATAGTTCAAGTCCATTTTTATGTTGGCCTTTTGTATGTTTTAACTATCCTGTATTTGTTTTAATTTGTAAGGTACCTTGAGTCCAGATTCTGGGATAAAGGTGAGGTATAAATAATGTTAAGGATGATGATGATGATGATGATGATGATGATGATGATGATGACAGCGACAATGATTTTCCTCCAAACACTATAGGGTGTAATATAGATCTCCATTTACAAAGTGGATGTTTATGGTAATTGAGAAACACTGCCTTCTCCGTTACAACATATGATGGTAAAGATTAGCTTAGAGAGCTTCAGAAAGGGAATACACAAATTCATGGAGGATTGGTCTGTCTGTAGCTACTAGTCAGGATGGTTATAAGCTTGTTATATAGGGTCAGAGGCAGCACAGAAGCACAGTGTCAGAAAGGTCTTTGAGATCACCTAGTCTCTGACCAGTACAGTGTGGATCTGCAATGCAGAATGCAACTACAAATTCCCTGGTAAAAACTTGTCTTTACTGAAATCTCTATAGTGAAAGGGAACTACCATCACCTGCCATGGCAGGCTACTTCCTTGCTGAGCATTTCTCAAATGTTAGATTTCTCTCCTGATATTAAACCACAATCTGCTTCCCTGCCCTACTACCCCAGCCCCATTGGCTCAAGTATTGGCCTGCAGAGCAACAGAAACCAAGTTCTTTCTATCTTTTGTATGAGAGATGAAGCCTGATTGATGTGAAAGGGACTGGGTGGCTTTTGAAGACCAGTTGCTGATGGAGACAGACCAGCTAGGCAGCTGCTCAGGTACCTCAAGGCTCTTCTTATGATCTCATCCAGGCAGCTGTTGTGGAATCTGCTCCTTTTAGGTGCATGTTGTTGTGTGCCTTTGAGTCATTTTCAACATATGGCAACCATGAGGCTGAGAGAGTGAGTCTTGCCCAAGGTCTCCCAGTAGGTTTCCATGGCCAAGCAGGGATTCAGACCCTGTTCTCCCTAGTGTCCTAGTCTAACACTCAAGCCACTGAATGGCACTGGGGTCTCTTTAGGCATTAGGATTTTTTAAGGTACATACCTAATTTTTTAGAAGCACATGATTCAAGAACACACATCCACTTTTCATAGCCTTTGGCTCCAATCCTATCTATGGCCATTTCTGCACTACATTATTATAGTGCTTTATTCCACTTTCAACATCCTGTGGAATTCTGGGATTTGCAGTTTACTGAGGCCCAAGAGCTCTCTGGCTAAACTGCAAACCCCAGGATTCCATAGCATGTTAAAAGCGGAATAATAGCACTATAACAATGTAGTGCGGAAATGGCCTATGCCTGCCTGAGAGTAGGATTTACTTCTCAGTAAATATGCTTGGGATTGTGTGTCATGGAATCTTCTTCTTCTTCTTGTATGCCTTAAAGTTGTTTGTAACGTACAGCAACTCTAAGGTGAACCTACCACAGGGTTTTCTGGAGCTGAGAGTGTGTGATGCACCCAAGGTCACCCCGCTGGTTTCCATAGCCAAGCAGGGAATCAAACTCTGGTCTCCAGAGTCCTTGTCCAACAGTCAAATCACTACACTACGCTGTCATATTATGCATTATACAAAATAAGGCAGTAGACTGATATCTATAGAGGAGGTGAGGGTGTGATTTATTTAAAAAATGTTCCAGCATGTATAATGTACACCAGTATATAAAGGATGACATTAACCTTATAGCTCCTATCTCTCTCTCTCTCTCTCTCTCTCTCTCTCTTTTTACACACAGGGAAGTGTTTTTTCAAAACTTGAGAGTTTTTTAAAAATCCTGTTTCCTTCCACAACCAGTATTATCTGCACCTGATTCTATATAACATACAGAATTGTGTCTAAGAGTCTAGAAGGATGCTTTAGTTTGTTCTAAAGCTTGAGATTAGTTCTGAAGTTCCAATTTTTCTTTTTAAGTGTGAAAACTGTGAATAAACTCTGAATAAAACTTGACAAGAAAACCTTATGATAGGCTCACTGTATATCAGAATTTACTCAAAGGCACATAACTAGCAAACTGCTTCTTGGATGTAACAATAGCTTGTCTGTTATCACTCAGCTGTAATATTCCAATTAGGCACATTACTGTGTATCTCTATTTAATACCTCTGAGTTAAATGAATTCAGTGAGTTTAGTTTCAAGTTATATAGAAATATAATCTGCCACCGTTGTTTTCTATGTTGTTGTTTTTTCTCATGCTATTCTTCAAAAAGTTCAGGTTGACCCACAAAGTCCTTTCCATTTATCCTCACATCACCTCTGTGTAGTTTGCTAAGAGAATTGGCTCAAGGCTACCCTGGTTGAGTGAGGACTTGAACCCAGGACACATGTACCTGTTCTTATCCAATAATGTGATCAGACCACTACAGTGGAACTGAAACTAGCATTTCCACAGAACCATCAGTAGAAAGTTAAATCTCACACACGTCTATTTGAAAAGAAGCCACATTGAACTTAGTGGGACATAATCCATGTAAACAAGCATAAGGCCAGCCTCGACAGATTGCAACCTTCCTCAACATATTGAACAATATAAGGGGATTTTCATGCAACCTTTCCCACTTCAAAACCCAGGTCTTTGGCTATGCAAAAGATGTTGGATTGATAGCTAAGGAAATCTAAGCCCTCTGCCTGTTTATTCACAGAGGAGATAAAAGCCAACCGCCAAGGGCTTGCCAGCTTCCTTAACGCTCTTATGACTTTCCGTGAAAGACTGCCTTGATGGCAAGAGAAGGAATTCCAGTCTAAAGTAACTCATGGGTCAGTGACCTTCCTACTAATGTTGCATCCAAGCAGGAGCCAATTACACACTGTCCAGATCGCGCTGGAATCTTCCATTGTAGGCTAATTGCTGAGACTGTGGTGGATGTCACATAGAATGACAGAAACAGAGTTTCACACACACTGTTCTAATTTTCATTTTCCTGGAGAGCTGAATGGAATCTTCTGGACTAAGAAAAGATGATAGATAGATAGATAGATAGATAGATAGATAGATAGATAGATAGATAGATAGACAGACAGACAGACAGACAGACAGACAGATGACAGACAGAAATAATCAGTGCATAAATGTTAAAACAACCTTTGAAAAACCTGATCAAACGAAAGAACTTCTTGTAGAATTTACCTTTAGTTCTGCGGTTATGCTTGACACCACAGTGACACCTGCTGGTTAAAGTGCAGACTGTGCTGTTTGGAGACCTGGGAGGCATGGTCTGCCCTGAAGATATTTAAAGCATAGGCAGCGGAGGAGGGGGGACAAGGATGACGAACATTTTATTTCAATATTGATTCTTAGGATGTGGTCAGAAAGTACAGGAGGAGTATAGTATAAGAGGTAACAAAAATGCTTCAATTAAAATACTGCTTTTTGAATCTATACTTTTCACAGGAGATGCTGCTGCTGCTGCTATGCTAGTAACTGAGCAACGTTCTGTTTTAACAATAGCTTTATATTACAGTCATCCCTCCACATTCACTAGGGTTAGGGGCACAGGACCCGCATGAAAGTGGAAAAACCATGAATAACTAGAGGCCCTCCCAAACCATATTTAACACAGAGAAAAAAGTATGATCACTATATTCAACCTACCATGGATTCCTTTTGGGGCATCACGGTTCCTCCACAAGGCAGAAGTGGGTGGCAGGTGGGGCTTACTGTCACCTCCACTGCTGCCCCACACCAATTTTAATAGTAACTTACAAGCCTCGTTTGCAGTTTCTCACTCTCACGAGGCTTGCAGTCCCTCTTAAAAATGGTCTAGGGAGGCAGCGGATGTGACAGCAAATAACCCATGAATAATCAAATCCGCAAAAGTGAAACCCACACATGTGGAGGGCTGACTGTATGACTTTATTTGATGACTAGTACTGACTTGCTGGAATCATGAATAAATGTACTTGCACTTTTAAAGCATGCCACTTTCGAGAAGGACACATTTTCTTCTTTAAAAAGGGGTGCAAATCACACGGCCTACTGGCTGTGTCGCTGTCCCCTAGTGGGGTCTCCTCTTGGTCTTGTCCCCCCCACCTCCCAGCTCCTCCAGCTCCTCTGAATTACAAAAAGATAAACAAGAAGCAAGTAATTTTGTACAGTGGAGAAAAGCAGTCCCCTTCGTTCTGTCTGTCTTTTTTCTGATTGTTGTAAGCAGCTTTCTTCCTGATAGGAAATATTGTCTTCACTCTTAATTGTCTTTGTTCACCTCACTGACTTTGTCACATACCCACGTTAGATGTCTACATTAAGGATGGTATAAGGCTTTTCTAAAATGTATTTTAATGTATTTAATGTTTTTAACATGTAATATTTTAACTTAGTAAGTTGTTTAATTTTTTTAAAATTTATATTTATACTTTTAGGAATGTTTTAATTTGTATTGCTTTCATGTTATCAGCTGCCTTGAGTCTCATTGTTGGGAGAATGGCAGAATATAAAAGAATTAAATAAATAATTAAATAAATAAAATTAAGCAGCATCTAGACATATTATACCACTATCTAGACATACAGACATGTCAGACATACAGCTATTATCCCTGCCTGGCTGTGATCATTCATTTCCAAGGAGAATAAATTAATTGTTATGGTGCCAGAGGAGTAGTAGACTGGGAAAACAGCAGGGAAGAAAATCAAAGAAAGATGGACATTAAGGAGATGGAATGTTTCTTCCTACCTGAAGCTGTCATTTAAAAAAAATATATGGAGGAATATCTGGTGAAGTTCTAATCTCATATGAAGCCAACTAATCAGCTATCATGATTGCCCAGTGCTGATGAAGATATTATATGCTGAGTGAACAGTACAGTGCTATACAGTGAAATAGCAAATTATGAATCATGTATGCTGTGTAATGAAAACCAAACCATAGTGCATCAGTAGTGATGCAAATGTAATAAGCATTGTAGTTCATGGAAAAAGAAAAAGAAGGCTGCCATATGACTAAATTACGTGGAATTACGTGGCCCTTTGGATGTTGTTGAACTTCCATCTCCCAGCATTCCTCACCACTGGCTCTACTGGCTAAGGCTGCAGGGCTTTGCAGTCCAGCAACGTCTGAACGGCTGCCCAATCTACATACCTGTGCCTCAGGGTTCTGTATTGTTCTCCAGCTCCATTGGCTCCACAGTGGGATCATCTTAACTAGAAGTGGAACTGTTGGGCTTCCAGTGCAGAGACTTCAGTATCTTGACATTCTCACCACTTTCCTTATATAAACTATAGCTAAAGCAATGAGAATCTGAAAAGTAAATGAGCTGTAGCCTGGAGGGGAGAAGGAACAAGGTCACCAGCTTTGTGATCCCAGCTCCAGGAAATAAGACTGGGGATGGGTGACCTGGCTTCAGAAGAAAGTCACTGAAGACCCCAAAGACAGTCCTCAAGAGCATCCACAAAAGCACTATGCCTTTTTCTCCCCCTAACCATGGTTTGGTCTCTTGAAGGACAGAAGACTGTATTATAAGCACACTTCTGGAATACTCAGCAGGATGGAACACCTTGTTGTTGTTGTGTACCTTCAAGTTGTTTCCAGATTACGGTGACCCTAAAGTAAACCTATCACGGGGTTTTCTTGGCATGATTTGTTCAGAGGGGATTTGCCATGGCTTTCCTCTGAGGCTGAGAGAATGTGACTTGCCCATGGCTGAGTGGAGATTCGAAACCTGGTCTCCAGAGTCCTAGTCCAACACCCAAACCACTACATGATACTGGCCCCCAGGAACACCTTAGACATCATATATAAGGTATATCAGGAATGAGGGATTTTTGAATTAAGATTTTTCACTTCACAATATAAATAGTATTAAAGCAAAACATTGCCCCCTTCCTTTCCTTCCTTCTCACCCCATACAAAATGAGGCAACAAACATTAGTAGCTGTAGTTGTTCCTTATCTATCTTCCTTTTTCTATCTCTTTTCAGGTATACAGTCATCCCTCCACATTCGCTAGGGTTAGGGGCAGAGGATCCCTGTGAAGGTGAAAAAATGTGAATAACTCTAGGCCCTCCCCAACCATATTTAACACACACAAAAAGTATGATCATCATATTCAACCCACGGTGAATTCCTTTGAGGTATCAGGGTTCCTTCACAAGGCAGAAGTGGGTGGCTGGTGGGGTTTACTGCCACCGCCACTGCTCCCCCACATCATTTTTAATAGAGACTTACAAGCCTTGTTCGCAGTTTCTCAGTCTCACAGTCCCTATTAAAAATGACAGAGGGCAGTAGCAAAGCAGACAGCAAATAATCCATGAATAATCAAATCCACAAAAGCAAAACTCGCAAATGTGGAGGGCTGGCAGTATTTGACTATTTGTCTTTGGAGTCTGTCTTAAAAGTTGTCAGTCCATCCATCACCTTATATGTCTCTAAAGAAAACTGACATCTCAAAAGACAGGAGGAGGAAGAGGCATGATGAATCCCTGCTTGGCCACTGGGTGACCTTGGGCGAGTCACACACTCTCAGACTGAGAAAAAGGCAATGGTAAAAAACCCCTTTTATTCAAACTTGGGAAGAAAACCCCATGATAGCTTCATGGTATAGGTTTGCTTTAGGGTCACTGTAAGTCAGAAATGATTTAAAGGCACCTATCTACTACTACAGCTACTACTATTACAGGACTATGACATCTCCACAAACCTACGTATCTGGAGAATGAGGTGAGCTCTCCTTTCTCCATACTTGAACATAGGATGAGAGGCACTCAGGCCCACAAAGTGGCAAAGACCTAGCTTGGAATTAACTCATTAACTCATTATCAGCAATGATGTTGGCTGAAACATGGTGCTTTCCAGGTTAATGAGAGCATAACTATGTTCTTTTGGAAACTAAGAGAAAACTTGGTAAGCCATTACATATTTCTATGTAGAAAATAATATTTACTCATTACTTTCCTTTATTTCTTGCAGAAAAGTAACATGTTTGGAGGTATCTTGAGGGTTTTCTAAAGTTCAAATTCCTAGGCCGTTTCCTGACTTTTTTCAGTTGATTTTAGACAGCAAGACAATGGTTAATATAATAAGGAAAATTGAATAATGAGTTAACAGTAACAATTCCTTTTAAGCCAGTGGTTCTCAACCTGTGGGTCCCCAGATGTTTTTGGACTTCAGCTCCCAGAAGCCCCAGCCACTATGGTCAATGCTCAAGGCTTCTGGGAGCTGAAGTCTGAAAACATCTGGAGACCCACAGGTTGAGAACCGCTGTTTTAAGCAAAAGTAACTTTTCATGCTTTGGGTGCAGGCCAGGGTTTGGTAGGGTTGCCAAATTGAAAACTGGAGAGGGCCCTTGTACCTTTCATGATTATGTAGAAGAGGGAATTTCAGCAGGTGTCACGTGTCAAACAACCAGATAGCAAGTGGTATATGCTGAAATTCTCCTACTATGTAATTATGAAAGTTACAGAAGCCCAAAAAAGGACTGGCAACCTTAACTTTTAAGCAGCCACCTCTCAAGTCATTCATTCTCCATGTAGACAAGACAGGAATCTATACTCAACCCCTAGTGGCCCTCAATCTCCAAAAATCTATGGGCATATGCCTGCTATGGTTGGCTTTAATTATTTTACTGACTCACAGTGACTCACGCTTGAACACCAGCCATAAATCTCTTTTAGCTTATTGCTTTCTTCTTCTGCTTTCTGGTAATCACAGCACAGAATGGAGGGCAAGGCATGCTACACAAGCATTAGCATCTATACCAAGAGTAGGAAGAAGCTTTTTCATCCTGAATCATGGGGACAAAACAGGGGGACCAAACATGCCAGCATCTTTTAGTTTACAGCTGTTACTGGCACTAGTTAAGGCTTGGTAGAGTTACTTCAGCCTTTGGGATGTAAGAGAGGAGAACCATATGAAAGCTGAAATGGAATCATGAGAAACGTGGCATTGGCCATCTGTTGAGTTTCAGGAGCTAAGATTCCTAATCTCTAACCTATATGCTATAAGCACTCATGAACAATGCTCCATTACATTTCCTCAGTTCTTCACTGCTGGAGACCCTTCCATGCTGAACAGAGAAAACAAATTGTGTTGACTAAAGGGGCAACCTAAATAAAGGGTGGGAACTGTGTGACTCTTTGCCAACTGGGCCATGGAACTCCCTCCCATGGTAGGCTCAGCTGGCCCCCAATCTGCTTTCGTTCTACCAAAATGCAAATACTTTTTTATTTAGGCAGGCTTTAGCTCTTCATTTACTATGGCAGAAGGGTCTTTTAACAGAGTGTATGAAGCTCCTCCCCCCCTTTTTAACTATGTTTTAATGCATTTTTAATTTTAATTTAGAGTTTAATAGTTTTTTAACTTTTGTATCAAACAGATTTTAGCTATGTTTATTTAGCTGTACTTTGTTTCCTGCTGCTTTGGGTCCCTTGCCAGTAGAAAGGTGGGGTGTACATTAAATAAAATAAACTCTCCAGATCCTCTTGAGCTGCAGCCCCCAACATTGGCTATGCTGACTGATGGGACTTGCAGTCAAGCAACTTTAGGGAGCTGCGTAATTCCCATTCCTGTCCTAGGCTAAAATTTCTGCATTCAGCTAAGTGCAAGACTATCCATATCTATTCAAAAGAAAGTCACACTGACATCAATGAGGCTTCCTCCCAGGTTATTGCATATAGTAATAGTGGGGAAACTTTAGTGTCCAGATTTGTTTTTACCACAACTCCCTCAGTCCCTTCCTATTGGTCATGATAACTGATACTTCTGGGAGCTGAAGTTCAAATCAGCTGCAGAACTAGAAATTTGCTTTCCCTGGCATATAGGATTGCAGCCTCAGCCAGCCACACACCTTTAGGAAACTTATAGTAATGTTGCAGAAACTCTGGGCTTCAGCAAAAGCTTCTGAGGGAGTCTTCTGTTAGAAGATTTATAAAGAAGGTTGCCTGGGAGACAGACTACTAGTCTTTGCTGATATTCCTCTCCAATAATGCAAAGCCTAAGAGGAGTGTTGAGTGTGAACCTGGGAACATTCCCAACTCTTGCAGAGTAATACTTGAAGCCAGCACTACAGGTATGCAAAAGGTTAGCAATTTGTTGCTTACCAGATGTTGCTGGACTATGGCCTTAATTGGGGGTGGAAATCATATGGACTGCTACTCCCAGCAGTCCCCACCAGCATAGCCAATCATGAAGATTGTTGGGGGTTGTGGTTCAATAATACTAGGAGGACTCACAACTCCCACCTCTGGTCTAAATCCAAATGTTAGCCCTGACTACAATTGACTTACTGAGCAAAATTAATTGACATAAGTGCTGTCTTACCAAATATCCACTGATTCAATGGGTCTGCGCTAGCTGGGAGTAAAATTGGATTTATGAACTCCCATCATCCCTCACTACTGGTTATGCTGCCAAGAGCTAATAGGGGTTTCAGCCCAATAACATCTGAGGGTCACATGTTGTCCAGTTTGATTCTCTCCAGGGAAATCTTCTACAGCATAGCCCTGTTTCCAAGGCAGAACTCTCCACTCTGCAGACATACAGATACAGTACAGACAGATCAATGTGGAAAGTTTGGAAATCTTTCCTGATGGGAAGGGTTCGCCAGTGTTGTGTAGTGATTTGAATGTTGGGCTATGACCCTGGAGATAGGTTCTCAAAGATTATTGCCAGGGTTTCTGAGATTACTTCTGACAGTTCTTTTAATAACCTTGGATGTAGTTCATCTGTTCCTTGAGACTCGAATTCATTTAGAGTAGCCAGGTATTCCTGTACTACCTCTTTATTTATGCTGTGCTGCATTTCTCCTACCATATCATCTGCTCCATTTTCCCTAGGCAGGTCATTGTTTTCCTTTCCGGAAAAGATTGAGGCAAAGAAGATGTTCAATAATTCTGCCTTTTCTCTGTCCCCTATTAGCATTTCCCCACCCTCTCCATGCAGAAGCCCTACCATTTCCTTGTTCTTCCTTTTGCTATGGAAATAACCAAAAAAGCGCTTCTTAGTAATTTTAACCTCTTTAGGAAGCCTGAGCTCATTCTGCATTTTAAATTTTCTGACTTTCTCCCTATACTTGTTGGCTATTTGTTTGAATTCCTCTTTGGTGATTCTATTTCTTATACATGTCCCTTTTAAATCTTAGTTCAATTGAAAGGTCTTTAGATATCCATCCCGGATTCTTTTGAAAATAACAAAGGATGAATGTGAACACATGCAGATATTTATAGCAACAACAATTAGCCACAGAGCAACTTACAAAATATCAAACAGAATAAAACAAACATAAAAACATACCCATTTAACAATGCAAAACATGTACTAAAAACAATATAATTAATTTTATCAATTCAGCCCAAATTAAACTGAATTAAAATACCTAGGGAAGGAGTTTCCAAGTATAAGAAGCAAAAAAGAGAGAGAGAGAATAGGTGGGGGCAACTTTAAAAGATAAGATCTGATGTTTTTAAAAATTAAATCTCTGAGCTTTACAGAAAACATGTGGAGATTTCCAATGATATGGGGGAGGGACAACATGCTATCAAGACCATCCCAAGACATTTTGCTTTCCGAGGTGGAGTAGCAAATAATATCCCACTCATTTGAATCAAGGAATACATTACCCAGAGCCAGCCAAATTATGTGGATACTTGATGCAGAAAGTCCCAATTCCACTATCAATCTCTCATACACCTACAATAAATTAAGTAACTAAAAAATTGCCACCCTCCAATCTGCTGCCTATATCTGCCTAATGATAGAGCAGGCCCCTGGATCCTACTGCCTTTTGGGGGCATAGATTTTTATCCAGTTTATCAAACAGCACTTGCCAGACCTCTTCTTTTGTTTCCTGTCTTGCTCCTTCAGTTTTGACAACATGCTATCAACTTCCCAAATTGTAAATGTGTCACAAAACCTCTACTTCAATAGAACTCAATTTTTCACAGATAATAAATTATTCATACCCTAATGTGTTCTCTTAGCAGCTGTTTGCGTTATAAGCTCTTTGCTGCTTTCTTTTATTTCAAAGCTCTGCCATTTTGACCGAGCCAGAGAGAGAAGAAGTCTTAATTTCTTCCATCTGAACGTCTATGCCCAAGATTACCACAAGGCTTCCACCTGAGTAACTATTTACATTAGCTAAATCACTTCCAAGAGGCAGTTCAATATTCTTCAAAACGCCATCCAAGAAAGATCTTCTTCTTTTCTGTATTGTTTCAAATGCTCAAATTCATACCAGAATGAAATAAAAAATTCCTTACAGGGAATTTCCATTTAACTATAGCTCAGGCTCAAATTGAGTCATGGAACTTAGAACTGTGACAATCTGTTAGCCTACAAAAGACTACGCCAAGGAAAATTACCCAGATTGTAATTTGCATCCACCAACACACAAAAATAAGATTTGCTTTGCTTAATCAGAACAAGGGTAGTTTCCACACAAATAGAATAGTACTGATATATGGAAGAAAGAACAAGAAGGCAAGGGAAAATACAAAGATGTTGTAGAAAAGTGGTTTTATTTTTAGAAAGCTGCTCAGTGTATGTTGCATGTCCAGAGCATGCTTAAAATGTAATTGAACATAATGTAATTTACGTGCCATCAGGTCAGCTGTTGAGCTATGGTGACACCATGAATTTCATAGGGTTTTCTTTGGCAGAGAGTACTCAGAGGTGGTTTTCTATTGTCTTCCACCTGGTATACCTTGGCAGTCCCCATCTCAGTACTAACCAAACCTGACTCTGCTTAACTTATGAGATCAGATGGAATCTGGTCCCTTCAGAGCATACCTATATTTTAAAAACATAAATATAATGGTAGTTAACTAATGAGGGAGCTTGGAACTATATATGTAACTAATTACTTTTAAAACTAACTGTCTAAGGACATGAATAGTACTCTTGGACATTACCAGATCCACGGGCAGAAGTTACAGACCCAATGAGAAGAGCACAAGTGACACCCAGTATTCTGAATTTGCCTCTGTTCAGTGATAGCTTATAGCTTCCATGTGAAGGAAGGGGTGAATTCACTCCGGGATTTAGCCCAGACTCTAAAGGCATCTCCAAGATGCTGAACTCTAGCTCAAAAATAGTTTCAGCACATTGGATAGTTCCTTAAAGCTTGGACTAAAAGTTTGGATCACTGGAGCTAGTCAGGGATTGGCACCTTCACTGGCATCAGTCTCTATACCAGTGGTGGGCATTATTTGGTCCTGAAGCACCCCAAAGCCCCCAGATTCCCTCAATAAACAAATCAATAAACAACAACAAAAACTGAGCGATTTTTCATTTAACTCTTTTGCAAAATAGTTGTGACAGTGACATCATTCACTTCCTGTATCAATTTTGGCTGATTTGGGGAGTTTCTGGCATACTTCTACAGTATATAGGGGCTGGGGGAACAAGATTGCTGAGTTTTGCAGTGGTTTGAACTGTTTTGGACAGGAGATGTGGTGAATGTTTTAAAACAATATTTACAGGGTTTGGAGCTTTTGGTGGGCTGATACAGCCCACCATGGAGGCATGGGGACAAGAACTGGTCTCTGCCCCCCCCCCATAGTTACCCATGCCTGGTCTACCCAGAGGTTCATTTGCCAGAGATGTTCCTAGGACGTATATATCTTAACATTCTCATAGATCATCCCTGGCGTTGGTGAGATTGATACCTTCTCTAGGTCAAATGTCTAGCATTAGTACTTGGCAGGCAGCCCATCCAGATAGTTATGTGCCTATCCCACTCTTGAGATGGTTACTCTTGGAATTCTCCCCAAGATGATCCTGAGCATGTAGCTAACTTTCTAGAAAATAACAATAAAGAAGGACAGGTTGTTTACCTGTAACTGGAGTTCTTGGAGTAATCATCTGTAAACTCACACAAGTGAGTAATCTGTGTCTGCACAGTACTAACTACAGAAACTTCTAGAGCTCTAGGCCTAGCATTTTGGCAGGAACCCCGCCCTTTTCCCCTGCGGCTATATAAGACTGCCTGGCGCCCACATACTCAGTTCCTTGACCGCTGCAAGGTTCTGACACAAAGGGCGTGAAAAGACATGAAGGAGGGAGGAAGGGCAGGATTGTGTGAGTTTACAGATGACCACTCAAAGAACTCCAGTTATAGGTAAGCAACCTGTCCTTCTTCGTGGTCTCTGTAATTCACACAAGTGGGTGACTGGCAAGCTAATATCATAGGAGGTGGGAGTGTCATGGAACCCCTGGACTGCAGCACCCAAGAAGAGGAATATAAGCCAATGCTAGGTGTAGTAAAACCAGAGAGTATAAGTAAAGAGTATGATTACCAAGGCTTTATAATGCTGTGGAGAACAATACTGCTCTCCCAAAGGCAACATCTCTAGAGGATCTCTGGTTGATCCTATAGTGGGAAATGAAGATAGCAGGGTGTGACCAGATTGCCACTTTACAAATGTCCTGTAGCAGCACACCCTTGAGGAACGCTGCCGAGGCAGAGAGGGCTCTGGTTGCATGGCTCTTGATGTGAGAAAGTGGGTTTCTCCCTGCCAGTTCATACGCAAGGCGAATGGTGGAGGCCACCCAATTAGAGAGACTCTGGGAAGAATGTGGAAGATTTTCTTCACAGAGAAGTAGCAGAGAAAGAGTCTCTGTGATTTCCTAAACTCTGCGGTGCACTGGACATAGAAGGTGAGTGCCCTCCATGAATCGAGGGCATGAAGGCTACGCTCCGGGGCAGAGGAGGGGTTAGGAAAAAAGGAGGGAAGAATTATGTCTTAGTTGAGGTGAAAATCAGAGACAACCTTGGGGAGAAAGGAGATGTCTGGCCTTAGAACCATCTTATTGTGGTGGAATCAAAGGTACAGTTTGTCCACTCAGTGCACACAGTTCACTAGCACGCCTGGCTGATGTGATTGCAACTAAGAAGGCCATCTTCCAGGAGAGAAAATGTAGGTTGGAGGTAGCCATCATTTCGAAGGGAAGCTTTGAGAGTTGTGAGAGGACCAAGGATAGGTTCCATCCCGGAGTAGGAGGTCGAACCGGAGGGTGGAGATGTTTGTAATCCTGAAAGTACCTGATGTGAAAATAGGTGTTTTTGAGATCCAGAGTGGCAAGCCATGCGCCCTTCATCAGGAAGGAGAAGATGGATTTCAGGGATACCATCTGAACTATTGACTCCTCGGAGGTCTAGGATGGGTCTGAGGCCACCGTCACTCTTCGAGACCGGAAAATACCTGAAGGAGAAGCTGGTTTGAAGGAAACTGAAGGGCATGGGCTCTATCGCACTTTTCCTTCATAGGACTTGGATCTTTTTGATGAGGGAGAGGGAGGGGTGGGTAACTCAGATGCGACCAACAAGAGGTAAGGAGACGAACTCGATCGTGTACCCTCTGGTACAATATTGAGTACCTAGGTGTCCGTCATTATCAAGGACCAGGCATCAAGGTGTTTTGTGAGCTTGGAAATGAACACGGTGTTGGATGGATGGTGAAAGTTGATCGAGATGGGCCTGGTGGTAAAATCTGAAGCAGCGGAGCCGGTGTCTGAGGAGGATGTAGCAGCGGAGCGTGAAGCACTAGAGTCGTCCTCTGTACCATCAAATTTGATGTTTGGGAAGTTCAGGCTTTTTCTTGTAGGATTGTTTTTGAGATTGAGGCAGTGGGCGGCAGGAGGATGAGCCGAGAGCCGAGAGGAACGCTGAGGTAAGTATGGGATGTATGGTTGTCAGGACAGTTGCTGGCACCTATGGTACCGATATCAAGATGGTTGGTGAACCTGGATGCCGTACTTCCTGACAGAAGAGCGCATCTTGTCAGTATGCTCAAGCTTCTTGTCTGTTGCAGCATTGAAGAAGCCCACCAAGTCAAAGGGGAGGTCCTCCACTAGATTTTGGGAGGATGAAGACAATCCCGAAGACCGGAGCCAGGAATGTCAGCAAAGGGTCACTGAGGCAGCAAAGGCCTTGGAAGCACAGTCAATGATGTGGCAGGCTATCATTATTTGTTTATTTGAGAGTCGTTGAGCTTCTGCAAGGAAGACGTCTGCGATTTGCCTCTGATCTTTGGGGACACAGGCGATGAAGACTCCCACCTTGTCCCCTAACCATTGGTCGTAAGCAGCCATCCAGGAGGCGTAGTTGCACATCTTAAATATGAGGGCTGTGTTAGAATAGTTCTTACGACCCATGGAGTCCAACAGTTTGCTCTCCTTATCAGGAGGGGTGGCTTGGAGGGATTGAGAGGTTTTGGCTTGGGTGGCATTCACAATGACCGAGTTTGGTTTTGGATGGGTTTGCAACCATTGTTTGTTCACCTCAATGACCCTGTAGAAGGAGTCGAGTTTTTTCAAAGTCACCAGTGTGGAGGCGGGGTTGGTCCATGGCTTTTTAAAGATATGGATTAGGTAAGATAGGAGAGGGATTGCAGCTATTGATGGGGCCTATTCCTGGGGTTGGTGATACACCGGATCCTCAATAGTTTCTTTGGCCATCTCAGGGGCGAAATTGAGATTTTTTGCCATGCGGGAGATGAGGTCCAAGAAAGACTTGACATCATCAGAAGGTGAGATGGGCTCTCTGTGGGACACTGCCATGTCCGGTGGTCTGTCGTGTCTGGGAGCTGACTCTGAAGAATTGGATGGAGACCTGGAGAGGGACTGGCCAGTAGGTGTACTGGAGAATGCTCCGGATAGTCATCCAGATGATGAGAGGGAGAAGCCGGTAGCAGGACAGCAGAGGTTCAACGTTGGTCCTCTGGTAAATCTGGATGGAGATGAGGCCGGGACCATTTGGTGGGAGGAGAGGAAATGGATATTGAGCGCGTCAGGGTTAGAGACTGGCGACGACAGTGGGTGACCGCCTCCTCATAGTATCTACATCTCCTTTGGTGGTGACATGGAAGATAGAGCTCCTCCAAAGAATACTCATTGGAAGATCGTGAGGGTGAGTAATAAATGTAGGTGCGGTGCCGACAGGGTCAGGACTGGTCTCGACGTGAGGACTGCTGATGTTGAGATTGATGAGATCGGCCCAAAGAGGACTTAGAGACAGATCAGGCTGGGGAATGACAGTGGTGTCAATGTCGAATCATCGATCTGAAAGAGGATCGAGAGTGTTCCCAAGCAGCACGGCGTGGCTGGAGAGGTGACTTGGAAGGCTGTGTGCAAGGAAGAGGGGGTGGAGGGCAGGTCTCCCAAGATTCTTCATCAATGAGAACTGTCCCCAGTTCCCAGCATCATCTCCAGATTCCCCAGCATCATCTCCGGATTCCCTTGGAGGAAGATTGGTAGGGGTGAGATCCACTATCTCTCCCACAGAAGCTTGGGAGTGAAGCGATGGTAAGCAGGAAAGAGGGGCGGCCTGGAGTGAGGTCTGGAGTGTCTGACTGGAAAGCTGTTCCTCAGGGCCCGTCAATGTTGACTCTGAGATTGTTTTAACAGTTAACGGCTCTGGGCGTTGGGCCCACATGGATCTCTCTTTGTCTTTTCGCCTCTGGGCCTTGGCTAACTCCTTCTCGATAGATCTGCCTGGGGTAGCAGGCTGTGGTGGAGAAGGCATCGTCGAGGTGGAAGATCTGGATCTTGAGGAGTCGGCCATCGATCTCGAGGAGGTTTGTTGAGATCAGGCCAAAGTGAGAACAGAAGCTGCTCTATCTTGTGGGACATCCTTTTGGGCAGAACGGCTAGATGGTCTTTTTGAGGTGGATCTCCCTGGTGCCTTCTTCAAGGTGTCCATTCCTGGAAGCCTCTTGGATGAAGCTGAAGGCGCTGAAGGTGTAGAAGTGGCAGAAGATGCGAACACAGAGGGAGGTGTATGCAGGTTTAGAGCCTGTTCGTAGAGAATGGCTCAAAGGTGAGCTTCTCTGTTTCTCCGAGTCTGTGCAGTGAAGGCCTGACAGTGGGCACAGGTGGAAACGTTGTGTGCTTCGCCTAGGCAGACGAGGAAATGAGAGTGCCCATCGCAGTCAGGGATCTTGGCATTACATGATTGACAGCGTTTAAAAAAACCTGTCGATGCCATAAACTAGGAGTTGGAGTTGAGATCATATACGAGGTCAGGGATGCCAAGGTCAATACCAAGAGCGATGAAAGAGGCACGAAATGAAGAAGCTCCAATAGCCAGCAGCATGGTGGAAAAAAAGGAACTGAGTACACAGGCGCCAGGTGATCTTATATAGCTGCAGGGGAAAGGGGAGGGGTTCCTGCCAAAATGCTAGGCCTAGAAGTCTAGAAGTTTTTGTAGTCAGTACTGTGCAGGTGCAGATGACCTACTTGTGTGTGTTACAGAGACCACAAAGAAGAATCCCACTGCTGTTGTGTGCTTTCAAGTCATTTCTGAGTTATGGTGACCATGAGGTGACCCTATCACAAGGGCTTCTTGGCAAGATTTGCTCAGAGGTGGGTTGCCCTTGCTTTCCTTTGAGAGAAGCTGAGAGGCTGTGACTTGGCCAACATCACTCACTGGGTTTCCATAGCCAAGAGGTATTCCAACTCTAGTCTCCCAGAATCTTTGTCCAGCACTCAAATCACTACACCATGCTGGCCCTCTATAAAGAATCCAGGTTTAGTTAAAAGGACATTCAAGCATGAGAGATGTGACTACTGTATTGCCACTTGATTCCTTGATACCACAGTTATCTTCTACATTTCTATTTCTGTCAGGATCATGATACTGTTTGATATTTCACTCCAGATGGGTTGGGCTGCCCATGAGATTAGCTGGAGGTTAAGCAATCAGAGACATGCCCACCTTGTTGGTGGCCTTCTTGGAAGCAAGTGCCTAACCACCAGTGCCCAGAGGATATTGACCTAGATGAACTCAGGCTTAGCTAGGTTAGGAAAAGTTAAGTCCAAAGATGGTGGCTGGAAGATGGTACAAAAAAGTAATTTTACCAAATTCTGGATTTAACCCAGCAGGGCTCTTACTTTGTTTTTATACAGGAAGAAGAAAGTTCCAGGGCTTGTTTGTTTAATTCAGTTATTTATCTAGTTAGTTTTTTAGTTTTTCAAAATTTGGCACCAGGACTAATAGCTTATATGACAGATGGCACAAAAATAAATATAATGTAGCTAGTTCTTGGTGTTCTTTAAAAGGTATTAATTTTTAGAACAGCCAGCTGAAAGGGATAAAGAAAAGCTCATTGTTCTCACTAACAACAACATGTGAGCACTCTTGGCTTATTCCTCTCAGCGAATGACAAGAGAGAAAGAAGGATGGATGGTTGTTCTGAGGTTATTCAAATGTCTGGTCTTTGTGGATATCTTCAAGAGGAGTGATAGAATGGTACTTGCAAACTGAAGCTGACAGGCTGTCTGGAGATGTGGGGTGGGGTGTCATCAATATGCAGATTGCACTCAGTTTTTTCAGTTTCTGTTTTTCCACAGTTCCAGGAAAACCCGTGGGTGTCTCAATTATGTCAGTGGTGTCTGATGAGAGTGAAGAAACTGAAATTCAGTCCAAATAAAATGGAAGTCCAAGTGAACTGGAAGTTGGTGGATCTCCCTTTCCAAATGGAATTCTACTATCTAAATTACCAGGAGCATAGTTGTGGGGGGGGGCAGCTTTTAAACCCAGAACTGCTTTTGGACCTGTAAGCTGTGACCATACGCAGTACCATACTTGCTGGCATATAAGATGCACCCGTGTATAAGAGGCACCCCATTTATACACTGGCAAATATTATTTGCCAGTGTATAAGACACATCAGCATATAAGATGCACCCCATTTTCAAACAGTATTTTTCAGGGGGAGAAAAGTGAGTCTTATAGGCCAGCAAATACAGTAATTCTGTGTAATAGAAAAGAATATTGAAAAAGGTATTTTCTCATTAAAAAGTGTTTAAGAAGTTGAGGTTTAACTGCAAATCCCCAACTCTCTCTTCAGGGTGAAACCAGCAGTTTATGTCCCATCTGGGGTGCCAGTTGACATTTCAAACAGGTGTGGTTCTTCACCCCATCTCTTCAGACTAGGAAACTGGCCCATTTAACTAGAAAGCAAAATGATATGCCTGAGAGAGAAGGTCAACAAATGACCAGCCTACAACGAAGAAACCAGCATCACTGATACCTCAGTTAGTTTCTTCCCAACTAAGGTCCTTAAAACCAACCTCCCCCAGTGCAAGCAGTGTTAAAAGCTCTGGGAGTTTTCTTCTTTCCCACATTTCAGGAGCTCATTACTGTGTGCAAACTAAAATGGCACCTCAGCATCTGAAATTCCAAAAGGAAGTCATCATCCTTGACCGAAGAACGGTACACTGCTTCTATCTGGGATGGTCGTCCTCTTCCACTGAGCACGCAGCTTTGGGAGGGATGCACATGGAGCGGTGAGGGAGGAAGGGGACACCCGCCTAGCCAGCCAGATCAGCCGAATCAACCCTGGCGATCAATGGAGTGACAGATGTCGCAGCCAGATTGCCCTCACTCAAAAGGAAGTGATCACATTTCAGTGTACACTGACTTACAGAAACCATTCCTTGTGTTTCAGTTTGAGAAGGGAGCTTGGGAGGAGAGCTCAAAAAAAAAATTACTTTTGGGACTACAGGTCCCAGAATCCCCCAGCCCAGCATAGCCCCTGGCCATACTGCCTGGGAGGATTCTGAAAGTTGCAGACCAAAAAAGTAACTTTTCTGAACTCTATGTACACAGAGCCAATGTTAATGACCATCACCACACTAATTTAAAAGGAGCTGATGTCCAGAGCTCTTAGGGCTGAGTCACAGAAGAGGACTCATCGCTCAAGCAGCAGCTCAAGCCAAGAGAGTGGGAGGTTTTGGCAACCCTCCTAAGTTGTGAACTAGTCTCAGGTGGGAGAATGGAAAGGAGTGCTGGATGGGAAGGCTAGCCAAGGCTATATGTTGGATGTGGTCTAGGTTAGGAAAGGACAGAGAGAACAGCCAGAGTAGAGGAAAGCATGCAAGATGTTCCAGTGACTGTTTAGGCCCTCGGGACAACCCTGAAGAAACTTTGGCTGGAACGTGAAGAAGGGTTGTAAACTCCATCCCTTGCTGCTTATTCTCTAGGCCAGGATAAGGACTATTGGGTTAGCAATGATATTCTCCCTCTCTGAGTCCAAGAAGCTAACACAACTCTCATTGCTTACTGAGATGGAATTATGAGAACTAGAAGATTGGGGTTTTTTTTAAATAATTGAGCATGGATTGATTGGATCCTAACAAGACTCTGTGAGGGGTTCCTGAAAACTACAAATATGCTCAAAACTTCATCTGCTTACCACTGTAACCTGTTTCACGGTACAATTTTAGTAAGAATTGATTCAGTGACAATTTCCATACCTTCCAGTGCTGTGTTTGTTAATGTTTTGAAGATAAAATACAGGAAAGATCCTTCATACATCCATTAGGGCATAAGTTTACAAGCCATGATGCATCTGGAGTGAGAAATATGGAAAGGCGTAGTTTGTATACAGGTGGCAATTGGGGTCCTGTATATTTGTAACACTAGGCATGAATAAAGAGATGCTTCATTTCCACAATCAGACAACTGCTGGAGTGGACTCTCAGTTTGCATACATACATGCAACCTTCTTCAAAGAAGTGGTCTCATGGATAACTGAATTCTTCTTTCTTAGAATTAAAACTTTTTTCACAGGATCAAATTGTTGGCCTTGGACCAATCAGGAAGCTACCACTTTGCTTCTCTCAACCTGTAACTGAAATATTAGATAAACATGCAAGTCACATGAGGGGGTTGAAGAAGAAGTAAGTTTGTTGTCTTCCTGAAGCATTTAGGAACAACTTTCGAAGGCTCATACTAGGAACCTATAATTACTTCCTTTTCCTATACAAATTATATTATGATTCCTTTGGTGATGTTAACTAATTTTAAATTACTTGGTTCAATTGCTAGACCATGTGCTCTGGCTCATGCTATGCTGTGTTATAATGAGATAAAGAAGAGGAATGTATTTTGTACCACACAACAGTGCAATTCAATGTAGTGACCCATGGATTGATACTAATCCATGACCTGTTGGCCACTGGTCCATGGTGAGTTTCCAGGAATGAAAGAAAGTGCTGTAACTAATGGGCATAATTTGGCAGTGATCCACAGAACATTGGGGAAAAACCTGCTGGTCCTCCACATCAGATAGTTTAAGAAGTATTGCCATGGAATAATAGCATGTATAATTCAGATACCTTTCTTTCAAAGTAACAAAAGGATAAGTATTTTGGTTACTTTTGAGTAACAGGAAAGTAATTTTTTTAAAAACAACTATAATGGGCATTGGCTACTATTTGGGGACTTTAGAACTTTTAATTGTAACAGCCAATTACTTTTTTAAAAGTAACTTTCCAAGCTCTTTGAAGACGGGTAATGTGGCAGTTGATGAAAATGTTGAGGGAGCAGATGTCAAATGAAAGTAAACTGTCCAACTCCTTAAACAACGTGCTATAGTTTTAAAGCTTTTTACAACTGCATGAAGATTGCTCTCATTCAGAAGCATGTCAACCAAAGGACTGAGCTTTTATTCTGATTCAATTTATAATGAGATCTTGCTAAAGCATTAGGTTGGCTAGCTTATTTCTGAGCACCTGAGAAAAATCAGTATTCAATAAACAAATCTGGAAAATGCAGCAAAGGACTCCAATGTAAGCCCAAGAAAATCCAAAAGTTGTTTCAGAAAGCCCGCTAATGTCTCAGTTGTTCTGGTCCACTACATAGACCCTTTATAAAAGAAACCACGGTTCAAAAATTTAATTATGTGAAATTCCAAATAGTGGAAAGAATTCATAGATTCAAAGAAACCAATTATCATGTGCAGAAATTGCTTGTGTATATACATAAAGAAAGAGCAATGAATTTTTCCAGCATGGCTCATTACTTTATCAAATCCCAGTCTGGAGGGTCCCTTGAATTTTATGAGCACCTTTTAAGTGGAGGGGGTGCAGAACTGCTGGTAAGAAGGGAAGACCTGAACATCTTGGTATACTTGCAATGCATAGCATGTGGCTTGGTTTATGAAATCCCTGCCAATATTACTAAGAACATTGGGAAGGAAATACAGATTACACAGAAGCACAGTCCCCAGGTACTCATACAGTTTCTTCATATAACTTTTATTGAAGACATTACTATTGGTAAAACCTTTAAAGACATCTGTGCCTTGCTAAAGAGTAATAAATTTATCATAGCATGAGCTTACAGCTCACAGGTAAACAAAAAGGCATCATAAATTTGTTAGTCTTTTAAGATACCACACAGCTGTCTTCTTTTGCTGCAATACAGCTAACTCTGTGAAAATTATTTCCATTGGTTAAGTTCCATTAAGTTCATTCCTTTTCAGATCACTGTGCATCTTACCTAAAATTCTGGGCAGAAAAGCAATTAATGTAGCTTTATAAATAAATAATGACATCTTACCTGGTTCTCTTCCAAAAGCTTTTTTAATTATTGTTTTAAAACTGTTTTAAAGTCATATGCTATTGATCACTAGATGAAGATGAAGACCAAAAAACCCCAAGTTGTTTGTAATATAATGGAAGCAGTTAGTGGTTTATGGAACTTCCTCCATAAGTGAGATCAAGGAGGCTGAAAGGACATAGACAGTTGCATTAGTCCAAAGAACAATCATGATTAAGGTTAGCAAGCTATGATTCACAAGGACTAGAGAAACCTTTAAACCTCAATGCTTTCATGTTGCAACAGACACCACTCAAACCAGCATGCTTGGATTTAAAATGCTAACAGTCTGATGGTCTACATGTTTAGTCAGAAGTATGATGAGATTGCCAACAGCTTGACTGCATATGGAATTAAGTGCCCAAGGGCACTCATTTCAAACAGAGCTTGTGTTCATCTAACTTCACAGCAGTCAGCTACACATAAGTGGGCCAAGGACTCCAATCATATTCCTGGGAATAAGCCTTACTTAAGCCAGTAGGACTTACTTTTGAGAAGACAAGTATAGGATTGTGCTGTAATTCCATTGATTAGATCCTGTTGTATGCAAACCTATTTGGGACTAAAACCTATTGAATGCGATGGGCTTTTATTGTAAGCAAGTCTTCTTCATACAATCAGGAAGAAAAACTTGCCAGCTTAAGCCATGGGACTTATAGTTCTAGGTCAATATCTTTAAGAGAACTAGGATGGTATAGTATTCGTCACTCACTCTCAGCCCCAGAAAAAAACCATGATAGGGTCGCCTTAGGGTTGATATAAGTTGGAAATGATTTGAAGGCACATAATAACAACAACAACAACGGCATGTTTAAGGCCAGGATATTGCTCCCTTTGGCTTAAACAAGGATGGATTTTCGTTAGACAATTAAAAACTGAGTAGCAGGTTTTTAATATTTGAATAAAGCCAATCTAGGTAATTAGTAATATACTTCTTCATAGTACCCAACAACGACTATTTTTCAAAGTCTTCATTACATAGGAGGAATCAAACAGTTAATAGGCCTCTGGGGTAAATTTACACACATTCCCATCGTGAGAGAAAAGAGGGAGGTAAAAAATTTGAATCAATAAAGCAAAATTAGCTAGCAGACCACTTTTGGAGTTGGAAATTAGGTCTTAGTTTTCCACCCTGATTGTATTCACAATGCAACTATCCAAGAAATCTACTTTCTGAACAAGGCCATATAAAATATACTTGAGGACAACCTGTTAATACTGAGGCCACCACATCACATTCTGGCTGTTTCTGGCTTGGCAGTTCACAGGTTATACAACTCCATGCTAATGGGAAGAAAATTAAGGCTATAGTTCTAAGCAGGCTGATTTGGGAACAAGTCCCACTGAGCAGAGTAAACAGTGAAGTAGAGCACTGGATTGGCTACTGTAAATGAGCTATTGTACAATGGGAAAAGTAAGGACGCACAGAATACTTGTGAATGTTCTCCTCCTCAGCACATTATGTCAACACACCATTCAGAAAATGGCCAATTGCTACTACCTTTTGTTTTGTTTTTTACTTTATTTGCATTTGGGGACTTTTTGGGGGAGAAATTGCTAGCACCAAAAAACCCTTCAGTTACACAAAAAAAATTTTGTGCAGAAAACAGCTGATATCTGTGTGAAAGACACTGTTTTTGCACAAAAATCTTGGGTTTTGCACAATTTTTTTCATAAAATATTCCAAAAATGCAAATATAATTGGAAAATATGCAAAAAGTCTCACAATCTTACTCTGTGGAGAGAAAACTCTGGAAATCCTTTGTTCTTGTATGCAACAACAAAATAAGCAAACACTTACACCTCTCAGAGTCTAATAAATATTCTGGGAGCAGGACATTTCCCCAGGATTTGGAATATAGTATCTGCCTTTTAACATTCCATTTTTAAAATACTGCATTATGAGTAAATTTCAACCATGATTTTTACTTTTAAAGCTGTACCAGTGCCAAATGCTAATGCATTTTACATTCTCCCTCAGCATCAGGAAATTTCAGCCTGCCAAGTTTCAGCTTAAAACTGCTGAAGCTAAGCGGATTGGTGATGTAGAAACATGCTGAGCAACAGAACTGCTCAGACCTATCCATCCACTTGTCTGAAGGGTGTTCTGTCACAGAGGTCAGAGCTGCAGGAGGTATAAATGTAGACATCATTCAAGGAGACTGTCAGTGCAAGGAGACAACAGCTTTCCCCAAACAAAATACATGACCAAGAGCAAGATAGCATTTAAACAGGCATCCAGCTTTTGGCATGTGAAGCATCTGGTTTTCATGCTTCAAGAATATGCTCCCTACGTGTCCCTACTCCTATGCACATTGATGGGAGTATATGAACACCAAGCATCTAAAGGTGTACCGTTGCCCATCTTATTCCTGGCAAGGTTCTAGTTGTTACCCTGTGAATGGGGGTTCCGGGAGGGGCGCCCAAATAACCAAATAAAACACAAGATGGGGAAATTAACTCGAGCACTCTCTTAAGCTAAACGAGAGGCAGGGTAACTTAGCAGGGATCGTTTAACCCTATGTATACAGCATCAGGTCAGAAGAGCAGCCAGACAAGTTTAAAGTAACAAAATTGATAGTTTTATTAACAGACAAACAACAAATAAGACAACACATACACACAGCTAACTAAGAAATAGGAAATGAGAGTTTCAGGGGAAATGGGTGATATGACACCTTTCTCATAGTCCTAAAGAGATTGAAGATGGAAGTGAAGAAACTCAGCGTGGTGGCTGAGGGAAGTTTGCTTGACAGAGGGCAGCAAGGCTGGATGGAAGTCCGGAGCAATCCAAGGAAGCTCTAGGAGCTTGGGGTTTATATAGGGAAGCTATGACCGTGGGCTAGTCTGTACTTGGGCGAGAACAGCGAGTTTTGGGGTGAGAGACAATGTCTCCGAAAGGTTAGATTTTACATGATTGAGTTAGGTTCGAATTGACAATAGGATGGCCGGTATGCAGATGCAGCTCGCTTGGGGTTGGAGTGCCCAGCTCGCCAGGGTGCCTGCTCGGGGCAGGGGTCTCTTTGTGTTAGCATGCATCTGTAATTAAGGTGTTCGTATCGGGAGGTCTCCTGAAACAAGATCTGGATGTTTCTGGCTTGCCTCGGTGAGAAAAGGAATCATTCAGTATTTAATAGCCATGTCTAGCTCCGTGCTTGATCGGGGGCCTCACAAACACTTGGCTGAGAGTGGCAAAACAGGACCGAATTGTGATATCAAAATGATATCTAATGTCTACCAAAGCCAGGCTGGTTCACACAACTGGGTAGCAAAAAAACAAATTCATTTGATTCCCCCCCCTCTTTTTTTGCTGTAATTATTCATTCTGTGAATGGCTGTCCTGGCTTCATTTCTGCTTGTCAATATGGCTCAGTACTAGGCTGTGGAGAGCTGCAATGTATGTTCTTCAGAGCCTGGAAATGTTACTGCTTTTGACTACAAATTGCAGAATCCCAGGGGTCACCCTTACTGAAAGTTCTGGGAGCTACAGTTGAAAAGTAACTTTTCTTAGTATTGGTGCTTTTCAAGCCAAGGTCCCTACAAACAGGGCTTCAGTTCACAGATTTTCGCAGTGACCAAGGGACTTGTATTTGTATCCAGACTGGCCCATTCAGAAGACTAATAATACACGCCAGTCTGGACTGCAAACCTGCTTTTCTTCTGTGGGGGACTATGAACGTAATGGTGGGGCTACCACAGCTTCCAATCTCAAGTAGTTCAGTCCTTGATCATCTCACATTAGGCAACTCCTCAAAGTCTATGACTGAAAACTTAGCGAGTATTGAAAGAGCATAACACTCTGGCCTTTGACTTTCAGCAGGCCAGCAGATGGACCCCCCTGGCTGCAGCTCTGCAGTGAAGGGAGGTTTCATAGCAAAAAGGCCAGCCAGAGGAATCTCTGGCTGGAGGAACTTCCCTTGGATGAAAGGGGAAGTGGAAGATCACCCATTAGGGTTCAGAATTCCCATTACTTGTACTTACTTTTGAGTAAACATGTCATGAGTGGAAAGCACAGAGGGCGTGACATATTTTGCCCTTGCCATGAAACACAGCTGTTTGGATCTTAGAACTGACAGCCTCGTACTGGCAACCTGTTTTGTTTTGTTTTTAAAGAAAACTCTTTAAATAAACCTTCAGAGCTATGAAACTAAAGAATTCTTCTGAGTAAAACAGAAGAACAGAGTCTTTCTAGACATCTTCTTTCTGCAATCAAGAGCCAAGTGTGCTCACTTCACAAGACTGGGACAAATAAATTAGAACATTGAAGGTTGATGTTTTCAAACGAAAATAATTAATGATCTAAGCATGTACATCTTAAGAATAGAGTGAATTTCATCCTATTCATAAGAATGAATTGGATTTTAATGAGGAGAAACTACAACATGAGAATGTACAGACATTATCTATTTGATGTTGATAAGACTGTCTTTCTGGCAGCTTTTGGCTAGATGAAAGAGAGAAGCAAGATGCTAAGTATGAAATTGCTGGACTAGATGAAAGATGCAATCTTCCCCAGGAATGCTCTCAGCACTTTTTATAATGAATCATGGAGGAACTATGTGTAAACTCCTAAGCTTCTAGAGGATTATGATAGAAGTCCTGAAGAACAAGATAAATGAGATCAAGGAAGAACCGTGGGCAAATGTACAACAAAAAAAGAGACAGAGAAGTTAAGAGAAGTGAAAGAGATTGAAAATCATATGGAGAGAAAAATGCAAGTTGAGCCAATGGAAGGATTAGCTCCAGAACTGTGGGATATGTAAGGTCAAGAAGAACTGGTTTATGTGAGAACAATGCTGTTTCAGGACAATTATCCTAAAATACCAAGTGGGAAGGAACTCAAAATTGGTAGTAAAGGGCAACAAGGAATCTGAAAAGTTGGGGGGGGGGTGAAGTCTATGGATGGAATGGTTACAATAGAAGAGGGGAGTTAAAACCAAAATGGAATAGATTTGGCTGAAAATAAGTTATAAAATGGTTACAGATACAAGACAATGAAAATTGGATTTGGTTACTATCTGCTGTAAATGATTTTACAATACAAAATGGTAATGGAATATTTGGATTTAGTGATGCCATAAACATGTAATAGATCTACAGCTTTAACTAGTAAAAATATTATGTAGTCAAGTCAGTTAGTAGTACTTAATGCCATTTATCATCTAAGGTCATTTACCATGTAAATATAATATGCAATGGAACGTAATAAAAAGTAATATTGAGCTACAATACTTTTGGTAGAAAAAGGGTATTTTTTTGTTTTGTTCTTAGAAAGCTTGAACTGGCAAAGGTTAAGAAGGGAAATGGTGGATATTACTTTTGAGACACATGAATCAATTTGATTTTGTTATATCTGTTTAATGGAAGAATGGAAGTCAACCCTTTTTATTTTATTTCTTTTAATTTTTTTGTCTACTTTTTAAATTTCTAATTCCTGTGTTTCATGTTTTCTTTGTGTTATTTTTTCCTTTTCTCTTATGTATTCGTAGAATTTTAGTGTTCTTTAAAAATTATTAATAAATGTATCTTTAAAAAAAAGCATAATATCCTGCTGAAAAATGATTGTACCTCTATCACATGACTCCTGACAGAGGGTGGGTGCCCATTGCTTCACTGCTAGACTTTGAGGGAGATCTCAGAAATAAGGCATTATGGGAAGAGTGGCTTAGAAAAATTGCCTGTTTAAAAAGAAGAGGCAATGGCCCAAAGCAGCCCTTCCACTGAAAAGCATTGAAAGAGTAGGCAGCTATGAATAGAGCCAGCATCTACTGAGAAACAGCTGCTGCAGGCTGCCTGTTTCTTTCTCTCCACTTGCTGCTGTTCATCCTTGCAACACCACCTGTGAAGTGGGGGCTTTGATACCTACTTAAACTAGCAATGAAAATGTTCAATCAGTGGTGCAACCACAGGTTCTGTCAAGATAGTACCCTCATGGGATCCAAACCCCGGTTCCCTGCCAGAAAAAAAGACCTATCTAAACATGGCCCTGTAAAGTCAGGGTCTGTAGGATGGGGAATATGTGACCTTTCTGTTGTTGTCAGATTACAACTCCTATCAGCCTGAGGCAACACAGTTTGTTGGTGAGAGGTTATGGGCTTTGCAATCTGACAGCATATAGAAACGTACATATTTCCCCTAGATATAGATGTTACCTCTCCACAGCCAGTTCTAGTGACCTCAGAAGGAGTTAAGCATTATGGATCAGGAAAACGATAAGCTTCTTTTCCCCAGCAATGTATTGTCCAGCCATGCAAACAAACCATGCATCCAAACTATGTCTTAGCTTTTCACAAAGTTTATCAGAATGGTATGGCATCCAATTACATGAAAATAGTTACAATATCATGATTGAGCCCACTCAAGCCTGGATGAAGCATTTTTCTATTACATGTATAGGGAATCTTTGGTCCTCTGGGTATTTTGAGACTACAGTGCCTACAATCTTGTAGCATTGGAGTGAATGGACGCTATAGACCCCTTTTCTAAAACATTTCCATGACTGTACTGGCCATTTGCCCATACAGTAATAGGGGATTCATATTCAAGACTTCCTCTCATGTATAAAATGACACAAGCACCAATCCCCAGTCCTATGTTTCAATTAATTGCTTGAACAATTTGTAAATAAGTTAAGAAGCTCAACTATATCGGAGTGGGGAGTCATGACATTGCTGATGTGGAAGCAATCACACACTAGCCATGACTTTATGGTATTTGCAGGCTAACACCTAAACATTAATCATACAAATCTACTATACAAAAGTCAAAGTTTATATGTCTGTTTGTCTGTGTCAGGAGAAGACCTTGTATGATTGGCTGTGTGAGGTGAAGACCTCACATGATTGGCTGCCTGAGAAGATTCTATGGAATCCTAGGGTTTGCAGTTCAGGGAGGGGCCTTTAGAATTCTCAGCCTGAGAGCTCTTGGGCTTGGTGGGTTGCTATGGAGATGAAGCCTAGCAGCAAGGAGGAGGGCACTGTATTCTGTCAGGAACCCAACCTCTCCGTGTTAATAACTCTGAATACAGATTGGATAAGGGAATATGTAGAAAAGTAACAGGTACTGAACAAGACAGTTTGGAGAATTAGAGGCATAGGATCTCAAATCTTTCTAACAAGTGTTACATATGAGAAAACAAAATCCTGGGCAACGCCAGGTATATACACTAGTAATCGATATTCATAAGTTATACTAAATATTAGTATTAAAACATATTGTAAGATGACCCAATGGGGTCATTCTCCTACTTGATTAGTATTCACTGAATACTATGTTTTCACATTGTGTGTTCAGTTGTTAAAACTGCTTCCTATTTTCTTATCAAGGCAATCTACAAACAATGGCCCTGTAACCAGCTCATTTGTGGATGGCTCTTTTCTGGGCGATTTTCTTTCTCCCAGCATGAGTCGAGGGCCCATTATCTTCTAAAAATCACTCTCTGAACACCAGAGTCCAAAACTCCTGAGCCGTGAAATTTCTGTTCCTTTCCACCAGCTGCCGCAACGCATGAGCTTCTCTCTTGGATTGTTCAAAGCTTGGTATCCACATCTCCCGCAGAGCTGTACTTTCTGCATTTGGAGCAGAAAAAACAAATGTCTGAGGTTTGGGGCAGCTCAAGTGGCTAGCTTCTGCATTCCACCTTTTTGGTAACATTCCCTGGCAGAACAAACAAAGAAACACAACCAAAGTTTTGGTAATCCTCTTGTTATACAAGTTTAAGACATTTCCCCCTTTCATTAAAATTGTAAAACCATCTTTAGTTTCTCAGGCCTGGGGTTTGCTATCTATAATATGAAACACATTTTTAATTTTCTGCTCTCCAAGATGAATGAATGAATGGTCTGGGAACATCTGATCCTGAAAAACAATGGCCAAGCTTCAAGCTTGCAAAGTGTATTTTTCTAGAACCCCAATATTCACTAATCAAAAACAAGCAGAGAATTAAAGAATTTCTTCAAGTTCTTAAACATAAAAGAACTTTGAGTGGAGGAGAACTGAATAGTTCTTAAATGTTTCCACATAAAAAATTCATTCCCAGATTTTTTTAATTTCAGCAGGGGGGAATGCTGTTTTGTTGTTAACCATTGTTAAATAACTGGGAGTTAGACCTCCTTCCAGATTAACCAATCAGAGATCTATTGATAGATTTTAACAAAGATTCTACCAATCCCCTTTGTAGAAATTGGAAATTAAGCACTGACGGTAACCTGGATGAGAGACCCCAGGAAGGCTAAACACTGCCTTTGCTTGCAGCCTTAGGAGACTCCTACGAACAGAAATTAGCCTGAATCTTAATCACTGTCCCAGCTAGAATAGCTCCATTGATCTAGCGCTTATCCAGAAAGGGAAAAAGTCCCTGGAAGTATTGATGCTTTTCATTTCTTTTGATTTTGCCTACATATTCATGGGTTTGCATCCAAATTCCTTCTTGAAACATCCCAGGTTTCTCTTACTCTCCTGTCCCTTGGGTTGTTCCTCTTCCCACTGATCTCACACCACATATAGATTCAGGGAACATTTCAGAAACTAACTTTCACCAATTTCCACAGAGCCCTTTTTAAGTATTATTCAGGGATTATAGCCAAAGTTTTAAAAAGTGGTTTAGTAGAATTAACACTAGTTAAACATTACGACCATTTTCTTTGATTGTTAGCATGCATGCCTCTTTCTCTCACTTGATCTCTGTTGAATTTGGGTTCTGAACAAAATCATTGTGTTTCTTGGTGGAATCCATCATGGCTTGTTCGGTATACCACAAACAGACAGACCACTCATGTTAAGAAACAGTGGGTTAATTTAAACTGACATGAGGAGTGGAAATGAAAAATCCTTAATAACACTGGGAGCTCCCTGGATGGAGAAAACATCAGGTAGATCTGCAAAATAAAACTGGTTTGTACCGGAGGAAACCTTGGGACTTTCAGAAACTTATTTCTGGTCTGGAGAGGTTCTCAGTTGGATGTATTTAAGTACTGATTGACCTTTCAGCAACCATTTCAATGCTTTTATCAAGAGGATTCAGACCATAATGTATGATAAATGAATATTTTAAAAGAATTTTCTCCTTCTGTTCTGAGGGCAGAGTTCTCTCCTGATTCTTTATCACTCAAGCACTGCTTTCATGAAAGGCTGGAATGTACTGAAGGGATGTGGGGTTATTCACCTCCTTTCCCCATCCCCATGCTACCTACATACTAGGGAAAGATCTGAAAGGTAGGAACACGTGTAGGCTGCCCTGTGACTGGCAAGCACATGACTTCCGCTCACAGGGATAGCATATGTACAGCTGGCAGGCTTTCCCTTTCAGATATTTCCCAATGCTTAGACAATGTAAAGCAATTGCAAGTGTGTGAAGGGAGAGCAAGTGGATATAATGGTGAGGGAAGTGTGTGTGACATGGGGACAAGTGTGTGTGGCTCTCCTCCACCCTTCCACTCTATGTTAATCCCACGGAACAAACTTCCTCAACTTGACACCCTCCTAGTGTACTGAGGGACAACACCCATAGTCCCAGCTGTCTGTGGGATTATGCCAGTTGTAATCCAATGTATCTGGGGGGGAGGTGCCATTTTGGAGAAGGCTGTTGTGGAACATGGAATAATTGAACAGGGTCCCTGGCAAAACATATCTGCCTTCCTAGAGAGCTCTCCTTAATCTTGCAAAACTTACCTCCATGAGTCAGAACTTCTACTTCCAATCTACTATGGAGTGGCTTCACCAAAAGTCAGCATTTGGCAGGCCTGTCTTAGGGACCCCAAAGGTCTCACTGGAAGAGGACAGCCCCTCCACGTTATAATTACCTTTGTCTGCTGCCTGATGTTTTCCCAAACTCTGCTGCACACCATGCACTCAAATGCATCAATGTAATTGTCCTTCATGATATCTTGAACTCCCCAGGTGCGCTCTTTAATGGCAGCAAGCAGTCGTTGGTTGGATACATCTCCCTTCAGTTTCCACTCAAGATAGGCCTCATACTCCTTGTCATCTTTGTCCAGTGCTCTGATATATTGTGCTAGGTCCCTGGGGTGTGAAAATTCTTTGACTAGAATGGCACTCTTGTTACTTGGAAGCCAGTCTTCAATGCTGGGGGAGCCGAAATATATCGGTACAACTCCCAGCTTCAGCGGCCTCCAGAGTTTTTCAGTGATATAATCTTCACATACAGCATTTTCAAAAGCCAAAACAAATTTATACTGAGCAAGGATCTTGTAGAAGACATCGCTCTCCATGGAGGCTGAGTCCTGGAGATGCTCAGGAAGATCTCGGTTGTGTAAACAGTCCCCGTAGGAGTCCACCTCAATGTGAGCCATTAGCTCCTTCACATAAGTGTCCCGGTCAGAGGGTGGGTCACAGTCTGATTGGACATACACAAGTGGTGCAAGTCTCTTCCTCAGACTGTTCTTTTTCGGCAAAGAAAACAAATATCTCAAGGACTTCAAGGCCTCAATGCTTTCGAGGTACTGGGTGGTCAGTGGGAGGTGCGAATAGCGGCTGAAAGTGGCTGTGTGGTTGAACAGAGTGATAGTGGGGCTATGGAAAAGCTTGTAATTGTTTTTGGGTGACTCCTCATGGAAAAGGGCCCAGTCATGGTCATCTTTGCGCGGCAGAGGCAAGCCATCTATGCTGAAATCAGTCCCTACAAATGAAAAAGAGCAGTTCTCTTTGTTAAGGAAACCTACGAAAATCTGATTCAACATGGTTGCCTTTCCCCAGATTGCATGAATAGCACATTACCAAGACAGTTGGACAGTCAGACACCCATCAAAAGAAAAGAAAAAGCCATGCCTACTCAGTTCCATGTGTGGTGTTTTGTGTGCCTTCAACCTGCTTCCAACATATAGCTATCCAAACACACACTTATCACAGGGTTTTCTTGGCAAGATTTGTTCAGAGGGAGTTTACCATTATTTTCCTCTGAGGCTGAGAGACTTGGCATGGCTCAGCATGCATGGCTGAGCAGGGATTCAAACCCTGGTCCCCTGGAATCCTAGTCCAACACTCAAACGACTACCCTACATTGTACCATTGCCCTTTACCAATGTAGGAAAGTGATGGGCCTGCAACAAAATGCTGTAGCACAAAGTATTCCTGCTCACAAAACCAACTGTGTCTTCTCTTCTTACAAAATGCTCCCTTTCCTTAACCCTCCAGGTTTGATCCTTTCCAATTCATCCAACATTCTGTAGTTACCTCAGCATGCTCTGTTGTCACTGGGCTGTTTTCAGGTTTCCCTACCACTATTTTTTAAAAAAAATCTTTATATTTCTGCAAACTCTGGAGTTCCCACAATCCTGCCTCCCTCTTGTGCATGGGCACTGTTGCTTTGGTTACATACAGATTTTCATTCAGAGAGTGAGACTGCAATCAATGTCTAGAATCTGAACCTTCTAGGCTGCTGCTTATCAAACTCAATTATCAAACCCTGATGAGCAAACCAGAACAAAATCCAAAGTCTCCCATATTACCTAGATAGCATGAACATAAATCATAATGTAGGTGTGGTGATGTACGCAGAAGAGTGTTTTTGTAGTAGCAGCTGTACCACATCAGTAACATAAAAATCACAACTACACATGTAGTCCTATACCTAAACACTGCAGAGCAAATCACACGCAGCTCAGTTGAGCTTACATCTGGGTAAACGTGCAAGAGGATCAGCGTGCTGTACGATAAGCTTAAGCTATGCCCTATTATGTTGCTGTGCTAGCGCAAAATCTGTTGCACAGTGATCGCCTATTTTCAGAGTTAGCCCAAAGATGATATCCATTACCATTTTCATTCACAGGAGGTCCTGGAAAGCTACTGTGCACAAGGCTGTGCAAAGGAATTGTACAATTGCTCATGTAAAGTGACTGCACAGCTGGATCTACAAAGGTATAATCCAAGGCAACTGTACTAGTGAGATTTTCATTTTGCTGGCACTGCACTTAGGCCAGGATTACACAAGTTTCATATTTTTGTGGATGTCATAAAACACTGTGAGACACAAAATGTAATGATGGTTACTTTTTGTCTGATATATTAAAAGGATACAAGATGTCCTGGGGAAAACAGGTAATAAAACTTAATTTCTATAGACATACAATATTTAGGTCTAGCTAAATAATGAAAATCTATGTGGTTTGGTTTATAAAAAGAAGTTGTTCAGACAGGTATTACAAAAAATATATATATTTTCATTACACTTCTGAAGAGAGAGATATCAAAGCCAGTTTGTGATTGACAACCCAAATAATTCACCCCCAAATTATCATCTCCAAAGGAATCATGAAACTGGTTTCAAAACCTTCAAGCTTCAAAACAGAATTGCAGTTATTTATTTTTCTTCTCTATGCCCTACTGCTGTTTTTTTGAAAAAACTCTTCTGAGCCGCATCTATCTAATATAAAAGAGGGCAAGGCTGAAATGCTAAGGCCGCTTACCTGAGAATACAACCCTTTGAACTCTACTTATCGATAGACAGGTACAGTATTGTGCTGTATGCCTTGCATGTTTTGACTTATATTTCAGAAAACAAAGCTTTTACAAAATAAACCAACATAGCAAAATCTACAGTGAACAGAGCAGAGAAAAATAACACTGATAGGAAATCATGGTAAACCCAGAAAACCTACTTTCTCTGGAGTGGGCATTTTTGCTTTTAGGTGATATTAAAAACTGAAAAGGTGAAGTTCTTGTTGAAAAAAGAAAGTAGAGAGCCTGAGTTTTCTAATGAATGTAAAGAATATGCAGACGAAAGCCTAAAGAAGTATATGGCACTTTCAAGGTGAAAGTGCTGAGATGACTGATTGATTTGATATGACACAGTTAATCTTGGCTGATAGACTATAAATCTTTTGGGATGCAGGAGATAAGAATATGCCTCAGACCAGAGTAAGATAGAGAAGCTTTAATAGGATTATGATGGGGAAAAAAGGCACAAAAAGATTGCAAGTGCAAGCATATTTGAAAAAAAATGCTTTCAAAAAATTGAAAGCATTAACCAGGATATCTGACAAAATAAGAAATGACAGGATCAGGGATGGGGGGCACACTGGCCATCTGCATAACTGAAATTATTTTTTCCTCTATTATCTGCACAAAAGTTTTAGGGAGGGAGTTATTGTGGCAAAGGAGCACTGAATGACCAAATTACCAAAAACGACAAAACTTGGAAATTAAAAGCTCAAATCCACTGGTTATGATGCTGGAGCTCTAATGCTTTTTTAGGGTGCTGTGCTTTTAGGGTGCTATACTGACAGAGAATTCCACCTGAGTATAAGAAAGCTCAATGGCTATCAATTGGAAATTTACCACGTTCATGTATAGTGCTTCTCCTCATACAAAGGTATGAAAAGACCTTGTCAACAAGTATTTGGGATTATGTTTATTAGATTTAGCTCAGCACTAACAATTAACCAATTATTAAATATTTCTTATAGGAAAAAAATCCAGTCTGCTGGGACTTCTCCTGTTCTCCAAGAGTTCTCAAAGATTATTGGGAGTGGTTCAGAAATGATTTCTGCCAGTTCTTTTAATATGCTTGGATGTAATTCATCTGGCCCTGGAGACTTGAATTCATCTAGTTTAGTTAAATATGCCTGTACTGCTTCTCTATTTATTCTGTGCTGCATTTCGCCCCCTTCCTCACCTGCTCCCCATCCCCTAGGTTGAGTACTTCTATCCTTTTGGGAGAAAACTGAGGCAAAGAAGGTGTTGAGTAGTTCTGCCTTCTCTCTTCCCTCCATTATTAATTGGCCATCTTCTCCACGCAGCGACTCTATTATCTCCTTCTTTTTGTTTTTGCTGCGAACATATCTAAAAAAGCCCTTTTTATTGTTTTTAATGTCTCTGGCAAGCCTGAATTCGTTCTGCGCTTTAGCTTTTCTGATCTTCTCCCTACATATCCTGGCTATTTGCTTGAATTCCTCTTTGGTGGTTTCACCATTCTTCCATTTCCTGTACATGTTTTTTTTAACACTTAGCTCAGCTGAAAATTCTTTCATCAACCATTCCGGTTTCTTTAGACACCTGCCATTTTTCCTCCTTATTGGCACAGTTTTCAATTGTACCTTCAGTATCTCACTTTTAGGAAACTCCCATCCATCATGAACTCCTTTCTCTTTTAGTATTCTATAGTATTTTTAGTCTTTTAGTATTCTATAGCTTACATACCTCCTCCCCAAGCACCTGGGACAGCCCCTTTGCAACACTAATATTGTTGCATCAGTGATCCCAACTGGGGACTGCTTGGAGGGAAAAGCTAAACATACAGTGGGAAATTATGTTGATCAGTGCAATGTATGGGGAGGAGGAGCAAAACTAAAGCCTGCCCTTCCCCCAAAACAGTCCTATAGCAGCTGGGATTGCTGCTTCCGCACAGCTAATGGCAGCAGGGAAGTAGGGATCCTCAATGACCCCAGAGCAGCCTCCCTCACTTCCCATCAGTGATTCTGAGCAGGATCACTGGGATGAGTGAGAGGTTAACTGAGCCTGTGCTCCTCGCACTGGTATATGTGTATCCCTTTCCCAGAAAAAAACAGACACAAACCTTCAAACTGAAAAAGTTGTGGACTGCACCACAACATTAATTAGCTTTGGAAGGCTAGAATGACTGCATCCAAGTTACAACCTGCCCCTGCAGGGCTGGAGGACCTATTAAAATGCTCTGCCCTTGAAGGTTAATGGATGCCTTGAGATTCCAGGAGGCCTTAGAGAGTTTTAGGGTTGGTGTCACTGACAATCCTGTTGAAGCTTTGGTTAATAAGTGGAATCAAAATCTTACCAGCCAGTCCAAAGTGTCTTCTCCAACCTGCTAGTAAACAGGCTCCTTGGTAGACAGAGATGCTCAGAGAGCTCAAACAGGAAGGACAACAACTAGGGCATAAAACTTCTATGCAACAAAATACAATATAGCGAATATCTTTGTTCCCATAGGGTGGCAACACGTGCAGCAAAGAAAGTTTTCTTCTCAGCAGGTATTGCGTCTGCAAATTCACATCCAGCTAAGTTATTCAGGACAGTGAGAGGTCTAACCCAGGCACCCGCCCCATTGAACCCAGTCTTAGAGCCTTCAGTAGCTCACTGTAATGCCTTTAATGATAATTTTGCAGATAAAACCTCTTGCATAAGAGCCAATTTACATGCCATTGTTGGAGCAGAAGTCAATAATGAGGTGTCCAGTGACTCTGCGAGTAGGATTATACTGGATCAGTTTCAACTGGTGAGTACTGCTGATGTGGAAAGCTGCTGGGGGCAAGTAAGGAGGACAACTTGTTTTCTCAATCCCTGTCCATCTTGGCTGGTCATCCAGGAAGGAGATGCAATTAAATACAGAATATTATTAATGCATCTCTCAGGGAGGGAAACTTCCTACTCTGTTTAAAAGACGTAGTGGTTAGACCACTTTTGAAAAAGCCCTCCTGGGATCCCCTGGACCTTAAAAATTATAGACCAGTATCTAATCTTCCTTTTTTGGGCAAGGTGAAAAAGCAATTGCTTTTCAAATCCAGGTGGTCTTGGATGATACACACCTCCTTGACCCATTTCAAACTAGTTCAGAATAGGAGATGGAGTTGAGACTGCTATGGTCGCCTTAGTGGATGATCTCCACTTTAGCACTGATGGGGAGTGTGTGTCCCTGTTGGTGCTTTTAGATCTCTCAGTGGTGTTCGATACCACTGACCATGGTATCCTTCTGGAACAGCTGTGGGAGGGAGGGGGTTTAGGAATCAGAGACACTCTGTTGCAGTGGTTCCAATCTTACCTCTCAGGCAGGTTCCAGATGGTGGTGCTTGGGGACAGCTGCTTCTCAAAAAAGAAGCTGTTATATGGCATGCCACAAGGCGCCGTTCTATCCACCATGCTTTTTAACATTTACATGAAATTGTGGAAGAGATCATCCAGAGGCATGGGGCAGAATGCTATCAGTACATGGATAACACCCAAAAATATTTTTCCATGCCTTCAAAAGCAGTCTTAGCTAAGGATAGTATGTCCCCTCTGAATGAATGCTTGGAGGAGATAGTGGGCTGCAGGAAGAAAAACAAAGTGAACCTGAATCCAGACAAGACAGAGGTGCTTACTATTAATGATTGTAATCTGGGGTTGGAGGTGTGTCAACCAGTACTGGATGGAGTTACACTCCCCTACAAGACTGTGTTCACAGCTTGGGAGTATTCCTGGATTCATCTCTCCAAATGTCAGCTCAGACAGATGCAATGATCAGGAGCACTCATTATCAGCTTCAGCTGATACGCCAACTGCACCCCTTCCTAGAATTGGAAGACTTAAAGATGGCAGTGGACACACGGGTAACCTCAATGTTGGACTTCTGCAATGAGCTGTACATTGGGATACCTTTGTACCAAGTTCAAAAACTCCAACTGGTCCAAAATATGGCAGCTAGATTGGTTACAGCTACATTGAGGAATGAGTATATTACACCGATATTAAAATCACTCCACTGGCTGCCGAGTAGTTTCCAGGCAAAATATAAAGTGTTGGTTATTACAGTTAAAGCCCTACATGGTTTGAGTCCAAATTACCTGCAGGATCACCTTCTCCCATGCAATCCACCCCATACAGTCAGGTCCTCTGGGGACCAGTATGATAGGACTAGATTGGCAACAGTCACTCAGAGGACCTTTTCATTGGCTGCTCCTAGACTTTGGAACAACCTGCCCGAAGAGATTCAAAAGCTAAATATGCTTTCTGAATTTTAAAAAGTACTAAAGACCTATCTTTTCCACTAGGCCTACCCAGTTAATTTTAAACTATAAATTTTAAATGTGTATATTTTAAATAGTTTTACGTTTTTTTTACTTGTATTTTAATCTATGTTGTACCCCACCTTGAGTCTTGGGGAAAGGCAAGTAAGAAATATTATTATTATTATTATTATTATTATTATTATTATTATTATTATTATTATTTTTATATACTATCATCACCACCACCACCACCACCACCACCACCACCACCACCACTCGTCACTTCTGCTGTGAACTGTCCAATCAGGGAAAGCACTTTAAGCATCCAATGAGGTGGATTCTCATCTGTAAAAGCCTATGCCATAATAAATCTTCTGGACTTTATGGTCCCACAACCATTCTTCCTTTTACCACTGCATACTAAGAGCAAGTTCCTAACTGATCAAGATGGCCAAGGCCAGCTGAGGTAACACTAGCCTAACAGAAGCTGTGCTGAATCCAAACATCTCCCAGCTTGAAGGTTTTGGAAATTACTGAGGTCTACCCTAACCCTTGCCCAACTTTGTGCCAGTACTGTGGCCTTGAACTTGAGCTGGAAAGGATATGGATCATGCATAAATCGGCATCTGCTTCATCCTTTCTCCCTCTTTTTGACTCTTTTGGATATCTTCAAGAGTACGGTTCTGCCACTAAATCACTCAACGAACAAATTTATGGGATCAGCTGGCATAAAAGGACTGTGCTTAATTCTAAACTCTTACAGATGGCCCACATTTGAGCTACGACTGCATTATAATGTAGCTACTTCTTTGTAAGTTGAATGCATCTGTCATCCCTGTGGTTTCCAATGTTCAGGCTCTGAGCATCATTGCACAGATAGCAGGAACTGCACTAACCCACACATAAGGGTGTAAGCAGAGTTAACGAAACCCCACTGTTTGCAGAAGTGGAAAAATATAAAGGAGAAAGGCTTAAATTACAGTAGTTCAGGATGTCCACAACCTAGCATTAGCGAATACCAGCTGGTGTGGGGGTAAGGGTGCATAGAAAACCAAGAGAGAAGGGAAATGGAATGAAGTGGTTGAAATACTAAACAGCAGCACAACCTGCAAGATTTTGCTGCAGTTCCATAACCACAGCACTGTATATATTAACTGTCTGAGAAAAGTGGGAATAGAAGTCATGCAGTAACTTGAAAAATAAAAGCAAGCAGCCTCCTACCATAAAACAGAAAGGCTTTTGTCATAGGATTGTGCTGATAGGTCCTGTTGATAGTAAAGAAGCAAGTTTCCTGTCCACACTGACCAAGTCGCCCAGTCTCTCCCGTCAGTGGAGACCACCACAGCAAGATGGGATATCTGTCTTGGTTCAAAATTCTTTCTGTGCCACTGTAAAGTTCTGGCTTCTTTACGAACAAATGGGCATATTTCTCCAACTCTTCTTTTCTGAAACCATTATTTTGTGAAATTGAGCTTTTTGTTACCATATTTTCAGACTTGCTGAGTTCTACAACCACCTTTTGGAAGAAAGGAAAAGAAATCCACCATTATGGAAGGCTTAAGAGAGTTGGCACAAATCCATCTTCATGCATAATACAGAACTCACTGATAACAGTTTAAAATGGAGAAAGAAAGAAAAAAAGCCCTGACATTTAGCATTTATACTCAGCCCTCTACATTTGCTAGGGTTAGGGCCACAGGACTCCTGCAAAAGTGGAAAAACTGCAAATATCAAAATGTGTAGAGGTGATGGGGCCGAGGCATAGTGGGGGAAATCGATACCCAGGGTACAAACCAGGTCAGGAAAGGGGAGGGAAAGAGGGTGGGTCCACAGGGTGACTCTATACTTCCTGTCTCTCACCCATCTCCTTCCTTTGGTGTGGAGGAGGCATTGGGAAAGGGTTTGTGGTACTGATAATTTGGGCTAAGAGCCATCCATAGCTGGCCAGGGAGTGGCTGCTAGAGGAGAAGGAGGAGGAGGAGGAGGAGGAGGAGGGGCTGCATGGCCTGATTGGAAACATCGGGAGGGACAGTTCCTTCAGAAAAGAAGCACTTGAGGTAGAGGGGTCGGGGTTGGAGAAACTACCAAATAATCAGATCCATGAAAGTCGGACCTGTGAGTGTGGAGGGCCAATTGTAGTTTTACTTCAACAAATAAGATTGCAGTGGGTTATGTTTTTCTAAGATTGTGATCTTATTAGTCTTATGTGATTTATGGTGCTGGATTGGCAGGACAGTTGTTCTCATAATTAACTGTGACTGAGGTTGTCAACTTTTCAGTCAGTCACGGAGGGCATCTTCAAGGGCAAAGGGCAGGCAGCTAGAGTTTCAGTGTTAAGACAGCTGCTTTTTTTTAAAAAAAAAATCAGCAAGTCCAGGCACACTCATTTTGACATGCTGACTTGCTTTCTGTAGTTTGGCCCTTATTTATACCTGATTTCACCTCATCTTAACAGTGGTTATATGCCGTCTTGGATCATGTGTTGGAAGAAAGATGGGATATAAATTAAATAAAAAGCACCGCAGTTCAGGACTGGCCCTCCAAATATTTCAGACTTCATGTCCCAGAAGTCTTAAGCAAGTTGGTCAACAGTAACAAATTATGAAAACTGTAGTCAAAAATACTTGACCTGGATCAAGCCAAAGGATCCTTGCTGTAATTTATCTAAGCACCTTATTATCAAAGGAAAGTATTTTTAATTGGTGAAACAAATTTATTTAAAACCTTTTGATTAACTTTGGAGGCAATTTTTGAAAAAGGTAACTTTAAATTTTTAAAAATATGAAAATTGTGGATGTCATACAAAGGTGAAGATATATCCCCTAGTGAGACAATAATAGTATATGCACTATAAGAGACATGATGATGTATGTGCTGTGATATAAGCTCATATGGTTTAAAAAGAAATAAACTATGTATTTTTCCCACTGGAAGTGCTTTATTTATATACAAATATAAGCAAATGTAATCAACTAAAACTCATCTGACTAATTAATTAAGATCTCTTTAAAGACAGAGACTGCCATGATTATTAAACAGGTTCTCTCTGTCACTTTCAGTGGAGGCCATTCAGATACAATTTTGCATTGTGCTTTTCTTTGGTCTGGAAAGTGCATTAGAAGTTCTTGTAGTTACCTCAATATGCTATTTCATACAGTTTACAGTTAGCTTCCTTATCCATGGATTCTGTATCCACAGATTCAACAATGTGACAAGAAGAACAATTCAGAATAGCAGATCTATAATCTTGTAATCAAGGGATTGGCAACTTGTCGCTGGTTTTGGACTGCAGTTCCTATCACACCTCAATACTGCCTATGTTGTACTATAACATCTGGAGGACCACAAGTTGTTCCCCTCTGGAATAAATACTCCTGTCTCCGCACATGAGGAAAATGAACCACTCTGTTTATATTTTCTTTGTAGACAATGTATTAATGTCCTTTATCAATGAAAACCCAACAGCAGGAGAAGACTGTCAGCAGGCAACAGATACCTGAAGGTAGCGGGGGAAGAACCAGCACTTGGGCAAGTTACTTTTTGGACTAAATCCAGAATTCTGAATTCTGTAGCCACATTGAATCCCGCAGACATACTGGTTAGGGGATTCTGGGGGTTGTCATCCAAAGTAGTAATATTCCCAATTACTGAGATGAAAAAGCAAAAGACAAACCACCATAGATACTGGTGGGCCAGAAGATACATAGAGGAAAGAAGAATCTTTCTATTCTGATGTGCTCTGAGTGGTCATGTCTACACACACTTCCCATAATACCAGGTATTGTATACAGCAATCCTGACCCTCCCCTTCTTCCCACATTACTTGACATATTTGTTGCTCAACCCATATTGTTGCCTTGAGAATCCATAGTACCTGGAGGGTGACCAGAAGGAAGAAGACAGCCATAATGCAGAAACAGGATGCCCAAAATCTCTTCTTCCTGATAGTATTCATGCCTGCTGTTCTGGCATACAAAGGACATGCCGCTTGTTTGGGTTATTTAACTTATTCCACAGATGGTCCTACTGAAGCTTCCCTTTATGTTCTGATCTTTTCCTGTTGAAATCAGTGATGGGGGACAAGAGATCATCAGAGAGAGCCAGATTTTGATCAACTTCTCAGCTTCTGTCAGCACAGTTCCTTGAATGAAATATTTCTTGGAAGTGAATGCATCTACTAAATCAATACACATAGTTCAAAGGCAGGTTTTAGAGACACCAAGCCAACAGAGAAGCCACTAAAAACAATAATAATAGTGAATAATAATAATAATAATAATTGTTATTATTGTTGTTATCTTTATTTATACTTTGCCCCCTCCCAAGATTGGGACTCAAGGCAGCTTATAAATTAAAATGATTACAATATTTTGGACTCAATTGTGGTCTCTTCCAACTCTATGATTCTATGATAAAGTTAAAAACATACAGCATTAAAACAAAATTAACCTATTAATAGTATTTTAATTTTTTTAAAAAAGATACACTTAAAATGGATAAAAAGCAGTTGCGACAGCACAGTTTAAAACAGCACAGTACACTCTTATAGGCTCTTTCTTTAAATGATGCCTTCCGTTCCGAAAGCTCCACTGCATAACAAGTCTGCTGATGGAAAGAGAGCATGAAGGAGCCCATTTTAGCCTTCCGAGGGAGGGAGTTCCAAAGTCTAGAGGCAGCCACCAAAAACACCCTATCTTGGGTTCCCATCAGCAGTACCAGGAAAGGTGGTGAGAGTGAAAGAAAGAACTCTGCTGTGATTCAAACAGGCTCATACAGTTTGTCAGGCAGCCTGGACTTAAGTTGTATAGGGCTTCACTCCCTTCCCAAAGATGGTAGACTAGCATCCCCCTACTTTATTTTGTCAAACAAGTAAAGGCCTTTCGGTTTAGACAGACATTTGATTAGTGATTGCATAGGGCCCATCCCTCATAAACAGTGTGCTGGATCTTGCTAACTGTTGTGCTGGGGTTGTATGTGTGTATGGGTTTAGTTGCGTACATTTTAACCTGGTTTAAAAAATTTTATTGCTTTATTTCTTTTTAACTTTTGTATTTTGTGATTTTTTTACACTACACTCAGCCCTCCACATTTCTGTGTTTAACTTTTACAGATCTGATTATTTGTGAGTTTCTCCAATCCCTGCCCCCTGCAACTCAGGTGCACGTTTTCCAGGGGAACCTACCCTCTTGATGGTTCCAATCAGGCCATGTAACCCTTTTAAAAAGAAAACCTGCCTCTGGTCCTCCTCTTCCTCCACCGGCTACTGCCTGGCCGGTTAGCAACACCTCACAGCCCAATTTCTCAGCACCACAAACCCCCTCTCAATACTCGTCCTATGAGTAATGGAGATGGGCAAGAGAAAGGAAGCATAGGGCCACCATGCCCGCCTACCAGCTTTTCTTGTCCTTTCCCTGATCTGGTTTGCACCCTGGGTGCTGTTCTCGCCACCATAGCTTGGCCCCTTCGCACTGATACACACACATTTTGATATTTGCAACTTTTTGTATGTATGTGGAGGAGTCCTGCACCCTTAACCCTAGCAAATGTGGAAGGCTGGCTATATGTGTTTTCTAAATTTTTTGTAGATGCTTTGAGTCTGGATAGAAATAAATATTTTATATATATACTATATATGCCAGAACCAGCATGGTATAGCGGTTTGAGCATAGGACTATGACCCTGGAGACCAAGGTTTGATTCCCTGCTCAGCCATGGAAACCCAATGGGTGCTTCACATACTCTCAGCCCCAGAAAACTCTGTGAAGGTTCTCCTTAAGGTCACCATAATTCAGAAATGACTTGAAGGCAAACAACTACGAATATATATATATATAACTAGCACTTTGAATAGTGCCAAAAACAAATCAGCAACCAGTGGAACCGCTGGAGCAGAGGAATTATATGATCCCTCTAACCCACCCAGGTTAACGCTGCAGCTCTTTGTACCAGTTGAAGTTTTTGAACGCTCTCTGAAAACAGCCCCACAAAGAGCACATTACAATAGTCTAAATGAGATGTACCATCATGGCCAGATCAGTGATCTCCAGGACCCAAAAGTTCACATTATACCACTACTGTGAAATAGGTGGCATTCCAGAGGTTGTTAAACTGTAATGTGCATCAATCTTACCTAGCGTAACCATTTAGCATCTGGATAGCCACACATTCCCCCTCCCAGTTTTATTGGCAGAAAGGCTGATATGTAAATGAATAAAATAATAATAATTTAGGAATTCAATCCAGCAGTTTGAGAGCCTAATTTTTTCCATAAAGAAAATAATTGCTAGGTCTTGTGGCCATGCTATATTCATGGGAATAAGGCCCCCACACTTAAATATATCGACATAGATGCTATGGGGACACATCTGAAAGTGAGGAAAATTTTTTCCTCCCAAATAGCAGAAAGGTAATAAATTATGCTGCATGAGAAAAATATGCAACTTTTTGTTCATTTGCATAGCATACACAAGTCATAGAAATGGAATTATCTTGTTGAATATTAGGTTTCTCTATGTTTTAAAAGTCCACACATCTCTGGTTAAATAACAAAGGTGCCATGACTATGGGTCAGTGCAGATGTAACAGGATTAAGGGACTGGGAAACAGAATTATACAGTCTCTATTCCTACAGTAATTTTTCTTTCCAGTTAAAGGACTATGCGTGTGCCTTCAAATTGCCTGTCGACTTATGACGACCCCATGAATTTCATAGGGCTGTCTTAAGCAAGGAATACTCACAGGTGGTTTTGCCAGTTCCTTCTTCTGAAATGCAGCCCCCAGCACCTGGCAGTCCATTGCGGTCTCCCATTCAAACAGTGATGTAGACTCAAGTTGACGGACTCAAGTCAGACCTAAGTCACTTCAGTGACTCGACTTGCACTCAACTCAGCAAAAATTACACACTGGCTTGACTCAACTCAAGAACTGCATATTTTTAGTGACTGACTTGCTGCCATTAGTTCAGTAACTTAACATATTTATCCAGAAACCTTGCAACTTACTGGTCACATGATGATCTATCTCAAGCCCAAAGTGCGGATATATTTCTCAGAGGGAACAGCAAATTAGGCAATGGGCTTGAGGTGGGGTTGAGGTCTGCTCAGCTGTTACCCTGTAAACTGGGGATCCCAAGAGGGGCGCCCAAATAAACAACCAAAACAAGCAAAGATGGGGAAATTAGCTGGAGCACTCTCTTGGCTAACGAGAGGCAGGGCAACACAGCAAGATCTTTTATCCTATGTATACCGGTTCAGGTCAGTGAGGAGTCAAGCAGTTTAAAATGCTAACAGTTTTTATTAAGCAAAGAAAATAATAAAAACTCAAACACACCTAACTAGGGAGGAAAGAAAGAGAGTTTTTAGAGAAATAAGCAATACGCCACCCGTCCGAAGTCCTGGAGACACCAACTGGAGAGAAGGAAGGAAACCTGGCGTGGAGACCGAGGGGAATCTGTAGAACCAAGCGGCAGCAAGGCGAGGAAGAAGATCCAAAAGGAGCTTCAAGTGATTTCAGCTAGTGATTTCAGCTAGTGATTTCAGCTAGGTTCGACGAGAGTTCCAATGAGCTCTCAAGATGGGGCAACTTTTATAGGGACAGAACGACCGCAGGCTAGTCTGGTTTTTGCAAGAGAACAATGAGTTTTGGTCTGGGGACAAAGGCTCCGAAAGGTCGGAATTTGCATGATTGAGTTATGAACCGAATTGACAATGGTATAGCTAGTATGCAGATGTGGCTAGCTCGGCCGTTCAGTGCCTGGCTTGCCAGGGTGTTTTCACAGGCAAAGAGTCCTCTTTGTCTTGCAATCAAGGTGTTTGTTTCGGGTGGCTACCCCCCAAAGCGGAACTGGCTATATCTGGTACTTTTGATGAGAATACAAGTCTCCCATGCCTAGCAGCGCCTAACAAACACTCACCTGCTGACGGGAAAAGGGCCGAATTATGATATCAAAATGATATCTTAGTTCACCAAAGACCAGACCAGAATGCTGTGGTAACACAGCAGCCTGGCCCTGCTACATATAGGAGAAGCTTTCTAAAACTTTTACTGAGAACAGAAGATGAGACTTGTGCCCAGGGTGCAAGGTGCATATCTCAGAGGAGAACATGGGTTTGAGGAAGAAGGATCGTTCCTTCTAAAGCTCTTGAAGCTTCAGTAACAGGGAATACGAGGGATCCTATTCCCCACTTCCAAAAAGCCTCCAGCTTTGCAAATGGGAAGTTAGAAGAAGCCTGTTCCCCACTTCTGAAGCTGCAGATTACAAAATCATAAATGTGCAGGGCTGATTCTGCTTATATTGTTAACACTTACTTTATTGACTCTGTCCAGAAATTCTGGAATACAGGATGAGGGTATAGAGTTGGCTCCCAGATTTGAGACTTGACTTGAAAGTATCTTGCAAGGACTTGAGACTTGACTTGAGACTTGGAGTAAAAGACTTAAATACATCACTGCATCCAAATACTAACCAGCCCAGCCCTGCTTAGCTTCCAGGATCAGACGGGATCTGGGGGCTGTAGAGTATTTAAGCATGACAGTTAAGGGATTACACTGGTATTAATAATCTACCCAGTTCATTAAGATGCATACAGTACTGTGCATAACGCAGTTACTCTGAAGTTGTTTCCATAACCAAAATTCCCACCGCTTTTTATAGTTCTATGGTTCTCCTTTTCACTTGGAGCCGAAACTGTTCCTACTGTATAAGAATAAAATAAAAGGAAACGTTTTTCCTATCCGCTTTTGGCAAAGGACCCAAGTGAAGAGGAAGGGAGTAAAGCTGATGACCTCAGTCCCAAAAGGTTTACTATCTATGATCTCTTTGGCACGTTTTCACCCCTTTTATTTTTACATCTAATTTCTTTATTTACTGTACGATTACAGAACTAAATGGACCTTTGGCAGGTTTGGGATTTTGAAAAAAAAACACACTTCACTAGAGAGCAGAGTCTGTTTTCTTCCTTTCTCTCCAAATCCTCTGAAACATCCAAACGCCGCAAGCGGGTTTTTACATCTTTCACAGCGATGCAGTATCCTAAAAGGCTGCTAACAAGAGATTTATAGCTGACTATTTGGGATTAAAAAAAAAAAATACTCACCCCAAATAACTGCTCTTCTTGTCGCTGATCTCTTTTTTTTTAACTTTCAGTTTGTACTTTTTTTCAGGATTATGGCAAAACCTGGAGCGGATTACATAGTTACTGTGTTTAAAAGCATCTCTTTGTGACGCCATCGAGGAGAGCCAGCCCATAAAGGTTCCCTTCCATGTTTTCGTGTATCCCGCTTTGGAGAGCAACGGCGGAGCCAAGAATTTGGGAAAGGGAACCCTCGCCCCCCCCCCGCCGCCGCGCTTGCAGGTTTTTCTAAAGAAAAGTTAGTCCAATGACTGCGTTAAGAGTGCCACCATTTTAGTGGAGGCGTCTCTTTTGGGAAGTCCCGAAAGGGAGGATCTGAGCAAAAAGGGGGAGGAGCGGGGAGGGGGGCGAGAGAGGGAAGGCGAATTCAGCAAACTAAATAATCCGGTTTCTTGGAGGGCTTCTTCTCCTTTAAAGAAGCCGGCGGTTGCGATTATAGCCTTGCAGGGTGCCTGCTGCATTATGCTAAAGCGAGTTGCCAAATTGAGAGTGAGCTGCGTCAGAAAACACACAAGACGCACGTTTGTTGCGAGGCGCCCTTCAGCCCTGCCCAGCGATCCAGGATCCAGGACCTCCTGGCTCAGGAGAAAGTGGAGTACTTCCATATTTCAGATCATCTTCACCCTTCTCCTGTACTGGTTGAAAATATTTAACCCAGTTTGCGATATACAGGAGAGATCTGTGTGTGTGTGTGTGTATATATATATATGTATATGTATAGGACAGAGATAGTGTTGCAGGAGTCCCCTTCAATAGGAGTGTGTGTATATGTATGTGTGTATATATATATATATATATACACACACACACATCTATATAAATGTGTGTATGAGGGTGTGTGTATATATATGTATATATATAAGAGAGTTGTGTGTGTGTGAGATGTGTGAGATAGGGGTGTGTGTGTATGTGTGTGTGTATATATATATATATATATATATATATTGCACCTCGTGGCCAGAATGTTTTTGCTAATGTCTCGCAAAACAGATCAGGAGGTCTTTAAATTGGGTTCATCTGGGGAGGGAGACAGTAGTTTTCTGGGCAAGGATTCACTGAGGGCTGTAAAAAAATAGCCCAAATTATATAGATAGGGCAGGCCAAGTAGTACTAGAGACCAGGTGGGGGAGGGAAAGTAACTTTAGTACAGGACTTCAAGGAAGGACACATGGTCTCATGTGTCCCTACACTAATGCACAGAGCATGGGAAATAAGCAAGATGAACTCAAACTTAATACAACAAAATAAATATGATTTAGTAGGCATCACTGAAACCTGGTGGGGTGAGTCTCATGATTGGAATGTAGGAATAGGGGGGGTATAACCTATTTCGCAGAAAGAGACCAAACAAGAAAGGAGGAGGAGTAGCCTTATATGTTAAGGATGTTTTCCCTTGTGTAGAGGTCCATGACTTAAATCTGGGAAGCCAAATTGGGAGCATCTGGGTAAGAAGGGAGCGAGAAATGATAGGGATGTGATTGTGGGGGGTTGCTACAGGCCTCTGGGCCAGCCTGAGGACTTGGATGCAGCCTTCCTGGAGCAGATGACCACACATTCAAAAAGGAGAGATGCCATGTTAATGGGAGATTTCAATTATCCTGATATTTGTTGGCAGTCAAATTCTGCAAAGACCACAAGGTCCAACAGGTTCCTCGCTTGCCTTGCACACAATTTCATGGTCCAGAAGTTGGAAGAGGCGACAAGGGGATCGGCTATTTTAGATCTGATCCTGACCAACAGAGATGACCTTGTTGACGAGGTGGAGGTAGTGGGATCCTTAAGAGGGGAGTGACCATGCTCTTTTGGAGTTTGTCATTCAGTGGGAAGGAGAAGCCAAGTGTAGCCAGCCACACATCCTAAACTTTAAGAAAGCTGATTTCTGTAAACTTCGGGAGTTACTTGCTGAAATCCCATGGTCAAGAATACTGAAAGAGAAAGGAATTCACGATGGATGGGAGTTTCTCAGAAGTGAGATACTGAAGGCACAATTGAAAACTGTGCCAATAAGGAGGAAAAATGGCAGGTGTCTAAAGAAACCAGAATGGTTGATGAAAGAACTCTCAACTGAGCTAAGTGTTAAACATGTACAGGAAATGGAAGAATGGTGAAACCACCAAAGAGGAATTCAAGCAAATAGCCAGAAGATGTAGGGACAAGGTCAGAAAAGCTAAAGCGCAGAATGAACTCAGGCTTACCAGAGACATTAAAAACAATAAAAAGGGCTTTTTTAGATACATCCTCAGCAAAAGGAAAAACAAGGAAATTATGGGGTCACTGTGTGGAGAAGATGGCCAAGGCAGAACTACTCAACACCTTTTTTGCCTCAGTTTTCTCTGAAAAGGATAGAAGTACTCAACCTGGGGTGTGGGCAGCAGGTGAGGAAGGGGGGAAATGCAGCACAGAATAAGTAGAGAAGTAGTACAGGAATATCTGGCTAAACTAGATGAATTCAAGTCTCCAGAACCAGATGAATTACATCCAAGCATATTAAAAGAACTGGCAGAAGTCATTTCTGAACCACTTGCAATAATCTTTGAGAACTCTTGGAGAACAGGAGAAGTCCCAGCAGTCTGGAGGAGGGCAAATGTCATCCCCATCTTCAAGAAGGGGAAAAAGATGACCCAAATAATTATTACCCAGTGAGCCTGACATCAATACCAGGAAAGATCCTAGAGCAGATGATTAAATAGTCAGTTTGTAGTTACTTAGAAAGCAATGTCGTAATCACTAAAAGTCAACATGGATTTCTGAGAAATAAGTCATGCCAGACTAATCTTATCTCTTTTTATGATAGGGCTACAAGCTTGATAGATGAAGGGAATGCTGTAGATGTAGCATATCTTGACTTCAGTAAGGCCTTTGACAAAGTTCCCCATGACATTCTTGCAAAGAAGCTAGTAAAACATGGGCTGGATAGGGCTACTGTTAGGTGGATTTGTAGTTGGTTGACCGACCGAACCCAAAGAGTGCTCACCATTGGCTGCTTTTCATCCTGGAGAGAAGTGACTAGTGGGGTGCCACAGGGTTCTATCCTGGGCACAGTGCTATTCAATATCTTCATCAATGACTTGGATGAAGGAGTAGGGGGCATGCTGATCAAATTTGCAGATGACACCAAATTGGGAGAAGTTGCTAATACTCCAGAGGACAGGATCAAATTTCAAAATGACCTTGACAGATTGGAGTGCTGGGCCAAAGCTAACAAAATGAATTTCAACAGAGAAAAATGTAACATTATACACTTAAGCAGAAAAAATGGAATGCACAAATATAGGATGGAGGACTCGTGGCTGCATAGCAGTACATATGAAAGGGATCTAGGAGTCTTGGTAGATCACAAGCTGAACATGAGTCAGCAGTGTGATGTGGCAGCCAAGAAAACCAAGGCAATTCTTGGTTGCATCAATAGGAGTATGGTGTCTAGATCGAGGGTGGTAATGGTACCATTCTATTCTGCTTTGATTAGATCTCATTTGGAATATTGTGTCCAGTTCTGGACATCTCAATTCAAAAAAGATATCGACAAGCTGGAACGTGTCCAGAGGAGGGCGACCAAAATGGTGAAGGGTCTGGAAGCCATGCCCTATGAAGAATGGCTAAGGGAGCTGGTTATGTTTAGTCTGCAGAAGAGAAGGTTAAGAGGAGACATGATAGCCATGTTTAAATATTTGAAGGGATGTCGAGGAGGGAGTGGGCTTATTTTCTGCTCTCCAGAGACAAGGACAAAGAGCAATAGATTTAAGCTGCAGGAAAGGGAGATTCTACCTGAACCTCAGGAAGAACTTCCTGATGGTCAGAGCTGTCCGGCAGTGGAATATGGTGCCTCGGAGTGTGGTAGAGTCTCCTTCTTTGGAGGTTTGTAAACAGAGGCTGGATGGCCATCTGTTGGGAATGCTTTGATGTGTATTCCTGCATGGCAGGGGGTTGGACTGGATGGCCCCTGGGGTCTCTTCCAACTCTATGATTCTATCTATTTATCTATGACATAGATAGATAGACAGATGTATATTTGTGTGTCTGTATATGTATATATGTATGAGATAGATAGGTGTGTGTATATATGTGTGTATATATATATGTATGGGATAGATAGATGGATAGGTGTGTGTATATGTGTGTGTGTATATATATATGTGCATGTGTTTGTGTGTGTATGTATGAGATAGGTGTGTGTGTATATGTGTGTGTGTGAAGATATATATATATATATGTATGAGATATGAGTGTGTGTGTGTGTATGAGATAGATAGATGGGGCTGTATATGCGTGTGTGTGTATATATATATATGTGTGTGTGTGTGTGTATGAGACAGATGGGTGTATGTGTGTATATGTGTATATGTGTATGTATATATATATATATATGTATGAGATAGATAGGTGTGTGTATATGTATGTATGAGACAGATAGGGGTATGTGTGTATGTGCGGGTAGATATATAAGTATGAGATAGGTAGGTGTGTGTGTATATATTTGTATGAAATAGATAGATAGGAGGAGTGTGGGTGTGTATATGTATATATGCATATGCATTTGTCTCTCTTTTTCAGCAAGTAGGACAACAAGGAATTCAAGAGCCAAGAGCTGGTGGGTCAGAGGACCAGTGTACGCCCTCCAACCAAACACATCATATCCACCAACATGGCACAGGTGAAAAGAAGGGCTAGGACACTGCTGCATTACAGAGGACAACCCCCTTCCCTCCCATATACAAAATTGAACTGGCAGGTGCATCTCAGTGCCTGCAGTGAGTCAAACGTCCTCTCCGGCTTCAGAAGGCAGCAGGCTAGCTAAGGGACACATTGCAGACACCTGACTGCCATCTCCCAACATCTCCCACCCGAAGCAGCTGCCTCACTCTCTATAGGACTGTGGGGCAAAAGAACACAATATTAAGTTCACCTCAAATATCCTCCAGCGGCTTCTCCGTCTCTATTAGGCGCAGCTTTGATCAAGGCTCTCCCTTGTTTTTTGGTAATGTGCCTCCAAGTCATTTCCATTTATGGTTACCTTGTTATGTGGCTTTCTTGGCAAGATTTGTTCAGAAGGTGTTTGCCATTGCCTTCTTCAGAGGCTGAGAGAGTGTGACTTGCCCAAGGTCACCCAGAGGGTTTCTATGGCTGAGCGAGGAGTCAAACCCTGGTCTCCAGAGTCGTAGTCCAATGCTCAAACCACCACACCATGTTGTAGAACATACTTATTTCTTCTGAAGTATATTTTCTTGATTTAAAGCCTAGAACTAGGTTTCTTCTCCAGATGAGAAATATTAGGGGAAAAAACAGACTTTGAAGTATTATTTTTCTAGACTATAACTCTCATTGGCCACATTGGCTGGAGGATTCTGGGTCTCACAGTCCAAAAAATTAATTCACTCAGGCTCTAAAAAATGGAACTGATTAATGATATACCATCATGGTTCAAAATAAAACTCTGTGGCAGCAGCATATGAAGTGGCCAGGTGTCCTTCATTCAAGAGTTTGCTTATTTCCCATCAGATTGTGCTCACACTGGCTGGCAGTGTATCAAAGAAAGGTTAAATGTAGACACTGTGAATATAATATAAATAATTATGAAGATCAGTGATAATAGAAAGAAAGGCACCACAGTTACCTTCCATATACACTCAATGCAACCTGAGTCTCAAGCAATCATGGCCCACAGTCTGAGAGCATCTCACCCTACAGTGGTAGGGATAACCTTTCCCTCTTTGACTACATGATGCCAGCAATCTAATGCCTGGTCTCCAGAAAAGGACTTCAATGAAATATTTAATTTTCAAAAAGTTCAGAGGTGTTCTCTGTAATATCCCACAAATATTAAATTTTATGCATGCCACACATGTGTGTCACCACACAATAATACCCTTCTGTGTCTTCTAGGAGGTTGGGGTGGGACTTCACAGTTTAAACTGGCCCTCAAATATCACTCATGTTTTATCCCTTGCACACCCAAGGTTGTCCTTGAACAGCTGAGAAAAAAAAAACACCTTTCTAAAAATGTTTCAACCAGCCTGATCTGTGAGTACAGCGGAGTAACTTACCTGTGGAAAATGCAGAGAGTGTCAGCTAAAGAGTGGTGAATATCAGCAGAAATTTCCCTGCCTTTTCTCTATATGTTTCTCTGAGTGGAGTGAGATTTCAGTAGCACTTACCATGAGAACCAGTGGACTGCAGTTATTTTGGATTAATTCGGCATGTGTTTCAAGGGCATGATTTTGCAATGCATGGGCCATGCACAGGGAAAGCTAGTTATTACAACAAGCTCTGCTGCTTGGAGTTAGCCCAAGCAGTTGTACTGCTGTAACTGTGATTTAGGCATAAGCTTTGATAGCACTAGATATCCCTTTGTGATATCAGATAATTTGACCTTTCCATGCACCCTGGCTATGTTTGCCAGGATCCTGAGAAAAAACACAAGCACAAGGAGCAGCTGGTTAATAATGGGAATTCCAACTTCCCTTCTTTCAGGCAGGCGTTTCAAAGCTTTGGCTGTGGCTCTGGATCTGGATGGTGTATTCCTTTCATCTCACAAGATTCCTGATTCGCGCCCATAAATAACAAAGACCATAAAAAGTGTCCATTGATTGACACTTGGGCTGCATGATTGATATGTTTTGATCCACTTCTAAGCCTTTTGGTGCATTTCAAAGTTAACTTTGTTCTCAAAGTTTATGACATGAATCACAGGCACAACTTTGTTATAAAAACCCCTGGTTTTGATAGTTCAGTGAGCCGGCTTTTGAGTTTTACACCGCCTTGCTGCCAGTTTGCATAGCGAGCTCCCCAGGAAGTTTCATTGTCTTCAGCTGCTCAGGACTACAGGATCAGGTCATATTGCTTATTCCTAAATTCATTTATATTTTCCTATTTCTTATTTAGTTAGTGGTGTGATTGTTGTCTTATTTGTTTACTTCTCAATAAAGCATTAATTGGTTTACTCTGAATTTGTTTGGCTCACTGCTCTGACTTTGTAAACATAGGGCTAAAGATCCTGCTGGTTACCCTGCCTCTTGCTAGCCATTTGAGTCTGCTCCAGTTAATTTCCCCAATTTTGTGTTAATATTTGGTCATTTGGGCGTCCTTCCCAGGACCCCAGAGAAACAGGGTAACACTGCTTATGATTGTTCATTGTACCTCTGTGTGTCCTATATGCTTACAGCTAACCCATTCCCTCATATGGATCTGTAAGCAGGCAAAACTGCACTATCCATTTCCAAGAGGACAGTATTAACAGGAAGAAGGAAACCTCACATTTTGCAGAAACTATGCAGAAGTACCCAAAAGTTAAGGACCCCTAAGGCAGGGTGGCAAAAGTGCAGGTCATGGACCTCATGTGGTCCCCCAAGGCTGTTTTGGACTCCCTGTGCCCCCTGCTGAAGATTTTTTTTTCCCACGTGTTTTCTGCTTCTGGAAGTTTTCAAGAGTGATGTTTTTGCTATACAAAGGAGCATACCTTGTCCCATTTTCCAAATTTCCATTATAGCATCAGAGGCCAAAAATTGCAAGGGGGCATCTGGCTCTCCCAACAGGGGGCAAGGTGTATATTTTTCTCTTCAGACCTCAGGAAGTTGCCTACCCCTGTTCTGAATATTTTCCCATCACTAGGGCCATTTCTGCCCTATACTGTTTTAGCGCTATTATTCCACTTTCAACATCCTGTGGAATTCTGGAGTTTGTGGTTTACTGAGGCCAAAGAGCTCTTTGGTTGAGAATGCTAAATGCCCCTCCCTAAACTGCAAACCCCAGAATTCCACAGGATGTTGAAAGTGGAATAATAGCACTATAACAGTATAGAGCAGAAATGGCTTAGGATTTTTTTTCTGTTCCATCACTCCCTTTAATCTGTTGATAATCATCAGTTTAACCTGGCATGAGTAATTTCATTACGCACAAATTGTTTTTGTATGTCTTCAAATCTTTTCTAGCTTATGGCTACCATAAGGCAAAGCTATCATGCTATTTTCTGAGCAAAATTCATTCAAGAGAGGTCTGGCATTGCCTTCCTCTAAGGCAGAGGAAGTGTGACTTTCCCAGGGTCACCCAGTGTGTTTCCATGGCTAATCAGGGATTCAAATCCTGGTGTTCTGGAGTTTTAATCTGTAAGGCTTGTACCAAGTTTTTTTAAAAACCTCTTGAGGATGTTGCTGAAATCCATAAAGCAGCCTAAAAACTCATTTATATTGTAGGCGGGGTTCTGTATGCGTGTATGCATGTGTGCCAAACAATGAAAATAATGTCTTGGGGGAGCTAGAGGGTGTGCAGTCCAAAATGCTGTGTGTGATATGATTTTGGTGCAACTGGATGCTGTAATCCCAGAATGGTTCTGAAGGTGCACAAGGAAAGAGAGTAATCCCATTTTTAAAACAACACAATTATGGCAAGAGAGGATCTTCATGCAATAAGGCTCTCTATTGTTAAATCATATTATGGATGTGTAATATGACATATTAAGAGGTAGTAATTTATCCAAAGGGCCACATGCTTAGCTAGTGATTTAGATGAGATCTGAATGAGGAACTTCCCAGTTATCACAATTGCTGCTCATCTCTAAGAACATAGAACTCAATTGGGCCAGTAGCCACAGTCTTCAAAAAGTCTGATATTAGGGCAGGATTGCAATACGCTACCAACTCAACCACATAATTGTTTAGAATAGAACTGCCTCTGAGTATGTAGCTATGTGCTGTGTGAAGCTGTGCTTCTTTCTGTCTATTGGAAGTAACCGATTGAGGCCAGTCCAAGGACTTTATCACATGAAGAATGTAAATCGCAATTACAACAAAATAATAGCGTCTTTGGTGAGGACTTATCACATTACCTTGTTCCTCTTTGGTTTTTCCCCCAGTGGGGGACCATTTGGAAAGCATTTATTTTGCAGAGGAGGTGGTTAACAGATTTTATTTTGTGCAAGGAACACTTTCCACAGGGTTTGCCACTGAGAGATCCACAAAGGAGGGGAGATGCCATAGGATACGTTCAACACAAAGGCGCTATTATCGTACTGTAATTCCAATTTACCTGCTTCCTGTGATAAGGCCCCAAGACATTTTGCTGCTTGCGGCCACAGAGTTCTGTCCTGGGTCTAGTGCTGTTCAATATCTTCATCAACAACTTGGATGAAGGAATAGAGGGCATGCTCATCAAATTTGCAGATGACACCAAATTGGGAGGGGTTGCTAATACGCCAGAGGACAGGATCAAAATTCAAAATGACCTGGATAGATTGGAGAGCTGGGCCACGGCTAACAAAAGGAAATTCAACAGAGAGAAGTGTAAGGTCCTACACTTGGGTAAGAAAAATGGAATACAGAAATATAGGATGGGGGACACGTGGCTGGATAGCAGTACATGCGAAAGGGATCTAGGAGTCTTAATAGATCACAAGCTGAACATGAGTCAGCAGTGTGATGCAGCAGCCAAGAAAGCCAGTGCAATTCTCGGCTGCATCAATAGGAGTATGGTGTCTAGATCAAGGGAGGTACTGGTACCACTCTACTCTGCTTTGGTTAGAGGTCATCTTGAATACTGTGTTCAGTTCTGGGCACCCCAGTTCAAGAAGGACATGGTCAAGCTGGAGCAAGTCCAGAGGACGGCGACCAAAATGCTGAGGGGCCTGGAAGCCATGCCCTATGAGGACAGACTTAGAGAGCTGGGTATGTTTAGTCTGCAGAAGAGAAGGTTAAGAGGGGACATGATAGTCATGTTTAAATATCTGAAGGGACACCATATAGAGGAGGGAGAGGGCTTGTTTACTGCTGCTCCAGAGACCTGGACAAGGAACAATGGATTCAAGCTGCAGGAAAGGGATTCCACCTGAACCTCAGGAAGAACTTCCTGACGATCAGGGCTGTCCAGCAGTGGAATAAGCTGCCTCGGAGTGTGATGGAATCTCCTTTTTTGGAGGTTTTTAAGTAGAGGCTGGATGGCCATCTATTGGGAGTGCTTTGAGGGTGTTCCTGCATGGCAGGGAGTTGGACTGGATGGCCCGTGTGGTCTCTTCCAACTCTACATTTCTATGATTCTATGATTCCATTCTGTGTACAAAAGAAAAATGAGCTGGAAGTTGTATCTCTCTTTAAGGCTGTCAATGAGAGAGAATCCTCCACTGTATGTATAGAAAGTGGCATAGCTTAGAGGGTAGAAGGCAAGGCACTTAAAACACATCTCTCTGCTCCATCACCTGGGTGTGGCAACATCTTTCTGCCAAGTGGTACTACTGGCAAGGGAACCTACCACCAGTTAATTGCACTGAGTGATTCTCAGATGAAAACTAGTATTGTGTGGGAGAAATACTGGCTGTGTTTGGCTTTGGAGCTCTGAAAGATGCATGTCTCACTATTTTTTACCAGCCTTTCAGAAGTCAGGAAAGTCTTCCATTTAAGAAAGGCTTTTAATTTGTAAATAACTGTTTTAATTAAATTGCTTTTAACTGTTTGTTTGTTTTTTAAAAAATTATTGCTTGTGGTGGGTGCACTTTTTTTCTGCTGCTGTTATTCATAGTATTATAATGTCTCAGTGTCAGTGGGGTTTTTTTAAAGTTCACTTTGTATTTTATATTTGCTGCTACCCACCTTGCACTCTTATGCATCTTCCATCTGTTTTAAAGAAATATTTTTTCCTCACTCTTTCTCTCTACTCTCTCAATGCTGTTCATAATGGCATAAATCTATATTCTGTGTTCCTAAAATCTAAAAACAAACACCACAAACCTTTAATTGTTCTGTATAAGGAAGGTGCTCCAGTGTTTTGTGTTATCTCCCAATAACTTTGACATTATTATAAACGCCTTCTTGAAGTTGAGCAAATGGAACTGTACACAGTATTTCAAATGCAGACACACTATGTGCCTGTGCCTTTAAGTCGCCTGTTGACTTATGGTGACCCCAAGAATTTCATAGGGTTTTCTTAGGCCAGGAGTATTCAGAGATGGTTTTGCCAGATTCTTCCTCTGAAATATAGCTTACAACATCTGGTATTCATTGGCAGTTTCCCATCCAAGTTCTAACCAGGAATGATTCTACTTAGATGCCAAGATCAGATGGGATCTGGTATACAAATGTATTATGATATTGGCAGATTATATTGTCAATGTCTGTTCCAATAATTCCCTAAACTGATCACAGAATCCTATGAATTTCTATTCAGCCCTGCTGTAATCAATGGGATGGATGTCTGGGGAAGAGTGTGCAGAGTTGCACAAGGTCTGGAAAGTCACTCTAAAGGTGTTAAGTTATGCTATAGTTCCATTCTCAGTTCATTACCATTGCTTTTTAAAATGAAGAAACTTTATTTTCTTGTTATTCAAAAATAACTTTAAAAAGGTGCAATGACAGATCCCCCCTCCAGGTTGATCCTGCAGTTCGAGCCCTGGGCCTTCAGTCACTCGCCTTGCCCTTTTCCCCTCAAGAGCCCTCCCTGGAGCAGGTACTTCAAGGTGAACCCACGTGGACCAGTGGATGAGTCACTGTGACAAGTGTGACCAGATTCTCCATGAACCTTAATAAGAAGAGCCAGACTCAGTTGTAAAAAAAAGGTATACGTTTATTAATACAGAGTTAGATCACATATTACATACATAGTAATATGTGATACATAGATCACATATTAACCCCTGAACTATTTAATTATCCATAGCTCCCGCAAAGCCTGTTCAGTTCTTCTCCCTGGCTGGCAGTCGTCCTTCACAGCATTCCTTGAACTGTGATTGGCTGGCATCAGCCAGGCTTGTCAAGCTCCCCCTTCGCTGGTACACACCTTAGTGAGGTCACACACTACTTAGTAGTATGTGTTAACTAACTAAAACAATTAAATCCAAGTGTCTAATGTGCATATATTCTAATTTGCATTCTAATTATGTATATTTATCCTATTAATTATTGCATTTTTTCTACCACAATGTTTCAACCATTTTTATAACAACCAATGAAAGAATCAGTGTAGAGTAATGTTTAAAGTGCTGGAACTAGAACAGGAAGATCAAAGTTCAAATTCCTTCTTGGTCAGGAAATATGGCATGTGATCTTGACCCATCCTTGCCTCTTAGCAAACTTAACTTAGGTGGTGTTGCTGTGGTGATTAAAAGGGAGAGTGAAACCATGTAAAGAAGACATATAGATTCCTAGTACACTGCACATGCTTCACCACAAAACAATCATAACAGAACAGAACTTGGAAAATTACTTTTAACAAGTAATTCATTCCTATTAGTTCTGTAGTGTTGTAATTAATTGTTACTTGTTACAATGTTTTCATAAAGTAAATTTCAGCATTACTAAATAATGTGCACATTAACTTTACTTTTTTTGCAGGGAAAACTTAGAATTGATAAGCAGATACCTCTAAAATAACCCTTGAAAGTAACCCCAAATCATTGTTACATCAAGAAAGTAACTTAGTTCCCATTTGTCATGTAACTTGTGAAATATGACATCATTTTACCCTTCTTACTCAGAAAAGTTAACATGTAGCAGGTAAATAAATTCTTCAACTGCGCACTTCCATGTGAAGTAACCTAGTTATTGCCTTACTTATTATATCAATGGATTTTCCACAAGCAACTTTTTTTTTTTTGCAGTGAATTACTTCCACACTTCAGGGATTCTAATTCTTAAGTTTCTATGATTCTATGATATATGACTGTGCATTACTTTGCACTTAGGAATAAGTGTTGCTTGTCCGACATTTAAGTTGCTCCTAGATTGTGGAATGCATTCCTTTTGAAATTATGATCAGTTACAACTCTTGATACTTTGAAAAAGGCTGTGAAAACACATCTTTTCAATGTGGCCTTTTCAGTCATTTTGATTCTTATAACAATTGTAAGGATTTTATTGTTTTAAATGGTTTAATGTTGGTTGTTAGCTGCTTTGATCACTATTTTTTAGTGGAAAATGAGACAGAATGTAATAAATATGCTGCACACTATTTGATTGCCTAACATGCTGAAAATAATATTTGGGATCCCATCATCCTGGTGTTACCCTGTTTACTGGGGTCCCGCGAGGGACTCCAAACGTGCTCAAATATTAAGTGGGGAAAATTAGCTCAGAGCACGAGTTAGCAAAACGAGAGGCAGGGCAATGCAGCGGAATCTTTAACCCAATGTCTATGGGGTCAGGCCAAGCCAAGAAGCACACCAAATATGAAAGAATAACAGTGATTTTATTAAATACAGGCAAACAGTGTACGCAACACACTCACACAGGTAACTATAGAAAATAAAGGTAGTAGTGGTATAGAGGGATTTTGAGAGGGATTGTTGAATTGGGAGATACTACACCTGTCTGAAGCCCGGGTAGATCACAGCCGAGGTCCGTAAATGCACAGTCTCGGACGGAGACCAAGGGGAAAGCTCGGCGGACGAAGCGGCAGCAAGGCGGGGTGGAAGTTCAGAGCGATCCGAGGAAGGTCTCGAAATTGGGGGTCTTTATAGGGAAAATATGACCGTAGGCTAGTCTGTACTTTGGGAAGAACAATGATGTTTGGCGCAAGACAATGTCTCCGAAAGGTCAGAATTTAGCATGATTGAATTAAGTCCAAATCGACAATGGAATGGCCAGTATGCAGATGCAGCGTGCTTGACGGTTAAGCGTCTAGCTCGTCAAGTTGCCTGCTCGGGGCAAGGAGTTCTTTGTATTAGCGTGCATCTTTAATAAGGTGTTTGTCTAGGGAGGTCTCCTAAAGCGAAGATCTGGCTGAATCTGGCCTGCCTGGGTGGAGAAAGGAACGTTCAGCAATCAGTGGCCATGCCTAGCTCTGTGCTTGTTCGGGGGCCTCACAAACACTTGGCTGAGGGTGGCAAAATGGGGCCGAATTGTGATACCAAAACCATATTTAATATCTTCCAAAGTAAGGCTAGTAAACGGTAATAACACTGAATGTATGTGTCATCTGCAAGGATGCAACTACATTGCTTACCTTTGCTTCTAGACCATGTATTAATAAGTTAGAAGTCCTGGTCCCCATACAAGGAAAATAAATTTCCATAAGGAAAAGAAATAAGAAAAAAGGAGACACCAATGGTTGATGAAGGTGATTTCCTTTTTTTTTCTATATTATTTAAATTATTATTGATGTATTATTATACCCATGATGTGATTTTGAGATGACATATAAATAAAGTTACTTGACTTGCTATGCCATCCAAAGGAATCAAGTGGTTACTACAGTTTTACTATTGGGAGAAAAAGCATCATAAAATATTACTCATGTGGAAGGCATTATAGGCTGTAAATTGTGAGCTCTTCTCCACTGCACTGTTAAAGGAAATATATATCAGCAACATACAGAATCACAACAGGCCACTCAGATATCAGATGGCAATATTAAACACTGATTCTTGTAAACTGTGAAGACTGAGGTGATTTGGGAAGATAATCTCTATTGACATGAAAAGGCAACAACTTGTTGTTTGTTTGTTTGTTCCAGTTTTATTTTCAGGAAAGGGAAAAAGAATGTAAAGGTCTTTTGTTTTGTTTTTTTGCCTCAGGTACTAAACTAACTTGAACAGAAATTACCCAAGTCCACTACTTGGACTTGCGGGAGAGAGGATTAAGGGTGGCATTTCCTGCTCCATTCTCAAGCAGTAAAATTGTATTGGATTGTGTTTGTTCTTATTAATTCTATATTTTTAGAGCTGAGCAAATATGCCTACCTTTTTGAGACTTTCCCCCCTTTTTTTGGTCTCTTAATGTCCCATAGGTCTGAGGTGATTTTGTGAAGGAAAAGTGGCAATTGGCAACAATTAGGTACCAGGGTGTGCTAAATCTGACCCACCTCAAAAATACAAAAGCAGGGAGGTAATTTCATATCCTTCAACTGTCCCAATTTAGCAGCCAAAATAAATCCTCTGTAATCCCACTTTTTCAGCTACTTTTAAAATGTTTCTCTCTCCCCATCGCAGTTTCCCCTTTTGTCTTGAGCTTACTGCAGTTGGCACAAACTGAGGCCATTTCTGCTCTGCACTGTTATAGTGCTATTATTCCACTTTTACCATCCTGTGGAATTCTGGGGTTTGTCGTTTACTGAGGCCAGAGAGCTCTCTGGCTGAGAATTCTAAATGCTTCTCCGTAAACTGCAAACCCTGGGATTCCACAGGACATTGAAACTGGAATAATAGCACTATAACAGCGTAGAGTGGAAATAGCAGTTTGCACTCAGTTGACTCAGCACTGAAGAGAGGAGAGGTGGGGATGGAATCTTTCTCTTCCTTGTAAATTCGGGCAAAAGCGAACTGCTGCAGCATCTTCTGGCCTATATGTTCTTCCTCATTAATAACTTTTGCCATCTTGGCTATACTGTGATGTTGCTTGGCCACACGTGTCACAGTTTTCATTTGTAAGATGTTGGAGGGTATGTAGCTTCTCTCTTCTTACTAGAATTTCTGTTTGTTCAAAACAAATTTCATGTCTTTTATTATGTTCAATCTGATATTAATATTTATGTATTTTTAATTAACTAGTTTATATACTACTTACCACATGTGAAATGATACCGTGATACAGTGTACAAAACAGATAAAAAAACACACAACCACTAAATAAACGTGAACTATTTAAATAATACGTTAAGACACATATAGTGAACAAGATGTGAGTGTGATCTGGCTGCAACATCTATAGTGAATAATGTCATGTTTTCAGGCACCAGAAAAATAATAGAGTCTCTTTCAATTTGTTTCATTTTTAAAGTTGAAGTGACATCAGAACACTGGTCCCAACATTTAAAAGCAAAATCCCTGGGTTGTGTCTTCTTCCATACAAAATTAATTCCAGTTCTAGTCATGCACCACAACTCCTTTCCATAAAAGAGAAACTACTCTGCCCACATTAAAAGCCACATCTAAAAATAACTGGTTGAGCACTGGGGCTCTTTCATACTACATAACTGTAGTCTTATAATTTCATTTTACTTGCCCTGATTGCATCCTATGGATTTCCAGGATTTGCAATTTCAGGATGGGCTTTTAGAACTGTAAGCCAGATTGCTCTAGTACTTCACCAAACTACAAACACCAGGAATCCATTGGACTACTAAAATATGTAGTGTGAAAGGGCCCTTGGGCATATAGATACCCATAGAGATGTGAATATGCACATGTGCATTGGCTATAGAAGATGACTCTCCCATGCACCTAGCTGGGGGATACTGAAAAGTGCAATTCCAAAATATGATTTTTCCAAGCAATTCTCTCTCTGGCTGGATGTAAAAAATTATTTAAACCTATCTAGAAAACAAAGAAAATGATATATAATTTCAAATATAAAATTCAATATATAATTTCATGCTTACTGAGGTTTAGTCCCTGTCAGTTGTACATGTGGTTGCAATTTTAGCAAGACTTAAAGAAGTTAAGGTTGTACTTTCTTGTTCAGTATTTGAAAATTCTGTTTTCAAACCTATTCCCTAGTCATTTAGCTTCTGCATTATTCCCACAACATAACCCCCCCCCTCAGTTTTGAGCAATTCAGTGCCTTTGAGTGATTCAGTGTCTCTTGCCTTGCTCAATGCCACACTGTTGCTCCAACTTCTGAACAAGAACTGTCCTTAGATGCTGACCTAAACCACATTGCTGCTTTCCTCACTGATCTCTGGATCGGTAATTATCACCCAGACCCTAAAATTCCTCTATCCACAACTTTCAGTTGTGGATAACCTTTCAGTTACTTCTTGTGTGAGCGCGAGAGTGCCTAGATCTTTTGCGTGCATGAGTAAACTTTCAATAAAACACACTTTAGTTTACATTTGTAATCTCTGGCTGGTTCTTTTTTGCATGACCCCATAAACATTGGCTGAAAGATCTTCTTACGTTACTCCTCTCTTGCGGGTCTCCTAATTTTGAGCTAATTTCCCTCTGTCACGTGGAGGTACTGTCATTGCGGGTGGACCTCTGAGTCACCCACGTTTTGGGGTAACAAGAGCCTCAATTTTTTTTAAAAAAAAAAGAGGGCTCCACATTCTCTTATTCTGGGTTTCCTCTTTTTTGCTGCACTCATAGCAGTATTCCTTATTTTTTAGTCAACTGTTTTCTGCACTCCACATTTCACCATGACTAAGGCCATTTATGCACTACACTGTTTATAGTGCTACTATTCCACTTTCAACATCCTATGGAACCCTGAGGTTTGCAGTTTAGGGAGGGGCCTTTAGAATTCTCAGCCAGGAAGCCCTTTGGTCTCAGGAAACTACAAACCCCAGAATTCCACAGGATGCTGAAAGTGGACTAACAGCACTATAACACTATAAATATAGCACTATAGCAGTGGTTCTCAACCTGTGGCACATGGAGGCTTCTAACATTGGAAAACGGAAGTGTTGTGTCTGTGCGTCAGTTCCCAATGTGCAAAAGATCACAGTCTGATCCTGTAACGCAGTGGTTCTCAACCTGTGGGTCCCCAGATGTTTTTGGACTTCAGCTCCCAGAAGCCCTGAGCATTGACCATAGTGGCTGGGCTTCCGGGAGCTGAAGTCCACGAACATCTGGGGACCCACAGGTTGAGAACCACTGCGTTACAGGATCAGACTGTGATCTTTTGCACATTGGGAACTGACGCACAGACACAACACTTCCGTTTTCCAATGTTAGAAGCCTCCATGTGCCAGGGAGAGGCATTAAAGCCATTTCCACATTACATTCTCATAGTGTTATTATTCCACTTTCAACCTCCTATGGAATCCTGGGGCCCCTCCCTAAACTGCAAACCCCAGGATTCCATAGGAGGTTGAAAGTGGAATAATAGCACTGTAACAATGTAGTGCGGAAATACTGTAAGTAAAGGAATAAGGCTGCCCTAAAGGCGTTTACGCAGTTTGGTGAAATAACCTTGTCATCTGCTCTTATTTTCGCCTGGCAACAGGGCCTCTCCCTAAAGACACTGACTACTGAGGCTTTTAAAAAAGTGTTTTGTCATCATGAAGGATAAAATGAGCTATAGATCACACAATGATGGTGAAGCCAAGAGAGAAGACGGGCGTGAATTTAAATGCTAATATTCAGGGTGTGGGTTTTATATGCATCTTGTTTAACTAACAGAGGCGACAGGGCTTTTTTTTTTTAAATATTTTTTGGAATGTTTTGGAAACTGCTCCTCGTTCAATCAAAGTAAGGGTACCCAAAGGGCAGAACTGAAAGTAACTTGCAGTTTTTTTAACGTTGGGGAAAATAAACGCCTTGAGCGGTTTCGAACCTAGATGTTTCTGGAGCCCTATAATCTCTCATCATTAATTAGCCTGAGTATCATAACTGATGACCCCTCCACCCAAAAAGGAAACCCCAGCTGCCTCTCCTTTAGGCCATTTCCGCACTAGACTGTTATAGTGCTATCATTCCGCTTTCAACATCCTATGGAATCCTGAAGTTTGCAGCCCCGAGGCCCCTCCCTAAACTGCAAACCCCAGAATGTTGAAAGTGGAATAAAAGCACCAAAACAGTCTGGTGTGGAAATGGCCTAAAACTCCGCCTCTGTCAACAGTACCGCAGAGAGGAGTTCGGTTTAATACCGGAAATGTTGGCGGCACTGCAACAAACCAGGATCCCTCGAGGCCTCTTCCTCTCGCTCCCGCTTTTGTCTACCTTTCCGTTCCTATGGTCCCTAGTTGTTATACTCCGGTAGAGGCTTGAGCGGAAGAGGCGGGCGCGCTGAGAGCGGCGCTTCCTCCCCTCTCTGTGGGACGCGCTAGGCTTCCGTGCGCGAACTCTGTGATAGGAGGAGATGTTTGCCTTTTGTTCCCTGACAGGCCCGCCGCTCTCGCTCGCTTTCTTCCGGGGTGGGCGGGAGGCCGTCGACCGATGATGGCGGACGAGGAGGGCCAGCTGGAGCCGGAGCCGGAGCCGGAGCCGGAGCCGGAGCCCTGCGCTCCTCCTCGGGAGACGGGAGCGGAGGCTGCCGGTGACAGCGAACTGCTGGAGTGTGGCGACGGGCCGCCTTTGGAGAGCAACGGCTACGTGTTGTACAGGTGTGTGTGTTGTTAGCGAAGTTCTCTCGCCCAGTCCTGTGCGTGTCTACTCAGAAGTCACCCTCATTGAGTTCTATTTGATTTACTCCCAGGGAACTCTGTGCACGATTTCAGCCCTGGAGTGTTTTCCTTCCTCCTCTTGTTTTTGAATGGCTAGTTTTGTTTGTTGTCCTGTTGTGTCTTTAATTTTTTTTTTTTTTTTTTTTTGCTGTGAGCCCGATTTTTATTGTAGAAATATTGACAGCAAAGGGTAAGTTTTTTTTTTTTGATTTTTAATCCTCTTTTTCAGTAGCGCGATTTCTAAAGGAGAAAGCGCGGGGGTTTTGATCCTCCGGGAAGTCGTCACGCCCTCTTCTCCGGAGGGCCAGTAATCTTAATGGAGGGAGACGGGCAGATTTGTGATTTTTGAACGTTCAGTGCAAAGCGTTTTGAGTCCCTTAGGGGAGGAAAAGCAGGGTATAAGCAAAATAAATGCCTGAAATAAAGTATCTTGAATACGCTGAAGGAGTACGCATTTTCATAACTTTTGTCATGTTTGGGGAAAGAAAACCAATGTTGAAAATGGACTTTGAAGCTGGTACAAAATCCATCCTTTTCCTTGAAGAAAAGTAGATGGAGGAAATTCTTGAGGTTAAGATTCTAAGGTCATTTCCGCACTACGCTGTTATAGTGCTAGTATTCCACTTTCAACCTCCTGTGGAATTCTGGGGTTTGTAGTTTCCTGAGGCCAAAGAGCTCTCTGGCTGAGAATTCTAAAGGCCCCTCCCCTAAACTGCAAACCCCAGAATTCCATAGGAGGTTGAAAGTGGAATAATAGCATTATGACAGCGTAGTGTGGAAATGGCCTTAGAAACAGCCTTCTCTAATTTGGAAACCATTCCTCTTAACTCCAAAATGTGGGGCTCTGTAGTTATTCAGGGATGGGGAAAATGGACTATAATTTGCTGAGAGGCAGCTCATCTGTTGTGACTTTATATGTCCCCTGGATGATCGCTTGCATTAAAAGCAGCTGTTTGTCTTGTTACTTATGGAAATTAAATCCAGAATATATGCATAGAGACACATTCAAGTAAAAACCACCTTAGCCGGTATAACTGGTAACAACAGGGCCTGTAAGCGCTGTGCTATCAAGTTTGGGCTCTCTTAATTTCCCTCCAAATTATACAAGGCTGCCTTGGGTTTTTACAAAGTGAAGCCAAAAAAGAAAAAGGCACTGTCAAACTTTACTAAAATGCTAAACTTCATCATCCTATTTCACTTGGTATGTATCTTAGAGTAGTCAGAGTTTGACACTTACAAATTGTTGCTGAGGCTAATGAATGAATAATATAAAAATGAGAGGCAGATGACTCATTATTATTTGCTTGTAAAGATTCTATTTTGTTTTTGTTGAATGATTAACTATTAAGTTTCTCCTTGGGGCCATTCCAGTTCTGCAGTTAAATTAAGAGCATGTTTTCCAAAAACTTCTACACAACTGCTTGGAACAGTCCAAGAATTCCTTTTTCAAGGAGTCATTGACATTAATAATTTAATGTTTAAAATGCCTTTTCTATTCTTCTGTAATGTCTTCATATAGCAGAAAGAGTTACAGCTGGTGTCTCTGTCTTACAACTTACAGTCATTAGCACATACACTCATGTGGGAGGTGTGGTATCATGAAAAAAAAGAGCATGTGATGCTACAATTAATTGATACATATTTTTATAGAGATATTTCCTATCTGTTCAAAGGGCTGTCAGCCTGAGAGGAAACCAAAGGCAAAGTCCCTCTGAACAAATCTTGCCAAGAAAACCCCATGATAGTTTTGCTTTAGGATTACTGTTAAGTTAGAAACAACTCGAAGGCACCACAACAACAACCACCACAACAACATGAAGCTGAGAAAAAAAACTGTCTGAAAGGAATTATGCTGGACTCCTACTTGAGTGAACCCGCTCTTGGTCTCTAGGCAATCACTTCTTTTTCCATTAATATTCTTGCTAAATTGTGTTTTCTTACAGAGATAGGAAGGAATGGGCTGACATTGAACCAGTTCCTCAAGATGACGGGCCACATCCAGTAGTTCAGATAATATATAGTGAAAAATGTAAGTTGCACGGTGCTTTCAATAAATATGTGGGATGCCCACCAAACAGTGGGCCTGTTTGTAGAAATACGTTCACAGAAATGGCTTGTACCAGAACAGGTGGGCCAGCATTAGCTCACTTTTCCAGCTGACTTTGCCTTACTATCTGTTCTCTTAGCTTTTCACTCGTGTCTTTGTCTCCCAGAATCTACCTTGTGGCCATGTACTTAGCTGTCAGTTGTGTCTCCAGATGTTAATTACGCTGTACTCCCCTAATAAAGGAACTTGGCTGAATTGTGTTAATTTTTGCTTCAGTTTTCTGTGTACTGAACATACAGCCCTACTGAACATATTTGGAATTATCTCTCTGTAAATATGCATAGGATCATTTAAAAAAAAGGAATGTAGAATTCTTCAGTGTTTTTCCCTTTTGAGGAATTAAGAAGTAGAGAAAGGCTTATAGTAAGGTTCATTAGATGATTTGAGACATGAAAGAAGTGATGAGATTAGAATTACACTTGCTGTTAACAATAAAATGGGCTTAACAGTTGTTTATAACTATATATGCTTATTAGAAAACTGGTACTAAAAGTCAGTTAATTTGAAAATTTAGAATGCATTTCCAAACCTCAATTCAGATGTGTCAGAGGGTTTTTTTAGTAAGTAATTTACGTTTGCTAGGTTTATTGCTCCTGTATTAGCAAGAAGAAACCAACCACAATCATGCAGTTTACTGTTTGCTACAGATTGCTCTAATGTCTGCTGTGATTGCCCCAGGCTGTCAAAAAGGCAGGGTATAAAACCAAAAATACACAAACAGTGAAATGATACATAATCATAAAATTCATTTCCAGGAGCTTTTAGAAGTTGTTGGTATTACTGTTCTGATGTCTGTGCTTAGGAAAAGCAAAGAAAGGCTGGCTTGTATTTCTGTGGCTTAGAATTTAAATTTCAGTGGTAGGGAAAGGACAGAAGGCTAAGGTAGCATGGGATAAATTTGAACAAGTCTTCAATTTAGGGGATGAGTGTGAGAGGGCTAAACTGTCCTTATGAAGGCTTGAAGAAAGTAAGAGACAGGTGGCACTGTATTTTGAGAAACAGTTCCAGGCACAAGAGGCAGCAAGTGAGAATGGGCAGAGCTGATCTAGAAACCACTCAATTTTAAAACAGCCAAAGATGCAAGAATTAGAGAAGCAAAGATTATGAGAAGACACTTAGTGGGTGGGAAATTAGAGCAGATACAGTGAGCCAGGGTTGTGGAGAGCAATAAAGCTAGTAACACAAGGAATGTGTGCTCAATGGAAGCTGCTATAAGGGTCAGAAATAGATTTATCCTAAGATCCAGGTAACTAGGAATGTCAATTATTTTAGCTACAGAGTTTTGGATAGAAGTGAAAAATCCAAGATGTGATAAAGCAAGGTCAAAGAGTGTTTTGTTATAATGCAATTTTCTTTTATCTAGTTAAAGACGTATATGATTACTTCCGAGCCGTTCTGCAACGTGATGAAAGGAGTGAAAGAGCTTTCAAGTTGACAGGGGATGCTATTGATCTTAATGCTGCAAACTACACAGTGTGGTATGTTACTGTATTATATCTGTCTTTATTATGTTATTAATTTTGAAATATTTTAAAATCATCCACGCACCTATAAAACTGGAAAAGATCAGTACCAACAAGGCAAAATAAAACTTGTGTCTTGTGATCTTTGGGCAGCTTTTATCTGAAAAGCTTCCAAAATGGCTTCTCCGTTTCTCTGCCTTTGAAAAGTGACCAAACTCTAGCGGACCCAAAATCTTAACAGCTAAACAATTTGTCAGAACAAGCTAGAGGAGCAATATAGTCCACTGAAGAACTGGTGACTGCCAGTTTCAGAGATTGTTCACCTCTAAAGCTCTAAGCAGCTTTGGTCCAGGGTAGTGGAAGGAGTGCATCTCCCTGTTTATTATATCGTAGGCTTAACAATCTGCTGAAGAGGTTCTTCATAAGCTGAGGGAGGAAGAGTGATAATAACATCAAGATTAGGGGTGAGCTGTTCCTACAGCTATGTTAAGAAAGCAACTTCTATTATCTTCCATGCCAGGCTACACTGTTTAAGGTTGATGGGAGTTGTGCTTCCAGCAGCCTCTAGAGATCCACTAGTTGCCCATCTCTGAATGAGAGTTTCTGCTGGAACTTTGGAGATCTGTCTCCAAGAAGACCACCTTGGCTGTGTTTCCCATCCAACTTTCAGAAGACTTCTGAAGACCAATATACCACTAAAGCTGATTTTAAAGCTGTACAAGTTGTCTTAGTTCATGAGTTTCAGTACTTTTTTACAGCACATCTTTGCCCCCCCAAAATCAGGAATATTTGTAAGATGTAAACTGCTTTGAGAGTGTAAGGGGGATTAATAAAACAGAATAAATTAAACACTTTTGTCCCTGTTTCCACTGGCCAGAGACATCTCTCTCCCTTGTCTATGTTTTGATCTCACTTGTGTATGTGCTTTGGTGTCCAAAGTTTTACACATATAGGAAAAGATTCTGCCTCTCTTCCAAGGTCTCTGCACTTGCTGGAAGGCTTGAAGAGAGGCAGAGTTCTCCCGTGTGAATCAGTTTGGAGAAGGAAAGAAAGAATAGAAACATCTCCTTTGGCTTCTTGCCTTCTTTGTATCACAATGAAAATGGAAGAAAATCTCTCTCAAACTCTGCATTTGTGATGTGCTTTGGGGATGGGGGGAGTTGTTAACAAGGGAAAATAGAGGTTAGGCTAGAAAGCCATGCTAATGTTTTAGAACTTTGTAGGCTGATGATTTTCCAAAATACGCTACTCCCAGGCCATTTCTGAACTAGACTGTTATAGTGCTATTATTTCACTTTCAACATCCTATGGAATTCTGGGGTTTGGGGAAGGGCCTTTAGAATTCTCAGCCAGAGAGCTCTTTGGCCTCAGTAAACTACAAACCCCAGAATTCCACAGGAGGTTGAAAGTGGAACAATAGCACTGTGACAGTGTAGTGCGGAAATGGCCCTTGTCTCTTAAATAGAATATATCTGTTCCGTTGTATAAATGAAGGATGTTGTGTAGCATGTTGCCTAGCCTTTGGCTAATTATTCCACTGAAAGATAGCTAATAATACTGAGATGCCAATTTTCTGACAGTACTATGTGTGAGCCAAGTAAAATTTTAAATGTACAGGTATACCTCAGTTAACAAAGTGGATGTGTCTGTGGACACTACATCTTTCACAGACAATTTGGTACCAGAGGCAGAAATAACATGGAAAGAATAGACCACAAAAAAGAAGAGCAGCTGTTTCAGCAGACTTTTTATTTGGAGCTAAAGATACATGCATGTGAAATGAAAAAATCAGACTAGGTGAACCTTGAATAAATAAAACAAAAATATTTTGAGCCAAATAGAGATCACTTGAAATCTTCTTCCAAAATATATCCAAAGATGATTTTTTTCCTTTCATCAGTTTTTACTTTTCTGATGCTTTCTATTCTAGTGGCCAGTCTTACAAAATCTGTGCTTCCTTCATATGCTGGAGACAACTTCTGCTTACCTTGCCTGTTGTAGGCAGGCACACATGGCTGCTATAGAATTGGCTTCAGTAAAATTCTGCTCTTTTCTAGCTCAAGATTTATCACACTGTTTACTGAAAACACACTGTTGCAACCCAGTACCAAAAGTCTGTGCCTTTACGGCTGTCATCCATCATCCTTCCAAGCCAATTTTGCTTTTTAGAAAACCTCCAGCTGGGCAGAGGACAAGGAGGAGGTTGGATGGGTGTGAGAAAGAGCCTCTTTGTCAGATGCATTGTTAACTGAGGTATGCCTGTACTGACATCTCACTGAATATCAGTGGGAGTCCTCTTGTGAGCTGTATCTTTGGGTCTTGTATTGTATGGGTTTGCCTCTGCTCATTTGACTGTTTGTCGGTAACCTTATTTTTCAGATGAAATAGAGTGTGCAAGACAAACAGGTCTTCCACTATTATAGCAGTCCTTTGAATCTATGTCTTCCGCCTCTTTTTTTGGAGGGAGACAAAAGATATTTTAAAACATTAACTTTTGGATATAATTTATTTCCATGAAAAAATGCTCTGTCTGGGTTACAGTTTTGTTTTAAAACGTTGCTTGGTGGATTTAAATTATTGGCGCAATTTTGTTCTGTACTGGTACATGAAGAAAGGATGAAGCAGCTAAGCCTAATAGTGGACCCCCTCCCCCAATCTTTTTGTAGGCATTTCCGTAGAGTTCTTCTGCAGTCTTTGAAGAAAGACCTACGTGAGGAACTCAATTACATCACAGCTATCATTGAAGATCAACCAAAGAATTATCAAGTCTGGTAAAGTCTGACTTTTCTTGATGACACAAGACATTCTTGTAAGGAAATGCATACTTCTTTTTTCAGAACTAGAGGCCACGGTTGCCACTTGTGAGAGTGCTGCAGGTGATTTAACATACATACCTTGGCAGAAATGCTTTGGGATGATGATTAACCTGGCATTTATGGTAACATTGATATATATAGGAATATACATAAAAGGAATAAGGAGTGTGTGTGTGTGCGCGTGTGTATGCGCACATACACACACACACACACACACACATATAGATATATATAGATGAAATGTAAGAGTGCAGTATTGCATGGACTATTAGAAAAACAGCAAAGAGGGGAAAGTAGAAGAGGAGGGTAGAACACAAGTATGAACAACAGAAAGAAAACTCTCTAAATTGGACTTTTCAGGTGGTACACTTGAGCATTGCCAAGAAGTATGAAGTGAAAGTGATGCCACCTGCAAACTCTTAAAGCAGAGGTAGGTAGTGATCAGATTTCCAGATGTTGTTGGACTGATGTTCCAGTCCAACAGCATCTGAGAGGGAGACAATGTGCAGTGGAGTAAGTTGCAGAAGAGCGAGATATAACTTTCTACAAATAACTGTAGCATTACTCTTCAAGTATCATTTCTTGGACTTTTTGGTTTTCTAGTAAGTACAATCATCCTCTCTAGGAAAATATTCCAATGTTTTTGAAAACCTAAACAATAAAACAGACTGAATAAATATTGGTTTTTGGGTTTTTTTAATAACTATTTTTTATATTTTTAGGCACCACAGACGGGTGCTGGTGGAGTGGCTGAAGGATCCATCTCAAGAACTTGACTTTATAGCAGACATTCTCAACCAGGATGCCAAAAACTACCATGCGTGGCAGCATAGGCAGTGGGTGATTCAGGTATTTTGATGCTGCTGTTGGCAATGAAATGCTCATCTTGTTCTGCATGTATGGAAGGAAGGCGTCTGTTTTGGCAAGAGCCCTGAGAAAAACAAGTGCTAATGTAATATCTTCCAGGAAGGGTCAGGCCTTGACAGTGCGGCAGTAGTGGATATTCCTCTGTCTTCTCCAAATGTCAGCCCAAGTTGTGTCACCTTTTTTTGATAGAGATGAATGGCAAACATTTCAGCTACCTGCTAAGATACCAGAGTTCTTAGACATTGTTTGTACCCCAGGTTCCAATTTCTATTTCTCAGTTATAAGAGAGTGAGAGAATGTTGGGAATGAGCTTTAATTCTTTCAGAATATTCAAGCGCAGATCAACTTGTCAGTCCCTTCACATGACATATTTCTCCTGTGCATGGCCTCCAAGATACTGTTTCATTTGCTTCTCTCAGTTACTTAGCATTCTTTTTGTCTCCTGCTTCAAAAAATTGTTTTCTGTTCTCATATTCTGCTTGAATTCTTCTTGCTGCCCCTTAATCTTATTTATTTTAGTCACAGTTAACATGAGAAAACGAGGCAGTTTTCCTAATGTCCTCATTCAGCATTTCCTCTTATTTTGGGTGCCTAGGAGTTTAAGCTATGGGATGATGAACTGGAGTATGTTGAACAGCTCTTGAAAGAAGATGTCAGAAATAATTCTGTGTGGAACCAAAGATACTTTGTAATTTCAAACACAACTGGCTACAATGATCCTTCTGTTCTAGAGAGAGAAGTCCAGTAAGTAATCTTCTACTTGGCTTCATCTAGTGCTGTTTACTCTTTCAGAGGCAAAAAAGAAGTGCATGATGGCTCTTCTTATACTTCTTCACAACTTGAATATTGGGCTGAGGTGCTGCATATTGTATTCCTGCATTATAGTCAATTCTGTTAAGTACCAGCCCTTGCTCAGTACCAGTGGCACCACCCATATGGAGTAGACGAAGTATCAGAAGGGATGGAAGAACCCTAAGCTGGTAAACTACAGAAATGTCTGCTGGGCAAAAATCTTGGCAAACAGGACAGCCGCCCCAAACATCCCATGCATGTGGAGCACATTCAATGGACACAGAAAACTGACTGATTTAGTTACACTGATTTAGATGAAAAAAAGCATGTCTGGAATCGTGAATAGAAGTGGTCTACACTGCAGTATTATATTACGGTTTTGATTGTTTCTTCTTTTTCTCCTTTATTTTAGTATCTGAACAGATCATTTTAATTAAATAAAAGCATAAAAATTATTAGCTCTGAATATTTTTCTTTTGAAAAACTGAAACATTTCTGCCATAACCCCCCCCTTTTTTTTCAATATTAGCTTGGGAACTGGCTTACTTAAACTGTGTTTAGGAAAAATTCGTTTTCATTGTAGAAACGTACCTATTGCATTTTTTGCTTGTGATGGCTGCCTGCCTGTCTGACAGCCTCCTGGAATTAAGAATATTTTTACCCTTGTAGAATACGGATTATTTCTTCATCCGACACTTTGTTCTTCTTTCCAGGTATACCCTAGAAATAATCAAGATGGTGCCTCATAATGAAAGCGCTTGGAACTATTTGAAAGGGTGAGACTATATGTGTTAGCAGCTCTAATGCGCATAGAATAGTGCAGAATGTGGTACTGGAAATAAAAATCAGCTTCCGAGATTCTGACTTTTAAACCTTAAAACAAGTTTCTGGTTCTTTGAATGTCCAAAAGAGATGTTTCAAAGTGTGTGTTATATTTCCTTGAAACCATAGAAGTCAGTATGAATGTTGAGTAGGAGTTCTTATGGCTTAAGTGCCATGTCTTTCTTGATGACTAATGTGTAAAATGTGGTAAGTTATTTAGTTACTAGTGTTACATGTATATCTTACATTTTCTCCCATGTGTTTGAGGAGGTTTATATGGCTCTCTTCCTCCCTACTTTATCATCACAGCAGCCCCGTGAGGTAGGTCAGCCTCACAGAGGATGACTAGACCAAGGCTGTGAATTTCATGGATCATTAAGGACTAGAACCGAGACCTCTGAAGCACCAGTTCAGGACTAGACCCGCTTGGACAATCCATAAGTTAGAAACTCAAGCATGGCTCCCAGTTAGTTGTTTTACAAGTTGTTCCATTAAGGCACAAACATATACAAACAAATGCAAACATAGAAATAATAGGACCACCAAATCAAGTCACTCATCTTTTGGTATATTTGATACAGATACAGAGAAGCAAAACCACAATGTTTTTGTTTTTTTGTGCTTGTTTGTTTTGGTTTCTGCCCTTTTTTTAAGTTTAGTTTTGTCAGAAATGTGCTATTTATTGTTTTTTAGATTAGTGTTAAATGGAATTTTAAAAAATTAAAGAATTGGAATGGATTCTGTCTCTGTAGCCTGAAACAGTTCTGTTGGCGTGCCATCTGTTTCTGGTTACTTATTTCTCCTAAGTGCTTTGAGAGTAGCTTCTGCTTCACTTTCAGAAATTGTGGGTTCATCAACAAAATCTTCTTGAATGTCTTCTTTTCACCTGCTTTAGAGTTCTTCAGTCTATTGCTTCCATAGCCTCACAAGAGTGAGGATGCTTTATGACCAATCGTGTGTTCCACTGTTGGTCATAAAGCATCCTCACTCTTGTTTTAAATTTCCCTTTCATTTCTCAGATCTTGTGGAAGAGGTTTCTTCTACTCTTCTTTTTTTGTTGACTTGTTCTATTTTTTTGCATTGCTTATTATAATACTTTTTATTGCCACTACTCATAAGTCTCTAAACAGTTGCACTAAGGATCCTAACCCTGTTTCTTTCAACTTTTACTTTTGTTTCTTGACTGTCCTTAATTATTTGAAGAGTTTCGTCTGTCATCCAGTTAGACTTTTCTTTCTCTTTATCTGACAATAGGGTCTTTTTGTATTCTTCCCTGACAGTGTCCCTGGTTTTCCTCCAATGTTTCTGGCTCCTGGTCATTTAAGCTTAATAGTGCAAATCTATTCTCTACATGATCTTTAAATTCTATCCAGATGTTCTTCCAGATGTATTTTGGCACTATGATGGACTCACCACACTTCCTTAGCTTTACTCTAATTTTTGGTATTAGCAGTTCACGTTCTGTGGTGCAGTCTGTTTTTGGTCTTGTAGCAGAAGGAAAGGAGCATCTCCATCTTCTGCTTCTAGTTATGTAGTCTATTTGATTTCTATATTACCCAACAGATGACTTTCATGCCTGCAGTCATCTCTTTATTTGCCTGAAGAATGTGTTTGCAGTACGCTTGGCCGTCTACTTTTATAGGTATAGCATTCACAGATTTGATTATTTGTGGGTTATTTTATTTATTTTTAAAAAATCTTGATGTGCCTCTGCCATGGAAAAATACATTCTCTCTTGAGAATCTCTGAGTCCTCCAGTATGATTCTATGCCAGACGTGACTCATAGAGTTGTACTGTAGTACCCGGAGATTCCTAGAGCAACACTTCTCTAGGCATTGCTAGGTCCTCCAGTGTGACTCTATGTCCCACTTCTGGCAGAAGTTGACCACAGAATTGCACTAGAGGACCTAGAGATTCCTAGAGAAATGTTCTCAAGTTTAAAAAATAGCTTTCACAATTTGGATTTTTATTCAATTTTGCCACTTTTGCAGAGGTCTTGTGCCCCTAATCCCTGTGAAAGTGGAGGGCTGACTGTAAACTCTTGATCTCATGATATTTGATAGGTTGCTCTCCTACTTTGGTGCTTGCTACTAGGCCAAATTTCCTACAATGCTTGGCTCTATTCCATTTTCTACCTTTGTGTTCCAGTTGCTCAGGATTATCAACATATTGTTTTAGTGTGTGATCAGTTTCCTCCTAGAGTCTATTATCTCTCATTCTCTTCCTCCTCTGTTGTTTCTGTGGGTGGAACATAAACTTGGGCTACGGATATAGTGGTGTGCTTTCCCTAAAGTCTTATTGATATTATATGAATAGGCTTTGCATTGTATTTCCAAACTGCTTTTGCTACATCTTGCTCCACATTTAATGCCATCCCATTTGCTGAGGTATAACTGTAGTACTTGCTGCTTCACTCTCTCACTCACTCTCTGCACTGTTTATCAGTTTTAAGTTGAAAAAAACAAATCAGCACTACCAGTTGCACATTTTATTTCAGTAAAGGATGTATGGGAGTCTATGGACACAGTCTTGACCATTCATACTTGCAACTGATTGAGAAGTACAAGATTTTGCGAAACGGAAAGAAGCTTAGCAATGTGTTCATCTGTTAATCTAGTCTTGTGTGTACTAGGATTTGTCAGCACTTGACTCCTTAGAAGAGGAACTTTATATATACATAGCCCATATTATGTGTGTATGTATGTATATGGTATAGAAAATTTGCTCAAAAAACTATAGCATATATAATTAAAGCATCAGAAAATTTTCCAGACCTCACATCCCTAACAGGGGCCTTACTTTTTAGCTGACCAAAAGTTGGATAGCCACCAAAATTGGCTCTAGTCATTAACAGGCTCCTACAAAGGTCAGATCTCATCCCATATAATGTCCTGTAACCGTATGCAGGAAGGTCACACATGGGATGAGTTTCAGGCCCAGTTCTGTGTATACATTGTGAGTATAGGGTGTTTATGAGCAGAATCTTTTCTTTCTTAGCTTTTTGTTGGTTGCCTTCAGAGACTCAGATGTCTCAATGTTTTTGAGCCAGCGTGACTTAGGGAGGAATATTGGAAGTTTACGATATGATTCATTCTTCTGTTAACGTTAACTGAAATCTGGGTAATTGTCTTTTAAAAAGCGCCTTATTCTGACAGAAGGATTTTTATTGCAGACTGAAATAGGCTGTATCCTTTCTGAGAGATGGGCTAATCATATAATACTCTGCTCAGAAATTATCCAGATCCCTAATATGTGTATATAGGGAAGAACAGTCCTCCAAGTGGAGAATGGTGCCCATCTACAAGAATTTCGCCTAGGAGGCAACTCTGAAATTGACCTTTGCAGTGGCACTACTGCTTGAAGCCAGCATCCTGTTGGTGTGTTAAACTAGTGGTTTTGTATTTTCCTGGGTGACACAGTAGTGATGAAGGCAGGCATTTGTCCAGTGCCTTACTTCCTTAATGGCTGCTATACCTGCAGCCTTTTTCTACTTGCGACCACTGCCTCTGCCCACCTAGTTAAATCACCATAGTCCATCGACAGGATTATATCTTACTTAGCTTCTCAGTCCTCTGTTGCTGCTTCTGCCTTTCTTTGTCACTGTTCAGACAAGTAAGAGGATATTCTAGGATCAAAGACATCCTGACTGAAATTTAGTATGGGCATATGGATCAAATTGTACTTGCACAACAATATTTACCACACAGTTCTAACTGCAGAAATTGTAGACAAAGCTGTATCTCTTTTTAATAAATTGAGAATCTAATACCATTCATTTAGATAAAGGGGCCCAAAAAAAGAGGATCTGACCACGGTAAATCACCCAGTCTAGATGAAGAAGACCAAAACTTAGTTCAAGCTAACAAATGTACCCAATGATATGTGGCAAGATCTAGAAAATCATACCTACCTTTTTATCGATACTCTAGAAGATGAGCCCAAGAAAAAAATTCTGAACAATGCATTAAGTTTTTGAAAATACTTGTGAGATGTAAGTAAAGGGATGCCACATAAAACATAACCAATTCTGAATATCATGTTCATTTTATCAACCTTACCCCATAGACTCAACTTTAAACCTGCCAGTGATCTAAATCTTGTGCAGTATATTTTTTTATTAACATGGTTATATTTAGTTGAATCATCTGAGATAAATCTCTAGGAATAATTATGCCCAAATAGGTAATAGAGTTTGGGCAATAGTGAAACTGCCATTTTTAAAAAATGCTAGAGTCTGTTTATCTCCAGCACCCAACAGAAATTGATACAGGATTTTTAGCTCTCCAGCTGACATTTCTGTCTTATAACCATGGGTGTGGGAGGAAGGATCTTTTAATCAATACAATGAGTATCCAGCACTGATTCCTGGTTCTGATTGAGGGTTTTCAGGGTACAATGAACATATGCTGCTACCCTTCTGACACTTGTATCTGCTTGGTTGTCATTTTATCCATGATTTTAGGAGATCTCCATCTATAGGAAATGTCATAAACACACTGAATGGGATTGTGGAAGTATTGTACTACTCATAGCTGTTTTTTGTTTTAGGATTTTACAAGATCGGGGCCTTTCAAAATATCCAAATCTCTTAGAACAGCTGCTGGAATTGCAACCAAGTCACAGTTCTCCCTACCTGATTGCCTTCTTGGTGGATATATATGAAGACATGCTGGAAAACCAGTGTGAAAACAAGGAAGAAACTCTCAACAAAGCATTAGAGGTTAGTGGTTTTACAAGTTGTTTAGCTGGCTTCTTACCTTTTATAGTTTGGTACCTAACTTGTTCTCTATTCTGTTGTAGAATTCAATCACAGAAATTGAGAAATAGGTTGTCAGTTTACTGCAACTTATACTAAATTGTGACATAACAAATACGCTGTTTTTAAAATTATATCAGATTTTAACTCTTACAGAAACTATAATAATAAAACAGGATGTCTATTTGTCAAAGATGCAATTTCAAGGCTATGAAATTTGAAATTTAGCTTACTAAGGAGAGTGTAGGAATGAATTTGCATCTTGCAATTATGGCTTTTTAGGAGTATATAAATTAACTGTGCCATTGATTGGAGCCTGCAGTACCATCTTCAGTCACTAAGTGGGGAACCTCCTTAATGTACACATAACATTGAAGTTGATAGTCTGAAACTGGGAGAGGGGAGTTTTCTGTGGAACAATTATAGAATCACCCTGCTGTATCTCGTCACATGAGGTGGGTAGACTGCTTCTTTATCAGCTGTGATGGGTTGTCCCAGTGATCTCAGCAGTCATGGCTTTACTCAAACAGAGCAAGGTGTCCAGCATTGACCATTTGCTAAATTTACTGTATCAAACTGAAGGCTACTCAACCATTGCAAAGCCGCATATTGTCATTGGCTGTAACAAAAGAAAAAGAAAACCATGTCAGCCAAAGGTTCTGTAAGCTGGGAATGTTGAAGGAAAAGATGTTAGCTGAAATGCGGTGATACTAATATACCGCGTCATATGGTTGCTGTCCCTGTTGGTTTCATGCATGCCAGTTATCAGTGCTCAGTGTTAGCTGCTGTGAAAATGCATTATGTTTCGCCATTTAGCTCAAGGGTATTATTGCTGCATGCATTTTACCTCTTTCTCCACGTGTCATTCCATGCATTTTGAATTGCATCTGACATATGAGTAGTAGGATTTTCAAAGGCATGTTCCAACATGCTGCCTCATGACATTGTGCCCTGTGTTTGCTAATTAATACTTTGGCAAAAATGGCCAAATTTTGAATCTTGGCAGTAAGGTGTGGTACATCAGGTAAAGAACAGGCTTCTGCTTAAGGAAGGAAGCAGCCAGTACATGTTAGGAAGCTATATTTCTTTAGTGCCCATTAAGAGGATTTGGTTTGTATTTTATTCTGCTATGCAGATAATTCTGTATTTCAGTTGCTTTGCCAAATCTTAAAAGCCAGGCAGAGCTACTCTGATCTGAAGAGGATATTTAACTTAAGAAGGGGGAAGCCCTGATATGTACAGTTAAACCTTTGCACCCACTTACTCTGCATTCTACAAATTTTACTCCTTCTTTCCATGTACAAGTAATGAAGGGACAGAGCCCTGCCTCCAATGGTGTAGTGTGGTAATAAACAAAAGGGATATAAGACAGGAAGAGATATGGAGTCAACGTTTACATGAGGGAAGAACAGAATTATTTCAATTACACATACTTAGATTTATTTACTGTAGGATATGAAGACTTGGGGGTCATACTGACTGCAGTAGGTGGGATAGGAGGTCATGTTTTTGAATGTGTGGACCATGTAAAAAACTCCCTCCTGATTAAACTAGTAATCAAAGAGAAGGTACCGTAACCATGTGTCTCTGCTGTGCTAGTCTCTTAAGATGCATCTTTTTTGTGGGAAGAGCATTCAAAAAATCCGACCCTCACCCCCGGAGTCTGAAGATGTACAGTCCATAGCTCTGCCCCTCATTCTTCATAATGTGTAGAATTGCTCTGTCCACGGTAGCTAAGAGGCTACCTTCATGTAAATATAATTCAGGTAGCACCTGATTGGACCATTTGTTATATTTAATGATATTTGTGCCCTGTCCTTCCTATGGTAAGCTCCTGACAAGGAATATAGGAGGTTGATCTCTTGACAGTTCTGTGAGGCACCTGATACACCTAATATTAAGAGACAGTAACTTGCTCAAGCCACTCAGTGAAATTCCTCTTTATCTCAGTATGGCTTCACCCCAGGTCACTGTGATCTAAGTTCAGCACTCTGTCCATTAATCCAACTTCCCCAACGTGGCATCTTCCAGATGTGCTAGAGTGCCATTCCCATCATCCTCAGCTGTACTGGCTGGGGATGATGGGAATGGTAATTCAGCATATCTTGGGAGGCACTCGATGAGGAAAGATGCATCATGCTATGCTGGGTCTCTACCCCGATAGGTCTCAGGATGATTTGGTGGGGGCAATGTGAATTCATTTAACATGGAGGGAGAGGGAATCCAGATTGAATTTGGTGACTGTTCTCTAACTCTCTTCATTTTTGGTTAAAATAAAAGCACTGGCAGTGTCCAGTATGACAGAAGCCTTTTTGAAGGCACTGCTATGTATTATGCAGAGGTTCATTCTTATTTTCATTATTTATTTTATTTATTATGTTTGTAGGCTGCCTTTCTCTCAAAATTGGTACCCAAGGTGGCTTCACCAGTTGGTGGCAGAGTAAAAGAAATAAGGGTGCGGGTTTAATAAGTAAAACCACGTGCTTTAACAAATAAGTGGTATATGCTTTTGCTGAAAGCCTTAGCTTGGTTTCTACTAATGCAAAGTAGAAAATGCAGAGGGTGCGTAACTACCATATTGTTCCTGTTTTACTCTAACCAGTGTTGTTCCCTGCTGGGTTGTAACCTCCTTGGGGCCCAGACCTTTGTTCTTTTAAAAACTTACGTTGCTTGTAAAACATTGAGAGTGATTTATCATATACGGATTATATGTACACAGAGAATACAATATAATAAAAAATAGTATAACTGAGTGTTTATGCAATTCTGTAGTAAATAGAGGAGAACTATGCAGTGTTTTAAACAAACTTGTAATTCTTTTCTATAGTTATGTGAAATTTTGGCTAAAGAAAAGGACATAATACGGAAAGAATACTGGAGATACATTGGAAGATCCCTTAAGAGTAAACACAGCCCAAATGAGGAGCAGAATGTGCCAAGTGAAGGTGATCAGCAGTAACTTCAATTTAGGAGGAAAGAACATGGCATTCAGATCTGTGTGTTTTACACAAACTTTGAGTGGGGATTCCCAGACAGAGAATTAAATGGAGTGTCGCCCCTTCTCCCAAAATGTGTTGTAACTATACATTACTGCAGAGGTATTGCTTCTAACTACAAAAAGAATGCAAAGCATTCTATGTAACAAACTGACCCGTAGTTACTGCTGCTATAAAGGTTAGCTATGGGGTGGTCCAAAGCACTGTGCATTCAAAAAACACATAATAATTACTTGAATTGTACCAAATAAAGGAATTGTTTCTTAACAGTATATAAATAATGCTGTACTAGCAAATTTAATGCCCTAAATCAGTTCCCAGCCTTGGCCTCCAGAGAGTGGCCCCTGTTCTCATCAAGCAAGTGCATGTAAGATTCTGAATGTATTTGAGTTGGATTGTAGAGACCTTGTGTACAGTGGATATATAGAGTAACTTAATTTTAGTTACTGTAAGGAGGGTAGTAGTTGTGTACTGGAGCAGCTATGCAACACTGTGTTTTCATTGTACCCAACTAATGCCATCAATAATTTGTAATAAAGATACAGATACTTGTACAAAGACTGAATGTGTTTTGATACTGGACGTTATAAATCTCTATAGCTGGTTGGAAATTGTGCAGTCCATGGGTGGGTGGCTCTTTGAAGGGTCCCATGAAGCATTTCCCCTCCCCCCATCAAAGCCTTTGAATCTCTCAAATTAAAAAAATCAGATGACAAAGCTCTTTTGGCCAGAAATTGACTCCTGTGGGTACATTTTTCTCATTAAACACCGTTCTACCAGTCCCTAACCCCCAAGGGCACACAAATGTGCTGTTTTGTCACTTCTGGGCACTATCAGGTGAATTGCTGCAGCCCACCAGGAAATCAAAGAAACCAAACCTATTGCTCTCTCAACACTGGATTGTGCCCACTCCCATCCAACAGCAAGCCTATCCAAGCAAGCAGGATTGTGCAATCTCTCACAATACGTGGTGTTTTGTTTGAAAGTACTTTTGAGTTTTTGTGCCCACAAATGTTCCCAAAGCAATATACAGTAAAAATAGCTACCATATATACTCATGTGTAAGTTAACCTTGTGTATAAATCGAGGGCAGGTTTTGGGGCCAATACTATGGATTTTGATATGACCTGTCAATAATTTGAGAGTCATTCCATAAAAAGGGGAAAGCGTTAGCACCACCTCAGGGGGCCAGCTATCACTGGCGACCTCACTGCCCAGGCATTCAAAAAGGATTTTCACCACTCTAGTCAAAGAAGGGGATGGTTCTTTTTTTTGATAGAAGTTAAGGTACAATGCTAACTTTTAACATTGTACCTTAAGTGAGTGAGTGGAGAAAGGCAAGAGGTTAGTCTTTCCAGGGGGACTAAAAGCACTGACCACCTTTATTCTTGGCACTTCTTTGAGGGGAAGCACCATTTTCCCACTCAGGCATTCAAAAAGGCCAGAAGTGGCACTGCAGCAGAGAGAATAGGGGGATCAGTGCTGCTTTCGTGTTCTCCTGGAACAGACTTAAGTTCTCACCTTTTGCCACTCTATTCAGAGAAGGAGATGGTTCCTTTTTTTGCTAAGGATTAAGGTACAGTATGTACGTTGACCCATGGATATGTCAACCTAGGTTTGGGGGGGTCATTTTTTTTGACTAAAAATTTTAGACTTATACATGAATGTATACATTAACTTTTCAACATCAAAGCCTTAATAATATTTTTTGCTACCTGCCAGAAATTCAGCAAGCAACCTGATTTCCCTTGGGAAGGAGTGTCCTGTCTCAATCTGGGCAGCAAGCCAGAGCTTGCAGGTGCACAGCTTATAGCCAGGCAATAACACAAGGAAAGTAACAAACAAAAGAGAACAGCTCAAAATCAGCTACTTTTACTTAGTAAGCAAAAGGTCAAAGGCACAAACAGGGTCCAACAGAATCCAAAGGCAGAGCAAAATAAGTCCAGAATCAAAACAATCCGAGAAACACAACTGGCAGGCAAACAGGTCAGATAAGCTCTGAGGGGAAGGTCAGCAGTGTAAAGCAGCAGCTGCCTAACTAATTGCTGTCTCCTATAATCCTTCAAGACTGGCACAAGTTTTCCCTTTGCTGTCTATGCTCAGTAAAGGTAGGTATAGGTAAGTTATTACCTATCTGAAGGGGCAGAACTCTCTGCTGGAGCTGGCACTCACTCTGTTCTGCCTCTGGAATTTGTGGCTCCGTAACCTCCTTCTGTTCAGCAGGTCCTGGCATGTCAACTGTTTCAGTCACTGAGTCAGTGTCCATTTCCATGTTCTGGAAGCAGGGCATGACACTGAATTACACCATCAAGGTACTGCAACAGAGAAAGCTCTGTCTTCTTAACCAAATGCTTCTGGCACAACAGAGCCTACACGAATATCTCTACATGCGGGCAGCGCCCAGGAGTTGTCCTTTCAAATATTCTGGCACCAAGCTGTTCAAGCTTTTGTAGGTCAAAACCAGCACCTTGAATTGAAAGAAACTGGAAGCCTGTGTAGCTGGTTCAAGACTAGTTACATATGGTGTCTAAAGCTCATGCCAGGCAATAGTTTGGTCAACATGTTTTTCTTTAGCTTCTGAACAGTTTTCAAGTGCAGCCTGGCATAGAGCATATTATAACAGGATAACTGATAGGCAGTTAAAGCGTGGATTGCCATGGCCAAGTCTGTCTTCTCTAGGAAGTGGTGCAGCTAAAAGACTATGTAGCTTCTGTGGCCATAAGTGCTCCTGATCACAGCAGCCTCATGGCTTTCCAAGAGCCATAATCAATAAAAAACACCCTCAAGCTCTGAACCCTTAAGGGAATGCAGCCCCACCCAGAACACATTTTAATTTCGGTTCTCAACTGGCTTTTCTGCTGACTTATAGAACTGGTCAGGACTGAGCTTCAGTTCGTTCAACTCTATCTAGATCTTTTCTGATCCAGATTCAAGGCTTCCACAAACCTTTTTGGCATCACTTAGCAAAGAAACAGCTGTGTATCATTAACATACCATATAATGTCATGCGAAAAAAGTATAGGGGGAGCAGTACTGAGCCCAAGGAACTTCATAAACTAATGGCCATGAAACCAAACAGGACAAGAACCACCACAACACAATGTCACTGAATCCAATAGCAGCCAAACAGCCCAGGATGAGAGCATGATCAGTGATATCAAATGCCACTAAGACATCTAACAGAACCAAGAGGAGTACATTGTCCCTGCCCAATCCTTGGCATAGGTCATCCACCATAGTGAGGTGACATAATTCTGCCCCCAAACCAGGGCTGAACCTAGACTGGAACATCCCGAGAATCAGCTTCATCCAAGAAAGTTTGGAGTTATGCTACCACCAGTTTCTCTAATATGTTTAAAAAGGAAGGTGATGTTTACTAGCTGCAAGTTATCTAGGATAGTAGGATCTAGTGAAAAGTTGTTCAACAGAGGTCTTGAAACTGCATTTTTCAGAGGGATTGGAACACAGCCCCCTTAATATAGTTGGCCCTCCTCCACATGTGTGGATTTGACTTTCACAGATATGATTATTTGCTAGTTTCTTCAACCTCTGCCCCCCCCCACTTCAGGCATTTCTTTTCTGGGAGGGGAACCTTCTCTCTTCCTGGCACTGATCTTTCAAAACCTGCCCCTGGTCCTCTCCCATCAGCTGCTGCCTGGCCAGCTAAGGATGCCTCACAGCCCAATTTTTCAGCACCATAAACCATCTCCCAATGCCCTCCCTCGCATAAGGAGGGAGATAAGGAAGCCAAGGGCTTGTTTTCATATGCACTTCCACTTTTTCACCTAAGCCAGCCTTCTGAAACCTTGATCTCCTCAAGTGTTTTGCGCTACCATGGTCACTCATTCTTGGCCTTCCAGAAGAAGCCATGTTGGAGAAGACAAGTGCGTAAGCATCACTTTCAGTTAATTTCTTGAAAAAAGGATTTCCCTGTAATCATTTTTATCTTCAACAGCTGGTCACTGTTACCATTTTAAATATATGGTTAAGGAGGAAAGTGCTCCTGTTCTAGCAGGAGCTAATTCTTTACTCACCTCACCAAGTTTTTCTCATGCTCTTGAACATTTTGGTTGACTGTTTCAGTCCCAGAGAGAAAGAAAGGTCAAAATGCAGAGTTGAAAGTGGAACATTGAGCAAAACAAAACAACTGCACAGTCAGTTGTTAACCTACTGGAGACAAGGATTAAGACAGGCTAAGGATGGGTAATTTAGGGTCATCCAGTGAGTTTCTAGAATTTTGGTGAGGATTTTCCATCTAAGCGCAGTATTCAATACCCAATAAATTAGTACCTCACATTTTCTCTTTGATCATACTCTGGTTCATAATATGGAACAGAAATAAGGCATTCAGTTCTTGATAACACTTAGACATGTATCTTGATGAATGGAGGTGCCTGAATATATACAGTTTTGTAAAATAAATTTTCAACATTTTAATTAGATGGCTATAGCATTTCAACTTACCACCAGAAAACTTTTTTAATGCATGGCACTACTCCTTATTTGAGTCCTTACCAGGAAATAAACGGGGTATAAATAAAGATGATGGTGGTGATGATGATGATTTGGGTTAAGATGGAATACTCAGAGAAATGCGAAGGAAGGTGGGGATTGTCATAAGCAATCCCTCGTTTCTGTCTACTGTGTCTTCCAAACTTAATCTTATTAGCATAGTATTAATGGCAGAATCTGGCCAAGTGTGGGGGAAAAAATAATGAAACATAAGAGAACTGAATTTGGAATGTGAGAGCTGTTTCAACTTTCTATTATGTCCTCGAAACTTTGTCCTTCAAAGAGACGATTTTACAGCCTTTTCAATAGCCCTGAAGCCACGGGACTTCCCTTAGTAAAAATGGTGACACTGTCCTACAGTCTTTGTATGAGGTTACACTGCCAGTAATAGAGATGGCCACTTTTTGTTATTTTGAAAGGGATTGAAGCCAAGGTGCCCTCAGACAAGATGGTTGCCTTCCACGCTCTATGGTTGGCAAACTGGGCAGAAAGTCGCTGCAGGGAAAGAGTGGTACCGTGCTGGCGCTAGTAGGCGGGGTAACAGAGAGCAGGAAAATAACGGAGGGAGGAGGGGAACGGAGTTGTCAGGAAATGGGCACTGCTCGGTTTGACAGGTGCCTATGAAGGGTGTCGAAGAAGGATGTAGTTTAGAGGATATCGAGAAGGTAAAAGAGCATTATTAAGAAGCAGGAAGAAATTGAGGGATTGTACAAAGAAAGGAATCAGATGTAATAAGAATGGAAGGAAGCATGGCACTAAAATTTAGAAAGTATATCTCATTACTGCTTAATAAATTACGATATTTATGTTCCTTCCTTTGGTTCTGTTCCTTCTTTTAGTCCTATTTCAAAGTTATGTGAGAATTTGCTAAGGCTAAACCCAAACAGATTAACTTGGGTGATAGTCCCACTGAAGTAAACATTTAAGAGTGAATTCATAAAGGAGTGGAGATGTGAAACCTTTGGCCACCAGAGGTTGGGGACTTTAAGCTGCAGAATGCCCTAGTCCAAAACATCTGGAAAGCCAAGGAGTCTCCGCCGCAAGTGTAGCAGTTAAAAGGAATAAAGGGAAACAGCAACATGATTATGATGAATTTCCAGATATTTACAATAATGTGAGTGTAATTGAAAGTGTAACCTTTATAAATTTGCACTGTAAATTTTATGAACTTTATAAAAATACACATTGTATTTTACAAACAGAAATTGTTAACTTCTAAAGAAATCATATAATTTTATAATTCTTATTTCCAACACGACACATTTGGTTAGTTTATGTAACTACAGAAAAGTGTAATATAAAATGGTTTGCACGGGAAGGAGGAGTTCTGATTTATGAATATTTCCGATTTCCAAAGTTTAAGCAAAATGAATATAGAAATAATACACACTCTTGTACACTGCTGGCAGAGGGACAGAACACTTTTGCCAGACATCTGAACTGACTGACTTTAGTCTGCGTATGAAACCAGGGAAAAGGCAATAGTTTGCTAGCCCTACATTAGGACATTCTAATTAGGGTAAATGACACTAACATTATTTTTCCATTTGGTATTCTAATATTAGACATGGAAAGAATCAAAAGAAATACACTGGAGGTGGCCATGCTGCCCATGCTGCAAAATACAACAAAATCTAAAAACCACAGAAGAGCAATACATTTTTAGCTAACCAAAACAATTGCTTTTTTGTGCATTTTGGATTTTGTTGTATTTTGAAAGGCTTTTTATACCATGGTTCAGTAAAATCAAAATGGAGACTGTTAAGTTCAAGTAACCAGAAGACTAGAACTTGGAAGAGCAGCTATGAAAGAGCTATGTGAAAACCTCAAACGTAAAGATGCATCATTGAATACCAACATCAGGATTGTCCACACCACCATATTTCCAATTTCTATGTATGTTTGTGAAAGCTATGACAGTGAAGAAAGCTGGCACAAAGAGAATCATCTTATTTGAACAGTGAAGGAGAGTTATACGGATACTATGGACCACTAAAAACACAAATAAATAATTAAAACTTGATGCCAATTAATAACAAATCCTAATGTCAAGAACAGGAGAAGCAGGAGGAACAAGAAAAAACCAAAAATGTAGTGAAAAATAAATAGATTTATTTAGTTTAGAGTATGGATCTTTCACTCCAGACTCCCCGAGGTGGTGGGTGGGGGAGAGGAATTAAATGACATCTTTAAGACTAGGTGATTTATTTTTTCAGGGCCTTTTGTGGTTTTCAAAAACTACTAGAATTGTTTGCATCCAATTGCCTCTGGGAGTATAAAAAACTGGGGTGGATTTTGAATTATCTTCTGTTTCAGGACCACTGGAAATGCCCTGGTAGGAGGTGAGTTTTGGCAGTCCTCCCAAATGTTGTAACAAGCACATTCCTCAATTCTCCAGAGCAGATTTGGAAAGAGGATATTGAAGAAGGCTGTTTTATCCCCTCTCCTTTTATAAGATGAGTGGGCAACTTTTGGCCCTCCAGATTTATATCTGAATTGCGTTTCTCAGCATACATTCCAGGTAGGCTAATAAGAACTGGTGTGTGTTGCTATCCAGCATCCAGAGAGTCACAAGTTGTCCACCCCTGCTTTACTATATGGATGTTAGGCGACAGGTAGACAACCTGTTTATGTGGGCTGCATTCGCTTGTGGGAGATCTGAGGGGTGTGCACACCAGAGTGAATGAGGTCAAACTCACATATTGGCAAGATCGGAGCTGATGGTGAGCGTCCCCTTTCTCTGTTCTCTCAGTCACCTCATGTGACAATTAGAATGTGATATCCAGAACAATGTAAAGGGGTTTGCTAAGCAAAAATGGTATCTTTGGTTTGATCTCAAGTTTCTTATTTCAGAAGTATTTTATAACAATGTAGAAGTTGCATTAGCCATTCAAATACAGGAAATTAAATATAGGGATATGTAATCGGTTGTGTTATGTGTGCCCTTTGTCAGCAAGATTTTCTGGGGATCACTTTGAGAAATATGGGGTGATAAACCAGTACCCCAGTTCCCACCCTCTAAGAGAGCCCACCAGAAAGTTATGTTATCATAGGCTTATGCCCAGATCTTTTGTGACTATGTTGTTGGGGGAAATCAAGCTCCCACATGGGTTCAAATTTGGATCAAGAGTCTCTAGTTACTGCCTTCAGGTATACCTGAAATAATTAAAAGGTATTTAATTAATTAATTAAAAGGTATCTTCCCAATTGATTTGCACTTTCATTTTTCCCCTTGGTAAGGTCTTAATCCACTGCAAACCATCATATACTATAATAGTGAAAACACAAGACATCTCAAAAACTCTCTCCCCCACCCCAATTTATTCTTATTTCTTGTCTGACAATAAACTCTGGCTTCATTGCTGCTGAGGGAGCTGAGATACCAATGGCTGTTAACAGTAAAATTGTGTCAGGAATAAGGAGGTGAAAAGCATCTTCTGGGCTGCATATTTTTGTTCCTTTTTTGCAGTTACCCAGTAAGAGTAAGGTGTTTTAAACTGGGTTCTTATAGTGGTTGAGTATGAAAGTTTCTAGATTTAAGAGGATTATGGGCCACAAATGGTGCAATATAGAGAAGCATATCCCAGAATTAGATTTCTTCACTGTTAGCTTAGATAAATCCACTGGGATTTCAGTACATCTTTGGAGAGTTCTACTCTCTTGAGGATGTACTTGGGAGAGACGTATTTCTAGTGTGGTTCTCAGCTGTAAGAAAGTGTGTTAAGAGAAGGCTTTATAACTGTAAATACTCCTCCAGTTCCCAGAGCGGGAGAGAATCGTCTCCTTTGGGTGCTCTTTGGTTTGGAAAAAAAAAATAGGGCAGAAAAGATATCAGGATAATATGAGTCTGAGAGTGGAAACCAAAAGCTCGAGCCTTTCTGCATCTTTATTTAAAAAAAAAATTCCCTTCTTCTTCCCATATTCGTGCAACTCCTGTTCTCCTCATGGCAGGGTTATGAGCCCTCAGACTCCCCAAAACGGTTGGACAGAGGAGAATCCGTATTTTGGGTTGTTTTCTGTACGTTTGTCTGGGGCCAAAAAATACCAAGCCCACGGAGACACCCCCCCAGCCCTCATACAGCGCCGAACACGGGTCTAAATAGGGCGGGGTGCGGGGCCATGTCCCCGGAATCCCAGCTTGTTTAAAAAAACGGTTGCCACCCACGACACTGAGCCACCCTGAGAGAAAAGTGCGAGGAAGTGCAGAGGACTCCGTTTCCCTCAGGCGGCGAGGGAGGGAGGACCAAGGGGAAGCATTTGGGTTGCTGGGGGAGGCGAAAGAAAGAGCGGGTGGGGAGGGAAGGGGAGGAGGCCCACCCCAGAGCTCCCCTCCCCGCTCCCGTCTGCCCCGTTCTCTTTTCCTGTCTCTCTCCTTCTGCCCCGCTGTGTTATTTCCTCTTCCTCTCGGCCGCCGGGCGGGCGGCCGGGCAGAAAGAGAGAGAGAGGGGGAGGTAGGCTGGGCTGGCTCGGAGAGTAGGCTGGGAAAGAGGAGGAGGAGGAGGGAGGAGGAAGGAGGGGAGGCGGCAGTGGCAGCGCTGTTCCTGCTGAGCTTGTGCGTGTGGGGAGGGGAGCAGGGACCAGAGAGACCGACGAAAGCCGCCGCCGCTGCCGCTGTTGTCGTCGTCGTCGAGCGGGGAGGCGGCGCTACGAGCAGGCGGGGGCCTGAGCGAGCTTACAGAGTCACCGTGTCACGGCGGCGGCACCCGCCCGCCCGCTGCCGCCCGGGAAAGCGGGGGGAGGGACGGACGGACGGACGGACGGAGGGAAACTGCAGCCGCCGCCTCCTCCTCCTCCTCCTCTTTTTCCACCTCTCCGGAGAGGCCGCCCCATCTGTCCCTGCCGCCGCCGCCGCCGAAGTCGGTTCCCGCGCGGCCGAGCCGAAGCGAGCCCTCAGGAGCCGTGCGCCAGGAGGGGGGCCAGGACTCGGGGCTCAGGCTAGGCCAGGCCAGGCCGGGCCCAGGCGGCGGAGCCGGCGCAGAGCAACCAAGACCGGGGTGGGTGGGAGGGGGGGAACTGGAGCCCGGGACGGGCCTGGGCTGGGCCGGGCCGGGCCGCTGCCGCCGCCGCCTCTTCTGGAACTAGGATGTCCCGACATGAAGGTGAGTGTGAGGCCGGAGCAGGCCCGGCCTGGGCGACACAAGCCGGGAGGGGGAGGGAAGAGGAGACACGGCGGCGAAAGAGAGGCGGAACATCATGGCGCCGCCGACGCTGCATGGAGAGCGACGGTGGCGATTTTAAGCCGGCGGCCGAGTCCGGTCCGGGGCAGCGGGAGCCGGCGGGGAAGGAGGGCGGATCCGATCCGCTTTGCATTGTCATGGGGCCTGTGGCCGTTACGGCTCCTCTCCGCCGCGGAGCAAGGGGTGGCCTAAAGTGAGGCCTAAGAGCCGGGCCCAGGCCGTTGTGGGCGCCTGAGCGCCGGGCCTGGTCTTGGCCCCGCCCTGGCCGGGGGAAGGGATAGTGGCTGTGGGGCGAATGTTATCCTGCTTTTTGGGGCGAGTTGATGCCTTTACGGTGGGGGGATAGGGAGGAAAGGGCGGGTGAGTGAATAAGGCCTAGATGGGAGGGCAGTGTTTAGATCTGGGATAGAAAAGGAGGGTTTTAGGGGAGTGACCCGCAGGTCTGGTGGAGTTGAGGGGTGTTTTGTGGCACTTGGGAATGGCGAATGTAAGCTTTAGAGGTGCGTCTTCAGGAATGAAGGTGGAAGAGGGTTGCAGTGCGCATTTTCGGTGGGCCATGTAAAGAAAAAGTTTAGTGAATCACATTGGAAGTGACTGTGTTTAGGCTGAGGGGAGATGTTGGTAAAAGTGAGGGCAGCACAGGGTGGGGACAGATGTAGTAGCTGACATGGTACTGTTGGGAGAAGAATGGATGTGTGCTGGGTGGGGTAAAGGTAGACCATGGGGAGGAGCTGGATTGGCAGCAGTACTGATGGAGGAGGCTAATTGAGGAGACCAGAGGGCTGAAAAGTGTAGGGTGGGTACTTTGTGTCCATGTGAATATGACAGGGAAAAGATGTGTATGGAGTTGTGTTGGAGGAGAAGGTGCTTACAGCAGGAAGTGAGTTTCAAAGAGGAAGTTGAAAGTGCCAACATGTTAGGGTTGGTATGAAGTTCGGCATCTGCTTCAAGGAATATGTAGTGTTTTTTATTTAAAAAGGAAAAAGCAGAGTGGAGAATAATTTCAAACTGAGAAGGGAACATAAGGTAGAAGAAATGCTCAGGATCTAATGGTTGACATAGTAGGTGGGTTTGTATGGCATGTTATGGTTTTCATTACATTTCCATATGTATTTACTATAAACTTGAGCGAGGTTTGAAGTTAAGCAGATTAAAAATATTAAGTAAATTAAAATATAATTTAATCTTATAGATAGGCACTTGTGTAGTGCTGAGTAAACATCTCAACATAGATGTTGTTTTACATGCCCTCTCAACAAGCTGGCTTTCCATATGTAGGTGCATAAGGCCTGATACCTTTTTCCTAGATATGTTTTGCTTCTTGCAGTTTGCAGTGTTACAGAGAGAGCATAAAAGATAGTTCAGTTTTCTCTATATATTCTTGATTGCTGAGTTGAATAAATGATCAGGATTCAATAGTGAGAGGAACTGTAAAATCAAAAGGAATATACGTAATAGTAACCCTGAAAGCATTGTATGATTTGTGGATCGGTTGCCCTTTTTTTGATATGATACATGAGAATTTAGTAAAGAGAAGATCAGCAAAAGTTACCTTGTGATATTTTAAACAAGATATTGCTAAGTTCAAAATTGGATGAAGTATAGAATTGTCTGAAAGATGTGAAATATTGTTGAAGTATCCACACATAAGAGGGTGACACTGAGAAATGAAGTGTGTTGGGAAATTGTGTTCCTCTAAAATTCTGCGCTACAGCTCCTGTCACGGCTCAACATGTTGACTGAGGTTGATAAGAGTTAGGAGTCCAACAAAATCTGGAAGGCCACAAGTTCCGCAGTCCAAGTCTAGGATGATCCAACAGTTTTATGTCCAAGTATTGCTGAAAGTGTTAATTTTGGATTGAACCTTATTTTATAGGAGAAAAGATTATATCCTAAAGGCACCAGATCTCATCTGATTTGAGAAGCTAACCAGAGTCAGCTGTAGTTAGTACTTGGATGGGAGACCACTAGTAAATGCTGGGTGCTGTAGGCTGTGTTTCAGAGGAAGAGCCTGGAAAACTATTCCCTGCCCAAGAAAACCCTATGAAATTGATGGAGTTGCTGTACACAGATGGCTAGAAAGCACACGCACTATTACTTAACACAGTTGATAGTTGGAATTCCATTAACCAATGGAATGTGCTGCCACAAGATGTGCTGATGGCCACTAGCTTAAATAGTGGAGGTTTTATATGTTCATAAAGAATTGCCCTTTTTTGTCATAGTCATTATCCGTTATAATAGTTGAAGGGAACTTCTCTGTTCAGAGGCAGTATGCCACAAAGTACCCTTTGCTAGTGACTAAACAAGAAAGAAGGATTCTTACCCTCTTGCCCTCTTTTTTAGCATCTGGGAACATCTGTTGGGAAAGCTACTAGGGTAGTTGAATCCTTGGTCTGATGTAGCAGTCACTGTTCTTAGTGAAGTGAACTTCATGCTACTTTAGTGTTGTCTTTTTGAAGATGAATGACTCTTAAATTGTTGTTTAAGGGTTGCAATCAAGTTGTGTGTAGGCTTAAAGTATACCAGTAGAATAAAGATCCATTATAGTCATGCTGATTAAAATTATAAAGGAGGCATGCCAAGTACTTTTGAGGTTTATATGTGTCCTGTAGATGCCAACTCTTCAAAGTCTGAGAGCTTCCCTTGTAAATGGCAGTAATAACTGATTTAAAAAACATTTGCTTGAGAATGGAATCTTGGAGATACAATGAGCATGCAATCAACTGGCTACATAATGTGAAGTTGATTTCATATCTTGTGAATTTCTATCATTTTGCAGCAAGATCCTTGCATATTTCTTAAAGGCCCTAAGTTGGCCTTCATTCTTAGGATATAAATTGAAAGAGGTAATACTTTCTTTTAATTAACCAGGTTACGTCTAAGCTGGGATGGTTTCAGAAAAGCATTTTAAAAATGTGTGTGTGTGTTCTGGAGAGTTCTACAAATTATTCTACGGCATATTTAAATGTTTCATATGTAAGTATTTTTGTTTGTGTTTTCTCTGAAAGAAGAATGATAAAATATGATTCAGACATACTTTTGATGCTTCTTTCACTGCATTCACTGTTATTTTCTGTCTATCAAGTGATCTATATATAAGATGTCAAATTCTCCTAATAAGAAATATGAGTAGGTAACCTTAATTTTCACTTCTGTACCCTGTCTGTTGAGCATGCGTTGTCACCAAATGACTAGTAAGGTAGGTAATAGAAATGTCTCTGCTAAGACTGGAGACTGTATAGTTAGGGTTTTTGTTTATTAGACAACTAGAGTTTGGAGTTGAAGCTAGGGGAGTATGTGTTAATAATATGAGAATACAGGGGTACCAAGGTCACATTACTTAAGAGATAGCTGAGGGAATATTAGCAGGCAGTGAAACCTTTGAATTTTCCTGGATGAGAAAATTTATGGTCTTAAGAAGGCAGTCAAGTTAATTTGTAGGTCAGGGTAGCAAGGTCTGGCCCTCCAGCTGTTGTTGAACTGTAGTTCCTACTCTTCCAAAATATTAGCTGGATGGCAGGGCTGATGTGAATTGCAGTCCAACAACATCTGGAGGACTATACTTTTTCACTCCACTTGTAAGAGACATACATGTTCCAATATATAATGTAACACTAGCAAATTCTACAGCGTATTGATGACATACTGTCTAGCTACTCAAATCCTCTGCTGGTAATTTAATAATGCAAGGTATTGTTTCTGTAACCAGTTCTATGGATTCTTTTCCCCTTTCAGAAAAGTTACTATGGTCCTATGAAGGGGACGTGTATGCTTAACCTACAGTGATGTAATTCATTTGCTCAGGATGCAGTCTCATGATTGCAACAAAATTGGGTAGGCTTTGTTCTTGGACTGTGAACTCTTGGTCTTGGCTGCGGATTTGTGAAAGCATTTCTTCTCCAGTAGGTTTGCTCTGATAGATCCTCATCTGGGAATGCAGGGCTCTTCCTATTGAGATTTTATTTCACAAGAGCTCTGGTATAGTTGGTTCCATTGGCCAGGACTGCTCCAACCTTTAGCATGGCCAGCATTTTGAAGGAATGGTTGTTTTTATTCTTCCATGACATTGGAGGATTGTGCAGGTATATGGTAATAGGAATGGCTTGTTCCTATCTTGGTTTCTCACTGGTAAAAAACACTTTAGTTGATGTTCTATTTTGGTTCTAGTGTAGGATGTAAAACTCAAAAATAAACATGGGAACAGGCATATGGCATGTGTACATTATTGTGTGTGTCTGTGAACACATGTAAATATTACTGAAGTAATGGAATGTTACATTGCTGTTGTATCGTTCCAAATGTTGTACAACTTGAGGATTCACCTTTTAGTATCTACAGCGAGTCAATTAACATACAGCATCAGACCAAAATTATATTTAATCCAGAATTTTGCCGTTAACAGTGGTTAGCTGGATGACCTTGGGAAGCTCACAGACAAGGTATGTTGTGGAAAAAGTCTTTGGTATGCCCAGGTACGCTGCATCTGAAGAGAGAGGTTCCATTTTTGTTCTTGTAATGAGTGATTAATGAAAGACTTTTCCTTCACAAATTCCTCTAATTATTTTGTAAAGCCATTAACCTAGTGGTTACCAGATCTTGGAATAGGGTTTTCTTTTGCATTGCCTAATCCTTTGTTTTAACATGCTGAAATAAAGAAAGAGTTTGATTCAGTCCACTGTGAGTGCAGTCGTAATGGCGCTCTCTCCCACCCCCTTACTCGTATACTAGACTGTGGCAAGGAGTGAGAGTGAGAGACAGTTGTTTGTTTATATAGTGCCATCAATGTACATAGCGATTAACAGAGTGCAGCAGGACAGGTCACTGCACCAAGAGCTTGCAGTTGGCAATTCAACACAGGAGAGAAACAGAGGAAGAGAAGAGAATGCAGGAGTAAAGGGAAAGAATATGTATTATTTCAGTTTTACACCCAAAGGCTTGCTTACAGAACTGTAATAGCGCGTGGAGATTGGAGGTTATACTGAAACGTTTACAGAAAATTTGTGTTCTGAAGACAGAGATGAAGGAAGAAAGTGGTGGCACTGTTCAGTTGCTGTGAAAGGCAACATGAGAGGGAATAGCTAAAGTGACTTGAGAGGGTGGTAGTGATGGTCTTTGGAAGACCAAGAGGGTAAACCAAAGGTCTGGGCCGGGGCTATGCATCTGTACATAAGAATTGTGGGGAGGTGAAAACTGTAAAGGGCTTTGGAGGTATGTTTGTACTGTGTGAGAGCGGACAGACAGGCCAATGTAGGATTTTAGAAGTGAAGGCCTGTGTGTAACTTTCACTTCCTGACCTAGCCCTCTTTTTCCACTTAGTTGAGGAATGAAGCTAGTGAAGTAGAGAGAGCTGTCAATTAGTTTAGCTTACTTTATTAGAAAGGTGTCAGAGACCAGTGCAATTTTAAACACTGCACAGATTAATGAGGGACTAGTGCTTATTGGGGCATCTTGATGCTAAATTTTCTAGGGCTTTATAGGTCACTGTCAGCCCTTTAAATTGAGTCAGGAACCATAGGTAGATATTTTAGATGGAATGATATTATATTGTGTGTGTGTGTGTGTGTGTGTGTGTGTGTGTGTGTGTACCAGTCTGACATTAATATTTTCTATTGATTGAAATTTCCTGACTTTTTTTTTAAAAAAAGGCAACCTGACTTAAAGAATATTAGTAGAAATCTCATGTGGAATTAACTGGGGCATGAATAATCAATGCCATGTCCATTTTCTCTGGTAATGGCTAGTGTCAAGTGAACAACCAAAGATGGTAATAGCCACTGTTTTCTGCCACTTGTGTATCCGGGGAAAGTGATGGCTCAAGGAATATGCTAAAACTGCATACTGCAAGGAGTGTAACCCTGTCCTAAAGAGATTACATATCTTCACCTAGATTTCTGAAAATTCTGACCGAAGGTTCGTCTGTCTTATCTAATGTAATAATATCCCTGTCTTATCTTAAGCGTCTGTTGTTCATCCTCTTTCACTCCTGAACTGATTCAAAACACTAGCTTCTCACCTCTACTGCCTGACTGGAAAAAATGGAAACAGATGGAAGTAGAGGTGTGTATTGTTGATTTAATAGTGTCTTTCACCCTGAGTGCCATTTTAGTCTCGAGTGGGCAATGTATGTTCCTCTGGATATTGTCAGAAGGCAGCCCCCATCAGCCCTAGCCAACCTAGTCATTGGTGGAGTGTGATGGGAAGGGGTTGGAATGAGAGAATCTGGTTGTTATGCCTTATGGGGTTTTTTCAGAGCATGCAGTTGCTACATTTAGTTGCCTTGAAACCATAGTTTCTTGCTGTTTATCACTTAAATCAAGGAATCATATTTGCAGATTTGTTTTCAGCTCCTTTTCTGAACTATTAGTGTTGAATTTGCCTTGAAATAACCACTGACATTGAACTTGCCTTTTATGATTCTGCATGAATATCTTAACATATTTCGGTGATTGTTGACAGTATCCCAAGATCTCTTATGTTCAGTTCAGTGTTCATATGAAGTTGGATTTGAGTCTCTTTAGCTTTAAATCAAATCTCAGTTCTCTTTCTGCGGTCTGTGGTACAATTTGGGTAGGCCTTTAGTTTTTCAATCTGATTGATATTTCTCAGTAAAGTGATGTCATTACAGATCTGACTGTCAGTATGGTAAATCAAGAAACAAATGAATTAAAGACCACTGCCCAATAGAGCCTGATGCTCCCACCATTTACCTTCCTTCTTTGAGAAAACTATTCCTTTAGTTTATCATGCGCTTTGTTTTTCTTTTTTAAATCTACCTAATGATCTTTAAGAAGCTGAATTCCTTCATTTCATAACTGTTAGATTTGCTTATCAGCCTTTAGCAATTGTTTTGTCAAAGTCTTTCTTGAAATCTCAAGCATACAATACCAAAACTATTTATGTTCTTGACACTTCCATAGAATCCTAAGGGGCTAGTGAAGCAAGACTTCCTGTTGTAAGCCCCTGCTGATTGTTTCAGCAACATATTGTTTCTGTATACAAAAACTCCTCACATTTCTTTATAGTTGAGCCAGACCATTGGTCCTTCTAGCCAATATTGTTGCTGGCGTTTGTTTTCCTGGGTTTTCAAACACAATTCTCCCCTATTCTTTCCTGGAGATGTTAGGGACTGCACCTGAAATTTTGTATATGCAAAGCAGATGTCCTGCATCTGAGCTGCAGCCCATATTCCACTAATTTATTTGATACAATAACACCGCTTTCCCATATTTGCTACCCTCTTGTTCTTTGTTACTTCATTTTATGTTGGAATCACTACTCTACCATCCCTGTCCTTTGGTTAAGAAGATTGGTTTTAACTACGAGTTATATATGCTACAAACCAACTTTTTCATATTTTACATCATAAAGAAGTATTGGGTTGGATTAAATCTATCCAGTCTTAGTGATTTGTTATTTTTTTTAAGTCATTGCTAACATTTCATTCTGTATTACCTCTGTGTGATAGAGATCTTCGGGTGTGTTGTTTGAACCATATTTCATCTGTGACCATCTTTATAGTGAAAATAAGATTGATATAGTGAATTCATTCAGCTTCTTCAGAGTTTTCCTAATCCTTTTTATCTATCAGTTTCTCTTGCTTTTGGCTAGTTTGTATTACTGCAATTTATTTTCGTTTTATTAATTCTTGTCATGACTTGGGAGCCTGCCTGAAACTTAAGATATTCAGGGAAGGCCCTTTTCTTTATTCTACTACCAGTACAGATATAGTTGATGAGGACTCGGGAGAGACCTTTCTTGGTAAATGCTCCCATACTTTGACACTTTTCTGCCACAGGTTACTAGGTTGGGCCTCCTGCAAAGCTGTATTTATTTAAAGGGATTTTCAGTCTTTAACTGGGTGTAGCAGAAGGATGTTTTAATTGGGTGTCCCATACCTTTATCCTTTATTTTATGTATACATTTTAAATTGTTTATATTTTTAGTTCAAGTGGCTGTTTAATTTTTTTTAATCTTTTGTACTGTATGTAGTTTTAATTGTCTTTTGTTTTAATCTTATACTGTAAGGCACCTGGGGGTTCCATATTGGAAGAAAAGTGGGATATGAAATGAATAAATATTTCACTTAAGGTCTTTATCCAACAGAGCCCTCTTAGCCTTGTTTTCTACAGTTAATGCATGACATAAAAGCCCTTAGTATGGGAAATTTATTTTTTACATCCTTTGTTGCAGAGCAACCATGGCAAGATGTATGTATGTGTTCTACCAAGATGTGGGTGTTATGTATTGAAATATATACAATATATATATACAATTTCTATATATATATATACAATTTCTATATGTTTTTGATTCAGTAAGCATTAACAATAGTATTATTTGTGAGTTGCATTTATCAGTAGCTGATGAGATGCATTGCAGTTTGCACCATTGTACTTGCTGAGTTCCTGATTAGCACGTTATGATCTGTTCAAAAGAAAGACTTAAAACTCAGTGAAATTAATGTCTTATCTAATGTCCTTCCTAAGTATCTGCTTTATACCTGTTAAAGAAATGGAAAATTGTGGGAAATAACTGTTGATGTTCTGCATCAAACCATGAGTTACCTGTAACTTTTGCAGACTGGACATATTAAATAAACAGACAAAGAATTAGGTTCTTGTGGGTTTTCCGGACTTTGAGGCCATGTCCTATTAGTATTTTCTCCTGATGTTTCACCTGTATCTGTGGCTGGCATCTTTAGAGGATCTGAAGATGCCAGCTGCAGATGCAGGTGAAACATCAGGAGAAAACACTAATAGAACATGGCCTCAAAGTCTGGAAAACCCACAACAACATATGGATTCCGGCCATGAAAGCCTTCGACTTTAGATCAGACTAAGAGTCGTCTGTGAAATGACATACCAAATCAGCTCACATTTATTGATAGCACTTTCTGCTACTATTCCTGTCTTATTTCCAAGTCTGTAATATTTCTTCGGTAACTGTGATGGCTAAACTTGTAGGCATTTAAAAAGCATATATCCTATATCTGTGTGGGCGACTAAAGGGCTGTAAACAAAAGCAATAATATATGACTTTTGTGTGATTGAATAAACAGTAATTATAAATTTACAAATGCAACAGGTTATCTATAAAGATTGAAACATGCTCACATTTAATGGAACTCCTTTGTAAAAAGCACATTTCATGCACTGTGTAAAGCAACAGTATTGAAACCTGTCAAAGTGGATGCTGCTACTGAAAACACTCTAGACCCAGCAGCAGCATCTCCTTGGCTGGGGATCTGGAATAGTTCCTCAGATAATGGCTGGGGTGTATGGGGAGGAATATATGGAGGAAGGCCATCAGCAAGATGACCAGTTACATTTTTACCTTTAAATGTTAATACCAGCATCTTGAGCTGATCTTATAAACAAACCAGAAACTAGTGCAACTGAATATAGGGATAACATGATCAAAATACCTAAATGCTACCATCAGCCTAGCTGACAAAGTTTGTACCAGCTGTAGTTTCCAGATTTTTCCCCCTAGGGTCCACATTTGTCAGAATGATTGTAGGTGAGAAATTAGCTAAAGCAGAAAAAGTTCTACTTTGTGACTGGTACCACCAGCATATTTTCATAACGAATTCCTGATCAAGGAGCACTCAAATACAAACCTGAACTTTCAGAAGGGGAGCAGCCCCATTCAAGATGATTTGTGCAATCAATCCCAAATCAGATGCTTCACCTGCTTACAGTACTTCCATCTTCTCAGAATTAAAGTTTCATATTGTTTTGTACCATCCAGGCCCTCACATTTTAGAGTGTTTTTTTTTTAAGATGGGGGTTGAATTACCAGCTTTAGTGAAAAGCTTTGAAAGAATGAGAGCAATGAATCATGTAGTTACACAGTGAGCTGCTTTATTTTAGGAGGATAGTTTGAAGTCATGGCGAGACTACTTAATATGTCAGCAAACTCCTTCTATTAGAGCCCATTGGCAGTACAGAGCTGTACATGCATGTAAATACTTTATTGAGCTTAAGTGAGAAGCTTTTTAAAAAAAACAACTGCACCCTTAATTTTGAAACCATGTGTTTGAATGTTGAAGAAAAGTTTAATATTGTACCAGAGAAAACAGTATGCTCTCAACTCTTTGGACTCCTGCTGACCACTTTGATGTTAAGTTGGGGGTGGTCAAGCTATGTGCCCCCCAGTACCTTAACAAATGGAAGGTCATGCTCCTAGAAGTCCACAAAAAATGCAGTTTGTCTTTTAGGTAACAGTGTGTAGTGCCAACATGCCATATTTGGATGGGGAAGGAATTGAAACTGGAAGTGATCTTCAACTACTTCCAGTTTAATTGGGGAAGAGTGGCTTGGAGTGCATTGGATGCCAGTGGGTTACAGTTGATCCACTCAAGACTATCAGAAGTTGTCTATTCCATCATATGACCTGGAAGTTCATACATTTGGTATTTTCCCTGGTCTGGGTGAACTGTTGTATTTATTGGATAGCCATGGAACTCAGAAGAATTTGTACAAAATTAAACCTTGCTCTTGAAATGAATGAAGCAATCTCTGCACAGACTTTTGGATTGGGATTGATACCCAAGCAATTCATTAAATTGATACTACAGGAATGAGTTCTCCTTAATTGAACAATGGCTATATTAGAATACTGTGCAGAGTGGCGGTCGCTGGACTGGTGCAGGTCACTGATGCATTGTGTACCAGTCCCAACCAAGTTTCCAGGAACAAGAAACAACTACAGTCAATGGGTACAAATATGCTTTGAGTTCCTGGCACACTGGGGAGAAAAAATAGCTGGTTCTCTACATCAGATAGTTATGTTGTATATCGTGGAATAGCTTCTTTGAATATTTTAGTTTAATTAAATGTATTTTATTTCTAAGCTTTTATGATTTTACAGCTGTTAAATTAAGAAAGAAGAGTTTTGATCCTTCAGTATGATCGGGAATTTTCCCATTTCTTCAGTATGTGTTGGTATAGATACACTGCTACTTGATTTCTTGGTTGTAATTACAGGATAGAGAGATGCTGTGGGATTATGCTGTTCATCCCCTCCAACAAAAAGATCTCCCTATGCATAGTTAGCCACTGGCCCCCTTTCTTCCTTGCCTTCTGTCTAGGTAGAAGTTTTTTAGCAGCTTCAGTACTGGGGCGATGGTGAAAGAGGGCTGGAGAAACAAAACTTCTGGTGTTGGGTTGCAGAACCATGCCTGTACTAAACAATGCAGTAAAACTTGAGCAGGGAAAAAGTAGGATTCTATTTTAGCCAGTCCGACTGTAACCATATGTGCTGTGTTACAACAGGCGAGGTAAACAGCTACTGCCTCCGGAATCCCTTACTGAGCATGTGCAAACAGCAAAACAGAGAGAAAAGGGGAGAGCAGATAAGCCTGCTTTACCAACTGCCTCATGCATGCTAAATAAAATAAAATCACATAAATCTATAAGTTTTGCCAATAAAATGGAGATCATAAGAAAAGTGGAGGCTAATGGGGAAAAGTCCCTGGATGAACTTTGGAAGAAGCCTTGCAAGGGTCTCTAGAAGTTTCCAAATGTTTTTGTTTATTCATATGATGCTTACCTGACCTGGTTGTTTCATTTTACTTGTCCATATCTTTAGTTATGAATAAAACGTCTGCTGAAACATGTTCAAGCTGCTGTTCTTTTTTGTGGTGTACAAATCTATCCCTATTCTTTCCATGTTATTTCTGCCTCTGGTACCAACGATCTTGTTTAAGAAGCAGCATCCAGGAACACATCAACTTTGTTAAATGAGGTGTATCTGTATAGTTAAAGATCAAGTCCTGATTAGCTAAGGCTAGCTAAGGTTTCCTCTTAACCAGAACCTGAAAGACGTTTCACACCCTGATAACAAATCTCAATTAGCCTGAAACCGACATCTTTATATTTGAATATCTCTCTGCACAGCTGAATACTGAAATGCTTGCGTAGATGATTGGTTGATGTTATGGTAACATATATGAATAAATTTGCTTAAGTACAATGTATTTCTGAAGCATTTTCAACTTTGCTACACAAAAATAATTTCAAAATCAAGAAATACAGATCTGGTTTGGGTAGTCAGTATATCAGCTTATTAAGCTGAGATGCAGATAAGCCTTTCAGTGTAGACTGTTTTGTGCAAGTTTTTGCTGTCCTCAAAATGGTTGGTGAACAATTTCAGAAAAAAACAAGTTGTTAAACCAACTTCAAATTATGGTTTAATATCTTGACTGCTTGTGTGACTTCTGTTGCTGCTACTACTACTACTTTTATTAATTTGTATCCTGCCTTTCTTCCAAAATTGGGACTCAAGGGAGCTTATAGTTTGAAAAGAACAATGCAGTTAAAAACATACAAAAGTGGGGTTACCGGACTTACAGATATATTACAGGGCAGCGGCATTCACTTGGATAAAAGACTGGATGAATCTTCCAGACGCGAGAATGCTGGCACTTGAGGGAGCTGACTTAAGGATGGGTTGGCATGCCTACATGTTTTACGGGAAAGCGGCGGTGGACAAAGATTTTGTGCATCGTTATAAAAGAAAATCATTATTTAAAATATGGACTGATTACAAGTATAAGAACATTAGACAGCAACCTATGTGGGTTTCCCCTCAAGAAGCTTTCCCTGGAAGATGGACTGAATCAGAGAAGTGGCTGTGTTATGATAACATATTGGAAAAGACAAACTTGAATGCTTTTAAGATAAAATCAAGAGAAAAATTGGAAGCAGAAGGAATAAAATTAAACTGGTTTCCTTACAGACAACTAACTGAGAGATTTCAGATGAACGTCAAAACTTATGGAATAGAACAAAAGCAGCAAGGAGGATTATTGAAGCTATTGTCTGAAAACCCGCCTCGTTTACTAGCACACTTATATCAAGAGATTTTACATCAAGAAAGGGAAGAGGAAACAGTTAAATCGGCAATGATATTGTGGGCTCAAAATGTTGGACATCCAATTCAGTTAGCGTACTGGGAACAGAGTTGGCAACGGACACAGAAATTTACCGCAGCTCAGAACCTAAAAGAGAACTATTTTAAGTTTCTTCATAGATGGTACATGACACCAGAAAAATTAAAGAAAATATATAACACGGGAACAGGGCAATGTTGGAAGTGTCAGGAGAATGTTGGCACACTATTTCATATGTGGTGGTCATGTCCTGAGGCTAAAAAGTACTAGAATGATATTCATAATATGATATGTACAATATTAAGGGTTCAACTGGATAAGATACCTGAACTGTGTCTGTTAAATATGACATATATGTTAGATGGAACTGGCATAAAGAAATATTGGAGAATATTACTATATATGATTATGACAGCTTGTATTGAATATGCAAGGTTATGGAAAACTGAACAAATATCCACAATAGAGCAATGGTGGGCAACTTTCATCGAAAATCGGAATGCAGATATAGTCTCTCAGAGACTGAAAGGAAAATCAGATGATGATATCAATAAAGAATGGAAAATTGTGCTGGATATGGATGGGGTTTTGACAGGAAATAATTCCTAATTCATGGTATTATAATAGCAAGAAGGAGAAAATCAGAGAAATATCATGAAACATGTAAAGTTGGGTTGAAATGCAGGAACTATCTTGGTATTGTGATAAATTTGTTGCGATGCATAATGATAGTATGTCAATGATATAACAGTTTATGTAATCCAGGGAGAAGTGGAGGATAACTGTAACAATTCGGTAAATGTACAGTGAGATATGTATGTTTTATATGGTGAACTATAATAAAAATTAAAAAAACATACAAAAGTGAAGATTAAAATAGAATGATTCTGTTGGAAGTTAAAACTACACAGCACAGCTTTTTGTTTTGAAAGCCTGACAGAATAAAAAGAGTTTTGGCTGCTGATGGAATGATAGCAAGGACAGTGCCTTCTGGCCTCCCTTGGAAGAGAGAGTCTAGAGGCAGCCCCTGAGAAGCCCGTCATGTGTCATCATGAACGGTGCTTGAGATAGTAGTGGGGAAGTGAGAGAAAGGCCTCTCCGGATGATCTCAAAGCCTAGGCAGAGTCGTATAGGGAATGTGGCCTGCCAGATAGCCTGGACTTCAGCCATATAGAGCTTTGTAGGTTATAACCAGCACTCTGAATTGTGCCCAAAAACAAACTGGCAGCCAGGGGCACCAGTGTGGGGAGTAGCTAACAAAGGAGTAGCATAGTGCCTGTAACTTTCCATTGTTAACACTGTGGTTGCGTCTCTTTGAACTAGTTGAAGTTGCTGAACCCTCTTCAAATGCAGCCTTGTACATTGTAAGCCTTGTGTGTTCCAATAGTCCAAATGTGATATGTAACTAAGGTGTGTACCACCATGATCATTAAATGTGGCCTTTGAACCTTGGAGAAACAGCCATGTATTTTTCATTGGCAAGTGAAAGAATGGAGGTTCTAGGTAACAGAGCATAGCTCAGAGCATACCCAGTTTCATTTCAAATACTCTTCATGCCTTTTTTCTAGACATGAAATTGCAGTTACCTTGGTACAGAACCAGAGGCAAAATGCTGGAAACAGGCACTTAGTCACAGTGAGAATACAGTTTCTTACTGAGCCCTTATTCTTTGATGAAACATTTCTTGAGTACAGGCATCCCCTGCTTATTCAACGCGCTAGGGACTGGAGCACTGTTGCAAACCAGAAATTGTTAAAATGAGGAATCCATGGGGGTTATTTTGTTTTGTTTAGCTTTTTTTATAGGTATGAACTGAGAAAAAGAGCAGCACATGGTTGTAGAAGCACATGGAAGATCATGGAAAAATGACAAAATAGGTCATAAGAGTAGACTATGCATCAACTGTACGGGTTCTGATTTTAATTGAAAAGTGTTGAAAGAGTGGATTGTCAAAAAGCAGTCCATCAAAAAGTGGGAAATACCCATAGTTCAGTATTTCTACCTTTGAATAAGCTCTTGGGAGTTTAAAAACTACCATTCTTGAAAACCAGTGTGGTACAGCAGCTAGAGTCAGGTGTAAAAAAAGAAAGTTCCTGGTTTAGATCCCTGCTGACTTGCTAAGGTTACTGATGACTTTGAAGCCAGGGTTTGTAGCTGATTTCTGGTTCTTGACTTCTGGAGCTGCAAGCCAGGAGTTTGCTTTAGACAAAATGCTAAGCTTTTCCTTGTTGGTGTGTTTCTGATTTGGTAGGCTACTCCTACTGCTGTGAGCAAACAAACAGGAATGATCAGACACAGTGCAACAGAATGCTGGTTGTGAGAAGAAAGCCAGGATTATCTGGAATTCTGATTCATTTTCAGAAATGAGTGTACTGTGCTTCCTATTTAATCTATTTCAGAGGGTTGTTGTGATGATAAAGAAAGGATTATGCGTGCTGTCTTGGGCTCTGTGGAGGACTGGTGGGATAAAAATGTAATAATTTTGAAAGGCATACCACTAATTAAAAATACTTGAGAGAACTTGATGGAACTACACTTCTTGAATACATTGTTGTCCCCAACAAATTATGTTGTAGATATGATTTGTTCTTACTTGTTTAAACTTATAAATTTATCTGGTAGCTGATGGTGATGATGAAAGCACAATGTATGTGAATCTTTGTCCTTACAATATCTGATTTCGATAGTGGTAAAATTACATGTTAGGAAAAGTTTGCATTTAAAATTTTTCTTTTAAGGGAAAAATGCAGAAGCATTCCATAGCAAGAAGGTGATAAACTATGCTTCTTTGTACTTATTTTGAATATGACAAAATCAAGATATTGAATATGACAAAATCGAGATAGAGAAGATTGTAGGCTCATTGTTTTCTCTGCAATCCAGCATGTGCTGGAAAATAGTACTCTTAGGTGGCTACCTTTATGTACCAGTGTAAAAATACTATGGCTTATGCAGTAAAACTAGATGGTGGGAGTTGCCTAGAATACAGTAACTATGTTTATAAACAGTGTGTAGGCAATGCAGTGCTGAACTTGATGGACGAGAGAAAGTATTAGTAATTCAAATGCAGTATGAACTAGAAGGGGTGCTCCAAATATTGGTATTTAGAAAAAGGGTTAACCCTCCATATACTGAAGCTGCAATCCTGTACACACTTACCTTGGAATAAATGCCACTGAACTCACTGAGATTGGCTTTCTGATAGACAAACACTGAATTACAATTTGCCCTCCATTTGTGGGTTTGACTTCCATGGATTTATTTATTTGTTCAGCTCCTATCCCCCCCTCAGGTACTTCTTTTCCATGGGAACCTTCCTTCTTGACGGCTCTGATCAGACCATGCAGCTCTTTAAAAACCTACCTCTGATACTCCTCCTCCTCCATCAGTCTCTACTTGGCCAGATAAGGATGGCCTGCAGCCCAATTTCTCAGCTCTACAAACTCTCTCCCAGTGCCCCACACACACCCAAGGAAGGACATGGTAGTGAAAGAGTAGAAGTACAAGGTCACCATGCCAGCCCTCCCTTACCCTGACCTGATTTGGACTCTGGGTGTCCATTGTCCTCAACATGACTCTCCCCCCTTCCCACAGACACACACATTTTGAAACTGGCAATTTGTTCACTTTTGTGGGGGTCCTGCACCGCTAACTCTAGTAAGTGTGGAGGGCTGATGGTATGTTGTAATTTGACAGAAGTTTTTTGAGGAATAGGTATTGCACTGGATACTACAGTGAAATAGTATGCATTATGACTTGAATATTTTGAGTAGATTATTTTTCCTGGAACAAAACTTACAGAGATGGAGGCCTTGCCAAACAACTCTCAGTTCTCATTCTTAATTTTTTTTCTGTGTTCAACTTTGTATTTAGCAAGGTATTTTTAATATTTTATAGTTTAAAATTCTAATATTGAACTAAATGCGGAGACTGTAGTGAGGTCGTCTTTGTCACTGTGTGTCTAAGGGTTGGCAATTTAATTTTCTGGATCAAATCATCTCAGAGTGGATATTGTAGAGCTGGAAGAGGTGTGGACAACCAAAATGTACAACCAAAATGAAAGGGATGGAGCAATTCCCAAATGAGGAGAGGTTACATGTTTGGGGCTGTTGAGATTAGGAGAAAAGCAAGTAATATGAGAGAGGTGTATAAAATTAAGCATAGAATTGAAATAGTGGGTAAAGGGAACTTCGTCTGAGTCTTACTACACTAGAAGCAGAAATTGTTTAGTGATGGTGGGAGTTTCAAGCTGTAAGGACAGCTTACAGCTTACAGAGTCAAAGCTGTCCTTGCCCAAGCAAACAGGAAAGGAAGGGATAGTGGAATCCAGCAATCCTTACCTTCTCCTCCTCTCCTGTGTGTCTTGACTCTCCCAGGGCCCAAGAAAAACTGGTGCAGGACTCTTTTCATTCCCCTCCTGTCCTGGTGCAGGACTCTTTTCATTCCCCTCCTCTCCTGGTGCAGCACTCCTTTCATTCCCCTCACCAGGGAACTAAAAACTTTTTTTTCCTGAAAAATACCCCTTGAAAATGGGGTGCGTCTTATATGCCGGTGTGTCTAAAACGCTGGCAAATACGGTAGATTAAGATTGTAGATATAAAATGTTTCACTATAGAATTTTTTTAAAAATTAGCTTTGATTTCTGAGATAATTGACATGCATTAAATACAGAGTTGAAGCTCCATTCTGTAGTGATGGAAAATTATGAATTTTCCTCACTTGTACTCATCAATAATAGTACAAACTATATCTTGAATACCCTTTTTCTCTCAGGAGACCTAGTTTTCTGAAATCAGTTAGTGCTTGTTAGTACTTAAGAGTACTTAAAGGAGTACTTAAAAGTGTTATCCTTGTCTGCCATAAGCAGGCAGTGCTAGTGAAGCTTCACATTAAGTTATCACTGCTATAGGATCATATGTATTTTGGGAGTTTTTAAAAAGAACGTGAGGGCAGGTCTGTGTCCCAAGATCTTACAAGCTCAGAATAGACACAAGGGAGATAACAGGGGAAGCAAAGGGAAATGGTGGTAAACAGGGGGAGAATGTGCAGTTATTTCAGTTGGACATACTTCATTTGCAGAATCAGGTCCCTTTTTGAAAAGCATTTCTTGGTAAATCATAGGTGATAGGATTGGAGAAATACCTGAAGATAGGGACAAAATAGGCATATTTGTGTTCAGATATTTAGGAAGCTCATGACTAAGCAGAAGAAGCTAGTGAGAAAATGTTGACAGCTTTGTAGTGGGAGTTGAGAGTTGATTTGCAGTTGTCTAGAAATGAAAGGTAAAGAAACACTGTATTTATGTGTTTCTTGTGTGTTCAAAAAGATGAAACATACGAGGTAACAATGAAAGTATTCTTTCAGTTCTGGTCTTCTCATTTGGAATGGACAGTTGCTGTAATTGAATTGTATCTTTACTATGTGTTTTCATTTAAGGAGTGCTTTCAGATCAAGCAGAATAGATGCATGCCTAAAAATAATGGAGTTTTATCTTGTTGCTGTCATCTTACATGAGGTCCATGAGCTTGTAAAGGCTAAGGGTGTTTAGTCTGTTTTCAGTTGGGAAATGCAGTTTTCTAGTTCAGACCAGTTTTAGTGTAGAATTATTGTCTTAGTTGAAGTGCTGCGAAGGAACACAAAATAGTGTGTGTATAAGAGAGAGAGAGATTGAATGTGTGTGTGTTTGTCTGTGTGTTCAATCCTAGGGTGGCCTACATAAGGGAATATAAGACATGTTTAAAAATAAAACATAAAATATAGCTGAAGATATATAAAGACTGTGCTGCTTCATTTTGTGTTCAGAAAGTTCAAGGATTTAGCCTATAGATGGTATGGTGGATTCATTCAAGCACCTTGCTCATGTTCTCAAATCCCAGTATCTAAAATCCACCCATGAGAAGTCATGTAGACACCTCCACTGACTGACTTAATCCAACAGTGGCAGCTAAGTTGTAATGATGGAAGTGCTTTTGTAAAGTGCCTTGCAGACATAGTTCCTTCACCTTTCACTAAGACAGGTTGCAGATAATCAAAGAATACAGAGAAGTTTTGCTGAGTGGCAGTGTGTGATTTTAGCACTGATAGTGGTGAAGATGTCTTTGCCATTACGGCAGTGTCTTACAGCAGGATCAACGATGAGCTCTTATGTTCAGTCAGACCTCTGTTGCCATATTCTGCCACTTGTCTTTATACAGTTTCTTTAGACTGCTTATGTATGATGTATCAGCAGCTCTGGTGTATGCTAAAGGGCTGAACAGATTCTGCCAAGCAAGAGAGAGTGCTAGGAATGATTCTGATAGCTACTGGTTTGTGTTTTTTTCGTTTTATAGTGGAAGGGGGAAAAATGAAGTGTCCTCAGTAATCTGTCAGATTTCATTAGGCAGAGTGTGATGGACCTCTGATAAGTCCATCAGCTTTGTAGCGGGCAAAAGTCACTAATTTTTCTAAATATCAACAGGACATGATCTGAGTGTGATAGGCAAGTTGCTAATAAAGCCAGCCATAAAGCCCTTCCCTCATAGCAAGTGTGGATGCTAGGAATGCTCATGAAGCATGGTATGGTCTGTTTTTCCTTCACCAGCTTTCTCAGTTCCCTGTAACGAATTGCAGCATGACTTTTCCAGCATGGAAGACAATTTTAATGGATGAGGTATAATTCTCAGCTGTTACTAAACAGTGAATCTCACTAAAAGTTGTGGTGTCTCTCTGCACATTTGATTTCTGCATTGTCTGCTAAGAAGAAAATTACATTATTTCTTCCATACTGTTTCCTTTAGAATCTGTCTGGAACTGTAATGAGTTCTGCTTAACATTTTGGCTAGAAACATCAGCATGCTCTTTCCAACAACATCGTATCAGAAGTGTGTGCACATGTGCAAGTGCATTTGTGCTTACTGTCAATGTACAATACTTTTTACAAATACACACACATATACATTTCTATACTTTGCAGTACTGATACACTGGCCTCTCATTTGCATAGGAGCCTAGAAGCTAAGTACATACTCAGTACTCAATATAATCCTGTTGCTGTATGAGAACTTTCCCTCATCCCCTGTTGAATCTATTTTGTATAGTGATTATGGCACTTCAGCTGTCTTCCAGTCTCTGATGCTGCTGAGGTGCCTTCTTAATTTAATTAATACAGGTAAATTTCAGAGCAAGGAACTGACAATCCACCTCTGAGCATTCCTTGCTTAAGAAAACTGTGAAATTCATGGGGCTGTCAACAGGTAACTTGAAGGCATGTTCTCTCTCTCTCTCTCTCTCTCTCGTACACACAAACACATACATTTTTGAGATACTGTATTCAGTTACACATATTGGTGGGTACTTCATTTGAGGCAAACAATAAGTCTTCATAAAGCTTTTCTTGTAGTTCATATTTGTATAATAACTTGTCTCAGTAAAAAGATGTTCAAGAATTGTACCTTAGGAAAGCTGCAGTTATAAAACAAAGGTGGTATGATTTAGTACACAGAAATCTTTCAATTTAACTAGACCAGTTAAATGGAATGTGGAATTCCACTAGACCAGTGGAATCCTTTCATTATGTTTGTGAATTGGTTTTGTACCTAATAAAGTATTAATACAAGGAGACAGGTGGCAGTTGAATTCATTCAGTACTAGGTCAAGAAGCAGTTTATTAGGCTTTTATTTTTGTACTGTTAAATTCTTGTCAGTGCTAAAAAAAATTGTAATCTTTCTGTTCTTTTTATATTGGTCTAATAAAAGCAATCAGGCACTTGTTTGTGGCTCTGTAGAATATATCTCTTCCCTGTTTTCAGAATCTCTTTTGAGCATGGCAGTAAGCTACATGGGTCATGCTACAGTGCAATGAACTATTGGCTAAAAGACATTCAAATCAGATTGTAAGAGGTAGGTTTCAATCTTGTTTGCCCCAGCTACAGTAGACTCACTGTATATATTCAGAAGTTGAGTGAGTGGCCCTATTCTATTGGGACTAAACAATAGGATTCAGGCTATAAAATATAATTTGAACTTCTTTGCAAATTTTTATTTACTTCAGCGATATTTTTCATCTAAAAGATACATTTGCATTACTGATAAAAGCTAAGGAGATCATTCAGGAGTTTTATTGTGTTCCAAGTTACAAACCAAATTAAGATAAAACCAAATTTATAATGATGCATCTTGGGGGGTTCCTGTTCATTTTGAAACAGAATAAAAACCTAAGCCTATAAAATTTCTGAATTTTTTAAAATTTCCAACATAAATGATTCACAAACAATTATTATAGTTATTTTTTAAATCTGAACAAAATTTAAAGTTAATTCAGTAATGGAGCACTTGAAGTTTTCTACACAGGGAAATGTACTTGGGTTGGTAATGAATGGGACATTGTTACTTTCATCGATGGAACTTTTCTGGGAGCACACGTAAACAAATGAGAAGCCCGTAATAGCACAGGTCTTTTCTTGCTTATAATGGTTAAGGAGTGCTATCTCAAATATAACAAATCTTCCATTCAAACAAAGTTTGAAATAGAGACTTTATTTATTAAAACTGTTTATCCCCCTCTTTTCTCCTTCTGAATACCAAGGAGGCATATAAATGCTGCCATTAGACAAAAACTTATTCTTAAACATTACAAGCATTTATACATTATTTTTAAGCAAACCAGGGCCCTCAAAATGATGCATAATGAAATCACAATGTAAAAACTTCACAGAAACAAAGTATGATGTAAATTATACCAAAAGCAGTTTTAAAAGCCAAAGGCATGACAAAATAATAGTTTTGATTTTCTCTTGAAAATACAGTGAGGATGGAGCAAGCGTGATTTCCCTTGAGGAGGAGTTCCAGCAGTTAGGATACTAGTACAGAGAAGGCTGTGTGCTGTGAACTCACTGGCCTAATCTCTTGGCTCAGGCTGAGTTAATTTTATTAAAATTTAATTAAAACAATAAAAACTCCCAATTATGTCATCACAACAAAGAAAAACAGGAATAACAATAAAGCAGGCATGAAGTGCCTTGGCAAACAGTTGAACTGAGCTCAGGCTGTTAAATTGATGTAGGGGATTAGAACTTTCTAAATGTTGCCTTTGACTGTGGTCACTCAAGATCTGTTAGCAAATGTGATTTGTTAGGTACTGTGTAGTGCCTAGATCATATCAACTGCTTTCATGCCATATTGTACATGGTTGTTGATCAATAATTGGTTGAAGAGAAAACAGAAGGTAGGAATAAGTGATCAGTCTTGCAGTGCAATCCCCCAAGAATGCAGATGAGCACTTATACTTTTTAACATTTTCATGAACAATCTGGAGTTAGTGGAGAGAAGTGAAGTGCAAAGTGATATTGTGTTGGGGGTGAAAAGTGTTATAACATGAAAGTGCTAAAGTGTTCTGACAAGTTAGTGGCTGACCAGGAAAGCGATCTTAGGATTGTACGTAGCTTGACAGAAATGTTCACCCAGTATATGGTGGCTGCAAAAAGGCAGATTTCATGCTTGAGATCATTAAGAAAGGAATACAAAATAAAACCAAAAATACGCCATAGGATTAAGGTGTTACGGGACAGTTTGTTTTTGTCTTGTCTTTTTTTTTTTAATATCAAGATTATCCTGAATATGTCAGTAGGCCTTTTTCTGTGTGGTTGATGTTAGTTTGGCTACACAAGAGCAGCATTTATATTACTATATATGTGTTAGGCTCTGCACAAGACTTGAATTGTTATTTGTACGAACCCTCGGTTATCTGTTTGTTTGTGTGAAGATTCCATTCGACGACTGCCCTCAAATAGCAAAAAGCGTGGATGCTCGAATCCTATATTATTAAATGGTGGCGATGTTCATGGAGATACTTCAGCATGTACATGTTCAGGTCTCCGCCATTTTAGGTATAGCATGTAATGCTCCATGATAGCTGAAAGTCACTGATGATCAGCTGGATAGAGAGAAGGAGAGAGAGAGGGAGGGAGGGAAGAAGTGCCTATCTTATGCATTGTTGTTGTGGCAGTTTAACTTTCAAACATGGAATTAATGAAAGGAGGCACTCTTAAGTGTGGTTCTGCTAAATGAACCTTGGAAAGTAAGCCTTTACTTTCAAAATGTTAACTTTTGTGATGTTTATATCTTGTTTTGGCTTACACTTCTTGCAGCTTTTTGTGGCAAGAGTGTTTTTTTTCTGTCTTTGTATGAAACTTGAAGCTTATTTATGTAAAACATTTATTGATTGCCTCTTAAACCTCTGGGGCCCTGAGGTGATGCGTAACAGTTAAAAATGTGATTTAAAACATTAAATATAGATGTATTAAACATTACTTAAAAAGAGACTGCTGCAAAGAAGGCCCTGTCAGGTGTAATCACCACTCTTTATTGCTTCTAACTATTTTAGGATTTCAGTTGGTATCAAGAAATATGATGCTTTTTAAACACGTGCCTTTTAAAAATAATGTTGAAAGTTTGAATGAAGTGGTATTTTCCTAATTTAGAATAAGAAATACCCGTGTATATCTTGATGCTATGGCCACCAGTGATAGTCTTTGATTACTTTGTCTTTTTTTCTGTTTTGCTTAACTTGTTTGGAGGTTTAAAAGATGAAGGAAAGGGAAGGAACCTAGGCTGAAAATCAAAGTGACACAGCCCTCTAGAACAATCCTAAAAATTGGTTCAGTGTGCTGAAACAGCAAGATAAACAGTATTAGCCGATAAACAGAATCTTGAGGGCCCCCACTGAGAGAGCAATTAGCTGAAAGTGTGGGTGTGACTCTGTTTCAGAATGCTGTTATGTTGAGTTACCAGTGATGCATATTCACTTATCAATAATTTACGAGGTCTGGAAATGACAGGAAGGAAGATCTCGTTACTGTTGTTTAGCCAGGTAGTCTGGTAAAAGAAAATATTATGATGTGTGCCTTTTGTGAGTTCTGCACAACCAGCTGCTATAATCTCTCAACATCAACTCTTGCGGCTCATTTGCTGTGACTCCTGTGGCCTACAGAGTGGAGATAATATCTGGGAAGTGCTTTAGAACAAAGTGCTATATAAGTGCAAAGCATTTAACAACAAATTGGTCTTCACGGTCTCTGTGCAATATCATATGGGTGCTACACCTGCACAGAGCCTTGCTTCTGAATGTAAGATCTTGGGAGGTTGCATACTTCAAGGAAGTGCAGCTCCCGGTTTCTCATTCAGTTCCTCTTTCTGATGGACACCATGGCAGCATGGTCTGTAGATTTTAGGGGCTTATTTTTGCTTGTCCATTAAGAGCTCAAGTTCTTAACAAATGTTAAAATTACAGTACATTTATTAGTTATCCCACTCCTATTTTTCATCTATTTTATTAACCTTTCGTACATCATTTTCTAAACCACTGGATCCTTTAGTTTCTGTTATGTTGTCTGAACCTCTCATTGCCTGTGACTTTTGTCTCCTGCCCTTTCAAGGTGACCTTTTGGTGGGTGGGCGGGCGGGCGGGCAGGCAGCTGTTGCATCAGTGTGATATGCAAGTGAGCAGTGCATTCTGTGCTCTGGCCTTCTGTGTTCACTTCTGCAATGGTATACTTCAATATTTTCTTCTTGCCCCAAGCAATTTCAACCAGAACCTGGTTCTGCCAGGCTTTGTAGCTCTTCTCCTCTCCTGAAAGAAATCTCTCCATAAAATGAATGTTTCGTGGTCTTTAATTTTTTTCATGGGGCAAACTGGGTTCCTAATTGTGGGACCCTAGTTTTCTCCCACAGATTAGTGTGTGAGGAGCATCAGCGACTCATGTACCCATGCACACACATTTCCTTAAGTGACCCATGTTCTTTCTATCAGACCTATTTCTTCCTCATCAGCCTTTATTAGAGGAGCACCTATGCTAGAGCCTTGCTGTGCTTCTGTCTGGTTTCACCTCTCTCATGTTTGTGTTTGGTTCAGCCATAGTGCAAAACCAAATCTTTACAAAAATGAGGCAAAGCAGGGCTCATTTTCCTGTAGTTCCCCTCCTCCCCTCCTCCTCTGGTATGGCTATGAGGAGATGTCTGGAAACTTGTTTTCATTTTAGATTGATTATGGTTATAGGATGGTGTCCAAACCTGTTTGACTCTGTGAGTGGGAACAACCCAGTTTTAAATAGTTTTAAATAGTAGCTTGTGCAGCTTGCTTATCTTCTATTAATCGTAGGTAAAATTAAGCAGACTTTCAGTTTTGGATGATATGCTGTGCTGGTTAATCTGAAATGAAAGTAAAGGTTCCTGATACCTCTTTGACTAAGCAAGAGGATGGAAGTGAGGGTGTGTAAATCTAAAACTTGTTGTTCTTGTTAATGAAAGGCAAAATATTTATACAATCTGAAGAGAAATAAGAGTGTTATATGGTTTGACTGAGCTAGATAAACTGACCACGTTTCTGGCTGATGACTCCCTCCAACACTATGTAGATGATTGAAACACACTTGGACCTGTGTGAGAATCCAAATGAGGAAGTTTGCTACAATGACAATAAAGACTTAATTTTTTATCAGAACTATTCGAATTACTAGAAATTATTAGAATTAAAGGAAATGTATGGAAAGTTAATTTACAGGCACTGAATAATATAGAATATACACTTGCAGTCGGATAATCTGAATTGTATATGCATATTGACTTTAGGTATGTTTAAAATTCATAGTAGATATTAAAATCAGTGATTGGAGTAATAAAAATAAATAAATTATTAAATAATAAATAAATAAATTTAAATAATAAAGTAATAAAAAGAATTTTCATTTGTTGTTTTCAATGGTAAATAACATATATGTGATAACTGTCTAGATAATAAGAAAGAGTAATAAGAGAGAAACTGTGAATATAACTTAATTTTTCTCCTTTTTTCTTTTTGTTTTTTTTCCTCAGGTTATTGTTTTTAGGCTTTCTTTGGCTAGTATTCTTTTCTGGTTTCTACTATAGTATTGTTATTAATGATTTATATAAGTTTTCTTATGAATATGCTAATATTCATATAACAGACATGTAGTTTTTTGAGCCTAGATTTTGTTTCTTTTCGGAATAAAAAGATTAAAACAGTAAAACTTGTTCTTGTAATACTGAGATAATACCTTAGCATTGCATCCAAAAGACAGCTAATATAAAACCATCCACAATGGTTTTGTGGAATTTTATCTTGATTTTGGGAAATAACATAATTTAGAGTGATTTCCTCCTTATGTTTATGTTAAATTCAAACTGAGGGGAGGGGACTTGGATGTTTGCATAACATGGCAGTTAATAGGTACAGTAAATTACCTTGAGATTATGACGTACTATTCTTGGAAGTAGGAAACATACATTTGAAAAAATAGTTTGAACCTTTTTAAACTTCTTTCAGACCAGTCACTTGAAGAGTTGTGGTTCTGGAATTTCTGTCTCTGCCAGATGTATGAATAAAATTCCTGTTATGCAGGCTTCTCAGTGGAAGGTGAAAATATTGTTAATATGCCAGTTCTGTTGCAAATAAGTTACTTATCACTGACTGGAGAAACTTCGCAGGAAGTTCAGAGTTGTAGAATGGTGATTTCAGGAATGCTAACTTGACAGAGAGAACTGAATTGATTACATTACATTAACATCATTAAAATGGGTGGCATTGCAGGTCACCTGACATCTTAAAACTAGGCTAAATTGTTACTACTTGGTTGACAAGACCTAATGTAGTGCAGCTTGTGTGTGGGGTCAGAGATGCAGAACAACAGTTTTCTGCTACTGTATTTTTCTGTCTTAACTTTTCCAGGTTTAGAAATTCGTTATTTCAGCAATCTGATTAGGAATATCATGAATGCACATAGTAGATGATAAACTGGGTGATTGGAAGAGATACAGTCATTGTCAAATCTGAGGACAAGGTTATAATTAATCGTTTTCAGATGAGTATTCCTAGGAAGCACAAATATTTAGGAACCTAGCTCTTCAGCCATGTCAAAATAAGTGTTCAATGACTTTCATCATATCTCATGTAATGGAAATGTGTGCTATTGAATAGTCATCGCTACATCTATAAATTCCAGTAGTGATAGTAGTAGTAGTGGTGGTGGTGGTGGTAATAAATTGTTGTTGTTGTTATTTCTTTTAAGTTTTGCATTTGAACATTACATTTAAACTGCATCAGCAATGCGGTATGGAACATCTTTACCTCAAAACAATTCTCTTTAAACTCAGTGCGGTTTATTCTTGAATAGATGGGCAATTATGCACACTGTTGCATTATAAATACTTTACTGATTTTTCCACCATCATTTGTTTCAGGTCAGCTACTTGTATTCATTCATTTATATAATACTCATTTATTCACTCAGTGGAATTACCATGAGGAGTTTTTGTTGTTGTTGTTGTTTGAAAAGATGAGGGTGGGCATGCCACCTCATAAGTATAAAGGAAAATATATAAAATACAGTTTTTAATAGTGGGGACAACTTCATGTTATTATTAGTGGAAAACATGATTCTGTACTGAGAGGTGTGCCAGAATATAGCACTGACATTTTGCAGGTGAAGTATGAAGCAATTGTAAATACCTTTCATTCTGTTCTACTTTAAAAATGTAAATGAATAGCCAGCATGTTTCTGCTAGTGTTAATGGTTTGCACATGAAGAGTGCATGTATATATTTTTGGCTTTCATGTTGAGTACATGCCATATACACTTTATACCCAGAGTGAAATATCTCATAGGAACCAGATGCAATTATCTCTGTGCAGTGTGTTTTTTTCTTTAAATCATAAGGTTGTAGGAGAGTATATTTTGAAATAGTAATTCTCAGTAGTAACTAAACAGCTAACAGCACGAAAACAATAACATCACATTTAAACTCATTAAAAAACTGTAGGTATCGCCAGGTACAGAGCTTCTCACAGAGATGTATAGTTTGTAGTTAATGAATTTTTCTTTGGTTACAGGTGTCAGCTGCGATGCATGTTTAAAAGGAAATTTTCGAGGTCGCAGATACAAGTGTTTAATTTGCTACGATTACGATCTGTGTGCATCTTGTTATGAAAGTGGTGCAACGACAACAAGGCATACAACTGACCATCCAATGCAGTGCATACTAACAAGGGTAGATTTTGGTAAGTGATTCTTATGTTTGTTTAGTAATGTTGCCTTCAGTAATGTTGTCGAATATAATTTGGGACTTTTATCAAACTAATCTTGCTAATTTGTGGTGAGCATGTATAAATCTGTTATTTTTCTTTTGGTTTATCTCCATTTAATTTTGAAATAAGGCTGTAGTAATTTGCACACCTATGCAAACAAATGAGTGCTGCATGGAATTTTTTTATAGGTTAAGTTTCTTTCAGAGGGGTTATGGTTTAAGGTGGCTGTCAGATGTATATTTAGTTGAGAATAAGCCTAATTGGACTCAGAATTTTGCATCAGTATGCTAGGAAGATTGAAATGAAGAGAAGATAATTTTGTAAGAAGATGCCATAATTTGCAAAGCATTGTGCCTACTTAAAAATACAAAATTGATGGATTTCTTTGCTCTCTTGTCTTCTTTTTTTCTTAAGTGGTGATGTTCTTAATTTTCAAAAAGATCTAAAAGGAATCTTAAGAGAGCAGTAATAGCTTATACCTTTTCAGAAGAGGAAAGTGAAGTATGGCAAATAGAAGTAGACAGCTAAGGGTAAAAGTTGATGCAAAGTGTAAGGTTATGAGAGCAAAGAAAAACCATTGAATTGACAAAATAGTACATTCCAGAAATGTATTGTCACTTTTCCAAAGAAAACCAAAGATTGCTGTGGGATTTTCTTAGTTCTTTATTATCATGAAAAGCACTGTAACTTGTTTAGTACCTTGGGGCACTAGATCCCATCTGATCTCAGAAGCTAAGCAGGATCAGAACATGGATGGGAGACCACCAAGGAATACCAGTAGCTGTAGGCTACATTTCAGAGGGAAGCAATGGCAAACCACCTCTGAGCATTCCTTGACTAAGACAACCCTATAAAATCCATGAGGTCACCATAAGTTGACAGGTGACATGAAGGCACTCATACTTTGAACCATATTGTTACCTTGGTTAAATTGATAAATCTGATAAGTTTAGATAAATACTAGGATCCCCCAATGGGGTAAGCAGGCTTCCTGATTTTATGGTTTCTTGTCTGCCTTGTAGTTCTGTGACTTTCATGTTACTGTTAAAATATTTTCATTAATTTCAGTTGCTGTGTTTCTGTTGATGACATGTGAAAGATACAGCATGAATGGATATTGTATAAAATTGCTGAAGGTTGTTTGTATATGAGGATTGTCTGTCTGTCTGTCTGTAGGTCTGTTTGTATATGTGGAGACAGAATCATCTGCTTATACACTTACATATATAGGAGAAACCCTGTTTATGTGACTCTAGTGGTTACTAATCCTAATAGTCTTGACTGAGGTTATTCTTTTGTGACAATATTTTGTTTTGAAGTACAATTTGAACTTCAAGAATTAGCAGGCATTCTGGCTCTCTGGACAGATACTATGTAGAACCTTACATTTTAAAAGAGGAATAACCTTCAGTACATAAACGGGCGTAATTCTGTCAAGTACAGAATGATTCAATGTGGTTTATCCATCATCCTCTTTGGCTTCATTGGTTTAAATGAGTAAACCAAGCCAACAGTTTCTTCACCAGAACACATCACAGTGTGCTTTTCCCTAACCTGCAATAGATTCATAGAATCATCGAGTTGGAAAGGATCTAATGAGCCATCTAGTCCAACCCCCTGTTCAGTGCAGGAACTCCAGCTAAAGCATCTCTAGTAGGTAGCTGTCCAGCCTGTTTTTGAAGATGTCCAGAGGAGGAGACCCCACCACCCCTCTAAGCAATTGGTTTCATTGATGAACCACAGTTACTGTCAAGAAGTTCCTTCTGAAGTTCAATCAAAATCTACTCTCCTGTGACTTTGAACCATTGGACCTGGTCATATCCCCTGGAGTAGCAGAGAACAGATCTGCCCTTTCCTCTCTGTGACAGCCCTTGAGGTAAAGAGTTCAGTCATGTCACATCTTCTCTTTACCTGTGGACAGTTGAGTTTGTCTTCTATATTCCATATTTGGATATTATGATTATTCATGTTCCTAAAGTGGAGATTTTTATACATAGAAACTCTGATCAATAGTTTTACTTAGCCTGTCTCTTATCCAACTGTGATCTATGTGTCCAGTGTCACTTGTGAGGTGGAGGAATTGGTGGTGGTGATGTGCTTAGAATGTTGGGTGAGGGTAAAGGAGAGCCAGGTTGGTATTTCCACACAGCCACACAGTGGGTGACACTGGGAAAGTTAGCTTCTCTAAACCTAAGTTGTTGCGAAAATAGAATAGGACAAAAATGAAATAAAGGAAATTTATGTATTATTTTAAACTACCTGCATGATCCAGACTGAGAGTGTGGTAGTTGCTGCATATCATGGTTCAGTGAAGCTCTTATAGTATCTGTATTCATGTGTGAGATAGCATAGTAAACCCCCATGCCTATCCAACAGGAAGGTGTAGTGATACTGGAGTCCACACAGGATGTGTACAGCATATGCATAGAGCCCTACCCATGCCAAAGTGAGTGTGGACAAGAACTATGTTGCCTCTGCAGAAAAGCACAGCATGAGAGAGCAGTGGCCAAGAACGATGAGCTGTGAAGCAAGAAGGCCAGTTGTTCAAATCCCACTGTATCCGTTAATTCACTAGATGGTCTTTTGGCAAACTGGTCTTTCTATATCTGTTCTGCAACAACACTGTAAAAGTTAGATTATGATGACAGTCATCCTCGCATCTTCACTGTGGGGATAATACTGCTGGGGATGTTTATAGTGTTGGTGTAAGAAATAGTATGAAACTGAGTGCAAAAGGCTAAGAATACTCATAAAGCATAAAAATATAATTTTGTTTGAATCAAGCCTGAGAGTCTGTGGAACTATTTTATTGGAGGCCATTTATGTCTCATTGTACTTTCAGTTTTCTAAAACTCATACAGTCCAGTTTCTCTAGGACTGCAAAACATTTTGTGTAACAAAATAAATAAGGCTGAGTTCCACTAGTCTTCTGTTGTGTTCGTACAGTATTCCTAAAATGTGCAGTTTGCCTGTGGGAGACCTGAGTATGCACAGCATTTCTCAGTCTCTTGACATAATCTGCATTGATTTGCAGTTAATTTTTTTAAAAAAGGTTTTTAATACAGCAGTAGGGACAAGCATTCTGTCACCAGATAAAAGGTAGGTCATTGCACCTACCTCCTCCAAGGAAACAATCCTTCATAATATTAGGAACTCAAATATTTATTTAAAGGACTTTTGTTCAATTTTTATTTTTTTTTCAAACCAGCTTGCAGAAGAAACATGGAACAACATAAACATGTATTGTTAAAGCAGAAGGTTTTGAACAGCATAGAACAAAAAGCACTGTCATCATAGCAACTAAGATCTGTTAATTGCCCCAAAAATAATAATAAAAATTCTTGGGCTTTTGAAGTCAGGCACCATGTGAGCAGCTCTACCTCTCATCAGGGCTCCAGCTCCCATCGGGACAATGTGAAGGATAGCTAAACACAACAGGAAGTTCTTGTTACAAAATACAGCAAAATATGAAGCATTTTAAAATACATTGTAGAAAGGTGTGTGGTTGTCTGTCTAGAGCAGTGGTTCTCAACCTGTGGGTCCCCAGATGTTCGTGGACTTCAGCTCCCAGAAGCCCTGAGCATTGACCATAGTGGCTGGGGCTTCTGGGAGCTGAAGTCCACGAACATCTGGGGACCCACAGGTTGAGAACCACTGCTCTAGAGGGCCATGAGGCACATGCAGCCTAGGAGTCTAGTGTGAAATTTAATAATACTTAAGTTAATGCTTTCAACTTGTGTATTTGTTGCTTTCTGTACTGTTCTCCTTGGAATCTGTTTTTCCTTTTCAATGTCACTGAAACATCTTGAACTCAGGGAGTATTTTTTTATTGGTTAAAATGGAAGAGATGGCTGTCTTTTCATGCTTTCTAACTAGTATTTAATCTTTTGAAGCCAGTAGAACCAGCACAGTGAAGTGGTTTGAGCACTGGATTATTGCATGGAGGCCAGGTTGAGATCTCCACTCAGCTGTGGAAACCATCTAGGTGACTAAATCATTCTTTCAGCCTGAGGGAGGCAAAGGCAAACCCCCTCTGAACAAATCTTGCAAAGAAAACTCAATAATACATTTGTCTTCAGGCGCTATAAATTAGCAGTGACTTGAAGGCGCACAATAAATTCACAACAGTCACAACAACAATTAAACTTGAAATCCTAATGCTTTTGCAGGGCTGGGCTGAAAAATCTCCCAAAACAACAATTGATAACATAGACAAACAGTACTTAAAAATTCTTTTTAGTGTGAGAGAGTAAATATGAGTGGACTAGTCAGCAGTTCTGTGTGTGTCCTTGTATTTGTTGTGAAATTGTGGGTTACACATCTTTATATGCAAATCTTTTTCTTTGTAAAACAACATACACTACATCAAAGTTACTCATGGCGAATAAAGTAGTGTAAGAATTTCCTTCTCATCCTTCTTCCTTGTTAAATTGTTATTTTGGGAATGTAATCTTGTTCTTTTTGGTCTATTTAGCAATGTGAGTTTTGCAGGAGTGAAGATGGTTTGCCATCTCCTTCCTGTAAATGAGAATTTTCCCTAGGTGACAAGTCCAGATAGGACTGTAAATTAAAAGAGAACTGATTTTGTCTGGGGGCCAGGAATCTCCCCTTTAGGCTTTCAAGGTACCACACTTGTTAATGGAAATATGTGTGGGCAGTTAGGCCAGTAGAATTTCTGTGGAATAGTAACTTCTGTGGACTTGTTTTAATTTAAAATCCTGTTTTAGTGGCAAAATACTTGTGCTGGAAATTCCTAAAGTCAATCAGTTATGGAGGGATCAGTTTATATATTCTAAAATGTTGTATTATATTACCTTTTCTCCTGGCTCTGTATCAAGATATATGCTGAAGGTTGTTTTGTGTCATGTCATTGTTGTTAATTACATTGTTTTTTTCCCCAGTTGTAGTGTTTCTCTTGAAATAGTTGGGCCTGTGAGACAGTTTTCTCAGGCACGGATGTAGTACCATTTTTCTTAAAGGTAACTGAAGTAAGAAAAATGAGTAGCTGTTCATGGGTGGGGCTTGTCTTAACTGCTCATTTAGATGGATTTTTCCAAGACAAAATCCCTTGGTGGGACACTTCATATCAAGTAGAAATGGCCCTTGATCCTGTCTGAGGGAAACCAAATACAATCTATGGATAAATTGGAGTGTTAACTCACAATTCACTCAAGGAGCTTCTCTGGCTGTATATGTTCTGAAGATGTCCTTGCCATTGCAGCACTGCGAATCATGGTTCTCTCTGTTCATAAGCATGTTTAATATGCTTTTCTTTTCCATACCAAGTGTATTTTGGTTGAATCTTCACCAGCTTAGACAGCAAATGTATTGATGTGGGCTACATATGTTAAAAAAAAACACATTCCTAACTGTTCATGGCTTTTATTGAGGAACCAAAAGGCTTATTTCATACATCAGTGATGGATTCAAGCAGAGGTTTTTGAGCAAGTTGCATAGGCAATATAAAATCCTCATTCAGTCTTTCTCCCTATCTGAGCATGTTTTCAAGTGGCACAGTCTTCCATATAAACGAGGTATTTCTCTGATGTATATGATGAAATCATTTGTGGGAATGCATCCTCCTGTAAGAATCTACATGCACATGGAAGGAAAACTAACATAAAGTGATGATATTCCACAGAGGGACACTTCCACTTAAGAGAACTTTTGAAGAACCTGTCCCTACCTCTCCTATGTAGAAAAAGCCCTGCTGGATCAAACCAAAAGCCTGTTCAATATGATTTTCAGTTTCTAGAAGAACTAACCTGATACCTGTGAGAATATCATAATTAAGACAGAAGCGCAATAGCATTTTCTTAACATCTGGTTTGCAGAGTGCAAATTGCAAACCCAGTCTAATCTTTTCCAACGCAGCAGATTTATTTCCCAGACCAAAGGTTGGTTGCCTCCTAAAAAAAATTGTTCATAGCAAAAGTTCTTGAGTAGTCATCCTGTCGCCACCTCTCTGTTTTAACTTTCTTCTTCTCACCTCCCCCCGTTTGTGAGAGAAAAATAAGATGCTGCAGGGTTAGTTTACTCCTGAATATTGTGGTGTAGAGTCTTTATTATTATTATTATTATACTTTGCTTCAAACTTACAGAAGTTACTCCTTAACTGTCACTTATGTGACATCCTTAAAAATTGTGTAAATGCTAGTGATCCAGAGAAAAGCAGAAACATTCCTAAAGTACTGGTTTATTTCTGATGTTTTCTGTGGGGCCCTGTAGCAGTCTTTGAGTCTGTTTCAAAAGGCATCATTTGTGAGTGTTCTTAATTCTCGCTGTATAGCAGGTTTTGAGGAGGGTTGCTCTTTTGTTTGAGAAAAAGCTTGCCTCTTCTATTCAGTCTTTGTTACATTGCAACCAATGTTACTATTAAGAGATAAGATTCTTCAGCTTTCTCAGATCCCAAATCAAGAGATGTAGCTACAACAATGGGATACTGCACAGTCTTGTTGCAAAGTGCCTTGCTGCGAGGAGAGGGGCGGATGCTTCTTGACTTACCACTTCCCTCCCCAGGTGCTTCAGAAATTGTTTTGTGGGCTGGGGGAGTACTCTTGGCCTTTGCATTGTGCAGTCCTTCTAAATGTGAATTCAAAAATTTAGTGTTGTTAAGTTCAGCTTACATCATCATAAATACTGAACAGGATGCCAGCCTATATATTTGTTCCATGGTAAGAGTGACTAGCTAAGGAGGGACCAAAGTCAGGAAGATGCACTGTTCCCTGCAACTGGTATTTCTGCCTCTCTCCTCCTCCTATATTTAAGCTGTTTGGTTGTAACAGGATTTAAGGGACTTGTTGGCTTGCTCTAACTGTGGTTTTAATATTGGTCCTGACAAACTGCTTTGGCACATTTAAAAGACAAGGAGCGAGCGAGTGGGACTTCTGTGGTGCATTTTCCCAGAACTGGCCTGCTCAGTCCAGTGGAAGGTATTTCTGGCCTTATTTTTTGGCTGCAGCTCACCAAGCTGCTCAACATTAATTTCAATTTAGGACTTTTGTAGGAGCTAAGAAAATAATTCTGTTTTTGATGGGCGCGTACTGTTTTCTCTACACAAACTGCAAGTAGCATTTAACTACCACTGTACTGTTGTTGCAGATAACAGTTATTTGTCATTCAGCTTGTAATTTTTTTTCTGTTGGGTTCATTTAGTTTTGTCTGAATATGGCTGCTTTGTCAGTTGTATAAACTCAACATATGTAAAACACATGTAAACATGTAAAAGCAGAAGAAAACTGCCTGCTATTGCTTGAGCTTGCAGTAGGAAGGATTCGTATTATATCTTCGAGATATTGTAATGGTTGCTAACACTTATCTGGGTTTCCACTCTGGCAGATGTAGAAAAGTCTTAACACATTAGCCTTCTTAAGCATAATGTCATTAGGATTATTTTGTGTAGAATAAGAATTCAGGATCTAAAACACTACTATCTTCTGTTTTCTTTCCTAAATTTAAAACTTTATTTAAATAAAACATGGGACTAGCAGTAGATGGAACTGGGCAATATTGGAAAGTTTAATGACATGAAGTTAAAATGTATATAGAGGACATTTGGGTTGTCTTAGCATGAAATTTAATAAGTCTGTATTCTGAGTGATTTAATGTATTATAGTATACATTGCCCTAGATTTCTGTGTAAACAGCGGTGTTAACAGGAATAGGGAACTTGGTGCTTTACAAAGACGTGTTTGGGGTTACAGTTCCTTTAATGGGTTGGCCATACTTACTGGAGCAGATGGGGACTTGTAGTGGCATAGATCTGGAGGGCATCAAGGGGCCTGTGTCTGACTTAGACAGAGAATGTTTCTGTGTCTCTTATATTTGTAGCCGTAATTAATTGTTTGTGATTGGAGTCCTCACATGTTTTTTTTTTCCTTCCAGATTTGTACTATGGTGGAGAAGCTTTCTCTGTAGAGCAGCCACAGTCTTTTACTTGTCCTTATTGTGGAAAAATGGGTTATACGGAAACATCTCTTCAAGAACATGTTACTTCAGAACATGCAGAAACATCAACAGAAGTGGTAAGGATCAGCCTTGCTTCTCAGCAAGACCAGAAATAATGTGAGGCTTGAAAGTCTGTCTGTCATATTTTTCAGGAACTTAAATGCCATTCATACATACTCTATCAATGTTAAAACCCTTACTTGGTAAAGCTCAGAAACCATTGTGTTGTTGTTGGCAGCCCTGTTTCCCAGTTTTATTGTGTTTTTCATGACCTCCCTCTGTACAGTCAATACAAATGTTAAATTCAGCTTGCTTCATAGCATCTCTAGAGAAATATATGTTTCCCTGATCTCTATACACGTGGGCAGAGGCTGTTTTTATATTAAGGAAAAAGATGTGATCAACTCCCTTTAAGTTACCTCCAGATTCTTCTAGAATGTGTATGAGGCAGTGTGTAATATTTGGGGAAGATTTCTTGCATTTATTGTTCAGAACAAAATGCCAAAATATTGGCACATCAAGAAAAATATTATAGTGAGTCTTTTGAGTGTTTAGAAAGCTTCATCTATTTTATTTTAATAATCCTTTAACAACATTTTGAGTCATTTGTGCTGTTTTATGCGTGGAGACCTTTGGAAAATAACTCAGTTCAGTGATTTACTGTGCTTTGTTTATCTTAAGCTCCCTGATTCTGCCACCTCATCGCAGGCTTGAGCATAGAAATGGTTCATTCTTACTTAGATCCAAGCAGTTGTATAAAAGCAGGTACCATCAAACTCAGGAATTAGCATCACATGCCAAACCCCCCCCCACACAAAACACCCCCTCAAACAACAACAGACAGCAACTGTGTGCGTAGACATAGCAAGGAAAAGAGACTTTTTCTCTGTCATTCTATATAGGTGCCCAGGGTGCTCCCTTACCTCGTCCACCAACGTGCTCCCCTAATCCTGAGTTGACTTGTTTTGTGGGTGTTAGCTGGTGGGCTACAGATGCACACTATTTTTATTTTCTAGGAATGCCTCTATGGTCACTCCTTACCCACAAGCATTCTTGGAAGCAAGGTGGTGTTAGAAGACAGTGTTCTGCTTTACAGCTTGCCAGTCTTCCTAGAAGTTTGTTTAAAAAAAAGAGAGAGAGAGAGAAAAACAGGAAGTGCTAAAGCCCAACAGGAAGTACATAGGGGGTCTCTTTGTTATAGTCTTTAAAAAATAATCAGTACTCTTAATCTGAAATCAGTTTTAACAGAGGTGGGCAGAAGATCCTGGTATATCCCTTGTAATTTTCAGTAGATTTCCAGGACAATTTTATAGAGAGAAGGTAAAATTTTCAGGAGGAAATGTCTGGCCTCACTTGTCTTGCTTTAATGGAGTTTCTTTCAGCAAACATGTTCCTCATCTTTAAAATTAGAGTGCCAATTTGTGTCCTTTGATCATTTATCAATTTTCCTGGTCATTTTTGGAGAGCTGTGTTAGAATCCCTGAGTTCTAGTAATTCCACAGCTTTTGTGTGTGTATGTGAGAATGAATGGTTCATGGGTTACAGTAGATAATCCACTCTGGCCTATAAGGCACTCATTTTGCATCTTGATCTGTTTGGCAGATCTCATTGTGGTAGTAAAAATTAAAACAGATCCCTTAAACCTGAAATCTGCTTGTCCTTGGGTTGACATAATAATTCTAAACACAAGATAAAGTGACATTAAGAAGGTAGGTTTATATATGGAAACGTTTCTTGGTTACTTTATTGGATTTTATCTCCTTATAAATGTAAAATTAGGAAAACCATAAAATGCTTTAAAGCAGGGATAGGCAGTGGTGGCCTCTATCTCCCATTATGCCTTGATTACTGCCTGTGGTTCTGGCACCTATAAATGAGAAATTCAAGGAGCAAAAATGCTTTAAAGAGTAGCAGGTGTCTATCTCCTCTGGTTTAAAGTTACTGCACTGTCCTGAAAAAAATAGGGAAAAATCTTCTGGTAAAATGTTCTTCTTGTTTAAACTGCTGTGAGATATTTTTTTAAAAATGAAAAAATATATTAAAATGTTATTTATTAAATACAGTGTTCCTTCCACATTTGTGGGTTGACCTCATAAATGTTATTTATAAGGCACACATGTGCTTCCCTTCCCATTTTGGTTCTCCTTCCATTCCCTTGTGTTTTGTGGTGAGGAAAGGTCATCCTGCCCCAGGGCAAAAGGGGAATGCCCAGACAAAAGGCAAAGAAATGGGGGGAGGCGTATGTGCACCTTCCTTCTCCCCTCTGAAGCTCCCACTCCTGCTCCCTTGCCTCATGTCTTGGCACTGAGAACTTGCACCAAGGCAAAAGGGGAAGGAAAGTGGAAGGGAAGGCTCATGCAAGCCTTCCTTCTCCCTCCAGAGTTCTCCTTGCCTCTGGCCCCAGTGCTGAGAACTCGTGCTGAGGCAATAGGCAAGGGAAGCGTTGGGGGAAGGGTCATGCCAGCTTCCTTCCCTCTGGAGCTTCCCCAGTCCTAGTGCTCAAAAGGCAAGGGAATGGCAGGAGGGAGCCCAAGAGGGGGACTGTGGGGGTGGGTGGGAGTTTTCATGTTTTTTCTACTTTGGCAAGGTTTCTGCACCCCAAATACTCATGAAAGTTGGGAGGGGCACTGTAGATTAACATTTACAGTAGTGATAGGATGGTAAAAAAAGAAAAGAAAATTGGAATACCATGTGGTTGTATTAATAGGTACCAACTTGCCATGGATTCCTGTTAGTCCTATAAAACCACAGGATGGGTAATTTTGATTGCAAGCATGTTAGCCGTGAGACTGTACTTGAGATAGATAGGTTAATTTGGATGATGCTGGACTGCAACTCTTACTGGCTTTATCCAGTACGGGGAGTTGCAGTCCAACATCAGGTGGACTGCAAGTTGTCTACATTTGCTTTAAATGAAGATTGCATTTTTAGTCAGGTGAACATTTAGTATAAAGGTACAGTAGTTAAAAAATGGGAAAGAACTCTTTAATAATGAATCGTTGACAAAATTTCTCTCCTAACACGTTGGAATTTATTCCAAGGGGACAGCCACATTAGTTTGTTCCAGCAGATAAAACAAATCCTATGCCTCCTTAAAGACTAACAAGTTGGTAGACATGGGCTATAACTTATAAAATTTTATGCCAAATGAAACTTGCTAAATATTTAAAGTGTTACAAAAGGCTTTGTTGGAATTTATGGTTGTTAAATCTTTTCTGAACATTTGTTCTTCAAGTTGAATTTGCAGTAGATGTTTTTGCCTTTGGTTTAATAAGAATGCGTGACATGTATAAAATTGTAATAAAAGGATGTCAGAACCAAAATAGCCTAAAATGTACAGGTATTTGTGCTCTTAAATAGAACCTCCATAGGATAAAATTTACTCTTCCTGATTATTCAGCTAATATTTTAATTGACTAATTTACCATTTAAATCTGGCAGCGTCCCTGATGAAGTAATATAGTTCTGGTTAACTCCACTGGATGGCAGTAATGTTCCATAGATGTTAAATACTGTATAAGCTTGTATTGCTTCTTTAAAAAAAAAAGTTCTGCTTAGTCAAATGTTCTGTTCTCCATGGTACCATTCCTGCATTAGTTGGTCCCAATGCAGTTAGTAGCAAACGACCATTTCTAGAAACTGTTGAGAGTCATCAGATAGTCATGTTGTCCTTTAGCTCTACACAAGACTCTGTGGCCTGCAGACTACTTGTTCGTAGGCATCCACCAAGGTTTGGTAGAGGCATTTAGAAAAATAGCAAAGAAGAGAGCAGAAAAGAGCAAGCTTGTTAAATTACTGCCTTACAAAATTAGAGTTGAATTTTTATATTGTTTTAAATGGTATTGTTTTTGTACCAGTTCTACCATCTCATTCTGTATTGAAACCCTCTCAGCCAGCTCCTCAGGAGAAGGCTTGGGAGCATAAACATGTCCCTGAAGATGGTAGTCATCATAAGAAGCAGCAGCAAAAGAAGTGTTCTGAGCTTCCAACTGAGTAGGTTCCTGCAAAAGATCTACCAGTGGTGCCAAGCATTTTGTCATTAGACATATTTGAAGCAGAATTTTGTCAGCAGCTGATGTTTCTTCCCCCATCATACAACTGGTGGGCTCATTTTTAGAAAGCGAAGTGATAGGTGATTCACAATACTCTGAATCTTAGAATCATAGAGTTGGAAGAGACCACAAGGGCCATCCAGTTCAATCCCTTGCTGTACAGGAATACACAAGCAAAGCACTTACAGCAGATTGCCATCTAGCTTCTGTATAAAAAAGCCTCCAAAGGAGACTCCTCCACACCCCAAAGGAATATATTCTACAACATATTCCATATTAGGAATTCATTCATTCAGAACATTCATTAGGAATGTTTAGGTAGAATCTGTTTTCTTGGAGTTTGAATCTTTTGCTCTGTGTCCTAGTTTCTGGACCAGCAGCAAACAAGCTTCCCCCATCTTCCATATGATATCCCTTCAAATATTTAAACATGGCTATTATGTCATCTCTTAACCATATCTTCTCCAGACTAAACATACCTAGCTCCATTAGTCACTTCTCATAGGGCATGGTTTCCAGGCCTTTTACCGTTTTGGTTGCCCTCCTCTGGTCATGTTCCAGCTTGTCAATATCCTTCTTGAATTGTGGTACCCAGAACAGGACACAGCACTCCAGGACCAGCAAAGTGCCGTACCCTCGAGGAAGTCCCTTCCACAGACAAGAACCTGCAAATCTACATGGACTCATTGGATGCATGACTTTTAGTAACATTCTGCATGTGTGTACTGTGAACACAGTTGATATCGAGACCACCATCATCATTTAACTCACACAGGACAGATAGTCACCACAACCAATGTCATACTTTATTGTTGTGTGCTGTCAAGTCATGTCTGACTTGTGGTTCAGAGGGGGTTTTGCTTTTGCCTTTTTCTGAGACTGAGAGAGTGTGACTTGGGGATTCAAACCCTGGACTCCAGAGTCATAGTCTAACACTCAGACCACTGCACCACACTGGCCCAATATTATGCCTCCAGAGATTGCAAGTGTTGGTCTCATGGCTTCTACTCCCCGTCTTATATCAGTCCCAATAGTCTGGATTAACTACTACCCAAAGTACTACTGTAAACACTCCCCTGTTCAGATGAATAGATAGAAATGTATGTCCTCCAAGGCGTATTTACCAGATTACAGATACTCACCTATCCTGTCATCCAATATACTTCCAGCCATTCTTGGGCTGACAGGAGGATCAATCCACAACGCCTGGGATTTATCCTCGCGCCAGCTGATGCAGGAGTCGTTCTCGAGCTTGCCTTCAAATCCGTTAAACTGACTCCCTGTCCCTGTCCCTTCAGTTTTTCTTTCCTCCTGCATAACAGTAGGACTTATTACAATCCCTCTCCCACAAATAGGGTAGAAAGATAAGTAAGTCAGACAGGAAACTGGTTACAAATTTAATGACTACAGAGAAGACTACAGCCGCGAAACAAAATATGGCAGACGAAGTGGTCCGAAGCACCACAGAGCTAGGCTCGGTCACTACGAAACAAGGTTCTGTCCAGAAGACCGCCGCAGGGCAGGCTTTGGATGAGGTGGCTGGAGCAGCAACGCAAATAAAAGCGCAGTGACTCTCAGAGGAGAAACGCGCTGCTGAGCTCCAAAGAATTTTTTTATCCTCCAGTGAGAGTGAGTTGGAGGAGTCGAAAATAGCGAAAAGTAACAGACCTGGTGGGGGAAAAACCCCTTCAGATAAGAAAACTGAAAAGAAGACAAACAAGGAGAAAGAAATGGTAAAAAAGGTGGCTAACGTACATGTAGGTACGAAGCCTCTTACCTCAGAGGGTGACAGGCACCATCTTGGAAATAAGAATTCCAAAATGGCGTCCGAAAGTTCTGCCACTCCTTCAGATGCTGTGGGCGCCATGTTAGGTGTGGCGACACATGCGCAGAATACCAAAGGGCCTAATACAACACTGACTGCGGAGTCGCACAGGGCTGCCACGCCTGTAATGGCGGATTACATGGGGGCTGATCAGACCGCCTCAGCGGCTGAGTATGGGCCCTGGAGTGCTGAAATGCGGCACTTTATGGAAGGTTGGCTGCTGAATGCACCACAGCAAAGGCCAGAACCACAGCGTGATCCTGAACAGGTATGCTGGGGTGGCCAAATAATTCACAGGCCTTGTGTAACTGAGAGTTTCCGCACTGAAATGCAAGCGATGATAAAGGAAGCTGTGTCTGCACAGCTTCAGGAAATTTTAGTGGACCAAGTTCGGCCACATAAGGCGGACCCAAATGCTTTTAATGATCGTTTGGCGAGGCAAAGAATAAACAGTACATTACAGCAGCAAGATGGCCCATTACAAAGAAGTGGCATGCAAAGGAATGACAAAGATGAGGACAATATAGATGAGAAGGAACAATTAGAACACCAGGTAAAGAAAAGAAGAGTTGAATATGGGAGTGGATCAAAAACAGGCATAAAGGAGAAGCAGACCTACTCCAGGGGAAATTATGCAATACACAGAGCACATTCCTCACAGTCAGGAGAGGTTAACGCAAACATGCCTGAGATTAACAATTTCATTGATGAGGAAATAGAGGAGGAAGAGGTAGGAGAATTGGAGGAATCTGGTGATCTATATTCTGATGTGGACGAAGAGAAGACGGATTCAGACAGGATGTTTGAGCCTGAATCATTCAAAAGCATGTTAAGAAGGGTACTTCAGACATTAGGTCTGGAAGGTGATAAGGAAGACAAGGATAAGACAAGTAAGGATTGTAGACTACCATCAGTAATAAAGAAGAAGGAGTCTAGGAACATGGAGTTCCCTCTGCCAGATTTGTTCACAGATGTTATCACGGCAGAGTGGAATAATCAAGGTAATGCAAGGAAGAATTTGGCATACACTAATAAGTTATATGCCTTCCAGGAAGAGGATATCAAGTTGCTAAAGGTGCCTCCTGTGGATGCTCCTATTGTAGGTTTGGTGTCTGGTGTGATTGTCCCCAAGGAGGGAGACGCACAACTCAAAGAAATGGATGAGCGCAGGGCAGAATCTTGCCTGAGGAAGGCTCATGAGACGGCTTCAGCAATAATTAAAGCATCCACAGCCGCAGTGCTGTGGTCTCAGGACATCTTAGAGACCCAGGACTGTTTGGTAAACGAGATAAGGCAGTGGAGCGAGTACAAAAAGTTCTGAAATATATTGCAGATGCCGGGCTGGAGGCTACAGTATATGCAGCGAGGAACGTGAATTTGGTAACAGTGGCGAGACGTTCATTGTGGCTCAGACATTGGGAAGCTGACCAGAAGTCTTGCAGTAATTTAGCATATGTTCCGTATCAAGGGGATCTGCTATTTTTTGGTGCTAAGGTGTTGGAAAACATCTTGGTGGAGACCAAAGACAAAAAGCAAGTTATGCAGACCCTTCAAAAAAGGAAAGGGGAAAGGAGAGGTTACAGAGGCTCGAACTACTCCTTTCGAGGAGGAAGGGCTTATGGATATGCAGGAAGGAGTGCTGAGTACAGATCAGGCAGGTTTCAATGGAATAGACCAAAGCCACAGTTTTGAGACAGTATCAGAGCAACAGACAAGGTCAAGGTCAAGGAAAGCTTGGGGCGAATCCCAAGCGAGGTAAACAGCAATATTGACTACCAGCAAAGGAAAGTTGGGGGAAGATTTCTGTCTTTCGGAAGCAGGTGGTCAGAGGTAACATTGGACCAGTGGGTACTAGGTGTGGTAACCCAGGGATACAAAATATTTTTTCACACTGCCCCCAAAGACAGATTTCTTTCTTCTCCAGTACCAAGGGATCAGGAGAAACACAAGGTAGTATTAAAAGAAATTGTACACCTTTTGGACATAGGAGCCATAGAAAAGGTTCCAGCCAAACAAAGAGGGAAAGGAGTCTACTCGGTGTTTTTTGTTGTGCCCAAGCCAAACGTGAAACACGGACCGGTATTGAATCTCAGGTACCTAAACAAGTTTGTGGAGTACAAAAAATTCAAAATAGAAACGTTAAAAACAATCAAGGAAAATTTGGAAGTAGGGGACTATTTGGCATCGATAGACTTAAAGGAAGCATATCTCCATATTCCCATGTGTCCCAACGACAGAAGATACCTAAGGTTCAATTACCGGAGCGACCATTACCAGTTCAAGGCGTTGCCGTTTGGCCTGGCATCAGCACCGAGAGTGTTCACAAAAGTCTTAGTTCCCCTAATAGCTTTCTTAAGGGTGCAAAGGGTACAGTTGTATCCATATCTGGACGACATTCTGCTAAAAGCACGATCAGAGTCCAAGCTAAACCAGGACATGCAGATGACAATTCGGGTATTTTAAGATTACGGCTTCCTACTCAACATAGAGAAGAATGTGCTCACTCCAACAATGGAATTGACCCATTTGGGGGCCTGAATAGATATGAGGAAAGGCAGGTTGTATCTCTCTTTGGAGAGATTGGGAAAGGTACAACAAGCAGCTCGTATGATAACGCAGAGCGATTCTCTGAATGTAATGCAGTTGGCAAGAGTACTGGGCACCTTAGTATCAAGAACACAGTTGATTCAATGGGCCAGTTTTCATTTGAAACCTCTACAGAGATTGCTGATGAGGCATCAGTTGGCCATCGCAAACAGGCGACATTACCGAGTGGAGGTGCCGCACCATATTCGGACTAGCATGCAATGGTGGCTAAACAGAAGGAATGTGGTTGCGGGCATTCCTTTTCAGATACAGAACGTCATACATATAACAATGGATGCCAGCCTATATGGCTGGGGAGCCCATTGTGCAGGTTTTGCAGTGCTGGGCCGTTGGACTACCAGGGACAGGTGTTTCAATATCAATTTTCTGGAGTTGAAGGCGATTCACCTAGCGCTTCAGAGGTGTGGCCGCCTGGTCAAGGGCCATCATGTGTTGGTGTTGATTGACAGCATGACAGCCAAGGCCTATGTGTGCAAGCAAGGAGGGCTGCATTTGATGCCTCTGGTAACTGAGGCAGATCATTTGTTCAAATGGGCCGAGCTGCATATACAGTCAATCTCTGCAGTACACTTAAAGGGGGTCCAAAATGTACAGGCGGACTACCTGAGCAGGAATTACCTACACCCGGGAGAGTGGTCTCTCAATGTAGAGGTTTTCCAGAAGATAAACAACATTTTTGGGCCTTTACTAGTAGATTTGTTTGCTATGGCAGAGAACACCAAGTTAAAAAGATACTTTTCAGTTCGTGGAGAAAAAGGTGCCTAAGCTTGCGATGCATTGTCGGTGCCATGGCCCCCAGGAACGCATTATGCTTTCCTGCCAATAAGAGTTGTGCAGAGAGTGCTTTTGAAGGTATGCCTGGAAAAGGCCTCAGTGGTACTGGTAGCACCGTTTTGGCCGAGGAGGCCATGGTTTCCGTTACTTCTGCAGTTAACTCAGAGTCAGCCATGGAGATTACCATGCAAACCGGACTTACTGACCCAGGGTCCTGTGAACCATCCAGATCCAAAGTGGTTAAAGCTAACAGCTTGGAGTTTGAGAGGTGATGCCTAGCTCAGAGGGGCTGTACCGAAAGGTAGTGAATACGATACTTGGCTCCAGAAGGGAGTCCACACAAATAATTTATGATAGAACATGGAAGAATTCATGAACTGTTGTACAGGAAATAAAATTTCTGTGAAAGAGGTAGGAGTCCCACAAGTACTCGATTTCCTGCAGGATGGGATGGAGAAGGGTCTTCGTCCTAACACATTAAAAAGGCAGGTAGCTGCTCTGTCGGCAGTCCTATTGGAGGATGGCAGTTCCTATGCAAGCCATCCACATATAAAACGGTTTTTGAGAGGGGCAACATTGCAATCAGTTCCTACGGTGCACAGATTCCCTTCATGGGATCTGAACTTGGTGTTAAATGCGTTGACAGTGCCACCGTTTGAACCTTTAGCAGAGTCCGCCTTGAGGCTGCTGTCTTTTAAAACAGCTTTTCTCTTGGCCATAATATCGGCAAGAAGGGTGTCAGAACTAGCAGCGCTGTCAGTAAATGAAGACCTCTGTATATTTGATCATGATAAGTTGACTTTGAGGTTTGACCCCTCGTTTAAGCTCAAGTGCTTGACAGCACTTCAACAACAACAACAGATACTTCTGCCAATGTTTTGCCCAAAACCGGTCCATCCTTTAGAGAAAAAATGGCACACACTGGATGTTAGACACATAGTGAAAGCTTACATTAAGAGGACAAAGGAGTTTCAGAAGTCAAAAGCACTTTTGCTATCTTTCCAACATAAGACACGTGGTCAGAAAGCTAGTAAAGCAGTGATAGCATCTTGGATAAAGAACTGTATTTTCATCTGCTATGATTATGCTAAACAGCCAAGACCAGCGAATGTGTGGGCACATTCTACGTGCTCAATGGCTACTTTGGTGGCATATGAGTCCATATTTTCATTAGAAGAGATTTGTGATGCGGCAGGTTGGAAAGAGACTTCCACCTTTATAAAACATTACAAACTGGATAAATATAAGTCAGCACAAGCGGCGTTCGGACGCAAGGTGCTGCAAGCCGTGCTGTAGGTAATATACCCGCCCAGATAACAGCTTGGGAAAATCCCAGGCATTGTGGATTGATCCTCCTGTCAACCCAAGAATGAGGAGTTGTTACTTACGTGAACGATCATTCTGGGATGACAGGAGGAGCAATCCACACCCACCACTAGGTTAGGTACAGTAGCGTAGAGACAGGTGGGATTGTTAGGATGTTACGCTAGCAAAAGAAACTGAAGGGAGAGGGACAGGGAGTCGGTTTAACAGATTTGAAGGCAAGCTCGAGAACGACTCCTGCGTCAGCTGGCGCAAGGATAAATCCCAGGCGTTGTGGATTGCTCCTCCTGCCATCCCAGAATGATCGTTCACATAAGTAACAACTCCTCAATCTCTGACTTTGTGTCAAATAGGCTGAATGAGAGGCTCTCTTGAGTGACCACTACTGAGTCAGTACCACCAATGAGACCTCCTATCTTTACTAAAATAACACCGCTAAGCAAAGCCAGTCTTGGTTGGTACTTGAACGGGAGCATGCCAATAAGTACAAGGTGCTGTAGGCTATATTTCAGAACTGGCAAAATCACCTCTGAGTATTCCTTGCCTAAGAAAATTCCATGAAATTCAAGAGATTGCTATGAATTGAGAAGCAGCTTGAAAGCACATGCCCAGTCATTGCAAATACACCACAGCCATCAATGATACCCTGTTCTACCAGTGGCTGAATTGATACTAGACATATTGCAAGCCATATTGTCTGCCATTTGTTGTGGTGTTGTGTCCTTTCAAGTTGCTTCTGTGCAGCAACTCTAAAGCGAATCTTATCACAGGTTCTGGGTCTGAGAGTACAGAATGTGCCCAAGGTCCCCCTCTGAATTTCCGTGGGTAAGTGAGGAGTTAAATCCTGGTCTCCAGGGTTGTAGTCCAGTGCTCAAACTGCCATACTGTGCTGGCTGTATCATTACAATTGCTTAAACCAATACAGGCATATCTCATTTGACAAAGCCTCTGAGAAAGAAGGTACTTTTTACAGTCATTTTCTGCCTGCCCAGCCCCTCTTCCTTGTCCTCTGTCTAGTAGAAATTTTTCTAGCACCATTGGCATTAAAAGGATGGTGAAGGAGAGTTGAAGAAATACGGGCATTTGGTGTCAAGTTGGGAGTGGCATATCTGCAATAAATAATTCAATAAAGCTTGAGCTGGGAAAAATTGGATTCTGTTCTAGTTGATGCTGTTGTAGCAGCGTGTGCCTTCCTACAACAGGCAAGGTATAAGCAGCAGCCAGAGTCCCTTACTGAGCTTGTATGAACAACAAAACCTGAAAAACGCATGGAGGGAGCAGGCAAGCCTGCATCACTAGCTATCCTAGGCATGAAGAAGGATAGATATGCGAGTTTGAGCACGAATAAAGAAATCATATGAAAAGTGGAGACTGTTGCTGGAGAAAATGTACTGAGTGAATGCAGTTTGGAAGAAGCCTTCAAAATGCTTTCCTGTTCTGTGCCTTCTAATCATTTCCAGCTTTTGGCAACCCTAAAGTGAACCTATCATGAGGTTTTCTTGGCATAATTTATTAAGAGGGGGTTTGCCCTTCCCTTCTTCTGAGACTGAGAGAGTGTGACTTGCCCAAAGACACAGTGGATTTGCGTGACTGAACGGGGATTCAAACCTCTCGCTTCAAGTGGTCTCTAGAAGGTTCAGAAAGTTTGTTTACTTATGCAAGGCTTATCTGATTCAGCTATTTCATTTTACATGTGCATACTGTTGGTTTTGAAGAACGAATTTGCTGAAACATGTTGAACTGCTCAGCTTGTAGTTTAGGAACCTATCCCTTTTCGTTCCATGTTATTTCTACCTCTGGCACCACATTTTTCTGCTAAAGAAGTAATGCCTTAGGACAGTGGTTCTTTAACTTTTTCTTTACTGGGGACCCCTATAAATAAAATATGTTACTATTTAAATTTAGATTTAAATATTCAAATATTTATCTAAATTTTCAAATATTTGTTTAAAGTTGCCCATCAGCTGCTTACTCTTATTTGTTATTTTTCCGATAGACAATGCAAAGGAAAGTAGGCTTGTTAATGGTGTACGGAGTAGCATGCTGAGATTCTTCAAGTGTCAGGAGAGTAGAATAAACTGGACTTTCCTAAAAGAAAGTCATGCATGGTAATTTCTTTTGCACTTTCCTTGAAAGCAGCTTCTGAAAAGTAGGAGTCTCAGCTCTGCTTTGGGGGACAGTGAAAAATAGTAATAATACTGTTTCCCTCCAAAGAAGCACCAAGAGAGTAGAGACGCTGTAAGTGTTTCTTTTGAAAGCACTTATTTTCTCTCATTCCTTCAGAGGGAAGTGGTATTTCGTTTGCTCTTCCCCCCTTTTGGCTCAAGCAGCATTGCCACACTCACCACAGAAGGCCTGGGCTAGGCATCTTGCATTGTCTTCTGGGTTCTCCTCTCATCTTCCCACCTTCTGGACTCTCTGGTGCACCTGCACAGTAGCACCTAGAGCCTCCAGCTCAGGATGAGACATCTGCCAGTGCATCATCACTGCTGCCACCACCATTATCTCTGCTGCCTTTGAGGAATATGGGACGTATTGTGTCAAACAGAGGTATATCCGTACTGTGATACTGACCACCTTGGTATTACAACCAGTCTTCAGAGGTTTGCTAACACCAGCCATGCGAAAGCAAGTACCAACTTATAACAAGCTTATAACAACAGTCACGATCTGTTGGTGAATTAAATTCAGATGTTTCCACTTTCCTGGCTTTGTTAGTATAGACTTTCTCTTCTGGATGCTTTGTTAGATGACACAGCACCTCCTCCTCCATTGAATGACTGCCAGTCTACGTTTAGATCTTCTCATCCGGATAGCTGGATATTCAGTATAAACAAGATATTCTTCTGGCAGATATTGCATTGTTTTCTGTGGTCCATTCTACAGTTAATAGAACCATTAACTTTATCCTAGCTTTCCTCATTTTTGGTATCCATCAAGAGTTTTTGGGACAACTTTGTGTCAGTTCAGATTGCTACACTCTGCTTAAAAAAACTGGAATCCAAGAGGAAATGATTTTGCTTTTTAAGCTGTCAGAGGCCAATTTTGTTATTGTAGCTTTTCTGTCTGGGAGGACTTGTTCGTCAGGCTTTTCTGCGAAAGAGAGTAGAAAGCTACACAGAATAGCCAGGAGGCTATTTATTTATGTATTTATGCAATCTCAGCCTTGACCTTAAAAGTTGTGAACCAAGAGGCCTTTTTGAGAAGGTAGCAAATGTTTCATTGTGATGGCAAGGCGTCTTTAATAGACTGTTTCTCTCAAAGTATGAAAGAGCGGGTGAGATTCTTCTTTGCTAAAGCAAGTAATGTTGCTAGAGATCAGATGAATCCAGTTAAGCATGAGGTAGATTGTGTTTCCAAAACCTTTCATGGGTGATCTCTTTGTAGAGATACTCATGGGCTACTGCACTAACCCAAGATCCCCATAATAAACCAGAGGATATACCATTTGATGAGCTTGATCTTTTTAATGTGAAAACTGATGAGAAACTGGACTCAGATCACAAGTTTTGCGTCACAGTTATAAGAATTGTTATCTTGATATGTTTTCATTCTGCCACTCACTCATCCATATTGCTCCTGTTGTAGCTCTTCCTATTATTCTTGGAGCAAATATTTCCAGCAGTCGTGTTGTACCAGTTCTGATCAAAGTCACAAGCTGGCATCCTTTGTTGGAAATAAATAGACATATTACTCAAAGCTCCATTCAAGAGACAGAAAACGTTGCATTTGACTGGACTTACTCTGGATAACATCACTACAGAATTACATTTCCAGTTTTCCCTGTACTTTTCAGATCTCCTTATCTCAGTTCTGAAAGAATAGTGAGCTATCACTGTGGATTGTTGAGTTTTGTCTGTAATAGAGCATGACTACTGAATAGCATTTCACACACACCCCACTACTTCCCACAGTGTGACGTTATCTCCCCCTCTATTAGAGAAAGTAGGGAAGTTTCTGAAAAAAAGAGAGGTCAAAAGAGATGAAAGAATAGAATTCTCTTCCAGTATTTCATGGTACCCAAGAGTGACAGCTGGCCAGTTTTATACCTTAGACACATCAACAGCAACATGCTTACTCAGTGCTTCCAGTTACATTAGTCGTTATTCTCAAGCTTCTCTGGGAGAAGGGACTGTTTCACTTCTATAGACCTAAAAGTTACCTGTTTTCGTGTGATCATCCAGATCACAAAAAGTTCCTGTGTTTTTCTGTTCAAGATGTTTCATGCCAGTTCAAAGTTCTTCCATGTGGATTGGCAGGAGCCCCTTGAGATTTTAGAAATGTTATTGCTGTTGTTACAACAGAACTCAGACTGAGAGAATCTGTTTCTGGTTATGAATGTCTAGATAGTAAAGTGGTCTTGGTACGCTCTTCTCTGAGCTGTCTTTACAACGTAATGCTCTTTTATCAATTGGGACTATAGATCTAAAGAAGTTGAACCCTGTGCCTTCCTCTTCATTGGAGCCCAGCTTGATTTGGGTTGTTCGTGTGCTTTCTTAACCAAAGTGGGGGAGTCCATAAAAATGCTAATCTAAATCAAGAGGTTGCAGCAAGAGAGAAGATAATCAGTATTGACAGTACTCAGAGTTTTGATGTCAAGCTCTCCACAACAGGAGTCCTACCATTCCTCAGACTTCACATGTGTCAACTACAGTATTGATTCCTCTGTTATCTCTGTATCAATCTAGACCTGTTAAACAGGGTAATTGCGTCTGATGCTGTTTCAATCTGCAGTGGTGGGTTTTGATTTTCAACCTAGTTCAAAGTATATGCTTTGTTCTGCAGTAAACCAAGCATTATAACTACAAATGCAGGATGGGGAACACACTGCCATCAGTTCAGGTCCTGGGCCTTTGGTCATAATGGGAACCTCAGGAGCTTTGAGCTGTTAGCAGTTAGCATTACAAAGTGTCCCACCCTGTAGCGCAAGACAGAGTGGTAGAAATAGCGATAGTTTCCAGATTTATTCTGTGCATCATGGGGGGACAACTACTAGCTCCCATTGTAGAAAGATTTGGTCTGCAGAAACAAGTCTTCAATCCTACACCCAGATATCTGTTCTCTCAGACTGACAGTATGGAGGATTAATTGTTGCTAAAGTTTCACAAAATATCACACATTCTGATGAGATTAAGAAAAATCTTTTACCAGGATTATCTCATATGGCACAAGGAAAAGGTGATCTGCAGGCCTTGGCATTACTCTTTCGCACAGGTGGCCTTGTTCGTTCACCAGTCACAGGATATAATTTTGGTCACTTTCTTTCCCAATCCATTTTTATGGTTGGAGTATTCGCTCCATTTTCAGAATATACAGAGGACATTGGTTTTGTACAGGGATCATACAGTACCATTTAGACTCGGAAGTTGTTTTTCTGCCGTGCAAGTCCAAAAGAAGTGCAAGCAGGTATCACACCAACTTTATCTGAGAGGGTGGCAAAAAACATTTTGTCTTATGAATTGGCCAAGCTTCCACTGACAGATCATCTGCAGCCACTCTTCAAGGGCAGTTGCAACTTTGGCAACCCTCATTTGAGGAGTACGCTTAGGACACGTATGTAACTGTGATATATGACCACAACAGCAAGATTGATATATACATAGAAGTGAAAGAGTGAATTAATACCAACAAAAGAGGACTGGCTGTTAAAATTGAATTATTTAGCCAAAACAGACAAATTAACTGCTTTGGTCAGAGAAAAATAATTGGTGACATTTTTGAAAGACTGAGAATCCTTACTGCTTTTTAACAGAAAAAAAAGAATAATATGATAACTGTAGATTTTGATAATTAGTTTGATTTGCTGAAAGAAGTGTATGAAATACACTATTAATTAGTCTCATACGGAGACCTGTGGCTGCTGTAAGCAAAGCTGGAAATCAGTGTATTTTTTTCTTTTTATCTTTAACTGTCCTTTTATTTCTTCATCTTTATTTGTTTTTCTTTTCTTTTTTTCTTTCTTTTCTGTATTTTGTAAGGTAGATGGAAACGTTTAATAAAAGTATTTTAAAAAGGAGTACATTTATGAGACATAAGTAAGGCAGCAACCTGTCTTCTTCAATGTTTGTATCTCATTGTATGGTGGGCGTGAGAGCAAGATCTGAGGCATATTTTTGCAAGGCTGTTCTGGCAGATGTTGTGTTCTGATGTGCCTGCCTTAGAGGGTAAGTTGGCTGTTTGTGTCCCCAGTGTGTGATGCACATATATCATGAAGAGGAAAAACAACTTACTTACCTGTAGCTAGTGTTCTTTGAGTGGTCACCTCTGCTTTCGCACAACCTGTCCTTCCTCCCTTCGGCAGCACTGAAGGATGAATATTGCCAACTCTTGCTGTGTTGACCGCTACAGTGAATTGGGGAGATTGTGCATGCACTAAGGTGAGGGGAAGCGTTACTCCCATCATTCTGAGAATTCTAGTGGTTTTCAAAAAGACTGCTATGCATAGGTGCAGTCCCAGGTGTGATGAACAGATGACTACTCAAAGAACATCAATTGCAGGTAAGCAACCTCATTTTTAAAAATGGCTGACAGGCCTTTTTTTTTGGCCCCAAGAGCCACCATCATAATTTCTGTGTTCCCAAAATATTTTCATTGTTATTTACAGCTTGAGAAAAAACAACTTGTTTCAACCACTAAACCACTAAAAGTTAGGAAATAGAGAGGAAACCTGAAGGAACATGTTGTATTTATTTTGCAGCAAGATCTAACATTGCTAATGTGGGGTAATTTTATATCTTATTAATAAAACAGTCTCTCCAGAAGGAAATGTCCCCCTAGTGAAGGGCCATTCTTTGTACTGGTTAGCCAACTTTAGTTAGCAGGCTTTCTGCTGGTTCTAAGCTGGTAACAAACCCACCTTCTGCCACATTGTGTTGGGTGGGCAAGTATAATTCAGCTAGTGTCCCCACAAGGTAACCAAGCTGGGCTTCCTGTGATGTACTGTGGTGTAGCTGTCCAAGTCAGTATATCCCTTCAGAGAGATAGGGTATCTTAGCATCATAGTACCTCCATAGTTCTGGATCATGTTTTCCTTGTTTGTTTGGAATACACTGGCATGTTGGGCATTTATATCTGAACTCTGGCAGCTGTTCACCAGCTGTTAAAAAGTCCTTAATGTGTAGTACATTCCAGAGGTGCTCAGCAGATTCTAATCTACCTGTCCCCCAAAGCAGCCAGTTTGTCATTAAATCCATGGATCTCTCTTTTGTCTGTGTTGTCGAGGTTCAAGTGACTTGAATCTTTTCAAGCTCATTGATTTGAATAGCCTTATCACATTACACTGTGAATAGCACTATTGTTCCACTTCAGCTGCCATAGGAACATCCAGTGGAGTCTTGAGATTTGTAGTTTAGGGAGGGGCATTCAGAATTCTCAGCCAGAGAGCTCTTGGGCCTCACTAAACTATAAGCCCTAGAATTCCACAGGATGTTGCCATTGCAGCTAAAATGGAATATAGCACTATAACAACGTAGTGTGTTAATGACTACAGTGCTGGCAACCTGAAACTGGATGTCGTCTCATCATACATCCCTTCCAGGAGCAACATACCACTGTGCAACTTCAGCCCAGTGATTTCAGGGGGCTTGGACACTTTTACTGTGGTAGAATTCATCTTGTGTCTTGCCCTTAATACACATCATGCATCTCTGTGAGTTTCACAGAGTTATGGTAAAGAATATTTTCTGTGAAGAACCATGCAGAGTTTCTAGCATAGTTTCTTTACTTGCATTCTTCTGTTGTTTGAGGGATTCCAAAATAATGTTTCTGGCAAGCCTACAGTGAAATGACTGTGGATATCTGCCCCAGGTCCTTCTGTCTGTACTTCTCATGAAATCATTATCTTGGTCCTTCCTTGATAGGCTCAGATGAGCTTGTGCTGCTGCTGTCTCACTTTTGAACAGGGGGGATGGTTATTTCTTTTATGCAAATAAACTCACCACTTTCTCTGCACCACATTCTGCCCACAAAATTGTATGATTTTTTTTTGTGCCAATGTATTGCATTGTGTGTTACAAAAACATACCCCAAATGGCAAGATGTGACAGACTTCTTGGAACAATTTTTGTTCCTGCCTGTCTCCTTCTTTCCTTTCGTTTGTCCATTAAAAAAATGTACATGGTAGATAGCTGAAACTTGGGGACTTTTTAAAAACCAGGTGACAGTAATTCGTATCACCTACCTTGTAGGTCTTGTTCTGTGTGAATTCTGCAACAAAATATGATTCTGGGGTACTAATAATAATCCTAATATGTGGTAGGTGAAGTTTAAGGGCTTATGAATCCTCAAGGGCTGTCACGATGGCATATGTAGCTCACTTCTGCATAGCTTTGCATTCAGATTTTATTTTTTAAAAAAGTTATTTTTTTAAGTGTGCTTAATATTTTTAGAAAAACTGGTTTGAAATTAAAATTTGCTTAACAATTGTAAATTTCTACTTTAAAAAAGTGTTCAGGGCAGCTAACATTATCATTAAAAGCAAATTAAACATCAAAACATTTAAAATGTAACTAAAAGGAACTAGGTATTTGAACCATTTAAATCAATAAACATATTCTCCTCTTGGTTTGCAAATGTATTTTCTTAAAGTAATATTTTTCTCCCTTGACATTACCTTTGCAAATATATGCAACTTTACCCTTGTGGAAAGACAATCAGCTTTTATTAAACCCCAGTATTTTCTGTCTTAGAAGACAGCAGTAAAGCCAGTCTTCAGGCTGCTTTCTCCTTTAGAGTTTATACAGTTCAGTCAAATTCCAGAGAGGTCACTAAATAAAAAACTTGAGTGTTTGAAGCAAATGTGAGAGATTATATATATCAGATGCCCTTCTCTAAACTGCAAACCCCAGGATTCCATAGGATGTTGAAAGTGGAATAATAGCACTAGAACAGTCTAGTGCAGAAATGACCTGAGTTTTGTGGACTTCATTTCTTCAGAATGAAAATTCAAGTTGTACTAAAAGGAAAGTGATGGGATGTTCCTTCATGTATGCCCGCAGGAGAAGCACTCAGTGAGTCACTGTGGCTGAGCTGCAAAAGGAAAAAAGAAGATGTTGGGGTGACTTCCCCTTTCTTTCATCTTCCCATCTCTTGGTGATTTCCTCTTTTTCCCTTGGAGAGCACGAGCTGTTGCTGTGACTTTTTAAAAGATGCGAATGGATCTTGCCTGGAAGTGAAATTTCACTTTGTACAAGATATTGTGCCCAGGCCATCCTACCTCTTTTGGAGACAGTGATGTAATAAGCATCTTGAGACCAACTTCCCGGAGATGATCTAAACATTTTTATAAAAATTTGAGATCTTGCACTCTGTTGCACTGGTATTTCATTCTTAATGCAGATATCTGGAGTTGTATGCGGTTCAGTCTTTCACAGGTAACATCAGAAACTTAATGAATATAGCTATAGATGAATCTTATTACCATGGCAAAAGAGTGAGGTAAGGAAAAAAATTGGTCTAGAAATTCTCCTAGGTATAGGGAAGGGGTATGTGACCAATGTCCATGCTGACTGAGAAGGAGGGTAGTTGTATATTACATTGGGATGACACCAAGTTGCATTATAAAAGAAGGAAACCTGTTTCCCCATATCCTCTCCCTCCAATCTGTATCTTAGTTATTGTGTGCTTGAAGCAGTTGCCTGAGCTGTAAAATTTAGTACAATTTCTATTTTGATTGACCTTGCATTGTTTTGATACTGCTTAGGGAGAGTGTCTTCAGCACAAATTTGGACAGAGTGGGGAAAGTAACATTTTAGGAATAAAGAGCCCTGCTGTTTTTGTCCAAGGAGCCCCCGCATTGAGCCCTGACTTTTAGAAAGTACTGCAAAAATCCCTCAGTGACCTGCTTACCTATCTTTTCCTATTGGTGTATTGATGAATCAAGTGAGATATTTGTAATTGGTCAGGTTAAACGTAGCATGACTCTGAATTTCACTGGTGGTCTGTTTTGGTATTTTTTTTTCTGAAGGACCCATCTAAATCTGAGGTTACGTGAGAATATATTTTGTTTTAAGACACTGAAAGAACACCAGATATGGAGACATTTCATAGAATGGTTATTCTTTTACCGTAAGCCTCTCCACTGTTGTGGATTTCAACTAAAATTGAAGTCAAATGCTGGATGATAGCCTAAAGCAGCCTCCCCAAATCTGTTGCCTACGTGATATGTTGTAATGCAGCTTGCATGTATTTTAATGCCAGTGTTCTCAGATTGGTTTATAAAATAAAATAAATGTTAGACTTAAAAGGGGACAGTAAGTACTTATTAATATGTACAATACGTACTAAGGTATGTTAGTATGACAATATGTACTAACATGGAAAATATGTACTTATTAATTATTTCAGATGTGTTTAGCAAGTTGCATTTTTCCCCACACACAGAACCACAGGCAAAAGTTCAAACTGCTATAGTTTTTTATTAACAGGTTGCAAACTACTGGGAATCTATAAAGCTAGTTAAGGATAACGTTATCTTTTACAGTGGAGACTATGCTTTCATGTACCTATGGCAAAGAATGCAAAGGACATTTAAATAATCAAACTGGATCAGATCTTCCATTTGTAGAACTGTGGGCAGTTGAAAAGCCTTCCATGTTTAGTAATGCAGCAATACTACAAGGCCCAAGGAGCTTGCTTCTGGAAATCTGCTCCTGGAAGGGAGAAGCAGCTTACGTGTGTTGCCTCTAGAATGCAGACCTTGTCTGAAGGCTGCATGTTTCTTTGCTTACGTGGAGGAGGGTGGGAAAACCATTCCATGTGCTGCTTCTTACATTGGAGGCTATATTTAGAAGGCTGTGTCCCAGTTGCCTGGATTGATCCTCTCTCTCTTTGGGTTCTATCTACTTTCATGCACTTGTGCAGTAGAAATTCTCTTTTCCTTTCTGCCCCCAGGTAGTCTCCAGAGGTTCCTCCGCCTTCCGGAGTGGATCTGGAATGTGCAGAGGAGGAAGAAAACCTTTTTCACCAGCATTGTCTGTTTTGCTAGTGAGTGGACACTCCTTGATCCCATGCCTTCTCTTTATGGCAGATTTTGAGGCACATAGAAAAGGAGAAGGTGACACTAATAGGTCATGGGATGCCTTTATTGGTCTGTCTAGGACAGTGGTTCTCAACCTTCCTAATGCCGTGACCCCTTGATACAGTTCCTCATGTTGTGGTGACCCCCAACCATAAAATTATTTTCGTTGCTACTTTATAACTGTAACTGTAACTTTATAACTGTAATTTTGCTACTGTTATGAATCGTAATGTAAATATCTGATATGCAGGATGTATTTGCATTGTTACAAATTGAAGATAATTAAAGCATAGATTTGCTAATGAAAAAAATATATTACAATAGCTGCATTAATACAAAAGAAGATACATGCCATAGTTCAGTCAATACAGTTCATTAAAGTAATGTTCAAACTGAAACAAGAAATACAGTCAGACAGTCTAAGAAGCACTGGTGTAATGAATCCTGAGGGGAACATCTAAGATCACACAAGCAACCAGTTTCTCTAAAGTTCTGTCCTTGTGGCAAACTGGAGTCATTAAGACTCCAAATCTCATCAGCCCCAACTAATAGAGCCAAGAAGGGCTGCAACCCAACAGCTGGAAGGTCATGATTTCTGACTCTTGGCTCACACTGGCTGGCAGTAGCTCTCTTTCCTAGCCATACCCAACACTGAGGCTATTTCTGCACCACACTGTTATAGTGCTATTATTCCACTTTCAACATCCTCTGGAATCCTGGGATTTGCAGTTTAGGGAGGGGCATTAAGAAGTCTCTGCCAGAGAGCTCTTTGGCCTCAGTAAACTACAAGCCCCAGAATTCCACAGGATGTTGAAAGTGGAAGAATAGCACTATAACAGTGTAGTGTGGAAATGGTCTGAACCTGGACTCTTTTGCATGCAAAGGACAGACTCTTTCAGCCAGTAATTACCTGGCTTTGAATGATCCATTCTTCCCCAGACATGCAAGCTTCGAAAGAGGGAAGGAAGATTCCCCCCCACACACACTTTGTAATCCTGCAAGATGATGTTTAAGAGCAAAGGGATCTTCAGTATCGAGAGGAAGGGCCATCTTCACTGAGAAAATATGTTGATGTTTGCAGATGGGGTGGATGACTAGTATCTTGCAGTATGGGGCTGGCTGGCTGGCTGGCTGGCTGCCCTTTGAAGGCTTCTTCCTATCTATCAAGAGCCTTTAGGGCTCATTTCATATTTAGCTAACGCTGGGGGAAAACAAAGGGCATTTCCGCACTAAACTGTTATAACACTATTATTCTACTTTCAACAGCCTATGGAATCCTGGGGTTTGCAGTTTAGGAAGGGGCATTGAGAATTCTCAGCCAGAGTGCTCTTGGGCCTCAGGAAACTACAAAGCTCAGCATTCCACAGGACAGTGAAAGTGGAATAATAGCACTATAGTAGCGCACTGCGGAAATGGCTAGGTTGTAGCGTGTTACACGTGCCAAGATCTCTGTTACAAGGAATCAAAAGGATCCTGCCAAGCAGTGAAGCGTGTGTGGATCTTCGAGCTGCCCGTCCACTTGCAGGGAGCCCACGGATGGATTTCATGGGGTTTTCTCGGGCAGTGAACACCCGCGCGAGGGCCCTGCCGGTTCTCTCCTCTAAAACGCAGCCCCCAGCAGGGTGGTGCGGGCGCCTGCCTCACTCCCACTTCCTCCAGAGCCACCCCGAGGGGCAGCATGTTTTCCCCTCCCTGCGTCTGCAGGGCCCCCACGACGGGGCAAGGATGATCACCTGGGTGGAAGGCGCCACCACCGAGGGAAGCACAGGCCGTTTCCGCACAAGTACAAGTGCCACTGTGCCAGCCAGCCATGCTGAGGGCATAGAATCTAAAATATACAAATTTGCACACACAGAGGAAGGACAGAGTAATAAAAAACTATATAATAGAATGATAAAAACATGTTATGCAAATATAATACAATATATTAAAGACAGTGGTGGTGTCTACCTGTTGGGCGTGGCTTCCTCCCTGTGTTTGGCTAGTACGGAGGAACATGGTACTGTGGTAAGTGGAAAGTTTTGGTGAATGAGAGGTTGGGGATTGCCTGCCCCTCATTAATTGCAGGGTTGACCCTGATCATCTTCATGGATGCTGAAACGGGATGAGGAAACTGAAGATGGTCTACTAATTTCTTACCCTGGCTGCAGAAAGTAGTTTGTCTTCTCAAATGTGTTCATTCCTCTTTGTCACCTATTGCTGTTGAAGACCTCTGCTGAAATTGATTTTCTACTTTTTATTGTTTCAGATTTGTCCAATATGTGCAGCGTTACCTGGTGGAGATCCCAATCATGTTACAGATGACTTTGCAGCTCATCTTACACTGGAACATAGAGCTCCTAGAGATTTAATATCCTTTCCTGAGCGTAGTCTTTGCTTGATATACTTAATAGCTACATGTGTTGATTGTGAAGCAGGTGCTTTTGTTTGAAGAGCTACATATGCCAAAATGGCAGCATTTGAACACTGAATATTAACAGCATGAGTAACAGCTATCATAAGGTGGTAGAACTTATTTTCCTTTTTGTTTAAAGAAAAACTTGGAAATTGGCTTCTTCTCTAAATAACAAACCTCAGCTCACCTAGTGAGGATACCTGTACTATGAAAATATTCACAGGAATAAATTCCAGTAGCTTGTGGATCTGTTTGGTAATGCGTTCTATTGAATGTACATCTTGTTCTGCTCATTCTGTCTATCACAGTATATTCTGCTGAGGGTTAATTATATTAGGGAGTTGTGAACTAAAAACAGTTGTAAAAATGACTATAGTTCGATGTAAAGTTGAAGGCTTTCATGGCCAGAATCCATGGGTGGTTGTGAGTTTTCCGGGCTATGAGGCTGTGTTCTAGTAGTATTTGCTCCTAACGTTTCACCTGCATCTGCGGCTTCCTCTGAAGATGCCAGTCACAGATGCAGGCAAAACGTCAGGAGTGAATACTGCTAGAACAAGGCCTCGTAGCCCGGAAAACTCACAACCATCCAATGACTGTAGTTATTTGATGACTCTTGCTTGTTAAAGGGGTTCTTCTTGAACCCCACTGCAGGATATTCAGAAGAAAAACTCGGTGTATCAAACAATGAATTCAGATGTCAGTTTGCATTTGATACCAGCAGCGTGGTAAAAACAGACTGAGTTCTCACTAGGCTGCTTCATGCAATAGGAAATGGGCCTGGTACAAATTAGCTAATGGAAATCCCTAATACTCCACTTTACAGGTGGGGGTGGGATTTTCGTGCTAGTTCTGTGTTTTGTAGGTCTACCTTAAGCCATAACTGAAAATGAACTCAGGAAACTGAGTAATATTTGCTACTGATGTGCACCTGACAATGATTAAGTGTCTGTTTGCGGTAATTTCACTTTTCATGTTGAGAGTTTCCCCTTAACTTATTGGTTAGGATGAATCCAGCGGTGTTCGGCATGTACGTAGAATGTTTCACCCAGGCCGAGGTCTGGGTGGCCCTCGCGCACGTAGATCAAACATGCACTTTACTAGCAGTTCCACTGGTGGGTTTTCATCTTCACAGAGTTCATATTCTCCAAGCAATAGGGAAGCCATGGATCCTATAGCTGGTAAGATTTATGAATATTATGAATCCTTTTGTCTTTATGGATCCTCATAATGCAGTCTGCTGTCCTAAAAGTAGGAATATTTGTATTCAGATCTTACCTGCTTCTTCCAGGATAGGAATGGGAAACCATATGACCCTCCAGATAATGTAGAATTGCAACTCCCCTCATCCCCACCATTGGCTGTGCTGCATGGGGCTGATGGCAGTTGCTGTCCATGGACATCTGGGGAGCCCCATATTCTCAATCTGTGCTTTACAGTACTCTGCAGAAGGTCTCATCCTCACCTTCAGCGTATGCATGTATATTCATACTTCTATTGCTGATAATAATCTATTACAGATGATGATTGGGAAGGTCTTAGGGAATTGCCAGTTTGAAAGGTAATCCTGTAGTTAGTCCAGAAATTTCCATTAGCCTTGTTCTTGTGCATTTCAGTGTTGAGTTCTCACAATATGTTATGCTAAATTACCATGCTAGGGGTAGGGGGAGAACCTAAGCAGCGTTGTGTCTGTTTTGTGAAATACTACTAATATGAGAAGCTAATGGAGGAGAATTTGATGAGGAATTTACTGTGATAATGAGAAGCTGCTTTAGCAGAGTGTTGAGTTTGTGGTTCTGGATTTCACTGTAATTCCTGGTTCTTTCCCCCCCTGTTGGCAGAGCTTTTATCTCAGTTGTCTGGCGTGAGGCGTTCTGCAGGGGGACAGCTCAATTCCTCTGGCCCTTCCGCGTCTCAGTTACAGCAGCTGCAGATGCAACTGCAGTTAGAACGACAGCATGCACAGGCAGCACGGCAACAACTGGAGACTGCGCGTAACGCAACAAGGCGCACCAACACTAGTAGTGTCACCACCACTATTACACAATCTACAGCAACAACCAATACGTCTAATGCAGAAAACAGTCAGCAGGCTATCCAAAATTCTCAGTTCCTCCTTACAAGGTAACTCATTCTGAAAGGTTGGTCCCTCTTGATACAATTAGTTCTTTTTCACTCCAAGCATTTACAGCAGCATTTGAAGTCTGAAGGCCTATGTGGATGGCATGCTGCTGCTTCATGCAGGTGACATTTCATTCACCTCCTTTGCGATGGTGTTGTAGCCAAAGTGTGTAGTCTATGTGCATTTTCTTTTACTATTTGTACCTGCGATGCAGAAACCACGGGCTTGTTCCAAAGTTAAGAGACAGAGCAGAGGCTTTAACGTATATACTGTATTTCATTCTTATGGGTAAATCCTCAAATTAACTGAGCAGTGTGAAGATATTTAATTTAATGCTGTTTTCAAAAACACTAACAGGCTGAGAGACATACCAGTGGTGTGTAGTCAAAATTTGTTTTGGGGTTTGATCAGATTTTCTTGATGAAAATGAGTATCAAATTAAATCTTTCAGATACATTTTTGTATCACTTCTAAAGTAGAAATAAAGTCACCCCCCCTTTTCTGACACTTTTCCAAGACATTTATTTACTGAAAAGGTTAGTGAACATTAACCACATCAAGACATGTTAAATTTTGCAACCACAGAATTTGAATGAGGTTTGAGCCAAACTTAGCCATACTTAGCATAGACCTGTTAAAAAGTTAGATGTGTCAGACTTGTCTGTTTACAGTCTGTAAACATGACTAACTCCAGATTGATTATTCACATTTTTAAATAGGAGAGTCTAAAAGAAAAGCTAGGAGAGCTGAAACTAACAAAATGTATTCTTTGTTTCCGTGTGCCTTTAATTAGTTCCCTATTTATGGTGCTCCTAAGGTGAATCTGTCAAGCAGGGTTTCTTAGGAAGAGTTATTTTTAGGAGATTTGCTTTGCCATGCTTGCCCTCTTATGCTGAGAGAGTGTTCCTTGCCCAAGGTGACCCAGTGGGTTTCTGTGGCTGAGTGGTGTTCATGTCTTGGGCTATTTCTGCACTACACTGCTATAGTGCTATTATTCCACTTTCAACATCCTGCGGAATTCCAGGGTTTGTAGTTTCATGAGGCCAAAGAGCTCTCTGGCTGAGAATTCTAAATGCCTCTCCCTAAACTGCAAATCCCAGAATTCCATAGGAAGTTGAAAGTGGAATAATACCACACTGGCATGTTCTGCACTAACCTTTATCTGTAGTCAGTATAACAGAGCCAGTCAACCACATATAATAATCAACATTATTAATGTATGATCTCTCCCAGCAGCCAGCATGTGTATTAGATATTGTTCCCTCCTGCCTCTTTGCAGTGCCCTTTTGTATTCTGTCTAGAACAGACAGCTCAGTTTCTGTGTTCCAGGACACACGTCTGCTCACTTGAAGACTGTTGTTTTTTAAGAGAAATGTTTTAATGATTCCAGTGTGAGCTGCTGAAATGGAGCTTATTGAGAAGTTTGATATTTTTATTCAGGGCTTGAATTGTGACAATGTTTTCTTGTCCCAGTATAGGAGTACGTGAAATTAGCAGATGCAGGATGTCTGATGGGATGATGTGTTCACACAGCATTTGATAGTGGGATCTCCATTTAAAATCCATTTCTTGAAAAAATAGCAACTATCGGGCAGCTTTAATGAACACAAACACTGCTTTTTGCATTTTGTTGCCATGTGACCCTGCTGCTCACAGTTTTTCTCTAAGCTTGTGATTAAGTATGTCGGTATGGATTTTACAAATGTGAAAACTTAGGCCATAAAATAAGTATGCAAGTCTGTAAGGTACCACAGATGTAATGCATCACTTTCAGCACTTCCAAAAAATTTACAGCTTTTAAGATCAAAATGTCAACATTCTTTCACCAGATTATGTTTGAACAAATACAAGACAGACAATAGTTTTAATTTATCTCAGTGATGGCTTTCCCATCTGTTACAGAGAGATCAACCTTTATCTTGTCTGTGTTAACTGGAGGTGTTGCATTTAGTTACCCTGCGATCAGACATTACTCTGTGCTTCTTCCCATTAGTACACGCATTTGCAGAAGTTGTTTTTCTGTCAGCAAGCTGCATATATTATAGCAGTTATTTGGAAGGGTATTGATTAAGTAGAGTCAGTGTGGTGTAGCGTAGTGTTTGAGCACTGGACTGCGACCCTGGAGACCAGGTTTTGATTCCCCGCTCAGCTGTGGAAACCCCACTGGATGACCTTGGGCATGTCACATGCTTTCAGCTCCCAAAAAACTCCGTAATAGATTCATCTTAGGTTCACTGTAAGTTTGAAACAACTTGAAGGCACACAACAACAACTACATTTGATTGGGTAATGTGGATGAAATATTGGTGTAGTGGAGATCAGCAGTAGTGGCCCCAGGTATTGTATATAGACAGGGAATTATTATTAGCTGTGGTTATGGCCCTTCCATCTCTTGGTAGATCACAAGCTGAACATGAGTCAGCAGTGTGATGCAGCAGCCAAGAAAGCCAGTGCAATTCTTGGTTGCATCAATAGGAGTATGGTGTCTAAATCGAGGGAGGCAATGGTTCCACTCTATTCTGCATTGGTTAGACCTCATTTGGAATGGTGTGTCCAGTTCTGGGCACCTCATTTTGGAAGTATATGGACAAGCTGGTCCAGAAGAGGGTGACCAAAATGATGAAGGGTCTGGAAGCCATGCCCTGTGAGGAGTGGCTTAGGGAGCTGGGTATATTTAGTCTGCAGAAGAGAGGGTTAAGAGGAGACACGATAACCATGTTTAAATATTTGAAGGGATGTCATGTAGAGGAGGGAGAGGGCTTGTTTTCTGCTGCTCCAGAGACTAGGACAAGGAGCAATGGATTCCAGCTGCAAGAAAGGAGATTCCACCTGAATCCTCAGGAAGAACTTCCTGATGGTCAGAGCTGTCCAGCAATGGAATATGCTGCCTCGGAGTGTGGTGGAGTCTCTTTGTTTGGAGGTTTTTAAGCAGAAGCTGGATGGCGATCTGTTGGGAATATTTTGATGTGTGTTCCTGCATGTCAGGGGGTTGAACTGGATGGCTCCTGTGGTCTCTTCCAACTCCATGATTCTATGAAATCATGCAACTTTCAGGCATGGGAATAGGCTGTTGACTTCTGGTAACTTTGTTAATGTTTTCATGATAAGAGCAAATATAATCTGGCATCCTTGTTTCTTATGGAATGATGAGTCTTGCAGGTGCAAGCACTTTGGTTTGGACAGTGGTCCTTTTCTTGTATAAATTTTTGTTACATTCTTTTCCATCTTCCCTTCTTGTACAGGTTAAACGATCCCAAGATGTCTGAAGTAGAGCGTCAGTCAATGGAGAGTGAGCGGGCCGACCGCAGCCTGTTTGTTCAAGAGCTTCTACTGTCCACTTTGATGCGGGAAGAAAGCTCCTCCTCTGATGAGGATGAGCGTGGGGAGGTTGCTGATTTTGGTGCTATGGGCTGTGTAGATATTATGCCTTTAGATGTTGCTTTAGAAAATCTAAATTTAAAAGAGAGTAATAAAGGAAACGAGCCTCCTCCACCTCCTCTTTGATGACATCCCACTTCGCAGACAATGTCCTCTGTGCTGTATTTGCCAATGAAAGTGGACAACAACTATCTTGGGTTTGTTTTGGTGATTGTAATTTCAGGTCTGTCACTCTTGTTACATTGTGTACATTCAAAGGAAGAGAGAAAAAGATATATATGATAATCATTTCCACTTAAAAATAATTTTTACTTCTAGCAGGAAAATGTAGGTTTCAGTGCAGAGGGGACTCCTCTGTGCCCTGTACTTTTGACATGCAAAAGGCTCTCCTAATACTCCACATTCAAACTGAAGAGGAAAAAAAATGAAATCTCTAATGAAGCTGCTGTGTGTATTTATGAATATTAATGAATAAAAACTGCTTGGATGGTTTACCTTTACTGCATGAGGTTTTTTGCAGCGTGCATGAGTTTTAGTGACCTTGTCATTTAAAAATTTAAATACAAGGATAAAACTATAAACAGCTCCCTCTTCCCCCAAAAAAGCTTTCCAGTTATTCAAAGGTTACAAGACAAAGAAGTTAGTCCTCACTTAGCAGCGTGTGGCCATCAAGTAGCTTTTGAATAATGTCTGTCTGAACCACCTTTTTGTATGTGCTGTTAGCACATCATGCAAACTCTGCAGTGGGACGGCTTGTCGTTTCCAGGGTGTGGTGTTTTGCTCGGTGTGACCCTTATGTTGCTCTCTTTGACCATCGCACATCCACATAGAGTTTCAGCCTGCTTTTTATGTATCTCTAGGAGACACAAAAGTAAGGCCACTGCCAAAACCTTCTGGCAAACGGGCTTTTGTGTGCCCTATAATCAAAATACTTGTTCGACTTTGTTTAAAGATTTTTCTTTTTGTGGTTGTTTAAAAAAGCATTTTCAAACTGTTAAAACATGTTTTATTCAGGTGTAGATGATTCATTTATTCACTGTCTTAAAAGAAAACAAACGTTAATCTGGATTATGTTGTCTTAGTTTTAAAACCTTCACAGTCTCAGTCATATGTTTGAGTTATTTATGTATTTGCTTCCTAGTTTGCAGAGACTTGTCAGTATCAGGAGAGCTTGAGAAGGTGACTTCCCAAACTTGTCAGTATATTACAACTGCATTCTTAATGATAACTCTAGCACCTTTTTATTTATTATTCTTGATTTTTTTCTGGCATAAAAAAGTAAAAAGCCTTTTAATTGAATCATGCCACCTACATGCCTATACTATTAATCCTGTATGTATAAAAATGTACAGTGTTTTTGTGCATAGACTTTCATAATAGCCCCAAGGCAGGGACAAGAGGGGTTTTGTTTGGGGGGGTTGGGTGGTGGGGAAGGGAATGTAAAGTTAGACTATAAAGACAAAATTGCACACAGCTTCTGATTCAATCTAAACTAGGCTTTAGACCATAATCATGTTTCTCTCTGGTTCTCACTCTCTTCACCCCTTTTCCCTCTGTACCCTTCCACTTCTGCCACATTACATGCATTTAGAATAAAATCTCATACTTGGAACAGCAGGGTGGGGTTTTAATAGAACTTTGACATGGATGCTAATCTAAAATGGTTTAAAAAACCCACCTGTGACTTTTAATTTGACTCCATTTATTTCTATATAAAATACATTACTAGATTCTTTTTTTTCCTTTTTAGTCTCTGCAACAGAATGTTCAAAGGGGGGGGGGTCTGCACAGCCCTCTGGTTATTATGGGAGTTAAACCCTGGTAGGGATTTTTTTTTAATTGTTGAGGATTTTCAAAACCAGTTTTCAAACTGTAGTCTTTTCAAACACACCTGCACATTACAATAAGACACACAGTTCAATAAAGCATTTTGAAGACTGTTGTTCACCTGATTCTTTGTTGGTGGTGTGTTATCCAGACAACTTGATTCCTGGTATTCACTTCAGTGATGTTTTAATGAAGGTCTACACTGGAGACATTCAGGGCCTATTCAATGTTCCTTTACTTTAAAAGTTTACTTGGACTTACTCTAGCCTGAGGAGATGAGACCTTCAGGCTGTTAGAGACTGTTGCACTTGAGGAGAAAACAGTAAGGCATGGGTGTAAGGATGTACATGTTTCATTTGTGCTGCTATGAGATCACTGGCTACGTATCACCACATGATAAGCAGTTTCTCAGCATCAGAAGCCTGAACTCTGATTGAAATCCCTTCAGTACAAAGGTACAGTCAAATATCAGTGGTGGGAGGTATTCTTCATTAACAACTATGGCACATAAGCTTTACAGTACTGTTAATAGTCAGCAAATAAAACCCCAGAATAAAACAGTATGTAGCATTGTGATTAAGAAGTAATAAGAGCAGATGATTAATCACAGTAGCAGTCTACAGTTGGGTTCATCTGTTGGAAGAGCGAGAAACATGGAATAATAGGTGACTTCCCAAGGAAGACTTTCAAAAATGCGGGGTTAATTGTCCTAAAGTCTGTTATAGTCATCTCCCACTTACCTCAAAGGGGGATGATCAACATGGTTCATGGAGGGAGGCTAAACCCAACATCTTGTGCTGAAGAATGTCCTTAAATTGCAGGCCAGTTTTAGATCCTGTTGTGACCTATTTAAATTAACTCCTTGGGAGGGAGAGTAAATCTGCCAACAAACCTATTTCCACAATGCATCTTTTTGCCATGATCCATTTTCACCTGGGCATGTGAATGTGCTTGTCACTGTTGGTAAGAAATAATTACCACGAAATGAAAGTAACCTGTGCCAGGAAGGCTTGGGCCACAAACAGCTACTCACTTTTGCAGTCTAGGTCTTGAGCAGCTTAACAGCAGTACATTATGCAGAATTTTGACTGCTGAAACTCTCGTGTATAAAAATGACAGTGAAATGCTCAGATACGTACTTGTGGGTTGTGAACTGGTCCTGCTGTTGGATCTGAGCTACAATGGCCATGGTCAGAAGACATGATGTGAAGTATTTCAGTGTGCTTGGGCAGCACCAGCTTAAAAGAAAGCTGGATTTAGAGATCCCCTCCCTGCTACCTCCCAAGTTTGGTAAGCATATAGATTGCTTCTTACTAACATGGTATTTAAATTTTATTGTTAAGTAATACGTACAGCAGATCTGCAAGTACACTGAACCCTCAATCTGTGGGGTTTCTGTTCCAGGACCCTCCCCCTGTGAATGGGAACTATAATCGTGATTGCTTACGTCCCTTATGGAATGCTGGACTCATTGCTCCACAGCTGCTTAAATTTGCAGATCTGGAGGTCGCTTGTATGAAGGCCCCACTGTATTACTGAATACCTGGCCAGTGTAATATGCTACAGACTGTCTTATACTGAGCAGGGCTTCCAGAAAAAAATACTAAGGTGTTGGAAAACCAAAGTAGAGGTGTTATAGACAATTTTGAGGATTTAGATACAAACACTTTATAGTTTTAAAATTTTACAATTTCTATTTGTGAAATACTTGTAACAAATGTTACAGCAATGCATTATAATGTAAATGTTTGGGAGCCTTCAACTCATTTCTGACTAATGGCAACCCTAAGGTGACCCCTTCTTGGTAGAATTTATTCAGGGGGGTCCTTGTCGTCCTCCAAGACTGTGAGAGTGTGACTGGCCCGTGACCAAGTGGGGATTTGAACCCTGGTCTTCGAGTTTCTTAATCCAACTCTCAAACCATGCTGGCACTCTGTAATTTAAGTACCACTCATTTTAACATTTTAGCTGTAGCTGGGTCTGTAGAAATTAAGAACGACAAGGGATAGCCTAAATACTATAAAGGCACCAGCTCCTGTCTGATCTTGGAAGCTAAGCAGGATGAGCCCTGGTTAGTACTTGGATGAGAGACTTGAATACCAAGTGCTGTAGGTTATATTTCAGAGGAAGGGACTGCCCCCTCTCCCACAAAGACCCCATGAAATCATGGGGTTGGCATAAGTCAATAGGCACATGCACGGGACAGTGCTAGATGGTGAAATAGGAATGCCTTTTTTAAAGCTGGCAACAGTTGGAGGGTCTAGGTTAGTTATATCAACACAGTGGCTTGCTTCTACCTTTTTACTGCTATAATCTTATGACAGTCCAAGGAAAAACAATAAAGCATAATGCCACACCGACTTGTTCCCAGCTTTTCTACATTGACAGCTTATCTTTGTCTCAGCCTCTTGCTCTTATTTAAATTTGGCCATTGAACCTAGTTAGAATGAAAAATCTGTTATGATGAACCACTGTTATCTCTAAAATGTCCGGGGCCCCAAGGCTATAACTAATTTTCACGGCTGTAGTTTCGTAAGTTTATCTATTCTGGAAGCTTGGCCAGGGTGCAGTTTTTGAAAAAAGGTTAGTATTCAAATGGTTGCATTGTTTCATGACAGTCCTTCTCTTACTACTTTGGTTTCAACGGTCTCCGTACCATTAAAACCTTCCTTCAACACTTAGTTGTGACCAACCCAAATAACATTCAAGTACTTGGATAATAAAGTCTCACAAAACGCCCAATTATTAGATGGGATTTGGAGAATTAACAGAGAGTAATCTCACACTTTAGTATGATGGAATGAAAACTACTGTGATTGCCTCAAGTTATTAACTGATATGTCTTTAAAGAATAATGTAAAATGCAGAGCACATTTGTCTACTTAGTTGATGGAAGTTACATATGAATTTTTTTATACAAGGCAACATAGACCAAAGTAACTTGTCCTCCAAACTTGGTACAAGAGAGGAACCACAGGAGGATTTTTGTAAAATACACGGCAATTACAGCAAGTTTAAGATTGATTATATTTACTTACTTCCCTTCCAAGTAAGTACCACAGAACTTGCCATAAAAGGTTCTTTCCAGTTAGGAAGAACTAATTCAGTGACGAAGGTGAGGGCAAGATCGAATTAGGAAACCCGTGATACTGCAATTTGTTTATTAGGCAAAGAATTCCCACTTCCAATGGAAGGTTTGTAATGGAAGGGTCCAGTCTGGTCACAGGGTAAGAGTAAAATGGATTATGATACATTCTTTCCTCTGGAGTAAACATAAACATTATTCACATGTTCAGATAACCCAAGTATTTTCACCACTTTTTGACCATACTTTCTGCTCTTGAGTGGTGGGCATCCACACGTAGCAAAAAGATAAAGAGACGTGGCCATTTGCAGCTTCTTGATAAACAAAACAATAAAAGGCCTTCCAAACTATGAATATACACACTGGTCTAAAATAGCAAACTAATACTCTGTGAATAAATAAATGGTCAAATTAGGGAAGCGAACATTAATGCATTTACTATTAGATGCTCCTGCATTCATGTAACCCAAGGCAAAATCAGAAAAGCTGCAGGACACACATCTCCCAAAACTTCACATTTAAAATACAGTTCTAAGGTTGCATCTTGTTTTCTTTGCTGAAACTTTGTGATGGATCCAGCACCATTTGTGTGAACGCAGGAACAAGTTTACATTTGAAATATGTATTACTGGTGTGGCAGAAAGGGACCATGGAGACCAGGATTAAAACCCCTTGTCCTTGAAATCTTTGGAGTGGTCTTAGAAGGATGACTGTTTTTCAGACTTTCTCAGGAGGCTGTTGTCAAGAAAAATGGGAGATCCCTCTGTATGCCACTCCCAAGCTCTTCAAGAGAATGCTAGGTTGCGTGAGTGCTAACAGTAATAAAAAGCAACACCAACTTTATATATAAGCCTTTATTTACAACTTGTTTAACAACTGTACACTAGTTTTGTAGCCTTGGAAGCATTTTTGTCTTTTATTTGGGGGAGAAAAAAAGGTCTAAACCAAAAACCATTATCACTGTCTTCGTGAATATACAAATAAGTATTAAAATCACTACCATGGTGATATGGTAAGAAATCATATGCAAGAAGTGGGGGTTAATATTTGGTACTCTTAGGAATTTATTCTCTGACAGAAAAAAATATCACTGGCAATTTCACAAACAGTAATTTTGGTAACCAATCAACACCTAGTTTAGGACAGTCAAACAAGTTGCTATTACAGAATGAGGGGGGAGGCAACTGAGTACTACATAAACACACAGTTAATTAATATGCTGAAAACATGCTTAGCATCTCAGAAAGCTGCAACGGCACCACAACAGTGATGCTAAAAACAAAACCTAAACCCTCGAAGACAGACAGCAATGCCAACTGGAGGTTGTAAGCAGAAATCTCACATTCTTCTACTCCACCTAGTGGTCTACAGTGTTTTAGCAGGTAGACATAAAAAGCCCCTGACCTCAGGCCAACACTAACGTCAGGCCATGTGTGCTCCGATCAGACAAACATGAACACGCAACAAAAACCTCCAATGCAGCCACACAGGACAGCTGCAAGGCAATGCCTTGCCAACAGCTAACAGAAATATTTATGCAGGGGAAGCAAAAGGGGGGCTTTTTTAAAAATATATTTTGCAATTGGAGGTAGCCTGAATAATGAAGGCAGCCGCCATTCTTTCCATTGTGAGAGTCTGGTACTTAACATGACACAGCCAAGCAAAGCAGCAAGGGAGCTTGCTATTTCAATGCTAAATGTCAAATTCACAAGACTAACCTTTTCCAGCTACCAGGTCCAACCCAGTGCAGCTGCCTAATGCACCTAAGTAACTGAGCCAACGACCACCCAGATATCCCTCCAGCAACCTCCCTTTAAACACCTTTATCTCAAAGAGGTATCCCCACAGTCTAAGCAGCAACGGTGAATGATATCTATTATCCCTGACTCAACCTGAGCTGGCAGGAGGAACAAAAACAGCCCTGGCCTTGCTCCTTCCTCCCACACCCCTGCAGCGGTGAGAAGAGGTGCAGGGGAACAGTGGAGAAGGCTTTTTGCAAAAGTCTGATCTGCAGTGCTACCACAGAACTGGCTGAGAATTGATTACGTGGGGAGAGAAGGTGTCTTCCTTTCAAAATCATCAAATCCAAGTCATGACCATTTGTCTACTTAGGCATCTGCTAGTGCTCAAAAGGAGGCAACACCCATTCAGTCATGTAATCCATTCTGTATTCTGAATTTCATCACGCTGTGTGCTTGCAACACGAGCACAAGGCTTCGACCTCTCTAACATACTCCCTTTCTCCCCCACCTTCTTCTAGACAGGCAAAAGTATGTGACTGCAAGACAAAAGGTAATAGGGTCTAGAGAAGGTCTGCTAATCACACCACAGTGCTTAGTTCCAGTTCTTTCTCCTTCATTTGAGCCTTGTAGTCCAAGGGTGGGAAACTTGTGGCTCTCCAGCTCATGAAAACCTACAACTCCCATTACCTCTCACTACTGATCAGGCTTGCAAGTGCTGTCAGGCAAGTTCAACAGCTGGAAGGTCAAACATTCCCCAGCCCCAATATGATTCCTATGGCTTAAAAGTAGAAGCCAGTGCTTCCAAGGAAAATCTGGATTGACCGCTTTGCTGCTCCAGAGCAATCTCAGCTGCCACGAAAAGGCAAGGTGTGCAAGAGAATGTTGTGGATGTCACAATGGGACTGGCTGCCATTTTGGAAAAATTGAGGGCAAAGGCTGGCTTGCTACCTTCAAGTCCTTCCTCAGTGCAGTCCTCTCATAAAACTAGTTGCTGACCAGAGGTTTTTAAAAGTTCTTTCCCAACACTGTGGGATGGCAAACGTAACAATAATGATACAAACATGTCCACAAAAACAGAATTCCCTCAGGTTGTCTAGCATACTGCCATGTTGCCTACATCTGCCTTAATACAAAAACTGAACCTACAGCAGCACAAGCAGATACATAACTGAAAAAAAGCAGCTTTAATTTTTTTTAAAAAAAGGCAGCACAAACAATTCCAAGTTATACTGTCAACATATTGTACATGAATAATAGTGATATTTCATAATGTAAAGAAAGATGCATTAGTGCAATCTGAAAGGAAGTTAACAGGGATGAGGAGAAGTGTACTTGAGATAAATACAGGTAACTCAAATAGTAATCTAAAAAGATGGTATCAGGTATAACACTGAAGTCAAGGAAAAATGCTCCTTTTGTATTAGTGATCACCATTTATGTTCCTTTTTAGAACCGCTTGTACATATATACAAAGGTGGAAAAAAACCGATAAAGAAAATGCACAAGTCTGTTAGAAGAGACAGAGAAAATGCAAAAAGGAATTTACATACATTAAGACATTATGCAACATCAATAAATAAAATATTGCATAGGTGTCAAGGCTTGGGAGTTTTAAATTAAAAAAAAAAGTGGCAGGGATCAGGCACAACTCCCTATCTGTCTTCTCCAAGAGAAAAATGTTTCTTGACTTTGCTAAAATTAAAAAAAAAGAAAAAGAAAAAAGGATACATACATACACAGACACACAAATATATAGCACTGAACAACATGGCTCCTTTAGTGCACTTTGAAAATCATAGCGGTAAACAAAGGTGCATCAATAAAACACGTTAGATTTAAATGTTTCTAGTTTAGCAAACTGAAGTTTTGCAAGGCTTGCATGTTAATACTGTCAATAAGAAGAATGCATGTAATAGCAGCGGCAATGAATGTTAATATATTAAGTGCTGTAGGAGCTTCCCAATCCACCCAACACCTTTTTCTAGAATTTATGAATATAAAAGCTCACTGTCTTGCTGCCTGAGAAAAATTTGGAGGTTTATTACTTTGGAAGGGAAAAAGGGGCAGCAAGGTTGCACCCAGATATAAGCTTCTTTGCTGACAACTCTACTCTCAGAAAAACAGGTGCCCAGGAGTTTTGTGATGACAGCTTATACTTCCGCAGAAAATAAGGCATGGACTAAACAGCCCTTGTTTGAAAAACAGTGTGACAAGCAAGACAGCCATATCAACACAGGTTCAGATTCAAGGGAGGTTAAGCTTCAATTCATTGCTGTTTAAAGATGTTGAAGAAAAAAGAGAGGGAGGGAGGGGAAAACCACCACCACCACCACCACCACCACCACCACCACCACCACCCTGTTCAGAATCATTCCATGCGGTTCAGCAAATCTGTACAGTTCACGGAATTTGGCTACCAAGCAGCAAATTTTATAAGCTGCAAATTTCTGATGATGATGAAAATGGTTCAAGCAACGTAAATTAATGCATTAGAAGTTGAAAACAACTTTGCAAATAAATTCACATATAATATTTTTCAGCCTGGAAAACTGTATATACCTATACCAGGTAGCACAGAGGACCATCCAATTTAAATTTTCCTGCCTGGTTTACTGGGAAGGGATCCTTACCAAAAGCGGCATTTTTTTCAAGCCCATTTCAGAGCATGTTAAATCCGTTCCTTTAATATGCCAAAAGAATTCTTATATACCTTGCAGAGGCAGAAAAAGTCAAAAATCACATTCAAGCAGAATATTCCAATGTCCTTTGGCCTATGTTGTGCTTCTCCCACATTAATATCAACAAAGCCTGTTTCTCTTTCTAGCTATATTCATGCCTTTATCTCAAACTAAGGATTTGCCCAGGCAAATTTAATAAATGTCTAGCTCAAACTGACATCTGCTGCATTTTGAGAATAAGTTTGTTACTCTGCTGTAGTACATACACCAGAATGGCAGAAATTTATTATGTCAAAAGCTTTCATGGACTAGCCTGGTTCAAGTTGATCCATATTAGGAAATCAATGCACGAGACTGAACGAACTTATAGGTCAAGTCGGGCTTCAAGCCCAATCTCATATTTAGATATCACCTGAGGTACCAAGGAAATTAGCACTACTGGGCAGGGGACCATGAGATAAATGTTGGCTGAAACTCTTATTATGTAAAATCAGACTGAAAACAGAACATCCATCACAATCCCTGGCTGCTAATTCTCTTTGCAAGAAAAAGGGGAAGACACACAATCCCCCTCCCCCGAAAAAAATGTGGCACACCTGCACGTGGCAATATGGAGGTGCAAGACATGGCCTTCTGTGTGGCGTGCTCCCATTCCAGCTTCACAATCATATAAAACACAGTCGGTGGCTTGCTGTATTAATCCAAAGTGAATTATTTTTTTTCAAGATCACCCATTCCAAGGGCTGAAAGACTGAAGATTTTCTTCCACCTAATTAAACTTTCATATTTTAACTTAATTTAATTTCTGACTTTATTCCAGCATGGGACCTGTATTAAAACATATTAAAGAACATAATCAGAAGTATTGCACATTTAGTGTGCTAGCAACTTGTAAAATAGTATCAGTTGGCATCCTGTTTGTAAATTGTGATGGCATTATGAATACCAGATGTTGCAGGCTCTATTTCAGAGGAAGGAAAGGGCCAAATCAAGTAGGAATATTCCTCATCTAGGAAAACATTATGAAAATTCATGGGATTGTCTTGAAAGGCACATCGAAGGTACATACACATGTCAGATTTATGCCACTGTAACTCATTTTTTTGGTCATTGTAGAGGCTGGAATGTGTACTGTGTTGTGTATTGTGTACTGACTACACAATGAGCCATACCCACCTTTTCTCAGCTGCTGCCCTCCTAACCTGGCTGTTTTCTGGTCAGTATTGGAAAAAAACCTGTGTGCCATAAATATATAGAATTGAACATAAAATAAGGTTACTCTAATACTAACAAATACAAAGCAATAGTATACAAATGGGTGATACACAAAATTAAATATATACAGATACTGAACAGTTGCTGTACAAAAACTAGTCAGCTCCAACAGACACTGTAGGCAAAACTTTAGAGAAGTCTTGCAGAGGACGTGGTGCACCAGGTTCGTTCTTTAAAAGTTAGAATCATTGAGCACAAGAGCAAGATAAAAAATTTAGCCATTTCTTCACCATTGTATGAACACTTCAAACTGGCAAAACATCATTAGAACTCTCTTACTTTTTGTGGATTAGAGGTTATTCACCCTAGTAAACACTTAGATGTGGAAGCAGCACTCTTATAGTAAGAAGCAAGATGGATACCCAGATTAAATTCTACTATACCTAATGGGTTAAATCTCAAAATAGACTTTTCCTGTTTTTTGTAATTGCAATTTCTTCCCCTGATTCAGCTGATTCCGGCCTGTCTAATTAAGTTGCTAAGTATATAAACGTTTTCCGTAGTTTGTCAGCTACCTACACTTTGAAGAAATTTGCACTGGTTCTCTGTAATAGAGGTAAGAAAATATTTTGATTTGGCTCTGCACATATTATTTGTTTTGAGCTGCAGATCTCCACATCATCAATCTTTTCTGTTTGAAGGAACTCTTACAGTTAATTGTTGTAGAGGTATTTACATTTCTAAAGCCTGATGAAGCCCCAGGTGAAACAGTGGAAACGGGGATCTCACTGTTGCTGTCCTGCTAAATCTGAGTTGAGTCCTTGGCATCAGTAGTTCAGAGCATCTGCTTTCTATTGGAAGCTTCGCTGTTACATTTGGGTGGAGTATCTGGCCATCAGCAATCTAAGAGAATCTATTTATTACTGGATATGTATTGTGTTATTATACGTAGACAAATTTTTTTTCCAGAATCAGCAACTTAATAGTTCCTATTTATCATTGAAAGTTCATGGACAATTGTGAATAGGTTGGGGAACCCGGTGCACCAGATCCCTACAGGACTTTTCTAAAGTTTTGCCTACAGTGCTTGTTGGAACTGACTAGTTTTTGTACTATCATACCTGTTCTTGATATTGTCATTGTACGTTTCTGTATTGTCTCTTCAGCATCTGTATGTATTTAATTTTGTATATCATCCATTTGTATACTATTGCTTTGTATTTCTTAGTATTGGAGTAAAATTATTTTATACTCAGTTCTATATTTGTTAGTACAGAGGCTTTCCCAACTGTTTTTTTCTTCGGACCAGTTCATTGTTTTGTGTTGCTAAATTTTCTGGTGAGTGTCAGGCTGGAGGAAGAGCAGACAGGTATCCTGCTATTTTCCAACAGTGGGATGCGGAGCAATGACATCTCTGCAGGGACCTCTGAGGGACTTCCAGATGCCCATTGCTGTGTTTGCAAATGTAAGAAACTAGTTGGATGCTTGCCTGCTCCCCTCTCCACCCTTCACTGACCAGGAAGTGGCCAGGTTCGGGGCAACACAGCTGAGAAAATGGGGAGTTGGGGGTAGGACTAGATGGGAAACTATAGTAGGTTGTGTCTTGTAGCTCTATCTCTCAATGCAGGATTGCAACACTGATGATTTTGATTTCATGAACGTATTATTCATTTCAATTTCCAATACCCAATTCTAATTATGGCCAAGATCCAAAGATATATGTCCCTATTCACCATTAGCAGAATTGGGACTTTCTTTCTTGCCTCCAACCCCACTACTTGTCTCCATGTCATCAAAGACATGCTCCATGTTTTGAAGTCTGTTTTTAGGGTTCAGAAGATAACTGCAGGGTGAAGATGGGGTTGTTACTTCTAGTGGAAACAGAGGAACCCTGCAGAAGTACATGACTGGAACCTAGCTTGTGCATTAAGTATATTACTTCGTATTTAACTCATTAAAGATCATATTCAGTGGGACACAATGATGACATTTACCAAAGTTGTGACTAGGAGACAAATACAAGGAAAGGAAAGGAAAATCCTGGAAGACAGAAAAGAATATTTATCAAATTTTAAAGTTCACATATACTAGTGTTTCAGTAAACTCAGTTCTTCAAAAAATAATGTATACAAAGTAAATTGTGTATGTTACTTTGTGTAAGCACAAGAGTACTGAGCCAGTTTATCATATAGCAAAACCAAGCCCAAACGACAACAGACCACTGAAGATAGGTAACCAACACCTGTACCAATGACAATTCTATTGAACTGAAGGGATACATTTAAAGACATCTCTCTGTGGGGCAGAGAGAATATGTTCTTGAATATTCAAGTCAGAAAAAATAAGAAATTCTCTATTTTCACAACAGTAGCCATTGCACTTGCATGTCCTATTTTAACCCATAGTTAGAACTAGGGATGGGTAAAAAACCTGTTGGGTTTTCATTTTCAAGTGAATTCACCAGATCTACAAACCCAAACCCAAAGACATACCAGTGAAATCTAAGATTTCTAGTTTGTGGGGCATATAGTTGAAGGAAAAAATACAAAAACATCAATTATGTCCATTGTCAATTAAGAAATATCAATTAAGAAGCACTGCAGATGCGTACATTTGCAATAAGTGCGCACAGTATATTTTTTAAAAAAAATGCCTTCTGTGAATAAAAATCTGTCCACAATTTTGAGTACATTAAAAAAGAATCGATCTTAGTGTGGAGAAAAAGCAAGAATGAACTTTTAGGTAGGGGTGAAAAAGAGAACCCAAGTGAAATCAAGCTTGACAGATTTGTCCATTTCTAGTCAAAATACACTTTTGACAAAAAGTACAAACCAGCCACTAGCAATCCCCTATTTTCAGAAGAATATTTTGTGAAACTCCTTATAAAATTTGTAGATTTACAGATTGCTTCCATACTACTTAAGACAAACCTTTCTGAAAGGTTTTCGTCTCTGCCTTTGCCATAAAATCAATAGATAGAACAAAAGTACTATCATGTCAATCCAGAGAAAGTCTGTCACACTTCAGAAATTAATGCTACTAAAACGCTTATTAATTTCAATAGGTCATTAAAGTGCAACTAACTTTTTCTGGATTTCTTCCTAATGGTTGCTTTCCACTTTTTATGATCTATAAAAACATAGTCCATTTCTCAAATCTTCAAAAGTAAAAACAAATGGAACATTTAAATGAAAAGGCCTTGACATTTCACAAAGCTGGATGTTGTAATAAGATTGCTTTGCCACTTCATTGCAAGCAAGTAAGTGGAAGTAAGTGGAAAAACAATCTGCTTACATAGTAGGTGAGAAACACAGAAGAATGATAAAGAGAAATAAGCAATGGAAAAGTAGACGAAATCATTACCAACCAACACTGAAAAGAAAGCCAGTTAAGAGAGTGGGGGAGAGGAAGACATTGGAAACAAAAAATGAAAGTTGTATCTCAGTCATTTAGTCAAAGAACTAAACCAGTGAAAATAGTTTTGTCAGATGAGCACAATGGCCTCGAGGAAAAAAAAATTCATTTCTTCTCAGGCCAAATAGTAATTTTTTTATCATTTTTGTATAGAAAAGCATGCAATTGGGAAAACTAAGAATGATACATTTTTTACACAACTACAATTAAGCCAGTTCTTGGAATAGCAGGTGTCATATATATTACTCTAAAACAGATTTAACCTTCATGTACCTTCATGTCACATTTTGTCGCTGTATCTACATAAAACTAGCCTACAACGTAGGCACTGTGCAGCTTTGCACGAGACCAGTTGTGAACAATTTCCCCAAATTTCACCCATTTGCTATATACAGGCTTTTCTGAGTTTTTTTAAAACAAAAACCACCTGGTATAATTCCCTCCCAACAAATCTACTGCTTTTTTCTTGTCTCAGCCAAGGAGAAATGAAATGTTCTCACTGTCACTAGGCTGGCCTCATTTGAGGGAAACCAAAATTTCTTCCAGTTAATTACTGGAAAACTTACTGGGGTCAAAAAATGTCCTACAACACCTTCAATGCATCTTGTAGATGTGGCTTAGCAATTGTTCCTCTGCAAGCAGTGTACACCTTGATAACCAATCCAGTTACTTAAAGGACAGGATGCCCATCTAATAATATTGCTAGTATATATACACGGACACTTCCAGTCTTCTCTGTCTCCTGCTCCTAATTTGCTACTACGGGGGGGGGGGGCGGGGATGGCAGTTTACCAGCTGAATTATTTTTAGGATTTTTTTTTTCTTTGTCTGCATTCCAGGAGAAATCTGGCCTACTTTACCAAATGCTGAAACCACACTACAGAGGGCCAAAAATTACATGTTTTACTTTAATCATTGTTTTTCAAATGACTGGAATCAAAACCTTCTTTTATGTGCTACGGTGGTGGTGAGTAAGGAAAAGATTACTTTTTTTAATTGACAAGATATAATGTGCATTCTTGCAACAAAAGGGGTGAGAAATTCAGTATTTTACATCTAAATATGATAACATATTCCAGTTGCACTTCCAAATGAAAGGCATTTCTGCTACTTTTTCCTCTTAAAAGGCTCTTGGAATACTTAGTAAAAATCAACATGATATCTACATTTTGAAGGATGTACAAGTTTTCTGGAAAATTACAGGTACTACAAATATTTTCAAATATGCAATTTTCAACAAAACGTCCCAATTACTGTTAACAGTGAATCCACATGGAAATACCTTGAGTAATCCCACACTTCTCAGACATTAAAGATTGAATATCTGGAGCTCAATGCTTGGCAAGATCAGAACCTGGAGGGAAATAATAGCCTTGCTTCATGAAAGAGATCTGTTAACTGCACAGGTATGCATTCAGATTTGGCACAAAGGGACAGCATGTTCTCATGTCACGATCAGCTTGCCTCGAGGCACTGGTACCATCTAAAAGGCAATTAATAGAGTCCTCCTTATTGACCTATGGAAAAAAGTCTTCAGTGGTGGACAGCTACCTGAAGACAACATCCATCAAATATATTTGACCTAAATGAACCTTGTATTTCAGGGGAGGGAAACAGAAAAAAATTTTTTTACATGGCTAATCATGTTATACTTTTCCTCATTTGTAGGATGTGGCTATACACTGAGTACAATACTACTTGTGACCACATTTTCTAAGATTTCCGGGTTGGAGGAGTGTGTTAACATTATGCTGCAAGGAAAAGGTTGGCTGGCCAGTTCTTCATCTGGTTAGGAAGAAACAGGAAAAAGAAAAGAAGCAATAGCCATGCAAAAAATGATTGCCACTTTCTACCTTAAACCATACCATCTGAGAATGGTACCAGATTTTCAAATTGTTTAAATCCGTAGCAATAAAAAAGAGAGAGACACAAGACCAAGACAAAAATTACCCTGCCTCTCTAAATTAAAGCTAAAACAAAGAGTAACCACAATCCAAGGCAAACTTGTGATCACACTGAATCAGGTATGTGCAACCTTGGCCAGCATCCAGATCTTTGCAACTGATATACACAACCATCACTGTTGCAAATTGCATTACATAACTTAGACAATTCAGACAGAAGTGAGAAAGAAAAGGAGAATAATTCCCTTTATACTATGGTAGCCTTTGAAAAGATGGCAACCTCATTCATTGACAGGACATTTTAAGTCTGATACCTAGCCATCCTCAGATTTCAGGTGAAAGATGACAATTCACAGAAATGGAGCAGGGGAGGGGAAGATTCCACTTCTGCACTCCACTAGGTGTTTTCCAATATTTTGGCACATTAAAAGGCAAAAGGAAGACTCAAAAAAAAAAGAGAGAGAGAGATCGAAGGGAATTTAAAACATTGAAAAAACTTTTCTTTTAAAAATACCCTTCCTGAAATGAGAAGTTAACTGTAAGGACAGAGATACAGAAGAGATGCTGGCTAAGTCTCCTGAAACGCTGTGACTTGTAACAGAAGTAGGTCTTGATCCCAGGATGGCTTCCGTTCAAAAGGCAGGGCAAAGTCTGCCTCTACCTCGCCGTTGCGGGCTGGACATGGCCAGGATATGCTCTTCTTGTGCTGGTGGCTTGCCTCTGTCTAGCCAGGAAGGACTGTCCTGAACCTGTATTAGCAAGTCTGTCCTCTGCTGCTTTTTTATGAAGAGTCATTCCCTATGGAGAGGGAAAAAACATATTAGTTTTACTTTACTGTTTTTTTCCCCACTGGGATGAGCCATCATCCTTCCAAATAAAGGTGGACATAGCATGCTGAGGGTCATGGATAAAACTCTCAAACTGTACTCATCATCATTTACTTAGGTATGTAGCATGTTGAATTCAAAGTACATAATTTGCTCAGTTAGCATGGCGAGCTGCATCAAGGGCAGCAAAACTGCAGTCCTCTAGAAGATGTTGGGCTCCTGCTCCCATCAGCCTCAGCCAGGAGAAACAATGCTGAAGAATGGTGGAAGCTTTGGTCCAGTAACATGATGCCCACCTAGGTGCTACATATTACAGATGGAAAGGCTGGATACACTGGCTCTCCCAAGACTATCGAATAAATGCACAGAAGGAACGAGGAAGTAATGGGAGACTTTTTAGATCTGTGCTGCTCAACGTGGTGTTCCACAGACTGGTGATAGTCTTTTCCAGGAAAGAAAGAAACAACAGTTGCCAATGGAGGTAAATATGGTAATAGTCTCTGGCCCATTAAGAAGGAACAACTGCAGGTCTCCCACATCAGACAGCACAAAGATGCACTTTACCAGATCACAATGTTAGCTACTCTACCACACCAGTTTCTCTGAACTCCATCCATTCTCCAATGGCAGTGGTGAGTAATTACACCGCAAAAAAATCCTGTCCAAAGGTCTACCAACTGTAGCACTGGGGCCATGATCTGGCAACCTTCCTCTGCACATAGACAAGGGCACCCCACTCCCAATCTGTGGACTACAGAAAGAGGAAAACAAAAGTATGCCATGGGGCAGGGCTTAATCCTCAGTTCTGCCTTTTCTTTGTACTGCACAAATGATGTAATATAATCTTGAATTTGGTCTTGAATTATGGTGGTGGTTAATCAGAAACTTGCCACTGTTTATTCACACCATAACATCTCCAACTAAGGCAAGAACATAGGCAAGTCTCATCCATGGTCTGCAGAGAAAAACAAGCAGATGCTTCTGGGCACTCCGCCCCCCCACTGCTCATCTACTGCAATTTTTGACACTGCTGACTTCCATGCAACTCATTCCTCTTGCTGCTTGTATATTTTGAAGCTGGGTAGGATGACGAAGGAAAAAAAAAGGCAAGTATATGCCACACCTCATGGTACAACAATACTGACTCAGCATTACCCATCTCAGTTTTCCTACGTTGCTAAATGTTTATCCACCTACATGTCCCTTCCCTGTGATCCAGGAGTCAAATTAGACATGAAAGGGCAGATACGTGCATTTATATATTATGCAATACATTAAGCAGAGAGTGCATATGTGCGCAAGTCTGAATGGTTCAAAATAGTGCTTGTGCTACCTATAACAGGCTCCAGTACTATGTGACCCACAGTTCTCCAGCAAAACTCACCTTTTTCTCTCTCCTTCAGGCCACTTTATGCCTCTCCAAGAACAAGCATAGCTGATGTCCTGCCCATAGCTACTCAGATGTATTAACTGGCTATAATTCAGATCTGGGCATTCAGGATGAAGGATAAATGCTGATGCCTGATGGCTATAAGCAATATAGACAGGTTGAATCCCTATTCCATGATCTGCTATTACACTAACCAGGAGCCTATCTGGATTAGGGTTCAGTTTGTCCAACTTCAGTCAGCTAGTTACTGACAATAAGCACTGGTTCATAACTAGAATAGCATCCCATGTCTGATTAAGATGCAAAGCAGAGACACCACTGGCTGACATCAGAAGTCTACTGGCTTCAACCCGCAAAATCCGGATGACCTCTATATGTTGTTTCATGTACATGAAGTACAAGGTGGAACTCCAAAGAACTCTGCAGGGCAATGCCAAAGTACTGAACAAGAATCCTCCAACACCACCTTGTGAGCTTGCCTCACTAGGAGGCACAAGAGCTGCCAGTAAAACAGTGCCTCCAGGTCCCACTCAAGCAAAGTGGCCAAGAAAAATATCATCGTTAATGGTATTATAAGCTGCTGAGGTGTCCAGCAGAACCAATAGGGACACGTGCTCCCATCTAGTTCTCAGCACAGACCATTTACCTAGGTGACGAAAGCTGTCTCTGTCTAGCCTGAAGTTAGAGTGAAAAAGATTAAGATATCCATCTGTTCAGAGACATCAGAAATCCATTACATGATCCAGCATCTTGCCTGAGAACAGAATACTGAAGACTGGGCAGACATTATCAAATATAATGGAAAGGTTTTGTTTTGTAAAACGAACAGAAAGCTAGGGAGCTTGTTTGGTTCTAATTATTCAGAAAGGACAATCAGCAGCTATTGTATTAACTGCCCATGCCTTTTTCTTACGTCAGAGGCTAACCAAGATTCTGACATGACTGTCTGCTGAGCTGGCAAGAAAACCCCCAAGAGCTGCCACATCAACTTCCTCGATATTTACTATCTCTTAAGTTCAAAGGTAAATTTGTTCTAAAAAAAAACATATTACAGACTCCAGTAGTATTTTAAGGTTTCTAGATTACTTACCATATTGTACCAGGCACTGACAATGTATTTCTCCTCCATTTCTCTTTGACTCTTTGTTTTTTCATATTCTTTCTGTTTAAGAAAAGCATTAGCAAGTGCTTTTGATTATTTTACATGCATAACTATAGACTCTTATATAGTGTTGTACAATTAAGTGCACAAAATTTGCGTGCACTTTTGCTGTGGGAACTTGAGATTGAAACTGAAAACATCTGACTCCTTGCTTGGTTAGAGTCAAGATGAAGCATACATGCAATCGGTGGTCACAAGATGAAGAACGTTATTAATTAGTGGTTACATGAAACAAGATGACCTGTGTTTAACTTAAGGCGGCTGCATACAACTTAACAGCCAACGTTGAAAAGTTCAGCCCAAAAACAGATCTTCAGAACCACAAACTGTTAACGTAGATGTAATCCTGTGTGCGTTTACCTGAAAGTAACCCCACTGAAAATCAGTGGGACATATTTTGTAGTTAACCTGCACAGGATTGCACTGAAATTACCTCTAATGAATGGAACATCCTTTCACGTTCTTGCAGTTGATTCTTCAGTGCCTGAATCTCAGGTGCGGAGCCCTGGTTCTGCTTGGGATCCAAGGTACGGATAACCTGTAAAGAGCAAGAGATGCACACTGAGTATATAACTCAAACTAGTAACATTCAAACCTTCCCCATAACAGGCCCGACTATTTGTTTAAGTAGCCCATCACCATTTAGGCTCTCCCTAGGCAGTCTAGAATGACCCCCTCCTTGCTGTTCTTCTGTTGGCAGGTAGATTTTTTTTTAATTCTAAAAAGATTCTGAAAACAGAATGGACTTTTAATAGGGTAGAATACCAATTTTAACTGTATTTCTTAAATTGCTTTTTATTTTTTTAATGGTATGTTTAAATTTTTCTTAGCATTCTTGAAAGTTTAATTACACTTAAATGTTAACATTTAGTATGTTCTAGTTATACTGTATTACTTTCAATTAAGTCAACTTGAGTCTCAGTTTTTCGAGAGGAAAGCCACAAATAAAGATGGTGATGTTTACATTGATACTGACTGCCCATGATTAGCAGCAATCCTTCAAGGTCTTAGGCAGCAAATGCTCTTCCCCAATTCTGGCAGATGACATTCCTTCTAAGAGTTCAGTACCAAGAATTGATGCTGGCATCTTCTCTACACAAAACGTATGTTCTACATTGACTTATGGCAACTTTAATAAGGTATCTGAAAGTGCTAAAGGTTCCTCCCCAGTTTGGGTTTGGTCTTTCTATCTTATTGCCCCGTACTCTTGGAACTGTCTCTCTAAGTATCTGCCTGCAGCTTTTTCAATTATTGTTTTCAATCTAAGTTAAAACCCTTTTTGTTTTCTTAAGCTTTTGGAACTGCAGTTTAACCTTTTCAATATAATATATTCAGATCACGTGTATCTGGACTTCCTTCCTTCCCATATTTGCATTAGTCTTTTCCTTCCCTTATAGTTTCTTTTTTATTAGACTACATTTTAAAAAAAAATTTAAAAAATGTGGTGGGTTTTATAGACAGCATCAAGTACACTAATGGTACTCTCTCACTCACTCCCAATCATCACCAAAGGGTCTGATTAAAACAGAGATCCATTCAAAAAGTAGAAGCCCTTAGGAGGCAGTGAAGAGGATGTATTACTCTTATCGTATTTATTTCCAGCACTGGTTATTCAAAAATAATCCTTCTCTGACCGAGGAAGTTAATACTACTAGGGATGTTTACACTGCCACTGGCATGTTCGTATGACAGGTAAGAACTGGCTCAAAGCTGCTAAGTGAACTTCACAACTAAACAGAAAATTGACCCTGAGTGTCTTATGTTGTAACATTCAAACAACTACAACACAGTGGCTCTTGCCTTGCTATGTCTAATTTCTATTCTCCCTTCTTCACTGCATAAAAAAGTGAATGCCAATGTCAGGAGCTTCTGTCCTTTTTCAAGGGTCAGTTCTTCCTTGGACTCAGATACTGATATCACTTGCTTTGCAGATTCAAAATTCAGGGACATGGAGCATCCCATGTGGAAATGTGCAGGATCGCACAGTTCAAATATTTACTTCTAAATGTGGCAAGGGGGGAAAAGGGCACACAACCCATTCCTGATTCACCACACATTAGAAATAAGAATGGGAATGAAAAATGCTGACAGCTGCAGTTCACATGATTTTATTACAAACTGACCAATTTATGAGGCTCCAGGCGGAGGACAACCCTAACGTAATGCAGAACACAAAATACTTACACTTTTAGCCTTTTCCAAGTATTTTTTGTATCTCTCCTCCATTTGCTTCATTTCTTCTTCTTTTTTACGTAAAGCCTCTTGCAATTCTTCTATTTTGAGTGCTTTAGAAGGAGAAAATTCCTTATTTCAGAATACTGTCAGTGTTTCAAATGTATAAGATTTAACTAAACTTGAGATACTGGATTTTTTTTATGGGCCAATTCAGATTATTTTGTACAGGTGACTCAGCATTTTGTAAGAGAACTTGAGATTTTGAACAGTGAGAAAGAGTCCCTGGCTTGCAATCATGCCTCTCCCAAATATAAGCATAACGTTCTAGCTGGATTCCACCACATTTTTATTGACGCAGAGCCTTCCTGCTCCCACCAGCCAGCTTTTAACAAACAGAAACATGAATTCTGTCTTTTTAGATCACTGTACCAGTTAACACCAACTCTCCTGTAAACGACCTAGACAATCCTCTGTTAAAGGACAGCCCAAAAATCAGATTTTTTCTTCAAGCAACAGCCAAAAGAGACTCAAAGAGCTGGGGTGAAATCCATCTCCTTGAAGATCAGTGGGAGATTTTTCACCGCTTTCATTAAAGAATTGACAAAACCCACTATTTCTGATACCCTGCTCAAATGGATTAAACACCTAAAGTCATCTTAATGTCAATCACTCAGGCTTGCTTCGGATTTCTTCAGAATTTCAGATTTGCCAAGGCATTTAAACTGGTGCTTACAAATAACTTATCACCAGATAATAAGTGATGGTCACACTGTGTGACAGAGATGGAGGTTCATAATACCAGAATATTTCACTTCCAATAGTTAGAATTGATTTTTTTAAAAAAAGTACAGTCTCATGCTCCCCACAATTAACAGTACTTAATTTCATTTCAAACAAAATACCTATATGCTATGTTAGAAGCGAGGAACCTCTTTCCTTCCAACAGCCAATTTCAATTTCAGGTAGGTTCCTGGAGGTGCATTCCAGTGACAAACAGTTAGGACTATAAAACCCCAGCATATCTTAAATTCTTTCTATCAGCAATGAAACTAAAGAGACTCATTTAAGTCTTTCAAAATGAGGGCAGGAAAATACCAAAGCTGGTAAACTAAAAAATGATGGTATCACAGGGAATGGGGCCTGGTAAACCCCACAGAGATGGATTTTAACCTCTAGATTCTTAATTTAGTGCTGCAGGTTGATACACCGCACCCTTGTACAACAAAACCCAGAGCTTCAAATTAACAGCTCTGCTAGTTATTTAAAAATTAAATGCTTTCGCTATTACCAAACAAAATCAGTTGAAATTATATTTTATGGTATGAAGCAGAAAAATACTCACAACTATTATTGTATCGAGGCTCTAAATCTTCAATGATAGCTCGTTTCTTCTGGAGCTCATTATTAGCTTCATGCAGTTTTTCGCTGTGAAAAAAAAAAGATTAAATCTACAGTATAAACAATTACTTCACCAATTCAAAATAAATTTTAAAGTAAGAATAAGAAAATGTGATTTTACAATTCTGAGAGATTTTTGCAGGATTATACAATAATAGAACTACTAATGAAAACTAGTTATGTCATCAATCCATGGCTAGGGATATCTTCTTAACAAATAAACAGAGCAATCGTAATCTCCAGATCCACTAACCACAAGCTACCAGCATTTAATTCACCCTGCCACTGGGCCAAAAACTGCCATGCTCAAAAGCTCTGTCCACCCATTTTGCCCTGGCCAGCTTTGCCTGGCAGGGCCTTGGAACGAGCTGTTATACTGCTGCACCATCATTGCCCCACTGAGGACTGCTCAACTCAAAAGGTACTATTGTTTAATTAGAAGAACACCACTGGTATTATAGTTGATTACTTCTTTTTTTATATATATATAATTTTCATTGGAAGTTTGTCTCGAAAATAAACCCCACACACACACTCCCATGCTTAAATTTTCCAGTTGAAATTGCTTATTTCCATTCCATTACAAACATAATTTCCATTATAGTTGATTACTTCTTTTGAAAAGGAAAGTATCACTTTAAAACAATAAACTAAGGACTCTATCAAAGTATTAAAAATATATGTTATGCCCAGTTCTTAGATGAAAAGGAAGATGAAATTCATGAAGCTAAATATTCATTCCAAACAGACTTACTAGAAAGTAAGAATCAAAGAACTAGTATATTCTCAATAAAAAATGGTATTTTCAATAAAAATGTTTAGGATTGCAGTTTAAACATGGATTTTAATAAACTCAAGTTCTTTTATGCCGCAATATGTTTAGCAGTCTTTGTTTTTTCATTGTTCCAATTATTTTTTGTTTACTTAAGGCAGTGGTTCTCAACCTGTGGGTCCCCAGATGTTCGTGGACTTAGGCTCCCAGAAGCCCTGAGCATTGACCATAGTGGCTGGGGCTTCTGGGAGCTGAAGTCCACGAACATCTGGGGACCCACAGGTTGAGAAACACTGACTTAAGGCATTTATATATAATTATTGTTATAAAAATAGTGGGAAAGCTTTTAATACTTACAGATGTTCATCAAGTTTCTTTTTCAGAATTACTGACTATAAACGGAAGAAAATAAAGTGTCATTTGGAACATTCATACTGGTATTGTCTTAATAACACTGAAGTTGGAACAAAAGGTTTCAAGGGAATGCATGCACGAAACCTCAATGGCTGCTTCAGAGGAAAAAAGATGAAGAGATTAAGAGAGGGAGTGAGATGCTTAAACCCTTTCCTCTCTGATACACAGACAGTCAGATCGACAAAAACCCCGGTTGCTTTCCTTTTGTGTTATGCCAGGCTTGTTTGCAAGGATAGATATTCATCTGGAATTTTGTGTACAAAAAAGATTAAGCATCTTCTTGGCGTCACTTCTCAGCTCTCTCCCAAAGTATTTTCCCTTTAAGAAGAATAGCCACTGGGGATTGTTGCAGACATTTGCAAATGTATATATTTACATGATAAATAAATGATCAGCATTATATACTGTATTCTAAGACAGTATTATGTGCTGATAATATATGGCATACATATTATTCTGCATATATCACACATTAATAATATATAAGATATATAAGATATTATTATATCATATCTTATATTTAACAAATATTATGCATTATTTATATATGTAAAAATAAAGATTTTTTTAGTTCAACAAAACATTCCCTTCTAAAAACTGCTGTATTCTTTTTCATACATACATTTATATAACATACTTCCAAACATCTTTAGGAATTTCATTTGAAGCCTGTTCTACATTCCAGCCTCCAAACAAGGTCCTACATATACTTAATCCTATGAGCATCCTCAACAAATATCTTGGTTCATTCACCCACTTGATAGGATGAAGGAACCCTCTATGCCATAGATGGGGAACATGTGATCTTGAATTGTTGCTGGATTGCAGTTCCTATTATCCTTCAACACTGATTGGTCAGCAACAGCTGATGGACTTGCAGTCCATATACATCTGGAGGATCACATGTTCCCTGTCTCAGATTTATGTCTTCAAAAGGTCAAGTAATGGTAGCAGTTCTGTTCTAGCTGGGCACATTGTTAAGGGCTCGGGAGAAGGCGCTCCAGCTATGTCTGGAAGTTGCAACTGAGGCAGAGGAAGTTTGGTTTTTTTAAAATCTGTACTAATGCATAAGACATGGCATTTGCTAAAAACACTTCCAAACTCTGTGAACATTTATATCCAAAGTCTGCTTCAGACATTACAGAATCCTTACAGAATCCTATACATTGCTATACGCAACATTCACACATGAGGGTTTTTTTAATGGGTGCACACAAACAATGAAGACTAGTAATTTTGCCCACAAAATGAATCTATGGGTGAAAACCTGCATGCACAATTATGTCATACACAGTTACCTGCATATGGGTTCTGTGGCAATTTTCCTATGGAAGTGCACTGAATTTGGAATTTTATAATCTGTGAAAGCAACCTGACTAGCAACATAAATATAAGTTTAAAGCCTGTGTCATTATTTATGTTCATGGGAATAATATGTGAGAATACCCAAATAAGTAAATAAGTAAATAAATAATGTGGAGTGCAGTGCCCGGACTGTTACGAATCATTTTATGAAAATAGAAAAAAAGACTGTGTGGCATTAACTACAGATAAAAATCTACAGTAATTGAAACAGTCCTTGCAAATGATTTCACCTATTTTTAAGGCAGCGTGCAATAACCTTCCCTCAAACATTGCGACAATGACAATGCTCAGAAAAATAGTTGGCACAACTGTGTTCCCAGCTGTTTGCTGGACGAACAGCACATAGCATGTGAAAAATGTAACATGAACAAGAACAAAATTTTATCCATTTAAACTTCTCCAAAAAAGTCAGAGCCACAAATGGGTACTGTCTGATTCAGAACAGGGTGAAGTAAATAGGAAGCCATACTCACAATAGCCTTGAGCAGAAACCCATGCCAAGAGACAAAGGCGACAGATTAGTACGACACAAAACAGCAGCCAACAGAAGAAACTATTTAGTATTTTTCTGAGGGAAACACATTTAAAGCAAGGCATTCTCACAGAGCATGCACATTTACTTCTTTTTCTACGCTCTCTAGAATTTCTTCCTTGTGTCTCATCCTCTAGAGAGCTTCAAAAAGCCATTGCAAATGTGCTTCAAGTGTGTGAATGAATGCTACGAACAAGATACTGTCAAAAATAAAGTATACAAACTTAACCTAGAATTTCAAAACAAGAAGATTGTAATCATTGAAAGCAGATGCCATGACAGTATTACAGTTTCCTGCAAAGATCAGGAGGTTTTTTTTTATAAGAACATGCGCAAAAGCTACCAAAACTTGCAAAGACTGACTGGTGTACACCTAACCTAACACTGATACCAATAAACAGAATAAACCCTATTTCACTCAAGTCACCAAGTTCTTATCTGCATTCTATCTTATTATTAAATATTTTGTTGTTGTATGCCTTCATTTCTGACTTATGGCGATCATAAGGCAAACCTGTTATGGCTTTTTCTGATGTTGGGAGTGTGTGATGTACCCAAGGCACCCAGCGGGTTTCCATGGCTCTGTGGAGAATCAAAGCCTGGTATAGCGCTCAAACTGTTACAACCTGCTGGCTCTTTATTAAATGGTAACCTTTGAATATTACAATCCATACTGAATGCTGGTACAGTATACACATCCAGAAACATTACCATGCTACTTTCAAGACAAAACAAGGGAGGGAATTCATATTCTTCATCATTTCTGGATGCACATGCTGCTTCTGGCATAGTGTATTTATCAATCCGATAAGTTTCATTTGCTCTAATCACCTTCTTGGAAGGGGAAAGGATTGTCTCAACTAAATAGTCTCCTTTCCTTTTCTCTCAACCAGGTGGACTGAATTGATATTCTCAGAATCCACCACATCTACCTTCATTCTAGTGCTTGGTGTGAGAATTGTTGAGTATAGTCCATGATGTAAGAATTATAGCTATCTAACCTGGTTAGCCCCTTCTCATCATACACTCTTAGAGATGTTCCACGAATATACAACAACAAAGCTATCTTGCTAACTATGTTGCAAGCCAAAAGACTAGCCTTTGCACAAATAGTTTACCAGCTATTTCACCACTTAGTGATCTGCTGCACCGTTATACTATTCTCCCAAATATTTTTATACCATGAAGGAAAGTAGTTGCATTAGCTGCCTTGGGTCCCAAATTGGGAGAAAGGCAGGATATAAATAAAATAATTTAGTAATAAAATGATGAGTGCATGATTTAATGTTTCAATTGCCAGTATCATTCATCTGGGGAAAAGCTATCTGCACTAAAGTAGATTGTGAGAGAGAGTTTGGCTCAGTACTAAAAATAATGTGAACTATTATTTCACTTTTACATTTGAAGATAGTGAAACTCAAAAGAAAAATTTGGTATAGCTGGCATTAAAATAGAATTTATAAGAATTTATAGGAGAATTGCAAAAAAGCTAATTGCATTTTTGTTTCCGCTTACATCTTCTGCTTTTGAACCTTGCTCCTGTAATGATTTCTGTAATTCTTCAACTTGAGATTGTACTTCAAGCAGTCTCTGATTGACAAGCCTGTAAATAATGAACAACATGTTACCTTTCAATTACTAGTTGTATTTCAATCCCAAAAGGTTACTTTTCCAATTTCCAAATTCTGCACTTTTTGTATAAATATAGATAACTCATTCTGCTCCTGAATTAGATATCACTCAAACAAGAGACATCATATTTATTTACTTATTGATTAATTTACTTATATCCAACTTTGCAAGGGACCTATAGATTTGTTTTTAAAAAAGAATATTGTAAGCCAGCAAGTAAAAAATTAAAAACAGGAAAAGTAGAAAATGTCAGTGACAAGAGACAATTGGGGCAAGACCAAGAAGTGCAATGCTGCTTCAAAAATACAGTCTTCCTATATATGAAAATCAATACTGCTGCAGAGGGCCAACCCAACGAAGAGACAGGAGAATCCCAAAGTTTTCGCATGGCCAAAGAAAACGCCATTTCTCTTTTCCAAATCAAATGCAGATCTGGAAGAGAAAAAAAGCTCTTTCCAAGTAACATTTCCAAGCATGCTAACTTTAAATGTCAGTTGCAACATTTGGCTAAATACCACATGTTACAAACTGGTATTAAACCAAAATCACTAGGAAAAGGCTTGGGAAAATATTAACCTAGCAAATAAAAATTCTTCCAGTTTAGACAAGAAAGTGAGAATCTTCGGTATCATAGCATTAAAACTCTATTGGACTTTCACCTCTGCAGAATCTCACTACCTCACGCCTGTGCCTAGGGTCACAGATACAGTCATCCCTTGGAGAACCTACACTGCAACACAGTAGTTAGTCCTCCAATAAAAGTGTCCATTTGAGCAACCTGGAATGAAGCCCTTGGTCAAAAGGCTTTCTAGACTGCTACATTAAGAACAGAGCTTCACCAGAAACAGCTGTATTTCAGGAAACATAGAGTATAAAATGGAACTGGTATGGAATTTTAGAACTAGGTAAGAAAACAGAGAAAACAGTAGGTTACAGACCTACTGTATTCAACTGGAGGGATCCATTACACAGTACAAATATAGGCAAAGTCTATTTGTCAACTCCACAGCCCATAATGAACAGAGAAGCACTGAAAGGAAGACATAAATATCTGCAAACATGCAAATCCACATTCCAGGGATTGTTACTTAATCATGGTTCTTAAACATGGTCACAAATATTTGCAGAAACAATGGCCTCCCTTCAAAGTCTTCACTGTTGGTGCACTCCCATTCAAATGCTATGTTGTTACCATAGGTACTAATGTCTTCCCTTGAAACAAACAATGCCAAATTTGCTGAAAGTAACAAACACTCTTTTCATGTCATATGATCCATGAAAGATACAGAAGATTATAGCATGCCTTAAAGTAGTCTGTTTCTTCTTACATAAAGCAGAGCTCACACCACTTGCCAAAAGGCAAGCAGTGCTGACAGACAGATGGAGTAAGGCCCTTTAAGTACCAAATTGAGACAAAAATAGCCCTTTCTCACCTGTTTTCTGTCTCCAATTCGTTCTTTCTAAGATTGGCATCATCCAAAAGGCTCTGCAACAAGGCAATCTTCTCATTATCAGATCCTTCTTGGTTAAGTTTTAGCATCTTATTTTCATGTTGAAGACGAATAAGTTTTTCCCTAGAAGATCATTGTAATGACCATTACAAAGTATCGATCACGGGCTATTATCACACAAAGCCTGGAAGGATATTCTAACCCTCCTATCTGTCTCTTTAAATTCTGGCTGGAAATAAATATTTTTTAAAAAATGATTTCAATTAATATATTTTTTAAAAAATTATTGGAAACAGATCCACAAATGTTGCTGAACACAAAAACCATTTGGCTATGGTGTACCCTACAAAGCCAAAACAACCAAATACTCAATTAACACCAAAAAGCACCAAATGCAATCCTTCTTAAGCAATCAAGGCATCCTGGCAGATAAAACAGAACAGAAAACAATCAAAACAGAACAGAAGAAGTATTTAAGGTGAAACAGGTTCACAGTAGATAACTGGAAGGGGTCTAGTGCATCCCAACAACCTAGCAGGGTTGTTTAACAAAAGAAAATTGCAAAAAGGGAAATTAGTATTCTAAATACACATTTTGAGAGGCTTAACTTCTGTGTCAAGATAAAGTGGAGAGGAACTCAATCCTCAGGGTAAACCACAGTTCATAGACCCTGGGAGTTCTTTGTAACGGAATGGGGGTGTACATACAGGAACACATAAAACCTTCTTAATACAGAAAGAGACCTTCTTTTAGTGATCTTTAAATGATACAACCCCCTCCCATAAAAATCGAGAAAATATGTATGAGACAGGAAAAATCCTATACCATTTTTCCTTCTCTGCTCTAAAATACCATGGGATAACTGACCTGACAATGGCTGAAAAATAGAGTACAAAATGATGTACTAAAAACATTCTACAGATATTTCAGACAGCTGTCTGCGGCCGACAGATTTCCCACTGGATTAGAGTGGTTGAAACTATTTTATGAGAACTTCGGAAAGGAAAATAAGTTACAGAATGAAAAACTGAGGTGAGTCTGATACCACTGTTAGTTTGATATCATCTTAGTACCAAGAATACACTAAATGAAATAGAAAGCTTAGTGCATGCCCAAACAGAGAGGATTATATGCTTAAGCTTACTTGATTTCAGGGGTAACAATTTCTGCTGCTAAACTGTCAGTTGACTCCTGACCTCCCAGTGGTAACAATCCTATTATGGGGAATAAGAGCGTAGAAGTGTTTTAGACAGTATACGGCTTCAGCTTGCAGCATGACTGAGCTAAAGTTAAGCACTTAATTTTGGAAGTTTTCAACTATATCTTCAACCACTGATTTAGGATATCCTAATAAAATTATTGCTACTGTTAAGTAATAGAAAGTGGATGTGCGCAGCCATTTAAACAGTAATTCTCAAGCTAGTAGAAGACCAAAGGAGAGTGTCCTAGAAAAAAAAAGGTCTGAATCTGAATGCTTATGTTAAGTGATACAAATTCATTCTGATTTACCATACTTTGCAGTAAGCACAGCAAAACAGCCTTATTGACTGGTTCATTCTTACATTCACCAATGTGTGAGGAACCACCAGATCCTTAAAATAAGTACCTAAAACGTTTCAGTCATTTACTACTCATTGTGAACATCTACCAAGTAAGGCCTGGAAATGTCTAGAACAGAGCAGAAAGGAAGGCCTTCAAACACATTACTGGAGAAAATACAAATATCTGAAGTCACAGAGTGGGTTAAGATCATTTTGCAATTGTTTTGCATTTCATACACACACACTCAACACATTTGTATAAAATGTGTGTCTGCTGAGGCTGCACTCCGTGCATTTGAGGAGGTGGGCTATAAACCATAAAAAACTTATGCTGAAATACTTAAGCTGCCTCAAGACTTGTTAGTTATAATGAAACAAACTGACATTGCTTTCTTTCTGAATATATAGTTACATCCATCTCATCAGCCTACCTTAATACAGCATGAAGCTACTTATTTATTTATTTAACTTACTGCCTGCATTTCTCCTAGTATGGGAGCCAAGGCAGTTCACAACATAACATGACCAATATAACCTTAGTTCACTATAATCTGAATTTGCATCAATGGGATTGAGTTTCCTCTGATAAGTATTATATACTTTATGATTTACAGAGTCTATGTTCAGCATTTTATGACCTAGGAAGCCAACACCTTTAACCGCCCCCCTCAAGAAAACCACAACAAAAATATAACTCTTGAGATATGAGATATTTATGACACTTGGGATTACTGCTCATCCTACTACTTATAACTTAAGATGAACTCTTAATCAAAGAACCCTTTTTACTGATGACATCAGAACTCTGACTCTACTTTTTCCCCCATTAGGAAGGAATCATCCACTGCTCTACAAAAGTGGCAGGAATCTGCAACAAGTCCAGGACCAAATTTTCTACTTCTCATATGCATCAGAGGCCCTGCCAAAAATGTAAACAAACAAAACAAAAGCACTAGTAAGCCACCTCTGGTTTTGAAAAACGGGACATTTACTATTAATTCCTAAATTGTGGACTATTGCTCCTAGAGGTTTCCAAGAGAGGCAATTAAAAAATATATTCTGCGGAGTCTAAAAGTGCAAAGAACTACAAGATCAGCCAGCAGGTCAGAAGAGGCCCCAGAGCCACATCTTGCCCAATGCTGCTGTGAGATAATTAAAGCAAATTAGTCCTTTTCATTTATTAATTTTATTCCAATATGAGCTAAAAGGTAAAAAAGAGCAACGCAGCTGTAGTTAAAGAATCACACATAACACAGAACAGACACTGAGCTGGAAGGCACAGCCACTATTTAAACCTGCTCCTAGGTGACAAATTTTTTCTTGACATAGCAGAGGAACTGATTTTTCAGATACTATAGCTCTCACATTCTTCACAGGAATTTAAAGGAAGGAGCATACAAACTCTTTGTTTTCTTTACCTGAAGTAGTAAGCTGCCCCTCTTGTGCTTGTACACATCGAATCTCTTCAATGGTTTCTTTTAGGGAATCTCTCTCTGTTCTTAACCGCTATATATAGAGAGAGACAAGCAAATATTTGATTATTCCATTAATCAAGTTCACGATGCAGAAGTCATGATGCCAACTGATGTAGTTATAAGTATGTATCTCTAGACTTCACAAAATTCACACATTTCAAACCAAAAAAATATTATGTAGGGCTCCGGTTAGTGCAGAGCAGGTATCAGTCTCAACTATTTATTTATACTATTTCTAGCACACCCTCAAGGTTGGTAAGGTCAATAAAAAGAACTTTACGTTTTTTAAATAACTGAATATTTAAAACAACTTGACATAATCAAAAGAAAAAAAGGATCAAAGAAACAAAATGCAAAAGATGCCTGGACTTCAACAGGTCAAAGCCAAGGCACACTGAATGCACCATGAAAACTTGAATACACGGACACATTGTAACCTGATAACAGTTGCCCTGAGTATCACAACTGGGTTGCCACACCTCAGAAGAACCTCTCCTGAGGTGCATGGTGAGGTGACAACTGATGAGAGTAATGTGAGAAAACTGGTGGGAAAAAAAATAAAGAAGGTGAAACCAGTGTTAAAGACAAACGATGTAGTGGAAGGCCATTGACAACAGTCATCCATAAAACCAAAACAGGGTGGATGACATGATTCGCACAGACCAGTGTATGACTGTCCGAGAGATTGTTGAGGAACTTGGCTGTGGTTACAGTTCTGTCAAGCAGATTATCCACAACTTTGAATACAGGAAAGTGTATGCCAAGTGGGGTTCTCATCAATTAACAGCTGATTTGAAAGAGAAAAGACTGCATGTGTGTTTGGAACTGCTGGCAACATTTGAAGCACACAAGGACACCTTTTTTGGGAATGTTTGCACTGGTGATGAGACCTAGGTATACCTGTATGACTAAGAGACTAAGAATCAGTCCATGGAGAGGTGACATTCCATTTCCCCTAGACCAAACAAATTTAAAAGCCAGCACTCCACACAAAAGATTATGGTCATGTCTTCTGGGATGACAAGGGGATGATTTTGTTTGATTTCCTCTAGTGTGGGACAACAATGAACAGCAACTACTACATCACATCATTCCAGAAGCCATCCATAAGAAAAGACCACAGAAACAGCTGAATGCAATCCAGTTACATCACAATAATGTACGACCCCATAATTCTTTGACAACATCACAGGTTGTTGCACAAATGGAAGCTCAGTGGTGCCACATCTGCCTTACAGCCCTGATCTGATGTCCTTAGACTTTCTTTTGTCCAGTTGGATTAAAGAAAGCCTTTGGAGATAGTGCTTCGAAGATATGGGCAAAGTGGAAGATGCTATCAGACAGCAGCCCAGGGAGTGCCCAGAAGAGTTTTTCCAAAGTGGACTTCATGAGTGGGTTCAAAGGTAGTACAAATGCATCATCACTGGCGGAGACTATTTTGAATAGTACCACGTTGTAAACAAAGAGTTACTTTAACACATATATGTTGTTAATAAAGGAGTAATGACCTGACAGGCATTACTTTCAGTATGACCTTTGTATAACATATCTTCTGTTAAGAACAAGGAAAGTAACACTAACATACGTACATCTTTTTCTTTTTGCAGACTGTCTACTTTTTCTTTCAGCATCTTATACTCAAATTCTAATTTGTCTGCTTTCTTGGATTCCTCAGACAATCTATTCTGGAGTTCAACCACCTGAAAGAACAAATCAGGTTCATCAGTCACCAATAAGGAAAGAAAATGTATAAATTTTTGTAAAAGCAACACTACTATTTAGATATAACAATAAACAGTGATTTATCATTACATTATGAATAAAACTAGACAAATCTACTTTCCCATCTCCTCTTCTGGAAAAAAACTTTGCTAAATTTGAGTTACGCTAGAAACGATATAAAGCCGCAAGTTTTTACTTAAGATTTCAGTTTACTACAGTATAGCATTATGATGAAACCCTAAACAGTGGGTTTTTTTCCAACCATTATTAGTTGAAACAAGCCAGTTTCATAACTAATTGTCCAAAAATTGACTAATTTCAACTAACCACAGTTTATCTGGACTCAAAAATAAACTAAGCTTTTGTTATAATCTAAAACAGAAGCAAAAACTTCCAAACTTCTATTCTTATTAAGAGAAGTGGTAGAGGCCTGTATGAGCCAGAATCTGACCTGGGTTCATTCTTGTAAGAATAAATAACTATAATTGTTCTAGTTAAGCAAACCCAATGCTTCTGCTTGAAAGACATGTAAAATATAAGCTGTTGTTTATTATGCTGCCTAATTTATGATATAATAATAATAAATAGAGGAAGAGGGGGAGAAGTGAGCAGTAAGACATCCTAGTAATGGAAAATGGTACTGATTTTTGCTGATAAGAAAATAATGACTGCCTCTTTGGCAGAGGTACTGTAACCACTTAACATAGTTGTCTTTCATTTTCACCTATTTACTAAGTGAAGTTGATCATTCTCGGGCTGACAGGAGGACCAATCCACCACGCATGGGACTTGGTCCTGGCGGGGCTTGAGATATTCACGAGCTGTTGCCGTTAAACGTTTATAAGAAACGACTCCTGTCCTCTCTCTTCAGTTAAACTCTCTCCTGCGGTACAGTTAGACGCATTTTAGTCCCTCTCTAGGATAATTGGAGAAAGAGACAGAAAAAGAGAAAGCATTTAATTTCTAGGTAGAAGAAGAAAGCAATAATGTGCGAGGAAGTGAACCGTAGCGCCACGGAGTTGGGCTCGGTCGCTACGAAACACGGGTCCGTGCAAAAGCCTCGCCTGGCGAGGCTTCGGACGAAGGAGCTGGAGGATCAATGCAGATAAGGGAGCATCGTATTTCGGAGGAAAAATGTGCTCCAGATTGTCCAGCGAATTTTCCTCACATCTAGTGAGAGTGAGATGGACAAGACTAGTTGGATAAAATGAAAAACCGTAGAAAATAAAGCCCGCAGGAAAGAACACCGAAAAGAAGGGTAAAAGCAAGGACTCGGTAAAAAAGGGTACAAAAGCCCACGCGGCTACTAAGCAACTCACTTCAGAAGCGTCCGGCCACCATATTGGGAAATACACACTCCAAGATGGCGTCGGAGGGCTCTGCCGCACCTTCAGGCACGGTGGCAGCCATTTTGAGTGTGGCCGCGCCTGCGCAGAACACTTCAGAGAAAATTAAAGCGACAGCAGCAGAAATAGGCAGGGCTGTCACACCGCAGAGTCAGGAAAGCGGTGGAGCCGGCCAGACCGCATTCACGGCTGACGGTGGGTCATGGAGCTTGGAGATGGCGATTCATTGAGGGATGGCTCATGAACGCGCCACAAAATAGAGCTGGCTCACAGCAGTTGCCAGAACAGGTACGCTGGGGGGAGCAGCACATAAACAGACCTGGTCTGACTAACTCCGTCGTTCCGACATTCAGTTAATGATTAAGGAAACAGTGTCATCCAAATTCAAGAAGTTATGGGGCAGTATTTTCCAGCACGTCCCACCTCTCCAAGGAGGTTGGTGGACAGGGCGGGTGTCCCCACCACAGCTCAACATTGCAAGAGGAGTCATGCCAAACTGCGGTGACTCAAAATTATAACTCATATGACATTCATAGGGATAAAGAGAATCACATCGAACCCAGTCAAAAGAAAAGAAGAATAGACTATGACTGTACTTCTCAGTCGGCCATAGGAGCAAAGAACAATTCTTCTAGAGGAAAGGGGGCAATACAAATGACACGGAACTATTCAGCGGAGGAGCACACTACAGGGAGTGACCTAAATTATATGGATGAGGACATAGAGGAAGTAGAAGCAGACATAGAGGACTCAGAGAAAATGTTGTCTGAGGACGAGGAAGAGGAGCTGGATTCAAATAGAATGTTTGAACCAGAATCATTCAAAAGCCTACCTAAGAGGGTACTGCAGACTTTAGGTCTGCATAATGATCAGGCAGGAGTAGGACAGTGAAACAAAGTCCGGAGCCTTACCATCAGTGATAAGGAAGAAAGAGAATAGAAATGTAGAGTTCCCTCTGCCTGAACTTTTCAAAGAAATGATCATGGCAGAATGGAATCGCAGAGCAAAATCAGAAAGGGGATAACATACAAACAAATAGGCTATATGCATTTAGGGAGGTCCGTTAAGTTGCTCAAGGTCCCTCCCGTGGACGGGCCCATTGGGGGTTTAGTGTGGGGTCCGATGCCAAAGAGGGAGACACGCAGCTGAGGGAAATGGACGAGCGTAGAGCAGAGTCCTGCCTTCGTAAGGCGCATGAAGCAGCATCCAACATAATTAGAGCTTCCTCTGCAGCATCAATGGTGGCTAGAGCAGCGGTGCTTTGGTCTCAAGAGATTTTAGAGACTCAGATTTCTCAGAGAGATAAGGAAGGCTGTGGAGCGGTTGCAGAAAGCCCTGAAATACATTGCAGATGCAGGACTGGATGCAACAGTGTATGCAGCAAAAAACGTAAACCTGGTGACGGTGGCAAGAACGATCACTATGGCTTAGACATTGGGATGCGGATCAGAAGTAAGAACGAATTTAGCTTTCGTCCCTTATCAGGGTGAACTACTATTTGGCCCTAAGGCTTTAGAGAACATCTTAGTAGAGACTAAAGATAAGAAACAAGTCATGCCGACCCTTCAAAAAAGAAAGGGAGAAAGAAAAGGCTATAGGCACTCTAACTACTCCTTTCGAGGAAGTAGGAATTACGGCTACTCAGGAAAATACCCAGACTGCAGGTCGGGTACAGTCCAGTGGAATAGACCAAGGCCACAAGGTACGAGGCAATACAGGGATAATAGGCAAGGTCAAGGAGGGAAGCTTGGGACGAATCCCAAGCGAGAGAAAGCAACAGTACTGACTACGAGAGGATGAAGGTAGGGGGAAGACTACTGTCTTTCGGAAGCAAGTGGGCAGAAATAACATCAGATCAGTGGGTGCTAAAGGTGGTAACGCAAGGCTCAAGATATTTTTCCACACTGCTCCAAGAGACAGACATCTTCCTTCCCCAGAACCAAAGGGCTCAGGGAAAACACAAGGTAGTGCTGCAGGAAATCATACATCTTTTGAACATAGGGGCCATAGAGCAAGTACCACCAGAGCAGATGATGACAGGGGTATATTCTGTGTTTTTTGTGGTACCCAAGCCGAACGGAAAACACAGGCCAGTATTAAATCTCAGGTATCTCAACAAATTCGTCAAGATACAAGAAGTTCAAAATGGAAACATTGCAATCCATAAAGGACAACTTGGAAATTGGAGATTATTTGGCATCAATCGATCTCAAAGAGGCATACTTACATATTCCCATGTGCATGGAAGACAGGAGATACCTGAGATTCAATTACAAAAACAGTCACTACCAGTTCAGAGCGTTACCGTTCGGCCTAGCCTCGGCACCACGGGTGTTCACCAAGGTGTTAATTCCCCTGATTGCATATCTCAGAACGCAGGGGGTACAACTGTTCCCCGTACCTAGACGACATCCTGGTAAAAGCAAGGTCAGAGGCCAGGTTACGACAGGATGTGCGGTTGACAATCCAAACTCTGTCGGACTACGGCTTCTTACTCAACAAAGAAAAGAGTGTACTAACTCCGACAAGAACTAACACATTTAGGAGCCCATATAAGTACAGTAAAGGGCATGATGTACCTTTCCACGGAAAGAGTCAAGAAAGTAAAACAGGCAGCCCACAGGATAAGAAAAACAAATCTATGGACATAATGCGATTGGCACAGATACTGGGCACTTTGGTATCCACAACACAACTAGTTCAGTGGGCAAGCTACCATGTGAAGCCTCTACAGAGGTTGCTGATGTCACATCAGGCAGCAATTGCAAGGAAGAGACATTACACAGTAGAGATACCACGGCATTATTCGGTCAGACATGTGTTGGTGGCTGCAAACAAAGAACGTGGAATCGGGAGTTCCTTTCCAAGTGCAGAACATGGTGCACTTAACAACAGATGCCAGCCTGTCCGGTTGGGGAGCACACTGCGAAGGTATGGCCATTCAGGGACAACGGACGGCAAGTCACAGTCACCGCAACATCAATTATCTGGAGTTGAAAGCCATTCGGCTAGCACTTGCAGTGCCCATCTGGTCAAGGGGCATCATGTATTAGTCTCAACAGACAACATGACAGCCAAAGCCTACGTATGCAAGCAGGAAGCTGCATCGAGCAACTATGGAACGAGGCAGATCGCCTATTCAAATGGGCAGAGAGACATATAAAGTCTATCACAGCGATACACCTGAGAGGCATCAAAACCTAAGGCGGACTACTTAAGCAGGAACTACTTACATCCGGGAGAATGGTCCCTCGATATGGATGTATTCCAGGAAGTCAACAACAATTTTGGACCATTACGGTAGGATTTTCTTCGGCTCCAAACGCCAACACAAAACTAAGAAGATATTTTTCATTACCTGGAGACAGAGGTTCAGAAGCATACGATGCACTGTCGAATATGGCCTCCAGGAATGCATTACGCGTTCCACCGATAAGGATTATACAAAAGGTGTTGGCAAAGATCGCCAGGAAAAGGCTTCGGTGGTGCTGATAGCTCCATTTTGGCCAAGGAGGCCTTGGTTTTCAATGCTACTGCGGATGTCCCAAGGGCAACCTTGGAGGTTCGTGCAGGCCGGATTTGTTAATGGGGCTGCGGGTGAGTGAGGACTCCAGATCCTCAATGGCTGAAACTAACAGCATGGACTTTGAGCGGAGACATCTAGTGAATCAAGGCTACACCGAGAAGGTGGTAAAACACAGATTCTTGGGTCTAGGCGTGAATCCACCCAAAGGATTTATGAAAGGACATGGAAAACTTTCCAGTCCTGGTGTTCAGGAAAGAGAATTTCATTGGAAGACATGGGATTTCACAAATCTTAGATTTCTTAGGATGGAATCGACAAGGGCCTAAGGCCTAACACATTAAAAAGACAGGTGGCGGCCCTATCAGCAGTCCTATCAGAGAGGGGCACTTCTTTCGTGAGCCACCCACATATAAAAAGGTTTCTGAGGGGAGCAACCTTGCAATCTGGTCCAACAGTACACAGATTCCCTTCTTGGGACCTGAACCTGGTACTAAATGCGCTAACGGTACCACCATTTGAGCCGTTAAAGGAATCATCCCTAAGACTACTATCCTTTAAAACAGCATTTTTGTTGGCGATAACATCAGCAAGGAGGGTGTGAGAGAGCTGGCAGCGCTGGCAGTAAACGAAAATCTATGTGTACTTGACCATGACAAGCTAACGTTGAGGTTTGACCCAACATTCAAACCTGAAATGCTTGTCATCACACCAGAAACAAGAGATACACCTACCAACATTCTGCCCAAAGCCGGTCCATCAGTTCAAGAAGTGGCATACTCTTGATGTTAGACGAGTAGTAAAGTTCTACATTAAGAAAACTAAAGAACTGAGAAAGACAGACGCACTGCTGATATCTTTCAAAGATAAAACATTGGGCACAAGGGTCAGTAAAACAGTGATAGCGTCTTCTTGGGTCTCAAAACATGTATTTTCATTAGTTATGACTACGCCAAACAGCCTAGACCAGTGAATGTGTGGGCGCATTCAACACGTTCCATGGCAACATCAGTGGCATACGATACCACGTGCTCCTTGGGAAGAGGTTTGCGAGGCAGCAGGTGGAAGGAAGTATTCTCTCCTTTCTGAACACTACAGTTCAATAATACAGAGTGCACACAGGCGGCTTTCGGACGCAAGGTGCTACAGGCAGTGTTGTAGTTAGTGAACCCCACCAGGAAACAGCTTGGGAATGTCCCAGTCATCGTGAGTAGGCTCTCCTGTCAGCCCGAGAATGAGAAGTTGGTACTTACGTGAACGCTCATTCTGGGATGGCACCCAGGAGACAGTGACCACCACTGGGTTGGAGGATAGGAGTTTCATACAACTGTCACGCTAGGAAAGTAACTGAAGAGAGAGGGACAGGGAGTCGTTTCTTATAAACGTTTAACGGCAACAGCTCGTGAAAGACTCCTGCGTCAGCTGGCGCGAGGACCAAGTCCCATGCGTGGTGGATTGTTCCTCCTGTCATCCCCAGAATGAGCGTTCACGTAGATTAACTGCTCATTCTACCTAACTAAAATTACTAAATTGAGGTGAAATCTAATTACTACTCAGCCTATAGATTTACATGTAAGTAATACAGGCAGATACAAAGAAAATGGTATTCATGGAAAGGAAATTGGTATTCAGCTTACTGTCTCCATGTGGGCTGAAGACCCGCAGCCTTACACTGAAAACCTCAACTCTACCCCCTCTCCACACACTTACATAATTCAGTTTCATCTCAATTCATCATAGAGTCTCTCAACTCATTCTATTAGACTATGAGCTCCTTTTACAGCAGCTGTTTGAAAAGATACTGTAAGACTGTTCAGCTGTATCACAGCCATATAAGCAAGAAAGGGGTCATTTCCTCAAAATAACTATAGGAAAAATCAAAAAACTTGTCTGGAAATGCAGCACATTGGAAGGTTTTTTGGCATATGATCCAAGTTTCTGGGCTGCACTGAAAGAGAGGGAAGTAGTATCATAGTCCCTATGGTAATCTTCTGTTGACCTGTACTCTACTGACTCATTTTATTAAGCCAGTTTCTGTCCAGTATTCTGCTGCTAAGATTATATCACACGACTTCTAAGGTTTTTCACTGGCTGACTACCTTTCAGGGATCCAATGTAAGCTTATTGTTTGAATTTTAACACCCTTTTGCATTTCAGGCTTCCTTCGTCTTTTCAGCCCTCATTTATCACGACTGCCCTGCTCAGGATCTTCCTTTTTAAAAGTCCATATTTCTTATTCAACCTAGCACTTTTGCTCGATAGCTCAACTCTGACCTTTCTCCCATGCCTCCCCCATGCTCCTGGAATCATTTTCATGTTTACTTGTGACAACCTTCTTTCAATTACTATTTTAAATTCTCCATTAAAAACCTTACAGCCTTTTGAACCTCAGTTTAATTTTAACCTCTACAATTTTGTACATTCAGACTACGTGTATCTCACCTGTTTGTTTGGTCACCTTTTCCCTTCATATTATTTTTAAAATTAAAGTTTATGTCTTTAGCAGGGATGTGTTTTATTTTATTTTTGTACATTGATAGTGCCGAATAAATGAATGAATGTGAATAAAAAAACAGTAAATGTTGAAGAAAAACAATTCAAAACCTTGATGGAAAATGAAGTAAAATATCTGTTCAAAGTTCTTTATAGCAAATCAACTTTTAAATGGATTTTCAATTCCTTGCAGGTGCAGCTAAAACAGGTTCACATACTAATGAAAAGAATTACAAAGAAGACTACAAATCAAACTATCTAACAAAATAACATTCGGATCTACCTGGGTTATAGTTTTTTGAAGTGGTGTTGATCTGGGATGAGTTTTTTTGCTATATTCTAATCCAGTCATTCCTCCAAGGAACTCAACAACAGCATACATGTGGTTCTCTCATTTTATGCATAGAACTATGCAGTTGTGCCTCATATTTCAAAGCTTATGGCCACTCTGTGAACTTTATACAACTCTGGGAACCAAAATCTTGTGCAAGTGGACAACTCTCAATTCATTACATCACCAAAGAGTATATTTGGAAAACTGTTTTTATGCACATGTAAATAGATGCACAAGTAAATAGATACCAAGAGGGATTTTCTGACCATTTGCCTGGCTACCAAACAGAAGAAACTGTAAAGTCCTAACATCCATCGTGTGACCTCTGAATAACGGAAAATTCAGTCATTTGATTCTGTGCTCACCTGTCTTTTGTATGTCTCCAGAGTTAATTAGGGGCTGCATTGGCTTTCCTCAACTCTTCCTCTAAGCTTACAGTGTTTTGCATGTGCATTGTCTTCTCTCCTCTAGGAGTTTCACTTGTCTCCGTAGATCCCCCAAGATCTTCTAGCTTCTTTTTGTATGAATCCACCTGGCTTTCTAATTTGGCCAGTTTGTCAGAGGAATACCTAGGAGGAGAGGGTGTTGCAGAAATTCAGCAGTCCAATATCCTTTTCAAGATGCACCTTTATTGATTTTTTTCAATATTGATCACAAATCATAGAGTTGGAAGGTGGTAAGTGTGGTCAAGCTTTTTCAGACACAGTAAAAATATTTAATCTATTTAATACTGCCAGCTGAAAGAATAAGAAAAACTGTTTTTTAATCGAGAGATGGAGGGTGGGTCTGCCAAAACCTATCACTAATCTGTTTAATCATATATGGAGCTTATACCTACATCAATGTGACTCTTTGAAATAGATTAGGCTGAGGAATGGAGAAAGTCCTAAAGATTTTCCTCTGTGTTTGACTGCAGAGTAGGAATCTGCCTAAGATGAACAATGCCTCCTTCCTCACATTGACCCTCTTGCCTGCTCCTTCCTCCACAACCACCATTTTTAGTCTTCTACTTACTATAGTCATATAAAAACTTTCATTTTGACCACACCTACAGAGTTATACAGACTCAGCCATTTTCAAGTTATCATTGTGTTTCATAAGGCATATTGCCTTTATTTTACCATCAATTCTGTCCCTTTATATTTTATTTTTGTATTTAATTTTACTCCCTTAATATTCACACTTCTAAATGCATATACACACACAGACAGTATGACTCACCTTTAATAATCAGTTACCTACTATTATAAGCCATCCCAAATTTCCTGTTATAAGTATAACCAGCTTGTTCTAAAAATCTACCATTTGCACAATGCTTTAATTAAAATGAATCCAGCACTGTTGCTATTGTTGCAAGGGTGCAAGCTGGAAATTAAAAACATATAGGATCATGAGTCATGTCACAGAACACCATATGAGGAACTTTTACCACTAATTCCTCTCTCTCCCTCTCTCTCCCAGCAAATCATCTCATCCTTCTCTCCCAGTCTTTCAGGGCACTTAGGGTTTTTGGACTTGCTTTTGTGGAAAAGGTGCATGCTACAAGTGAACAGGCAATTTTGACTGTTCATAGAGACACATCTGTCTTTCATTTTGTATCCAAAAATATGAGAGAGAGAGAAACAGTAAGACAAGGGAGAAAGTGCTCTAAGACCACATAAACAAGTAAATTCATGGGTTATGAATGTTTTATATAGTGTTCAAATAAAGTATAAGAGGTTTCTATTGAAAAAGTCAGCTGGTAGAAAAATTATCCTCATAAAAATGTTTCTTGGTAATTTAACAGATGCTTTATGATACTGTGATACTCCAAAAGAAAAGAGACAGAAGCATAGAAATTGCAAGACACAGCTGAAATCTTTATGAGAAATAAAAGGTACACATCCTAAAGAATCAGCTGGTTTACCTTAGTACATCCATCTCATCTTTTAGAGACTGAGCTTCTTCTGCCAAATTTGTTAATTCTTCATTCTGTTGTCGCAATTCTACAATCTCCTTTTCTAGCTCTTCACAACGAATTCGATAATCATCCTTTGCTGCTTCTAATCTGTAAAAGAACACCAGAACAAACTGAGCTTTCTTTACTACACACATTAAGGTACTGAAAACAGGACAAACAGAAAGAACACGAGTGATAAATAGTACCGTGGTTGAAGATACTATCTTGTTCACAAATGGTTGTGTTTTTTAAATAAATAAAATCCTTGAGCTACTGTGGTCAAAACTCAAAATGTTTTGCTGCAGGGTTGTCTCAGTCAAAAATTACAAGGACCATAGATTCACAGCTGTGGAAGCATGCATTCAGGCACTGCATACAAAGCTGAACGTGTGATATAACATTAAAGTGTAGAATTTCTGTCACATGTTCCTTACAGTGAGGAAAGATGAGGGGACTAATGCAATTACTCTACAGTCCATACCAACTAATGAGTTTCCACTTGGATATCCCTCAGCTTCATAACAAATCTAACAGATGGGAAGAAATCCAAGATATCAGAAATGACATTCTGAAGGATCTGTTCATGCACTGTTTTAAAGGTCAACAACAATTACTGTGATTATTGTCAATCTCATATTTGTATCACATTTCACAGGAGAGCTCAATTATTTTTATTGCTTAAAACCATTTGCAACCGGGAAAGATTTCACGATTCTCTGATCTGAACAGCAACGAAAGACTAAACTTGCCCTCTCCATTATAGGTTGGAGTGGAAAAAATGCAGCCTCATACAAGGACTGTATCTTCCCACATAAGCCTGCCTGAGCTATAAGATCTGCAGGGGAGGCACTTCTTTTTGGCTCACTGTTACACCCCAAAGTAATCCCAAGAGAGGACCCCTAAAATTGGCTTGGCTCCCCCAACCTGGATATTGGTTAGCAGAGGTCAGTTGCAGTTAAAAACAAAATTGGTTTTGAATTGGAAATCCCTAAAAACAATACCGTCTCTCTCTGCTGTATGGGAACGTGGACAACGTCCCTTAGGCTAAAAGACTGACCTATTGTTCCGAGTCACGTATCTCTAGGCAGACACAATAGACTCACTCCTGGACATTGTCACAGCCCCAAGCTACGTTGATGAACTGTGCAAAGCCAGACAATCAAAGCCTATCAATTCAGAATTTTAAACATATCACGCACCTGGACTTCCCAGTAAGAAACAATACCGAGGAGGGGTCGTGATATTTGCCTAACATTATATTCCGCACTCATCGCCCATTAATGATACTTTGGTAGCTGATACCTGGCCTGAGGACAGAAATTGGCTATAAAACTCCCCACTTTTGGAGCCTCTTTGGAGACCCTCCTAGACCGGACAGAAGGGCCCATTTCGCTGCTACTGAAGTCTTCCATACAAGCCTCTCAGACGCTGCTGAGAGCCAAACACGACTCGCGTCCCCACTCCTTCGCGAGACCCCGCTGCTACCATCCGTCCAGCCCGGGATCCAGCCTCACCTTGGTGCTTTACACCGAGCCTGCGCTAATCTTCTCCTTCTCCCAGGACGTCTAGACTAAGGTCCGTATGCCCTCTCTCTCCCACTTGGTTACTTATTTCCAACTTTATTTCTGTAGCCCTTGTAAGATTGCAATAATATTTAATAACGTGCGTATGTGACTCCGTTAGTTTTTTTCTAATAAAAATCATTTAGATATTCCTCTGACTCCTGCGTGGTTCTGACCCCATAGACATTGGGTTAAAGATCCCCTGCCCTGACCTCTCGTAAGTTTTGCTGGGTAGCTCAGCTAATTCCTTAATTTGAAGCCTGGTTTGGGTGTCCTCAAGACACCCCAATTTCAGGGTAACACCACCATCTTCACAGGCATGGTTGGTGGGAAAACGGGAGAAGGCCTTCTCTGTGGCTGCTTCCCTCCCCAGCAAAGTTAGATTGGTTCCATCTTTCTTTTCCAGCAAACCTTTGGAAATCAATTCTAACAAAAAAGAATTTTATGGTGCTGTACTATTTTTAATCTGTTATAAAGTAAGATAATTGGTTTTAATTCTATTTTTATTTAGTACTCTTTTAATCTTGATTTTGTACTTTTCTCACTATATGGGTTTTACTGTAATCTCTGTGTTTTTGTAAGCCACCTTGAATCACAGCCTGGCAGAAAGGCAGGATATAAATAAAGTGATGGCTGGATAGACAACATGCAATCTCCCCCCACCCACAAAAAATCCAGATTCCATAAAACAATTTTTTTAAAGAATTAAAAGCCCAGATTCCATAAAAAATCCTATTTTTTTTTTAAAAAATTAAGAGGATGTGGGGGTAATTTCACATTTTATTTTCCTTCCCTGGTTTCATTTAGGCCAAGGATGCCAGGACGGGACTATTTAGGATCATTTTTAAAAAAGTTTTTAAAAAATCCCTCAACAAATTTGGGACACAGCATAGCATGACATTAGAGTACAAATTCCCACGGAAAGGCAATGCAGCCCACTCAGTTCTTAGAAACTGCTCATCACTGTTATAGCTCCTACTTTTATGGCACAGACAGCTCTAATTAATGATCAACAGAACTAAATTAAGCATGAACATATAACAGAGATATCTGTAAAATTAGTATTTTAATCTGTCACAGAACTCTTACCTAAACGTTTCCTCTTGGAGCTGTTCTAACTGTGACTGTAGTTGCAGATGTCTACGTCCAGCTGGGCTATTGGGATCTTCTATGGAATCAGACTGATTCAAGCGTTCCATCAAGACTTGGTTCTCTGCTAGCAAACTACTCTTCTCCTCTTGCAATGCAGCAACCTGTTACCAAAATGCAGCAACAACTGATAATGTATACCTGAGAAATGTATACCTGTAGTTTATTTCTATGCTGCAACTTTGTTCTCTTCAGCTTTTTATGGTGCCAGTAAGAACAAAGTTACAGCGCAGAAATAAACTACAGGTGATATTAAAATGCATCTCTGCCAGTACTGGCTTCCTTCACAGGCCAAATAGCAGCCCACTCTGCATATATGTATGCAGTTTTTACCAGAATTATGGCATGGGGAGAAAAACAACCTGGTTCAAACTGGGTTTCTCCAACTACTGTTTAATGGAAGAGATGATTATCTATTTATTCATATATATAGGAATTTAAAGCCTTACTTTCCACTCCCCATAAAGGAGGTGCTGTAACAGCTTACAGTAGAAAATAAACAAACAAATAAATAAACTCTTGAAACATTTATAACAAACCAGATGTCTTCACAGTCAGAGCTGTAAATGATTAGATGTCAGTATCCCTCTCCATTATAAACTTCCTAGATTGCACTCATATGTATGTTTACTTGGGAGTAAGTACTAAAGAAATCAATGGAATTTATTTTTGAGTTAAAGTATGGACAGATAAGATTATGATCTGTTTCTCTGTGTTTCTTATTTGAAAGCACTAAACCGCTATACAGTTGACCCTCTACATCCATAGATTCTGTGTCCATGGATTCAACCAACCATGGCTTGAAAACATCTCAAAATAAAAATAAATTTCAAAAAGCAAACTTTGATTTTGCCACTTTCATAAAAAGAATGTCATTTTACTATACCATTGCACATAATGGGACTTGGGCATGCAAAAATGTTAGTGTCCACAGGTTCTAGAACCAAACCCTAGCAGAAACTGATGGCCCATAGTATAAAAGCAATAAGCAAGTTGCTTACGTGTAACTGTAGCTCTCCGATTTGTCATCTGCAAACTCAGAAACATGGGATTCCCTGTGCCTGTGCAGATTACCTTCAGAAACTTCTAGAGCTAGATCTCTTCAGCTGAGCCCCCTACCCCAAGCACCATACATGATTAGTACAGTTTATGCTCAAACCTCCTCAGCTCCATGTCTGCAGAGCAGTCAGCAATTAAAGAAGTTGAGCATAGCAATAGAGGAAAGGCAGGTAGGTTGTGTGAATTCACAAATGACTACTTGAAGAACGACAATGATCAGTAAGCAACCTCCTTTTCTTCTCTGTGGTCTCTGCAACTCACACATATGGGAAATTAGCAAGCTATACACACCTGGATGGAGGGTGAGACTATGGTCACAATGACTGAAGCACAAATAAGCCAAGACTGGCCTGAACACCCAGTCTATAGTGTTTTGCAAAAATAAGTGGCTGAGCCCAAGTGGCTGCTTGACAGTTGGTCTGTATGGGCATACCAGCCAGGAACACGGATGAAGTGGAGACTGTCGTTGTGGAATGAGAATGGATAGAAGGCGGCTCTGGCTTTCTGGCAGCCTAGTAGGCTAATGAGATGATAGCAGCCACCCACTTGGAAATGAGCTGACAACCTTGCCTACGAATTCCACAACAGACAAAAGGGGGATTTTCTGAAGTATTTTGTCTGATTAAAGTAGAAGGTGAGTGTGCATCTGAAATCTAGTATGTGCCAAGCATGTTTGTCACGTGTGGATGGATTTGAGAAAAAGGTTGGAAGTGAAAGCTGCTGAGACAAAAGAAGCTAACATCTGGAAATGGGACCTTGTCTTTTCTGAACTGGAGGAATGGCAGCTCCACCCTCAAGTGGGCAGCTCACTGACCCTCCTGCCAGAGGTGATTGCCACAAGGAACACAGTTTTCTACATGAGGTGCTGAAAGTCACATGAAGCAAGGGGTTCAAAAGAATACCTCATTAACTGAGATAACTAGGCATAAGTTCCACACAGGAGTAATAGGAATTTGACAAGGAAAGATGTTAACAAAACCTCTGAAGAAAAGTGCAACCAAAGGGTGCACAAACCAAGAGAGGAAATTTCAAGGTTGACTGAGGACCAAGAGAGCAGCCACATAAACTCTTATTGAAAAGATGGAGAGGCCCTATAATGCCAAAGCAAACAGGATCCAAAGAATACAGTTAATGAAAACTTGGTGCCAGTCTACATGAATGTCACTGAGAAAAGAAAGGAAGCACTTTCACATATAGCGTATGCACAGAGTGAAGGATAGCTAACATCTCCAGGTGAATATCCGCCAAGCTATGAGATGAAGGGTGAGAAGATCCGGGTGTCAAATCTGACCATTGGCATGGATGAGGATTGCAGTTAGTAAAAGTGACTATGAGACAGGTGCAGGAGTGTGGCAAACTGTGGCTGCTGAGGCTTCCAAGGTGTCTCTTGAACGCAGTCTGCATTATCATCCCTGACTTTCACCAGTACCTCGGGGATGAGAGGAAAGAGAGGAAAGATGTTGAGGAGAGACCATTCCAGTTGAAAAGAAATGTGTCTCCTAGTGCACCCAACTAAGGATATCTCTGGGTGCAGTAGCAAAGCACTGATAGCTATCTACATTGGCAAACAGGCCCATCTTTAGACAGCCTCAAAGGCTGAATATCTTGTGGATGACTTGAGGAAGCAGCTCCCTCTCATGTGATTGGATCTGTGATCTGCTGAGAATGTTGGCCAGAATGTTTTACCTTCTCTGGAACATTTGTGGCGACGAGAGATTTGAAGGTTCTGAAAACTTTGACTACAGCAAATATCTCAATACAGTTGATACAATTCCTCTTTTCTTGAGGAACTCAAGTACCTCTGATGGTTAGAGTTCCCATATGAGCTCCCCAACCACATGTATATGCATCCTTTGCCACTACTGAGAATGAAGTGAGAATGGAGTGTCCATGAGCAGATTTGAGAGCCATGTCACCAGGTTAGAGAACAACAAACAAAGGCCAGGGGGCAAAGACTCATCAGAGGATCATCTGACTCCAGAGAGGCTGTATTTGAAGCCATGAGAAGAGGGCTATCTCTGCAGTCTACGCCATCAATCCTAGAAGGATCTGCACATCCTCTGCTTACACAGCCTAAGCACAATGCATGCAAAGAACATCCTCCACAATCTGGTGTGTTCTGTCAAGATGCAGGTAGGCTTTGCCTGACTGAAAGTCCAGCACACCACCAATGTATCAGATCTGCTGGGTCAGATACAATTATGACTTCCTGGGGTTCATAAGGAAGCCAAGATCATGGAATGGTAACATGAAGGTTGTGGTAGACCTTGGTTTGAGAACTGCAGACCAGAAGCCAGTCATCTATGTAGGAGAAGATGGGGACTCCTTGAAGACAGAAGAAGGTTGCCACTGCCCCTATGCACTTGGTAAAAATTCACAGCACTGTCAACAGGCCAAAAGGGAGGACAAGAAAACATAAACAATGCTCTTGAAGTGCAAAACACAGGAAGTGATGATGAGCAGGGAGGATCAAAATATGAAAATACATCTTGTGGAGATTGATAATTGCAAATCGATCTCTATGGTGAACAGAGGAAGGACTGCAAAAAGTACCATCATCCTGAACTTCTTTTTTGTGATATAAAAGCTGATGTCTCTGAGATTCAGGATGCGATGCTATCTTCTGTCCCTTTTTCGTTACTGTAGAGTACCTTGAGAGGAAACATCAATGGCACCCTTGTTAAGAAAGGTTTCAATCTCCTTGAACAAAACTTGAGAAGGCTGTGTCAGCTGATATTACCTGGGAGAACACTGAATTCAAGTAGTAAATCAACCTCTGACTGAGCTGTGGATGGAAATATGATCAAGTGCTTCACCTTCTGAATGCAACCCCAGACATTGGACGCTCATCCAATTTAACTCTGAGTGAAGAAAGTCTTCTTCCAAATATTCTAGAACCAGGCACAGACAAACTGAGCCCACATCATCCGGTCTAACAGCAGCTGGAAGAACCAGAACAGACAGTACCATCAGACCAACAGTATTAGGCGGCATTAGTGTATCTGACTCCTTCACATAAACCGAAGGTACGTGAACAGGCTTGGATCTCTTCTGACAAGACAACAGGTCATCTAAAGGAGTATCAGCTGACTTGCATTTCTTCTTATGAACTGAAGAATTATCAGAAGGCTTCTTTCCTTTCTTGAAAGGTGGGAAAAGGCTCTGCAATGGGAGCATTTATCCACAACGCAGGCCTCCCCATGGCATTTCTCCAGGCACTTAGAATGGTCATTAGTCTGGGAATTTTCTTTCCATAGGAGACATACCTCTTAAAGGATGCTGCAGATGCCATGAACCGGAGAAGAGACAAGAAAAACAAGCTGAAGAAGAGTAGCTAAAACAGAAAATTCCCTATGATGTGGCTATAAAGGCAGGGGGAAAAAAGAACTGAAAAGGTTTGAGCAGGCACTGTACTGAGCATGCGCAATACAGGTGTGGGGAGGGTGAGAGGGATCTTCAGCCAAAGAGATTTAGCTCTTGAAGTTTCCAAAGATAGTTCTGCACAGTCACAGAGGCCATGAAGAAGTAGTAATAATCATAACAGTAATAAAAGCAACATTATATCACTTTCACAGAAAGTCAGCTCCATAATGCCAGGTGCATAAAGCTATTTAAAACAGAAAACTGACTTGATATAATGTCATTTATTTTGGTATCCTCAAACTTGGTGCCTGCCAGGTGTGTAAGATTACATCTACCATCACACATGCCAGCTTGTCCAATGGCACTGCTGGCTGGTTGATACATGTTGTATTTCAACACATCTGAAGAGTACAGATTGGACTCATGTAGCACATAGACAGCTCAGCAATGGGACAATAAATAGAGTACAGCAGATGGAAAAAAGGTAGCAAGTATGTCAATAACAAAAGTAAATACAGCTTCAAGAAACATCCGGGTGATCCAAGACATATAGCAATGTATATATTTTAAATTAATAGTAATTAGTGATTAGATATGAGCAGCACAGGCTTGATTTCAAATATAACCAAGGACATTCTGGACATTCCCTCCTCCCTGACTGCCTCTTTTGTACCAAGCTGTATCTTTCTGTTACTTCTGAATGAGGTGAATCGCTTTGATGTGAATGGGCAAGTCAAGGAAAAAGTTAAGTGCAGTGCACAAGCCAGAGTCTTGTTTGTATAACATCAAACAATGGCAATTAATAACAATTTCACATTCTTCCTGAATCAGCTACACTACTGTTTAATGAACACTATTGCTTGTATGAACGCCAATCTCACAACTGTGAACTTTAAATGAGAAATCAGTCTCTGTGGTGCATTCTACATGATCCCTATGTTGAATACTCAGATTCAGAATATCAAGTTGCAAATCTTATTTAAGGTTTACTGTACAACATTCTTCTTACCTGCATATCCAGTTCATGGCATCTCTGAGCAATTTCTTCTTTGGTTGCTAAGGCTTCATTTAATTCTTCAGTTGTTTTTTTCAACTGTGTTTTTAAACATAATATAATTTCATTTACTAAAAGTCACATAACGATCAATTTTTTTTAGGACTATGACCCAAAGGAATCATTCATGCATGCAGCCATAGTTAACTCTCACAACTTATCTGCAAAATCTCCCAGTTCTAGGTGCTGACAAGTATTGAAAAGAAAGGTATGGAATCACCTAGCACAGACCACCCCTTACCTATTACTGGATGACTTCTTTAAATTATAGCACATGGCTGTAAGAGCAACTACTGCCATGGTGCAACTCCAAATGTAATATATAAACAAGAAATAGCTTATGTTAAACACAATGGGCCTCAGAAACTGTAAATATAAGAAGTAATATTTTGCACAATCTTAAGTTTTTCAAAACCACTTTTCTTTATGAATGCAAGGAATGAACTGTGTTCATTTCAATTTTTTTTTTTTTTTTTGCATATAACACACACACACAAAAACTGGGAAATGAAACACAAGGAATACACAACAAAGGGTAACATCTGCAAAACTTCAGGGTTCTATTCCTACTAGGGATAATAACATGTTGATTATTTTTAGGGGAAGAGGCAATTCCTTTATTCCAAGTTGCATTATTTGTCCATCTAGCTCAATAAGGTCTCCTCTAATGTTTCAGGCAAGTGGTACTTTTCTGTCACCTGGTACTTGATCCCTTTTTTATTTGGAGACATCATAAATTGAAACTGGGATCCTGTGCATGAAAAGCACATTGTCTACCACCAAGTTACCAGTTTCTCCTCAGACAAGTGTGGAACTGTCTAAACATGGATGTACTCCTATAACGGAGCAGCATTTATTGCATTTATGACAGCCACACCCTTCTTTTCAATAACTCTCTGAAATTAGCAAAAATGACCTGAGAATGGGTTATGACAAAATGAGTGCTGGTATATTGCATCCTAAGTATGGCTAAGTATGATGGTCCAGAAATACTCGGAAATATTTCTGTCCTATTAAACAAATTACAAAAATAATTAAAAATTCAGGGTAGTTCCATTTCAACCATGTTTTAACTGGTTGCTTTACTTCTTTCATTCAGGCATAAAATAAGAAAGAAGACATAAAATATCCAGCTGCAAGTGCTCCATTTCTTTTCAGGCATCAAATAATAATTGTAGTTGTGAGAGAGGTTTATTCCAAAATTAAAGTCCTGAAATAGTAACCAAAAGATGTAGCCTCGAAATAGGTTTACCACTGGATTATCATGTTCAATTCTATGTAAACATGTTTACTGAGCAACACAACCTGAATTCTTTATATCAAGCAGGTGTACATTTACACACGTTTTATGAGAGACACATTTGTTGAAGCTTGCTATTTTACAGGTCATTAATAGCATTTGACAGTCAACTTGCTTGTTTAGCTGGGAGAGAAGGGGAAAAGTGGAGAAGGTGAATTCAGAAAGTTGACTGAATCAGTATGAAGAAATAGTGCTTTTCAAATTAGGTATCTCTCTCAGTTCTACTGTGTCTGCATTTCCACCTTTGTCTTTTTTACTGGCTCTTGTCATTTAGCACTGGGAAAGCAGAACACAGTGTGAAAAGGAGAATTTCACTTTGGCCACAACTTTGGAAAACAAGTTTAAAGTACCAGAAGGCTGCACAGCACTGACAAGGTTGCAAAAAATAAAAATAAAAAAATGGTGTGGTATCTTGTTGATGTTACTCTCTAATTGCAGAACCTCTGAACCTTTTATAATTTACATGCAAGTTGACAAGCCAGTATGAATGATGCAGTTGGATTTGTTTACTGCTTATATTACAGATACGAACATGAAAATGCAAAGGAAAAAAAGCTCTAGCTCATTTACAATTGTCTAGGAAAACTGCACACTGAGCTCCACTAATGAGAGGAAGAAGAAACATCTGGTGTTAGATACCTGACGATCAAGATCAACGTAAGCATCATTTCCAGCAGAGACTGGAGATTCTTTACTCATCAACTGCAATTAGATTACACTGGATTAGAGAAAGCAAAAGATTTATTTGTATTCGTTTATGAAACAGGGCAATCTAAAATACAAGGAAGCTTAGGGCAAATTCATGTTTACAAAAAAAAAAAGAAAAGAAATAATCAATCAAGAAAGTAACTTACATTTACTAATTGATTCCAGAAGTACAGGTAATCATTTGTATAGATTTCTAGGGAGCTGAGGAAGGTGGAAGGGGGTGATACCTCTGTTGCTGTTAGCATTATAAGTTCTCAACAACCTTTTCGTACTTCGTGTCACTTGTTAAGTCCCTTGATATCCCTAAACTAATTTTGCATATTTTTCAGGCACATACACATCATATTTTTAGACACCTAATGTTCAAAATTGTGCATTTTTTTTTCAAAAAATCAATGTTGAATTTCTATAATTAGACTAGCAACTGTATGTATTTATTCATCTTCCCAGTTTTATGTAGTATGCTGATCAAAGGTGAATGGAACATTAGTCGACAAAAGACACTTTTTAAGCTTTTGGACAATCAGGTTGTCAGGTTCTTTTAGCAAACACGAGTAGGTAGCTTATAACATATATTGGTGAATGGGTGCACAGATGTGATGGCACATGCATTAAAAACAGTGAAAGATAATGTCAAAGACAGAGGTCAGGAAGATGTGAAGTATGAAATTTTGGTCAGACATCTTTATGCAAAATGCTTGGACATCTTTTGTGCTTGATTTTGCACAGGAAAAACAGAAGCAGAACTCAATCAGAGGCTGATTCTAAGATAGGATGTGTACTGTACCCTATTATCGTGTGCCCAAGAGTACACGAACAACTGCCGAAGCAGATACAACCTTAGTTTCTACCATCAGGCCTCTAACACAGGACTCTTTCAGACTTTCTTGTTCAAGATCACTGAACAAATGTATATCTCAAAACTAATCAGAATGTAGCATGTCAATAACATGAAATACACTTCTCTGTTAGCGCATATTTGTAATTTTTAAAAAGCATCATATTTAACCACATGCAATGCTACTACTGGGATTACCTAACACAAGATAGTTTGCAATATTTTAATAGATGGCTGCATAGTACCTAGCTTTCTAGCCTACATTTATTCCAGTCAGAAATTTTGTATGACAGAATCCTCCATGGACCATCTGTAGCTGCTTTCCCTCTTTCTCTTTCTTTTACTTCCTTCCTTCCTTAATTTATATCTCACCCTTCTCCTTGCACAGCACCCATGACCACTCACATCATTCACTACTTGTTTTTTGGTATGTAATAGAAGCTGTTTAAAAACATGTTATGCCTGATGAGTTTCATGAATATCAATTATTTAATCCCAAACAATCAGTATTTCTCATCTCCTGGTATTTTAAGAGTATGACTGAATAAATACTTTTCCCAGCATCTTTTGAGGTTCATTGTACATGGCTGAGAGCTGCAACTAATTCTGCCTGCTTCAATTCCCTCAAAAAGAAGGGCATTTTGTAAGCTTCCCACTTCTCCACAGAGTTTTAACTTTTTGAATTGAATAGAATATTCTATTTTAACTTGTTAAATTGAATTGTACAGCTGAGGGTGACAACCTCGAATACAAAATGGAAGAAGAATACTTTAAAGGCAAAATATTGAAAAGCACCTGCACCGTTCCATAGCAAACTTTTTCACCGTTAAATATGCTTCAGAATATTTCCTTCTCAGTTAAAACACAAAAGAACCCCAAGTGCTATCAAGAGAGCAGCACAGAAGACATAAGACACTACTTTTCCTTCATTGATTATATGCTTCGCCCTCATACTGGACAAAAGCCAAGGAGTCAGTGAAGATCCTTAACTGAATGCTCTCTGGAATACCAAGATTAGTTTCACGGCACCTAACATGTTTCGACGTTATACCCTTTTTTTCTGGGACTGCCATCCTTTGACCACTCAGTTTTTATACAGAATGTACATTTATGTCATTGTTACACTCTATTGTTTTCCGCATAGAATGGCAGTAGATTTCTGTATCAGCAGGATCTTTGACATACCTTCCAATTCTATTATTTTTTGGGTTGTGGGCCTCATTTATGGTGACTTTTTTTTCCTGACAAAATGCAAAGGCAGATCCAGCTTCTATAGTATGGATAGGCAAAGAACTATCATAAATTTTCAAGGCTTTATCCTTGTAAGTGATCTGCTTCCCTTTTTGCAAGTATAACCTATTAATAGATTCCTTTGTCGGAAGTGAAAAAATAATTACAGTAATAGCTTCCATAAGTTACCTCAATTCCAGTTTCTTTTTGAGTGGAGGCTTTAATCATTAATTTCTTGTCAGGAGTTTTAATTTTTTTAAAAAACTTAAATTACCAAGTTTTCTCATAATTTATTTTTTTTAATGGCAGAAAAACACTCAGGAACAAAAGAAATGAAATCAGAAATTAAACCATCCTATACAAGAAAAAGAAAATCAAGATAGGTTAGTTTAGAAAGACAAAGGGCCAAGTCTGGTTCAAGAAGTGGCAATAGATGGAGGATCAATTTGCAGACAGAAGGATTTTAACTGACACTACAAAGAATCCTTCTTGATTAGAACTTACTTGTGGACAGACATTAAAGAAAGACAGGAAAGGACACTACTGGATACTATTGCTTTAAATTACTATTATTATTTCCTAAAATTTGTGAAATTGCCCTAAAATGTAATTCAGGGATACTACTGCCCTAAATGACTATTATTGTGAAAAGTGTGGACTGCAGTCCACATGCAGCCTCTGGGGCTAGTTTTGTGGCCCTAGAGTCTTACAGGAAAAAAATTGCCCTAAAATGTAATTTCGGGGCATGCAGGGCACATTGTGTCAGGTTTTTACCCTTCTTAGAACCAAGGCAAGCTTTTTTTTTTTGTCAACAGAAGGTGACTCAAAAGGCAACTTCCATATTAATTCCTGTTGCCAGCTACAAGCACTCACGAAAACAGTAGAAGGCAAAACAGCACAGGTGAAACAAGCAAGGATCCTACTGAGAGCATATCCTATGGAGACCTTCTCTATTCAAACTACCTGATCAAAATATTAAGAGATTTTCATGACTCCCATCAGTGTTTTGTCACCTAGAGTTAAGACAATCAGCCCATTTCGGACTCCTTCGTCAAACCCGTAGGAAATCCTTTGTTCATGCACCCTTCTTCAGGGCAGGAAATAGGGTCTAAAAATTACAGCCCCAGCCCCAATAAATTGTAGTACTTGGACATAATACATGGTGTCCAGACATCTGTTCATTCTTGCCACCCTCAGATGTGTTCTGAGGCACTCTGCTTTGACCTTCTGCTTCAGAATGGGTAATTATCGCTCTTTCACCCAACTTCTCTCTGTCCAACCTTTCTTGCCTCACTTCCCAATAGCCTCATATGGCTCTTGAGATTGTCTGATTTCCTGTATGCATGTTAATTCCCAACAAAATACCCTTTTTAACTTTTAATGAGAGTCTTCTCTACAACGGTATACACAGGTGAAAAGATCCTGCCATTGTCCTCCTCTTGTAGGTCCCCTTTGAGCTATAATTCCCTCAAACTCTAAGAAGACACTGGCATTGCAGAATGTCACCCACCTCTTAGGGTAACAAATGTCTCAGCTGCTTTAAAAATTCTAATATAAGAGCATCCCTAGAGTCCTTGTTTTCATCTCTGTGTGTCACATAACGGTATGCTATGGTTCACACTGTTCTCTAGTGATACAAAATGGGGCTCTGATGGTTAATTTAGTAAGAATTAGCCAGCCTGAGTTCCAGTTCTGGGAAACAAGGCAAGATACAAAAGAAAGTAAATAAGAAGAAAAAGAAGTATTTTTCTATGGAGTCATTTGATATAAGGCTTGCCAAATAGTCATTAAATTACCTGGCTTTCCCAGTAAAACGTGCAGCACAAACCAAACAGTCATAAGGTCTGTTTCAGCTATACAGGAACTACCAATATGGTGCAGTGAAATGATAAATAGTTCCAATCTCTCCTAAACTCCAACTGAAAGACCACTTTATACCATTAGGATTCAAATAAACTTCTAGTTAACATATCAGCAAGGGAAGGATTCAAATTATGGCCTAACATAAACAATTATTTCTTTCTCAGGCGTGCCTGACAAACATTGTAACAGGGCACCAAGAGTTTTACCCCATTTTACTATCTCTTTTCCTCCTCCCTTTTAACAGGATCAATGTATTAGGCTGTAAAACCTTACAATAGACGGGAGCTGAGACAGCCAAAGCTGAGTACTTTTCAGTCCTGTTAATGTCACTAGCAGAGATATAAGCAGATGTTTTAGCCTCCTACTTAAATTAGTGGGAATTAAAAGTGCTTAACCAGCACTAGGCCTCTGGTTTTCCAACTCATTTCAATGGAACAATATAATCACATCTCACTTAACAAATACTCATTCTTCACCCCTTCTTTACCCCACTGAGTTCAGTGGGGTTCACTTCCAGGTAAGTGTGTGTAAGACTGCAGCCTAAGTGAGCTGTCCCAGGCTTTAATGGAACTAAATCTTTATAATCAAACCCCCTATTGCTAACTAACCAATAATCCTGAGGTATTATGGAAGCCACAGGGGAGGAAAGACAAGAAGGGAACCTAGTATCATATCCAGAAGTTTTGATCTTCTAGATTTAAAGAAAAGTGGAATATTTGATTAAATTTCTGTCCTACACTTTAAAAATGCCATTTTTGCTTAGCCAGAGAGAAACAAAATGCTTGATATCATCACATACCATATTTTCACATACCATATTTTCTAAGAAAGGCTTCTTTCTGCTAAACTGAAAGAACCAGTTGCAATAAATGCTATATATCTTCAATATGAATTTCTCAAATCCTTACCTCCTGAATTGCTGTCATGACAACATGTTGAACAGACTCCTCCATCATCATGATGGTCTGGATATACTCTGTAAGAAACATTTTTAGCATGCAATCATTCATAGTTGCTTCAAAGGGATAAACAGTCCTACACTTCCCAAAGTATAAAAACATTAATTTTTACACAGTAAAGGCGGACTTTCTAACTGTAAATGAGCCAGAGGCTATGTAAAGAGGATTTCTTTTGCACACCTGTAGGAGCAATTTCCCCATGACACAATATGACACTAGTCCTGATTCTGCATTAGCATCTTGTAAAATAAATATGACCTAATACAGGAATGAGAACCTTGCTACAGGAGACGAACACTGCTTAATTTTGAGAGAACTGCAGCCACTTTGACTGAAATTCGCACTTTCTCAATAGAGATCACCTCTCTTTCCATTAAAGTTTATGGAAAAAGAAGACAAAGGAATAGAAGCTAACTAGGAAGAAGCTTCTTGAAAGCAAGTGAGTAAGTATCACTCTTGAAAATATAGAACAGCCCTGAACAATGGAGTATAGCTGAAATGGAAGAGATCTCTACACATCCCAGACCTGGAAAGAATGTGACTGTCGCAGGGGTATGCCCTTATTCCTTGAACACACAAATATAATTTTTGAAAACTTTTTTGGGGGGAGTGGGACTCTTGGAACTAATAACAGTTTCTAAACTCACAGATACTCTACTGAATTTGTGTCTTAACCAGTCAATTTCACAATCCCTTACCTAGTGCTGGTGTGATTTGGAGGACTAGTTCCAGAACAGACTGAAGCATTCTGTTGCAAAATCAGTCTGACCAATGACAACAGATGGAAGAAAATGTAAGTATACTGTGGGCAAGCATAAGTGGCTCCACAAGGTTCTCTTCAGTTCTTTGGAAAACTGTATTTGTATACAGCCTAAGTAAGAGAACATAACTTTAAAGTTTACTTTAGCTAAAATTGATGTTGTATTCCAGTAGTGACCGTCATGGAAATTAATAAAACACAAATCTAGATTCAAGTTTGATATGAAGTTACATGACATGTGCCATGAAGTTAGAACACACCTAGATAAATTTCAAAAATTTCTACTTGAGTGACTTCTGGGCTACTTTCTAACATCAGAAGATACACCAATATATTTCAGGGGTTTCTAAAAGACTTACGCCTGCAGGAATATTCGTAGGTATAGAACGAAGCATCTCCTCCATAACCAGGTCCCCAGAGCCAGAAACACATATTTGTATGAGGCAGAACATTTGCTTTTTGCTACTGACACATCTCCTTTTCTGCAAAAGTAATCAACTTACTATGTCATAAAAATTCTACCACTATTTCCAACTGAAAGAAAAATCTTGTGAACCCAAAAATGTCTGAAACCCCCAAATTAGGAAAGAAATAGACTCTGAACCAGTCAATAGACTCTGAACTAGTCAATAGAACACCCTCCCACAATACATGAGGGAGTGAAAACTGTTTTCAGGAAGATCTAGCAATGGGTAATTGCCTGTCCTGACAGCAAATCAGTCTTTGCTGAGGAAAATGTTCCCCAGTTAAGGTCCAGTTTGGGTCCCAGACATCTAGAGACAACAAGAGCATGCTACTTTCATGTTGCAGTGTTGCTCACAAGAAAATTTCTCACAAATGGTGCCTTATCTGCTAGTTTTTCCATCTGCTGCTCTACTGCTTATAGAGCAGAGTAGCAGGGGGTGGGGAGGGGAAATATGGCTTATTCTGCTGAATAATGCCAGATCATGTTAAGCCTCTCCATAACAGACTTTCTACTAGTCCAAAGTTGGTGAAAAAGTTGCCTCCACGTTTTGTCAAGTGTGGAAATATGGTTAAAGTACTGTTGTCACCACAAAGTGATCAAGCTGGGCTTCATATGGTATACTAGGTAGTCTGCAGAGGTAAATGTCCCACATGAGAAGATAAGATGTCTTAGCATTACAGAACTACCATGCTTTTACACTACATTTTTCTGTATACTTGGCATACACTGCTGGCCTGAGCATTTCCCTCTGTATTCAACCAGCTGTTTATCAATGTGCATTCCATTTTGAGTTGCTCAATAAACACAGCCCACATGTCCTGAAAGGCAGTCCAGTTTTCAGAAACTCTATCCATTGCTCTTGTTTCCTTGTTGTCTAACCTCAAGCACCTTCTGAGTACACAGAATCTCTTCAGGCTCATCAGTGCTCTGAGACTGGATGCCACACTTTCTCTAAGACTTCATTTTGTCCTTGAAACATCCACACCACAAGCAACAGGCTTGTCTACCTTCAGCTTGGTGAGTCAAGGGGTTTCCACACTTGGACAGGGCTCCTTTTGTTTCATGGTTCCCTGAATACATGTTATGCCTCTCTATTTATTTCACAGATTATGTGGTAAAGAATACTCTCTGTGAGGAGCCATTTGATGTTTCTGGCATTGTTTCTTTGTCCGCATCCTCCTTTAGTTCTGGACATTTCTAAATTGTATCTCTGGTTGCTCTACAGTGAATATCTGTAGCAGATCTTTCTAAATACACCAGTATCCCCACTGGGTCCTTCCTGCATGGGATCAAGCGAACATACACTTGCTGCCCTCTTTCCTTTGAGCAGGCAGAGAGGTTGTTTTCCTCTGAGCACTTTCACCAGATTTTTTTGCATAATTTATCACTCCCAAACATGAAAATATTTTTATCCCAACACACTACATTGTATAGTCCTAAAAGTAGCTCAATGGCAAAATAAAATGTATTTATTCGTTATCATTTTTATCACCACATTTTTTGTCTATAAAAAACTGTACATGGCAGTTGGCTGAGACTTCGTGACACTGTTTAAAACTCTTGAGATGACAGTGCCATAAAATGCCTATCTTGTAAGTCTAATCTTGTGTGAATCCAGGAACAAAACCTGACTTTGTAGTACTAAACTGTCCCACATATGGTAAGATGAGGTTAATGTAAATGTCAAAGTGGTTAGAATTTTCTATAATGGAAAACGAACAGAAACAGTGTTAAGTACCCTTATGAAAACACTTTACTCATCTACCACCATTGATTTAACACAATGCCTTCAGTGTACATCTCCATCTCTGTTCTTTGAAAGTGAGAAAATCTACATTCTAGGTTGGATGAGTAGCGGAATAATGGGCACAAACCAGTCAACAGACCAGCCTTCCACAATACATGAGGGAACGATTAGAATGAAATACATAGAATCAGCCACAATTGTCTAAAATTAAATGTGGGCAGGGGGTGAAGTTGGAGAAGAAAGCAACAATACTCCAGATCAAGGCTATGGATCACAGAGTGGAGAAACTGCCCAATTATGTAAGCCACTTAAAATTCCTTCTGGATCAAAAGACAGGACAGAAAATCAACTCCAACAAATATTTAACATTAAAAAAAATTCAAAATCTCTGGGTCAAATTAGATATTACACATAGGCATATCTAAATCTGTTCTCCAGGGTATTTCACAGGCCAAAGTAGTCAAATAGAAGAGAATTAAAGGTGTATGTGTGTTGTACAATCTTTTCCCATTGCTCCTTCTAATCAAAATTAATAATGAGGGAGTCAGCCTAACCTTCCAAGAAAGGAAGTTCCACAACTTTCTGTTGTAATTCAAAAATTCTGAGTAAGGCCTCTACTACTCTCACCTCTAAGACAGTGGGATGCAGAGAAGAATGAATACATTGGGAAGGTTCATATAAAGGAAGGTTGACTCAGTTATTTTCCCCTTAGGCCATGTTGGATTTCACAGGGTTAAAAAAAGCAGTCTTTTGAAGTGGGATTAGAAACTTAAAAAGATAGCACTATACAGCCTGGGAAGTGCACACCAGACACAAGACTGGCTGCCATGTTTTATAGTATCTGTTCTTGAATGCATGTTATTGTAATCTAAACATGATGTGATCATGGAACAGTCCAATGTAGTCACTTGTAAAGGAAAGGACACAGCTCATGCATTAAATGAAGTTGGGCAAAAGTACTCCTGACTGTCACCTCAATCATCTGTGTGCAGAGCTGGATCCAAAGCACCCACAAGCTGCTTGATCCTTCAGAGGGTGTTCGACTTCGGAGCAGGCTGTACTCTCAAATACAGGTTGGCTTTTCTACTGATTAGGAAGCCCACCATGTTGTCTACCTTGAGTCTCAATTTAGTCATCCACATCTAATCTCTCATGACACCCAGATAACAAATCAGGACCTCCAGTCTTGCTACCGTTACTTAAAAGAGAGAGAGAGACAGAGAAAGAGAGAGACAGAAAGAACTGCTATGTAATACTGTCAATATTTGCCCTATTTTACATATATTTTTCAATGTCTATAAAATAAATATCCTGAAAATAAGCAGGATACCTTTTAAAATAAAAATGGTCACATTCCACTGAAACAGTCAATAATCTGAAATATACATCTATAGTAAATCATTACTTTTAAGTACTCTTGTCGTCCCACAAGGAGCTTGTTCATTTTGTCAGGCAACACATTCAGCCAAAGACACCTGAAAAGCAATGTTGTATCTACTCATGTTTGCATGACTCACTGTTAATGTCTGTCCAACTTGAATGAGGAATCCCTTAAATTAAAGTTGAGTTTACCTTGCTTTTGTTCGCAGTTTACAGCACAGCCCAAAATAAGCTGAAGCATTCTTCCAAGCTCAGCAGCATCTGAGTGCTCCCCAATCAGGTTGACATCAGGAAGGATAAAATCATTTATCTGCTGCCCCAAAATCTGTGAAGACCAAGATACAGTCAAACCCAAGAGCAGATATCACACACAGTGTAGTGAAGATACATTGTCAATATCTGGAATGTTTCCAAGTTTGAGAGCCAAAGTAGACAAAGGGTAAGGAATGTGTGGCCCTCAAGACTCTGTTGCACTTTAGCTCCCTTCAGCTGTAGCTAGCATGAGCAGTGGTCAGAAATGAGGAGGGCTGTTTCGGGATGGTGGTGGTGCATGTATAGCTGTGGGCCTATGCCACTAAACTCCAACTGAATTGTAAGAGGTGATGTTATCTTTGGTGGAACAGAAGGAGGGGACATTTTGTTCTGCAACCCAGTCCATCTTTCAGTTGGAGGTTGGCCTCTGAGCCCTCCTTCTGCCATTCAAGTAGGCAGTACACACACAGTTACTAACATGTCATTCTCTCATTTGCCCTTCAGACATTGTATTCTCAGCTGAAGACTTCAGATGAAGTACATTGGCTTCTCTTTATGCCAATGATGCAATACTGCTTTATTCCACAGCCATGCTACTATGTTCATTCAAGTCCACTGAACCAGTTAGTTGCGTTTCAACTGAGGCTCTACAACTGCTTCTCTACAATAGAGCCATTGGAGTTTTATTTAAGCCAAAACCTTTTATGTCTGACATCTGAACAGACAGGATTCTTTATTTATGCATAACCTTCTCTAATGTACATAATAAATACTTCTAACAAAAAGTGACTTCTTTCAAGAAGAAGCTACCACTAACAAGCACAACAATCTACTATCATCTGGTTAATACGAAAATGATCACATTTGAACATGTGTTCAAAACTTAGGGACGGATTATGGTTCTCCCATGATCCCTTACCATTGTTCATGAGGTCTGGAAGCTAAAGTTTAAAACATTTGGAAGACTAAAGGTTCTCTATTCTGATTTAGACCAATTGACATTTCATACAGGTAATTTTTAGGGGTGAAGGGGTTGTCAGATGAGAGGGGATGGCTGTCTCTGGTGACAACAGCAAGATCCAGTGAAAGTACACTATTGGATCTTGGCCACAGTCATCTCCAAGCAAACTGACTAAAGTCACATATTTGTTATCAAAAGCATTTCTGAAAGTCTTAAGACTACAAATGAAATTGATCTGATAAGGAAATTATGTGACGAATAAAGCATCTATTCCTTTTAAAAAACAGAAAGGCCTAACAGCAAAGCTCTCCAGGACTTTATAAACAATGGACAAAACATAGTGGTGAGAGATTTCTTTTCTATATTATTACAAACCAAGGGAAAGACTTTAAAAAGAGTATCTAATATCTTTATGTATCAGCTTGTTGCTCTACAGGTCTGGACCTTGTTCCTATTACACAAATAGAAAATGAAAATTACAATGAAGTAGAATGAAACAGACAACATCCATTCACTGCTATAAGTAAAAGCCCTTACCTCATGGTTATAATCCAAAATTCCTTTTAATATTTTCTTCAGGTTGCTCACCTTTTAGAAGGGAAGGAAAAAATAAGCAGAAACTGGGGTAGAAGATCACAGAGAAGCACAATCATACAGTGAAGTCTGCAAGAGTTCTTATTTATAGCTAGAAGCAGAAGTCCCCGCTGTCTAAAGCAACCAATCATTAAGATCAAAAAATTATGATTCTTTCATTAAATCATCTTCTGATTTTCAGATTTCTCTTCTTATATTCACAGGAACACCAAATAAACCAACAGACATGGAGGCTACTTAAACCAATGGGATTGTGAGTTGGATCTACACTCTCATGTGCTTGCCATATGTAATAGTGATTTCCTTCTGCAAGTTAGAATTCAACATGTATTTTTGTCCCACTCTGTGAACTATGTGTACCAAAGCAGTTTCTGAGCCTTTTCTTGGCAGTATCCACTTCTCCAAATTAGCACAGCTTCAGAAGCAGCTTTTGATACAGCAGAAGGAGCTCCCACAGGTTAGGAGTGGGGAGAGAAACAAGTTCCTGTATACATAAAAACTAGAATGCCTGAAACCACATTACTACATCAGAGATTTAATATTAGATCTGAGTTAATGTCTGTTCCGTTTATTGTATTGACATGCTTTGGGCCTTCCTAAATGAATCATTCAAGTGTGTGTGTTTTTTTTTTAAAAAACTGAAACCACTTTACTCCCAACTTTTAGTATTTTCTTATTAGTCAACAGAAATCAATACTTAAGCTTGTTTTCTTCCTTAAATAACTTTAAAAGATTGAAGAATTATACTCTTGGCTATGAAAATAAGTCTGAACCCATGAAGGGGTTGCAATATGATTTGCCAGAACATAATAAAATATTTCATATGCTATGAAAATAAGTACAAACATTGCTGAACACATCCATTCAGGTTTACTACCAAGCTCACAGAATTACCAAACAGAATTTAAGGAGACAGATTTACTGAGAAATTTAAACCATTCATTGTCTAGATTATAGTTTTGTCCTAAAGAAGTATGTTGCAGCAGCTAAAATGTAAAAAAAGTAAACATTGTGCATATAGATGAAGAAAAATTTTGGCAATTCATTTCCAAACCGAACATATGAAATTAGTGTCAACACAGTATATGCTCTTGAACAGCACAAGACTACAACTGAAGTCCAGTTCAGCCATTATATTCAATCAGAGCAATGCTGTCCCATAAACTATACGTTTCAGGGCAAGGGAATCCTATGCAACCATAAGAATTTCAATACTAGTATTTCAAATTTTAAAATATGTTTTGGCTGTATAATATGTTTTTTTTAATCCATTCTGTTCTCCAAAAAGGGGAAAAACATAAGCAAACTCCTTAATAAGTAATGCAGCACACTATCTATTAATTCCACTGGCAGATCCTGTTATACATACACTTAGAATCAAATATCCTGAAGCAACCTATTGACAATAGTACTTCTGTGATTCTACATGGAACCTACAATACTTTAATTATGTTTTAAATGTCTTCAATTTGATAGGAAATGCATACAATTCTTTTTATCATCCTGTCAAATTACCTACTTAAATACTCTTGAATACAGAAGTGAATGTTCACAAATCACCTTTGGAACATATTAGGAACTGAAGCATCTATCTAAGCTATGCTTTTTTTATTTTATTAAGGGATGGCCAGACATTAAAAAATGTATTTCCATTATCAGTAGCATTTCTCTTTCAAGCTGCTTTTAGATTTCTTATCTCTTACAAGGACAAAAGCATTTAGTGCATGCAGAAAAGAATTCTGTAGATCAGTCATGAATCACCACAAGGCCAGATTATTCAGAAGCAAACAAAAAAGCAATTAATAATGTATTAAGTTATCTGTAACAATAATACCACAAAGAAGCAGTTGAGCAAAGATCCGAGCAAGCACCTTTGAGATTTTTGAAATCAACAAATGTGGAATGACAACAATAAGTGCAGCAGTCCTTCCCACTGCTTGATTTTAAGTGGCCAAGAGGAATCTGGGATTCAAGGGTGAAGTTCCCATTTTACCTCCAGATCCCCAGGTTAGATTCCAATGGGGGGGGGAAAGACTCCAATGGAAAGAAATTTTGGGCTTTCCCTTCTGCAAGTATGCACTGTAAACATAAAGAAAGTTAATTCAGTCTTTTTGACTATAGTGTACAGTGATGGTCAGCAAAAATTTTTATGGAACAGTCATTCAGTGGAGGAAATGGAAGGTGACAAGAAAGGACCATCTCCATACAATAGAGCTGCTTCCTCTAGGTTGTCAACTGGTCCAACAGGATGTTTGGACTGGCGAGAAGATATCTGGCATTTAGGCCTCCAGAGTGCGACATACACATATAGCACTAAGTGGAAATAGCTTGCAGGTAACTATGATTCACCAACATCTACTTTGCTTCTACTGATTCAAAGGAGTAAATTCTTCTCATCAAGTCCACAGGACAGGATATTAAGCCACGAGTATGCTAATACAAAATTTCAAATCAGAAATATCTGATTTAAACAACAAAAAAAAGGAAGAATAAAGATTACAATTCTATAACTGATTAACAGTTCACCACCACAGGCTATCTCTGCTAACTGCCAGAATAGAAAGCCAAGACTTACAACATTAACTAAGATGTTTTCAAAACCACAACCAGATCCTACTAAGGGCATAAACCAGGAACTATTGGAAAAGCCATACAGTTTTGACAAATAAGAATTGGTTCTGCTTATTCTTAGCCTCAAGAACCATGGCTGAGAAAAGAACTGAGCTTTTGAACATACTTTGAAATGAAGTTCTGAGGGAAAGGCATTCCTTTCCTGCACTACCCCAAACAGAAGATAAATATTTTATCTGCATTTTTCCAAGCGTTTTTCCCTCAGGGTTTCACATTAATAAAATACACAACCTCTTCTATCTTCATTCTACAAACCAAGGGAACTCTAGCTTGAACCAGTTTATCCTGAGTAGAGCAAGTCAGACTTGGAACCTGTGATCGTTCACAGGGCTGGCAAGAGAAAACTGCTCTAGGAAGAAAGTGGGAAATACAACCAAATCCAACACCTTATATCCCTATAATATTTGTCCCTTTAGGTAAAGAAGGGATATTGTTCTGTTTGGGTCCATTTGGAGGATGGGAAAGGGCTTTTACGAAATGGAGACTAAACAGATTTCAGTTTAGTTGAAGAAATATGATAACCTTGACAAGGGCCTTAGTATAGCTTCATTAAACCCAGGGAGGGCCTCTACAGCAGTTCCCGGTTTCTCTCTATGGCCTCACAAGAACTGGGGAATCTAGAGAGCCAAGGACCACAAAAACAGTCTAGAGGGACACACCTATTCATTAAGCCCTCAGATTATCATAAGTGCAATATAGATGAATTACACTAAAATTCCACAGAAAAACAAATTACAGGCAGATAATAGATGAAATATGAAATGTCATGTTAGGGAGAAAAGATCTTCAAAACATAGGAAGCTTAAAGGAAGTAATTACTATGCATTTAATTCAGCTTAATCTACTGCTGCTGCTACTACTACTATTTTACTATTTTAATCTGTAGCCCATCTTGAACATTTCAAAGGGGAGGCTAAAATCTCACATACACATATAAATTGCAATATTTTATGCTTAAATGCTAGTATAATAATAAGGCAATTAAAATACCTTCAGCCTCCAATTGTCTCCTACTTCTGTTTTGATTCTGTTTAACCAGTTTTCATCAAAGTATGTTGGATCTCTGAAAAAAAACAAGGGAAAAATGTTTATTAACAATATTTCAACAAACAAACTTGCAGATTCTCATTTACAGAGAACTATTGCTTAAAACTATTCTGTATTTTTCAGTTGCTTACCTGGAATATGTACTATGTATTATGTACTAGATATCTGAAGCTTCATTAAAAAATACTAGATCCTTAATCAATATCATATAATTTCTCTATTCCTTACAGCAATTGAAATTGTTTTCAATCTGTTTTCCAAGGAATACTGGGATTCCTCAGAAAGCTCTTCATGCATTACTCAGTTTTAGAAGATCAGTAATAGTATCCTTAAACATATGAAAGTCCACAACCGTGAAGTTCTCCTGAAATGCACTGAAGTAGAGACATATTCTGTGTGTTTCAGGACATACTATTTCCAGGATGGGGGTTTAGGAAGCCCAGCAGGCCTGGCCAACACTCAACTTTAGCCTGGAACACTTCCCAAAATTCTCTACTGTGCACTGAATTTCCATTGAGGATAAGCAACAGGGATTGTATAGAAGCAGAAAAGTATTCCACAAGCTATAAAACAGGATTTGGGGATGCATGGTCCTCCAAATATTGTTGCCTCAATAAGCTCCAACCAGCACAGCCAACAGTGACGACAGATTCAGTCCAATGACATAGAGTCATACTTTCCCAGTCTCTGCTGTAAACTATTGAAACCCACCAATCCATAAAAATACTGCTTTCACACAATACAAGGAATCAGTTTTCACAGTCTGTTCAAAGACTAAATAATTCCCAGATTCAGAAATGGAAACGAAACAGCAAGTTATTAATGGTCTTTTTAAAACGGACACATTTTTAAGTTTCAAAGCCCTCCTATCTCATTCAATTAAGTGTGGAACAATTAGAAAGAACTATATATTTGAGCATCTTCACACTTTACTATCTCTCTCAATAACTCCATTTTTCTAAAACAGTAGGCCAAATTCAAACTACCATGCAATTAATTCAGTCAGACTTGCATTTCTTGAAAAGTAGCTTCAACTCTCTCTCCTCCCACACCTTACGGCAAAATACTTTTAAACCTCAGAGGAGTTTCAAAAGACATTTCTGAGTAACTTCAAAGTCAAAAACTGAGTCCCAGTTTTGGGGGAAAGCCGGGTTATAAATAAATACATAGTAATAATAATTCCACTGGGAAATCACAGGCTTGTGAATAGCTATGCACTTGATTTCTAGGCCATCAGAATGCCAGCAAAACTCGAGAGTCTCTTTTTTGAAGACATTTGTGTACACAAAGAAGTAATCAGAGCAACATTCAGTGCTGTGCAAAAGTGTGGATACAACAACTTATTTTCAACATCCATTTTCCTGACTATCTATTAAATGCCTCAATTTAGATGCCTCTGTTCACAACGCAAATATTCCCGAATATTTTCCCTAACTGTAGCTCACATAATTTGTCTTCCTCAGATACTGTTCATGAAAAGAATATCAGTTCTTAATGCCTGTCCTTACCACTGTACATGATTAAGTGTAAACATTATTTTCTGTTGTCTTCATGCAAAACTGTAAACAGTCCAGTCCAAATCCATAGATCTAAATCCAATCTTCAACTCCAATTAGAGAACATTCACTGAATCAAAAGAATTTACATGATCCCAATTGATTCAATCATTCTACTCCAGTTGGGACTAATAATAATATTTAGACAAGGAATTTAGCCTGGAAATCATTAGCACCCCCCCGCCAAGATGCTGTTGGACTGCAGGTCACAGCAGCCCTAATAAAACACAGTTAATAATGAAATATGCAGGGAGCTGCTGTCTAACATGATCTGGACGGGTGCCCCTCATTTCAAGTAATTTTGATATATCTGCAACAAAAAATGTGGATTTAAAACTATCACCAACATTTATCCAAACTGATTTTCCTTGAGAAAATACACATATTTTAGAAAAAGGATTTTTTTCACCAGCTGAAGTTCAAATTATCCTCCACTATTATTCCTGTTGTATTAACTCCTGTTGTATCTAGGAAGGATTGACCATTGTTTATGGAGCTCACTCAATGTAATCTGGGCATGCCTTATGCTTAGAAAGAGGCAGCACAGCACAGTGACCTATATGGAGCTGCAGTGGGCAACCACATTTAAAAGCAAGCATTTTACTATATCTCTTCACTGGGAGTATTTAGTGATGCTACCATAGGATGCAGAGATGTAGCTGAATTACCACACCCTGCCTCTCCTGCAAGTGTTCAACAGAGAATGAATGGAAGGAGGCAAAGCCAGAAAATGAATCACAGAGATGCAACAAGGAGCCTTCTCTGTAACCGGAACATGTATGCTATTTCTTCTCTTTAAAGCTGTTCAATTTTTCTAACTAATCTTATTATATGCTTCAGATAACCCATGAATAAGCACTCTATTTTACCAACTTATTTTAAAAAAAAACACTAATGTTACAATTTATCCAAACAGGCCAGATACCTGTCACTTCTTCTATGACTTGGCTATAATTCAACTGTGGCCATTATGGATATGGTTACTTTGGAAGAAAGCCATAAAGTTACGGTTTAAAATGACCAGGTGAGTTTAATGTCAGGGAGTTGTTCTGTTTCCCTGAGACTCCAAGGCTGGGAGACAAATCTCAGGACAAGTGCTACTGAATGAGAGAGTTTGCTTTATTATATGACGTAGCTTTAAAGTCTTAGCACCCATCTCCTCCCTACTTCCCACTAGTGCCAGGGCTCACTAGCCATCTCTTTGTATACATGTTGTGCTCTGTGAAACAAAGGTGCACAAAAAGAAAAAAAAAAGAGCAGCAAGGGGAAGGGACTGGGGACAGAGACAGTAGATACATGAACTTGAGCCCATCATACGCTTTTTGGAGCTAGGGTGAGGGTGGGGTGGATTACCAGCATCATGACTTCTGAGCCTTCTTCCTGAATAAATCCTGGCAACAGCAGGAGCACAGGGTATGTTGGTTTAAAAAAAAACAACAGCTCCATGTGCACTGGCAGTAAGCTTTCCATAATGCCCAACAGCAGCACAGAATCTGGAAAAATTCCCCATGTATCCTATATATAGTAGGTAAGGCTACAAAGAGAGCCAGCATGGTGTAGAGGTTTGAGAGTTGGACTTTGACTCAAGACTATGGTTCAATTCCCTGCTCAGCCACGGAAACCCACTGGGTGACATTGGGTGCATCTTTCATGCACACAGCCCCAGAAAAGCCCGTGATAGGTTCACCTTAAGGTCACCATAAGTTGGAAACAACTTGAAGGTATACACAACAGCAACAGCAAGGCTACATAGGATGTAAGCCCTTGTAGGAATGACTATGCCTTCTACAGCTACGCCGGTACATCTCATCACTTGCTTGGCTATGGAAAAATACTTTGTTTCTTCTCCCTGGCTCTGGGTTATCATATTAGCTGGCCAGAAAAGTTCTATTCAAAGTCAGAACCAACTGCCTTCGTGCCCATCTCCAAAAGAAAATGAACGAGAAGTAGTTCCAACCTAATAGCCAAGCCTTGCCTGCCAATCGTTGTGGCACCAAAAGGACCTAACACCTGGTCACTGGTGATGCCCTAAAAGCTCTGGGAATGGGATGCTACTGACCTGGCAGTGCTAGCAAAGAAGCAACCTTGTCCTGGACTGGGCAGCAATTATGATTTGCAGTTAAAATTTTCATAAATGTTGTTCAGTCAGTTCAGTTAGAAGTCTGTTTGGGATACAGTTGGTGACAGTCAGTTGTAATTGATGACTGCTAGCTGGAAAGCAACTGCTCACAGCTGGCGAAAACAGAAAACCTAGTTTGAGACAACCTTACTGGAAAATGATACAAAGATTGGTAGCGCTTTTGGAAAGGACAGGAAGGAATGCCATAAGATTATGGTGAAAGTTCAAGCATTCCAATGAACCTAGCACAAGAAGATTTCTGACAAAGGTTTGATCAGAAGGAATTCAACATGTAGTCCATGAAAATACTTTATCCAAGATTCATTTCAGAAGGCAGGAAGCAAAAGGAAGAACCAGAGGCAAAGGAAGTCTGCCATACAGCATTTGTTCCAGATTGTGAGAGACTGACTGACTAGATCAGAGTTTAAAAAATCTAGTCTGAGGGAAATGTTTTAGAGAACTTATTTAGCTGTAATTATTAAGAATGATTACCAGGGATGTTTAACAGTTAAATTACATTTAAAAATTTCAATCTATTACTTAAAAAGTAGTAGTTTATTCCCATTTTGTAAATAATTCCCTTTACAAGTATCTTAATTTTGTTTATCATGAATCTAATGGTTGCATCAATCCCATGCGTGCCTATGCCATACGAATCGTACTACTAGGTTGCTAAAATGTACAAAGAACTGATTTTTAGCAGCAGAAGTTATCAGTTTTATAGATCTATGCTGGGAAATTCCATAGAATCAAGTCCTAAAATATAACAAAGACAGTATAATCCATGTTTCTCTTGCAGCAAGATCTAATGGCAAAGATCCTGTTCATATGACACATTAATTCCACAGCGTGATATATTAATCCATGGAACATGCCAGGGAAGAACAGCAAGGAGGTTCCTTTCTTTACTTGTCTCACCATTAAGAGAAACAAATGACCAAAGAAAGATCCACATTCACTGAAACATGGAATCTCACAGAACTGGCAAAATCAAGTTCATCAGAATGGCATCTCTTCTGCTGACTTTCAAAACACATGCTTTGCACATATTTTTCAACATAAAGTCAGCAAGTGCTGGAGTCACACTGTGGTTATGGAAGTAGCTTTACAGAAGAGATCAATTTTTTAACATTATGAAATTACTTCAGATGTTCTCCTTTTCTCCTAGGAATAACAATTTTTTTTCTGGAATTTTGCCTAGCCTTAACCCTACAGCACATCCAGTTTCGCCAATTAAGTCCTCATTCTTTTAAAAATATTATCAAGTAGGGGTTATGCCAGAAGGAGATAAAAGGCCCTCTGTCCCTCCCAACTGCCACTGCCCTGGCCACAGAGGGAGAGAAGATGCAGTAACTGCTAGACTTAATCTCTTCTCACATTGCCATCCCCTTTTCCTTGTGTGTTGGATCTTATTTAGATTATAAGACTGAGGGCTGAGAACTGTCAAATTAACAATTTGTGAGCCACCCTGAGAGCCTCTGTGGTTGATGAGCGGGATACAATATTGTAAATAAATAAATAAATCGATCGATCGATCAATCGATCAATCTGCAGCAAGAAAATCAAAAAAGTGATAGTAACTCCTCTATCTTATTAAATTATCCAAATAATTTTATCCTTCTTATTGGCCACAATAAACAGATGGATTATGCAAAAGGCTGCAATCATTTCTACATATTCAGACTACTTTTAGATGCCTGAATTTCAGAGTCTATCCAAAATATTTATATTTTCAGGGGGAGATTATAAATACAGGTATATCTCAGTTAACGAAGCAGATATGTTCCTGGACTTTACTTTTTTTAGCAGAAAATTTGGTATCAGAGGTAAAAATAACATGGAAATCAAAGAGATATGTTCCTATACTACAAAAAAGAACAGCACTTCAACATATTGCAGCAAACTTTTTAAAACTACAGTATGCAAATATGAAATGAAATATCCATGTCCACTAAGCCTTCTATAAATAAACAGAAACATTTTGAACCTTCTAGAGACCACTTGATGGCTTCTTCTGAAACACATCCAGGGATTACTTCTTTTTATCAGCCTCTACTTTTCTTATGGTTTCCATTTTGGTAGCCAAACTTATAAATCTGTTTTTTGCAGTTTTTTAAACATGCTGGAGGTAGCTGGTGAGGCAGGCTTATCTGTTCTATTTCTCTCTGTTTTGATGTTTGCATAGTCTCAGCAAGGGATTCTGGAGGCAGCTGCTGTTTACCTGCACACATGGCTACAGCAATACAGTAGAATCTCACTCTTTGTTCATTGCATGGTATATTGCAGCATGGTGTTGCAACCTGTCAGTGAAAGTCTGTGCTTCTCCAGTCTTCTGCCACCATGTTCTCATTGCTAAAAAAAAAAAAACCTCCCAGCTAGCCAGAGGATTAGGAAGAAAGTGGAGGGCTGGGCAGGCATTAAAAGCTTTTGTAAAAATGGAGCTTCACTGTCAGAGGTTTTGTTAATTGAGGTATGCCTGTACATAATACAAAATGAAACTCTATGCAACTGGTTAACAATACTGTATCAAATAAACATTGTGAACTTTCTTTCATTAAACAGATACTATCCCGAGCATATTTACAAGGGATCAATACAAGGATTCCCAATATGGCAGCCATGGACACTTGTGATAACATTCAACAAGGTCCCCTGGTCATATCTTGGATGCCTGCAAAGCACTTAGCTTATAGTCCTATACTATATTATTTTTCTTTTCTTAGACTATTCTTGGGCTTGATGCTGCTCCAGCTATACTCTTATAAGGGTGATTTGGGTAGATGGTACATTATAAAGCAATTTGCTTTAGAACACACTATGACACCCACTAACTTGTACCCCGATTCTTGGGCAGGTTATCTTTTAATCTCACAGTTTCCTTTTTTATTGTGTTCTGTGACTGGCTGCATGTGCCATGGCACCCATTTTGTGAGTGGGCAACGTATTTGGTAGTAATTCTCATGACACTTTCTCAAAATTCCATATGTCCTCACTAGTCCATTGCAGTGATTGCAGTGAAAGCGGATTAACAGACCCACTGAGGTGAAAAGGAACATTCAGATTTTCATTTCAACTTTATTCTCTTTGTGAAAGCCTAACAGCATTTCCCAAACTTTTAAAAGCAGGGATATCTTTTTCTCTTAAATTAAAATCAAAAGCATACTTCACTCATACTGGAAAAGGTTCCCTTTTCAGACCGTATAACCCTAAGAACTCACCCAGGGAAGAGTTCACCCCTCCTTTATTCCTGCATAAGCCACTGATCCGTGTATCAGCAAGGACAAGACTAGAGCACTGACTCATGCTGAAATACATCAAGCAAACTTTTCATAGTAGGGTGCTGCAGGCTCAAAGAAGCCTTTAATTTTTAAAATTCATTTCTACTGGCATGCTAATACACTCTGGCAAACAGATCATGAATTACTGGTCTAACACCTACTTTCCTGCTGTCATGCCTTTCTATGCCTGCAGCAGTTTCCCCTCAAACTACTTGACTTTTGAAATAGCAATACAAATCATGCTGCTGATATAGAGGCTTGGGATAGATGGACCTGCCAATCCCCTGGTCATTCGCCTTTGCTTAGAAAAGTCTTGCTTGCCTCTTGACTAAGTCCTCTCTGTAGTACCTGTTTGAGTTGAAGGAGCAGGAGAAGAGTCATTTGGATACAGTTTAGGATATGTTTTTTCAAACTATTTGTATGAGGAACTTTTTTTTGGTGGTCTCTCAAACATTGTTAAGATAAGCATATATAAAGTAGTTATTTAGTGTCCAGCTTTGTTTTAAGATGATTCAAACCAGGTTTTGCAGTATTTTTCTTGCTTATGCAAACCTCTACTCTTGAAAGTTATCAACTGATGTTACAGAGATTAATGCAACTCTCTGATTGTGAGTTCTATATCAAAGATAGCTATGTACTAGGCTACAACTGACAGCACTATGAAGGCGTTTGTGCAAATGACTTTTATGAAACTCATCATCATAAGATTACAAAGTTCACATTTTAGAAAACAAATATTTCAGTGCTGGGATAATCCAAATAGCAAAACAAGTCCATGTTAAAGATGAACAGCACAGAAATTAATAAAACAGCATGTCTTATACTAGAATTGCCCTGTCTTTGAAACAAACAAAAAGAAATAAAATTGCACAATATCCACATTTTCCTTAAGAAAAACTGTACTCTATAGAACTATCATCCTGAGACATAGTGGCACTTAGAGATATTTTTGTGAGCTGGATATCTTGCTTCCAAGGAGAAACAGAGATAAAGAAAACGAGTACTAAATCTGTCCCCACAGGGCAATACAGATTTACTGATTTCATTCTCTTTGCAACACAACTTGCAGTGTTAAGCTCAGACAGGTTACTAGCCATTTAACAGCAGTTAATCATACTACCATTTTCTAATAACACAGAATGTCTTCCTAAATAGAAAAGGAAAGGTATATCCCTGAGGTGCAGATTAAAACACTGAGACGTACCATTTACAATTCATGGTCACATTTTACAGAACATCGCCATACAGAAAGAGCTTACAGGATCAGAAAGAAAGCAGAAGGCCAGTTACATTCAAGCAGTATGTGCTTGTAAAATCAGTTATAAGGGACGGGGGTGGGGTAATTAGGTAGGTGGGTTGGTTATAAGAATGCTGGTTGTTGTTGTGTGCCTTCAAGTAACTTCTGATTTATGGTGATCCTATCACAGAGTTTCCTGGGGCTCAGTGTGTAATGCTTCCAAGGCCACTCAGTGGGTTTTCACTGTCAAGCAGGGAATCAAACTTTGGTCCTCAGGATCATAGTCGAACACTCAAGCAACTACGCCACGCTGACTCCAAAGTAAAATCACAAAAACTGTCAGAGGTAAATATTCATTTAAACAGATGAGCAATAGAAAGTCTTGAGCCTAAATCCAGTAGTTAGTCCCTCTATAGCAGACCCTCTGAGTGAGTCCATGTAACTTATGTAAATGCTGATTTACCAAGTTTCCATTGATTATGTGGATCTCCTCTAGTTGAGACTAGCAACTGGATGTACACCTTGGATTCTACAACTTTGGGGACCTAAGAACCCAAAAGATCTCAGGTCTGAATCATCTGAACTATCTGAGGATACATTCTGAAAGAACCTTTTATTTTCATACCTTTCACTGTTGTAATCATAGTATTTTGGATGACATGCATACCAGCAACATACACAAGTTCAACAATCTTGCATATTCTCCTAAGGGTGAAATTAGATTCTGGTAAGAAAGACATTCACATCTGTTGCTGGCTGAACAAAATAAATGAATGGCCATTTCTACTAACTAGCGAGAACATAGTAAAAGTGCCTCTGAAATCAAGCAGAATTTTTTTTCTTTCCACCCAGCAAATTACAGCCTGCAAACAGCACAGAAAGTATTGTTCCCCATAAACCCAAGTTCCCTGCAGTCCTCTTTCTGAAAACTGAACATTGCCCTCCGTTCCTTGACAAGGTCCAGCCAAGCAACTACTTTCAAGCCCAAAGGAAAAGAAAAAGGCTTAGAGAGTTTTTATCTCTCAAAAAAATCAATTTCAGATTTTTATTTCTTCCCCGAAGCAGGTGTTGTCAAAACTAAGTGTGATGTTGTTGCTTAAGAATTTTTACTTTTTTTTACCTTGCCTCCAGAAATCAAAACAAATGGGGAGGAGTCCTGGGGGAAAGGGGGTCCTCTAGTGTGGAAAGAATTAACACAGTGTAGTGATCTGTTTGACTAGGATTTTTGAAGCCCAGGATTCAAATCTCTGCTTCTAATCCTATAAATCTACTGTGTGAACTTGGGACAATCACATTCGCTGAGCCTCAGATAAAGGCAAAGGCAAACCTCTCTAAACAAAGCCTGCAAGAAAACTCCATCATTCATTTGTCTTAGGGTTGCCGCAAGTCAGAAATGACTTGAAGGTAGACAGCAACAATTCTGGTATGGAAAGGGTTAGTGTGTGTATGTGTGTAAGAGAGAGAGAGAGCAAGAGACAGAGACAGATGGAGATGGTGACTCGAAAATGGAGAAAAGGTGAGGGAAATAAAAGGAAAAATTGAAATTATACCTGCTTCCTTCTGTCCATTCAGCTAATCAATTCACAAAGTAACTTTTCCCTGTTCTTAAGAAATCCACCAGCAGTTGGAATGAAGTAACATAAGAAATTATTGATTGGATGCATTTGGAAGGAATATATTCCTAGGGTAAGGGATGCAGAATGGTCTGCTGAGTAGGAAAATATTGATTCAGGTGAGGAGCAAAAGGAACTGTGGGGAGGAAGCAGTTTTGCACATGGAAGGTAGGTGAGTGAGGGAACAAACTTAGCAGCAGCTGAGAGAAGCTGAAAAAGATGTAACAATTCTGCTTCATCCCCACATCTGCCATACTTCCAAGATGGAAGGAAGATAAACAGAAATAAATTACTATAGATGTCATTCATAAATAGAGACTATGTACAAGTAAAGAACATACACATACACAAAAATCTAATGTTTGAGGGGCGGCATCTAGTTTATGTACTATAATTCAACTTCACACCCTAAGTCTCATTGCTTACCAGGATCAAAAACACTCTTCCCTCTCATGTATCAAACAAACAGGAATGATAAATATGACATTTCAATGACACAGTATATTTGCCAATACCTCACCCTTTAAGGCAAGAGTATCTCCAGGTTAATGAAAAAAAAAATTGTTAGCCACCAATGTACCCAAAACATTTTCTTCTGTGTGTATGCAATGCTTTTTATATGCATAAAACAAAACATGATCTTTGGAATTCCACTTATGCAGCATGTAAAACAAGCCCTTCTTACTATGGGTATTACAGTAAGAAACACCTGGAATATTCTGAATTTAGAAATTTTTTGACAACAGATTTACCTGCAAAAATGAACTTAGCACATTGTTTTTGTTAACTGCTGTCATGTTGACTTCAACTTATGGTGGCCCTACGGATGAGAGACTTCCAAATCAACCTATCATCAACAGCCCTGCTCAGGTCTTGCAGGCTCAGGGCCATGGCTTCCTTGATTGTGTCTGTTCACCTGTCCTCCTCTTTTCCTACTGCCTTCTACCTTACCAAACATTGTCTTTTCTAGTGAGCCATGTCTTCTCATGATGCAGCCAAAGTATGATCATTTCAGTTTAGTCATCCTGGCTTCTAGGGAGGCTTGATTTGCCCATTCAGGCTTGATTTGCCCATTCATTTGTATTTTTAGTAGTCCACAGTATCTGTAGAACTCTTCTCCAGCATCGCATTTTGAATTAGTTGAGTTGATTTTCTTCCTATCAGCCTTCTTCACTGTCCAGTTTTCACAACCGTACAGAGACATTGGAAATACATTGGCATGGACTAGCCTAACTTTAGTATTCAATGGCATATCTTTACAGTTCAGGATCTTGTCTAGTTCCTTTATAGCTGCCCTTCCAAGTCCTAGTCTCCTTCCGATTTCTTGACTGCAGTCTCCATTCTGATTAATGACTGAGCCAAGATATGGAAAATCTTGAGCTATTTCAATGTCTTCACTGTCTGCTTCAAGGTTATGCAAATCATCTGTGGTCTTTACTTTTGTTTTCTTAATGTTCAGCTGTTAGCCTGCCTTTGCACTTTCTTCCTTCATTCTTTCAAGTCTCTGCTGTTTTCTGCTAGCAGTATGGTGTCATCTGCATATTTTAAATTGCTGATGTTTCTTCCTCCAATTTTCATGCCTCATTCTTCTGCGTTTAATCCTACTTTAGGTATAATATGTCCAGTATACAAATTAAACAATAAATAATAATAATAATAAATAATAAATAATAATAAAATGCCTGACCCCTTTGCCAATACAGTTTCTCTGTATTCTGTCCTAACAGTAACCTCTTGTCCTGTGTACAGGTTATGCATCAGGACAATCAAATGTTGTGGCACACCCATTTCTTTATGAGTGATCCATAGTTTCTCATGATCTATACTATCAAAAGTTTTGCGATAATCTATGAAGCACAGGCTGATTCTATCTGAAAGGGAAAGTACTGGACTTGCTCTCTAATTACACAAATTGGCACTTTCAAAATAATGCCAATTCTCCTAAATTTTACCTATGTATTTATTAATTTTAATATCTATGTTACTATAGCATTACAGTTTCATAACTACATCATATTCCTAAGAAGGATCTAAGCCATACTGATCAATATGATCACACTATACTAGTATTTCACTATTTGGACTAGTTGTCAGCCAGTTTCCAGGTCCAATTCAAATGGCTAATATTAATCTTTAAAGTCCAAACAGCTTCAGATCAGGTCACCCAAAGAAATGTCTCCTCCAAAAAGGGACCACTTGGACCTTCTTCATTCATCTCAGTCCTTTCTCTATGTGCTCCTGTAAATGTAGGTGCAGCAGGTGGCAACCAATTTATGGAATGCCTTTCCCTAAAAGACTCACTTGGTGCCTTTATTATAGCCTTCTGGGTACCAGGTGAAGATCTATTCAATCTTCATGGAATTTTAAGAGGTACTTTTATTATTTTTAAATCTGCTTTTTCTCTTGGTTTCACTTTTGTTTTGCATTCTGTAGTTTTTTTTATTTTTTTCCTGTTGGTTTTATTATGTGCAATCTGTAGGTATTAAGGCTTATATATAAAATATTTCTTATGTTCTGTACATCACATAGTAACCTTTTATTAATGGGCAAAAGTTAAAACAAACTGATGAATATGTAGGTCAACAGTATAAATACTGAACTGGCATTTTCTCCCATCTTTCATTTCTCCTGTGTCTAAATATGAGTGTGCACTCCATTACAAGTTTACACCTCAGACAGTAAGTTCAAGCTTATATTGGCAGGCACGTTTGCACGCCAATATAAGGCTGGCAGAATTAACAACACTGGCTTGTCACATGCTGTCTCCTCTGTTGTGAGTGTCCATTTTGATCCTCAGCACAGATAAGATCTCACAGAACAGATATCTTCATCGAAGTCTATCCTATGCAGCAAACATCCAAGAATTAATTATTAACCAGTTATGATTTAAGGCTGATGATACTGCTAAAGACATTATATCCAAGCTGTTGTGAATGTGATCAATTTTATCATCAGAACACCTAGCAAACGTGCCACAGCAGGGTTCTCTTGATAGCTGAACTGAAGGCAGCTACAGATTACTCAGAAACAATCTGCAGGCAGCACTGAAAGGACACAATGGCAGCAGAAAAATACCACACCAACCTTGCCGCTGACTAAGGTGACTCCACATGTGTTCAATCAAGTGCACTTTGAGTTTGCCATCTGTTGTTGGCACATCTACTTCACTTCTCTCTGGTAAGCCAAGAGGTCAACCAAACTGTATTTATTGAGAGAACTTACTTAGGAGTGATCTCTCAAGCTGCCCACATGATTTCCATGTATCTCAGAGGTACCACGGCACAGAAAGGAGTGGTAGCCAGATCAATAGAAAACACCATGAGAGTTCCTAAGAATCCATCCTTTTTGAGGGCATATCATTTTTGAACAAAAGGCCACATATTTACAATCTAACAATGAAAAGAGGAAGCTTAAAAATCTCCACCATGCAGAACACCAACTTCTGTTCTAAAAAGAATACAAAATCCAATAGGTGAACTGCAAGTTATAGTGACATGCTGGGACTGACCTATGTTCATAACAGCAACGTTCTCAAGGATCTCAACACCAAATTTAAGACAGAAATCAGAATGGGAGATTGACGGGCAGTAGGCAAGAAATGGAGTCAATACATTAAGAAAATCTCCAAAGAACCAAAAACGGAGATGTGAAATCCTGGAAATGTGGGGAAAAGGTGGGGACTTTTTTCCATATGTGGTGGACTTGTTCTGAGGCTAAAAATTTTTGGAAGGGAATTCATGATGAAATTCAAAAAAATTTCCAAAGTTAATTTTCAAATGGTACCAGAATTTTACTTATTGAATATATTAGGCCAGAACTGAGAGATTAGAAAACAACAGAAGACATTATTGTATTTGATTACAGCAGCATGGCTGACATATGCACAATATTGGAAAGATATAACAGATATTCAATTAGATGAATGGAAAATAAAAATGTTAGACATGGTAGAGACTGAAAAATTAGCTAACTCCCTTAAGAACAAAATGGTTCAAAATCTTGAAAGAGAATGGAAGTGTAATGCTTTGGCTAAATTTGTAAATGTCTGTAGACTGAGTATATTGGTATTTGATCAGATATGTATAAAGGAGAAGATAGATTCAACTGGAAACTTTTGATACACAGAAGCGGCGGGGGGAGACAGAAGAATTATAATAATGATATACATAATTGTGTCTATATATGCTTTTATGTAATTTGAATTAAAAAAAAAGAAAATCTCTAGTCTGTCTCCATTGTTTAATGCCAGGTACAAACATTCAAAACTGGAGTTCAGTTTGTCAGAAAACCAGGTAAATGTAATGATATTCTTCTAGACTAGCGTGAGAACTGTCTTCTTAACCATGAGACCAATATTTTACATGTCAGTGCTCTTAACTTGATTTTCATTGACTAAGGACTTCTAATTTCACACACCACTCTCAAACTGGTAAGAACTCAAAGCTGTAATGTATATTTTGAATGTCTAATACAGTACCTGCACAAGACTGTTCATAATCAGTATTACAATTAGTGAAATATAGCCCAGTTTTCAGTGGAGAATAACAAGACAGCTGAAATGGAGATGAGGTGTCAAGAACCAAAAACTCCCAAGACTAGTTTGGTTAGTTTAAAGAATGAATGGGCTAGATCCATTTTCATTTGCAGAATATTGCATATTCCCAGTATGTGTCAATAAATTTTGCGTTCTTGAACAAATGCACATAGTTCTGAGGCACTAGGTCTACCAAATGGTGCGTTTATGAAGGAAACTAAGGCCCTAAAGTGGCACTGTTGCTGAATGGATTGCATCTTCCCTTCTGTACCTTCCCTTCCTAACCAGGTTTGTTCCATTTTATTTTACACTGGCCCTGCTTCCCTTCACTCTTCTTCTACCTCATCTAGACCCTAACTATAGCTGAATACTTCCACTTTTCAGTCCTATTCAACTGTACCTCATCCATGTGACTACGTGATTAAGGAAGACGCACAGTGTGACCAATCTGGCTTCCTTTTCTGACTTATCTGTCCCTTTATTTATGCCAATTGCTTGCAGTATTTAGCAAAGTGGTGTCAGCAGAAGGCAGAGACTGCTTAAGTCACAAAAGCACCAGTCGTCCTGGAAAGCAAGGGAATTCTGAGTGATTTCTCAATGCAGTTCAAGATGATAAGGCACTTTGGAGGAGCTCACTTGCAGGGATTAGGTTGCAGAACTGTCACAAGCAGTCTGCTAGGTTTTTCTCTCAGATTTTAGACTCTCTTCATGCAAATCTCCTTAGGATAAGAAAGTGGACAGAGTGAGAAGCACAGGGCATTATTATAGAAGATTTTATGAATATTTCCACTAGACAGATCGTTTAAAATCTACATTTTCAACATCAAAATTTACAATTCCAACCTAAAATCTGGAAGATGCATTGTTTAGCCACCCCCAAGCAGTTTAATGTCCTCAAAACAGCTAGACGTAACACTGCAGGAAACAGAGCCTCTCTGTTTGTAGCAGAATGCACATTACGCAAGCAACAGCACTTTCTCCAACACTGCCTTGACACAGCCATGACACTGAGAGGCTAATGCTGCTTTCAATAAAGACATTACCAATGCTTTTTAGGAAGAATAGCTATGTGGCGATAAAATGAAATAGACACTCAGGTCATACCAATCCTGTGATTCCTCCACAACAACACAGGTTACTGAACATGTAGATCTATTTTTATTATGGATGTTTTGTCTAACCGGCCTCCAGAGGATTAGAGGGCCATTCCTCTCTTCTACTGCTTTCTTCTGTGTCAAATTTTTACATTGTTTCTGGTTTTCATCTAGCCTTTTCTTTTCTTGTGTTATGTTACACCAGAAGAGATCTTGTATATTAATTTTACTGTATAAAGTTTTTTTAAAAAAAGATGATCAGACACAGTTAAATAGTTGATCACTTATTAAACTGATGTATTCAAAGTGTTTCTATAAACACTGATTTTTTTCTATAGCCTTCTTACTAACAGTCAATGTTAAGATAAACACCCTTCCAAACTGTATGTTCCCTCTGTGAATGAACACTGGTATTAGTAGTGGTTTTCTATTATCAAAATCATATGTTTGAAATTCTAACACCACGTGATTAACACTATAAAACAAATTTTCATTTTATCATGGAAGGAAATGTACTATTGAGTACCAAGTGTACTTGAGATAAAACATAATACCATTTGCTCATGGATTTGGGGGCAGGGGGTGGTCAATGAAATCTGAATAAAATAACCTATTTACAATGATGTACAAAATGTTCTCTTACATCTTCTGAAGGACTTGAGCCATCACAACTCCACTGGTCAAATCTTCTACAGTCTGGCATGGTGCTTCAACGTTAAATGTCTGGATCTAAGGAAGAACATGCATGTTTAGTCAGGTTACATCCACTGCATTATGCCAAGTCATTGTGAGATTTCAATACTGGTACAAAGTACTCTCGAACTATAAAACACAGTAAAGAGAAGTGACAAAAGTAAACACTTTAGCCCAAAAGAAAAAGTTCAGTATCACAGCATAACCAAAATTATAAATAAAAAGCAGACAAGTGTAGTGGCTGTGAACCAGGAAGGCCCCATTCTTAGTACCGGCACCAGTGCCTAACATTTTTGGGCAGATGCCAGAGCCCCAGAACTTGTGGTGCCTGTGCAGAACTCCTACTTTTAATTACCTTTTAAAAAAACTTTATAATATTGCATCTACAATGCTTTCCTAGTGATAGATCCTGTGATTTTGAAAGTTCTTTTCAATACCTTGGGAAAAAAACTAAAATCAGAAGTTGGCAGAAGGACATTTTTGAAAATGGAAGCATTTTTCAAGTCAGCACTTTGCCAGGCTCTCCATTCTTCAACTTGCTGTGGGTTTTACAGTATCTTGTGCTGTGTGGCAGCATTAGTTCCATACTTTGTCCTCATCTGACTGCAAATTAACAGGAACTGCATGCAAGATTGAATAGTTACCTGCTTCCTCTCCTCACATGGAATAGATACAAGCAACTCTCATTTGAGAATTCATAAAATCAAAGGCACACTGGCCCATGTTATTCTGTTAACTCCTATGAACACAAAACTAAAATAACAGCAACCTATTCAGAAAATGAAATCTGTTTTTTGATGGAATATCTATGTCATGTACACATCTTCAAAGTTTTTTTAAGCAATGGCAGGCAATGCTTCCAGACCTGAGATTTTCCACCTTGGAGAGTAAAATTATTTAACCAATTCTTCCTTTAAAACAGGAAGTTTACACCCTGGAAAAAGAATGGGAACATGACTTCAGCCTGCCCATGTTCAGCCAGTTGCTAAATTGTTTCACATGGAAAAGTTTTAACTGAGCAAGTCTGTAGACCTATAATCATTTAATCCACCCTAACCAGTTCTCATAATGTTCACAAACAACTTAGAGCACTTGGGTGGACGTGGAATGTTTTACAAGCAGGCCAAGTAAATATAGGCTTAACTTATTTTCTTGCCCAAGTAATAAAAAATGAAAATCTTTGGATGTTTCTAAGAATCACCCCCATCTTGCTAATTAATAATACCTCACTTGGACAAAAATGTAACACTGGAAATTTCCTTCCAGTTGTTTCCTTCTGTCAATGACAAAATCACTTAAACTTTTAACAATACCGATGTTCCTATCAAGTAAAGTCTGTTGCTATTTTATCTGTTGGAATACGTCTCATGAAGTGGGCTTGATATACAAAACAATTGTTGTTTTTGCTACAACAGATGAACAATTTTGATTGGAAGTTATTTCTGTTATTTCCTGTTAGCTGCCCTTAAAAGCAAATTTCTTGGGAGATGGATTTTAAAATATACTACCCTTTGGCATATAAATGTTTGCTGTCTCCCTGATCATCTTGATTTGTCCAACAACACAAACCCCTCATGTATGCTTTTTCTTACGGGTCTGTTTAGACACTGCAAACTTAGTATATTAATATACAATTTATCAGCACATTCACAGGATCCTGGCCTCTCTTTCTGTGTTTATTTCAGTACTTCTTGGTTAAACTATAGTTTCTTGTGACCTCTGAGCCAGAAGGCATGATGTTAGTGATTCCTATGAACAGAACATCAAGCCATGCTTGAATATTATGGCTTGCAGGGATTGTTTAAATCAGTTTTCCAATTTGGACAGCACAGGGAATTATGAACTAATTAACAAGCCCCAGAAGTGTTAAGTTAAAAGAGAGGTGGGTCCACAAACATGAGAATCATTCTGTCACAGAAACCAAGGTTTATCAGACAAGTTGTTCTGTGAAATTAGGCTCTTGGTTTCCATAAAGACACCTTCTCCTCTCCTTGACAAGCAAAATATTCTAAAAAAAAATTTCAAACTTTTTTTTTTAATTGCAGAAGCATACTGAATGAGTATGCAATGGGGTAAATTCAAAGTTCAGAAGAAAGCTCTACTGTTTATTCATGTCATTTGTCTCTTTGGATTGCAACCAATTTCCAAAATAGGCATGGCAATGAAACAAGAAAAAGTTTTCTGCATTGGTCAAGCCTAAGCGGTATTCAGGAATTAAAGGACTATATAACAGAAAGCAAAAGACTCAAGATGACAGCTATAAAGCAGTGCTATACAGATTACCTTTTGTCAATCTCACTGCTGTCAGAAGAATAAGTACAGGATAAAAATCCTCTCATTCTCACTGCTTAGTAAATTTGTATGTTGGTATTTATTAAACATTTACCAACCAATTTAAAATTAAAATTAAATTCTCTCAATCAATTTATAATGAGAAGACTGTAAAGCTTTTGTATATTTAAATTCTAATTGTAATCTGTGTAGTGTTTGCTTTTTAAATATGGTTCAAAAACTTTAACTGAAACGCAAACATATAATCATTTCAAAATAAGTTTTAATACAGTGAAATAAGCTAGAAAAACTTTTTCCAAACATTATGCTTCCGTTTAAAAACAGTTCTATCGTTCAGATATGCAGGATATCAAATCTGAACCAATAACCATATTGCTAATAAAAGTATTCCTCACTGACTGTTGCTAATTACTAAACACATTTTGTTCCATAAATCAATTCGCTGTTTTCCCAATAGCCTTTACCAATTAGAAAGCACTGATTTTGTAAACAGTACAAAAATTGGTTTCTGTGAGAAGGATTTATAATAGAGGAAGGACCACAAATGCCTGCCTTTTCTAAATGTTTCAGTTCTATAGAAATAGCAGTAACCAAGAGCTCTCTGTAGAAATTTTAATTACCCGAATGAGTCAGTTATTGGAAATGCTAAGGTCATGTCAAAACCTGTCAGCTTAATTAACAGTGTCGCAATATGTAGGATCAACTAACCTATCAAAGTCACTGACTATTTACAAAACATATAAAATAACTAAAAGATCCAATTCATTCAGCTGTTTAGATTCACTGGAGGATAGACGGCATTATTTATTTGTCTTCTGCATTTATATGCCACCTTTCTCCCAGAGTGGTACCCAAGGTGCCTTCCAAAACAGTTAAAAACAATTTACAATAAAATTTAAAACTCTTAAAATTAACCATAAGAAATAGCATAAAATCATTATAAAAACATACAAAAGTTAAAATGAAAATAAAACTTCCTAATAAAAAATTCTCCGGCTCACACACTGAAAGTCTGCTTGAACAGAAATGTTTTTAACTGCTGGCAAAAGGAGAGCAGGAAGGGAGGGGGCCAGCCTAGCCTCCCATGGAAGGGAGTTCCAAAGGGTGCGGGCAGCCAATGAGAAAGCACTTTCCCACGTCCCCACCAAATAAGCTTCGGATGGTAGCGGGACCCAGAAAAAGCCCTCCTCTGCAGATCTAAAAAACTCTGGCAGGTTCGTATAGGGAGATATGGTCTTTCAAATAGTCTGGACCTATGCCATACAAGATTTTACAGGTCATGACCACCACTGTGCTCAGAAACGAACTGGTAGCCAGAGAAGCTGTTTTAACAAGGGAGTTAGTTGCTCCCTATAATTGGCCTCAGTCAATGTTCTGGCTGCCTTATTTGCAACCCACTGAAGTTTCCAAACAGTTTCCAAAAGCAGCCCAATGTAGAGAGTTATAGTAGTCCGACCAAGATATAATCAAGTTATGTGTCACTCTAGCCAGATCTGACATCTCAAGGATTGGGAGCAGCTGGTGCACAAGTTTTAGTTGTGCAAATGCATTTCTGACCACTGTTGAAATCTGGACATCCAGGCTCAGAGTTGAGTCCAGGAGAACGTCCAAGCTGTGAGCCTGAGATTTCAGGGGTAGTGTAATTCAGTCCAGCACAGGAGAGCTCCTATTCCCTGATCTGCCTTTCAACTGACCAGGAGCACCTCTGTCTTTGTCCAGATTACGCTTCAGTTTCTTTGTTTTCATCCAATCTATTAATGACAAGATACTGGTTCAGCAACAAGGCAGATTCCTTACAATCAGATGGAACAGAAAGGTAGAGCTGGGTGCCATCAGCATATTGGTGACATTGTGCCCCAAAACTCTGAGTGACCTCTCCCAGTGGTTTCACGTAGATGTTAAACAGCATGAGGGACAAAAGGGAACCCTAGGGGACCCCACAGACAAATGGACAAGGCACTGAACAAGAGTCCTCCAGAGCTACGCTCTTTATTCATCCCTTCATGAATGACCAAAACCGCTGCAGGACAATGCCCCCAAGCCTTATCCCAGAGAGTTGGTCCAGAAGGAGACCATGGTTGATCATATCAAAAGCAATAGAACCAACAGGGACACACTTTCACTGTCCAGCTCCTTGCACAGATCATCTACCTAGGCAATCAAAGCTGTTTCTATCCCATAACTAGGCCTGAAGCCAGACTGAAATGGATCTAGATCATTCGTTTCATTCAGAAACTCTTAGAGCCGGGAGGCCATTTATAGGCTTCAAAACCTTGCTCCAAAATGGAATATTAGAAACTGGGCTCATAATTGTTCAGAATGGTAGGATCCACGGAGGCCTTTCTTAGAAATGACCTCATCACAGCCTCTTTTAGGCAGGACAGAAACTTCCCTTGCTGCAGTGAGGCATTCACCACTCCCCTTACCCACTCAGCCAGTCCCCCTCTAGCTGCTTTTAGAAGCCAGGAGGGGCAAGAGTTCAATATACATATGGTGGCTCTCCAAGGATTTTGTCCACATCCTTAGGCTGCACAAACTGAAATGTATCCAATAATACAAGACAAGCAGATGTCACAATTAAATCCAACCACAGCATTCAAGTCAGAGCAAATCCAAGAGATTTTGTCCACAAAGTTTCTTGCAAATTCACCACAGAGGGCTGTAGAGTGGTTTTTATTTTCTTCTTGTGGGCCAGAATGTTAAAAGTCCCTGATCACTCAAGATAGCTCTGTCAGATGACAATGTGCATATGCGATGGTGGCAGAGAAGTATAATTTCTTCACTGCCACCATTGCCCCAGCATAGGCCTTCCAATGAGCTTTAGCCTGTGTTCAGTCGGACTCACTCCAAGTGTTCCACCAATGTTGTCTAGTCTTCATCCCATTTGTTTTATTATCACCAGCTCCCTCATACACCTTTAATATTCAAAGCTTTCAGCTTCAGATCTGCACATTGCCAAATATTATGCATGCTTTTGTAATTGTACCCCATGGATCTATTTTTAGAACTGACTTAAGCCATGGTGGGCACTGAGAAGCATAATTACCTTGCTGGTCTAGTGTCTGAACTGACTCTATTCCCTTTCAAAGTACTGAATATGATCAAAGCACTGAATTGTTAGACTGAGCCCCAATACAACTGAAAGATTTAGGGATAGGGTAATCATTCATCCTAAATTTGACAACCTCTAAGATTAAAAACACACTCATCTTAAACTCAGAAATTAAGGTTACAAAGTTATTTCTTATGAGAATCTCTGGACTACAGAACGTTACTTTCCCAAAGACACACTGGTAAGGGACAAAGTAGTATGAAAATAGAATTTTCATGTCTCTTCTCTCTCTCCCTGCTGACAACAATTTTTTGTAGTAAATCCTCATACTTATATAAAGTAAATTGTAAGTGAACTGGGTTTATTTAATGCTCATTAACTCCTCCGTCACCAAAGTTATGCTTTTCTTGTATTCAGGCAAGGACAAAGACAGTGGCATTTATGGGACATATTTGTCTGCACTACATAAAGCCAGCATATGAGAGGATAAGAAATAAGAGCACATGAGATAACTGTTTAAAACTACTAAGAAGCTGAGGGTAAGACTGAAACAAGTATGGATGGATACACGATATGCATAACCTGGGGTCTGCAGATCGCTGGGTGTCCATGGAGCCGTCACAGGGGGTCTGTGAAGCCCTGCTACTGGATACCAACTGCAGCAGCAGCAACAGAGATGAGACAGTGAATGTGTGTGGGTGCAAAAACTGCTCCCTCACTGGCAAATGAGTGAGCAGTTTGGGCACGTGCACATACCTGATGCTGCGTCCCCTTTGTCAGGGATCTGGCAGCAGGGAGTGTGGGCACTGAGGGACACAGCGGCAAGCATGTGCGTGCACCCAAACTGCTTCCTCATTTGCAAATGGACCAGATTTGGCACCGCTTTCTGCTGCCATGTCCCTGAAAAAAGGAAGGTGCACCCAAACTATCACTCTGGAGATCAGAGTTTGAATCCCCACTCCACCATGGAAACTCACTGGGTGATCTCAGGCAAGTCACATTCGCTCAGCCTCAGCGAAAGATAACAAATCTTACCAAGAAAACTCTCATGATAGATTCTCCTAAGGGTCACCATAAATCACTTATCAAAGGGGAGGGATGTGATGGCTAGAAAGAACCTCCCCCGTCAGTGGTATTTTGTTGTTGCTCCTATTTTATATATTCAAAGAGATTAAAATAACTATCTCTGTGAAAATATATAGTCAGTTTTTGTACTATTAATTCTTTTATCTAAGAGAATCAAATAGAAGAAAATTTCCCAGCAGTCCATATGAGCTGATATTCCTGCAATAGATGGAAAAACAGTGAAATGACTTGTTGGTACTCATTGTGAAAACTCATTCTTGGCTATCCAGAGGAGCAATCCACAAAAAACTGGGTTATATTCCCACATGCCAGCTTCTGAGGTAAGAGTAATCTATTTTCAATTACTGTTGACTCCACTTCTCCTCTTTCAGTTTTTTCAATCTTATACTGCAAGCTAGATATTCAGTGCTTCTCCCCTCACTACTTCTTAAAACTTTCTGTCCTTCTTTGCTACCATATCTGCCTCGTTCATCTCCTATACTTCCAAACCTTTCAGTTTCAAAAAAACATTCTCTGCATGCTCCAGAGAATAGAAACACAGATCCTCGTGTGGAGCCATATCCGCCTTGCACATGCACATCACAAGACTCATACTTTAAAGTGCTCTTCCCTCCTCTCCTGGGAAAAAGATCTTGGTTTTTTTCCACTCACTTCTTGCAGTGATGATCCTGTTGCAAAGAATGTCTACTTTTTCAAACTTTCAATAAACATCACTTTCTATTTAATACTTAAATACCACCTTGGACCTTCCCTCCACTTCATAGGAATGATCAAAAGGTAATAAAGTTACTAAGAAAACTAATTTGAAACCATCTGTGGCACAATCTGCCAAACATATAGACAGGGTATGTTGGGCTTTACTCACAGGCCCTGCTTCAAGTGCCCCCGCCAAAAAATCTAGCAAGACAAATGTACACTAGAGTATGCCTCTTGGTGGTCCAGTTGTACTTCTAATATATTTGATTGATATCATCTTTACAGGAACAATTTTTTATTCATGCTCAGACCTTAGTTCTAAATGATTTTTCAAACGTCTGGGCCTTTCTGATTAAAATTTCACGTTTTTAACTATCACTTTAGTTTTAAAATTGCACTATCTTGTATTTTGGTGTATTTCTTGTGTTCAGCATGCAGGATTTCTGTTATATGGCAGCTGTATCAATACAATAATACATTATTTTTTATTATCATTAAATGATCTATAGAATTTTTCATAAAAATATTCTGAAGAGCTGTCCAAAAATACAAAACTAATTACTCATTTATATTAAACACAAAAACTTTAATAAATTAACAAGTTAATTCAAAGCCTACACGCCAAATAAAGGTCTTCAAGCTGCTTCAGGAAGACAGCATCAAGAGAATAATAAGAATAGTAAAGTGAACAGCCTTCCAAAGCACTGGATCTGGAGTGGGAACAACTTTGCTTCTCTTGGGCACCAATCTGATTTCAATATGAGATCAAATCAAAGCGTAACTTGGAAAATCCCAACTTCCAGAATTTATTATAAGGGAAGAGATATCCTCTAGCTAATCAGAACCCCAATTAGTGCAACACAGCAGTTTGAATTGGTGTTGGAAATAAATTGGTAGTAGATTTCATAATAAGAAACACAAGAGTGTACTAATCAGAACATGTCAATAAGCAAGCAGGAAAATCTTGGAATGAAAATTTCCAAACAGTTTCAGAGCCAGCATGATAAAAGAGTGTACTGGAATGAATGAGTAGCATCCAACTTTGGAATGCTGCAAAAGCAGCCATCCCAGATGTTGAACTAATGGACCTAGCATACACTGGCAAGAAACAGCTTAAAACAATGCACATACTGCATTTAGGCATCATAACAAGATATCAAATCTAGCTGAATAAACCAAGACACATACACAGACCAATCATTCTTGCTTTGGTCCTCTCTTCACACGTCTGAGTAAATGAACTAGGAAGTCACAGAATCCTGGCCTGTAAAGAACCAATTAACCATAGACTCTAATGAAAAGCTATGATCATTTGTATGTTTCTGGTTTCTTTGCCTGCCCATGCAAAGGAAGGCGCAATCAGGCTACATGTCCTAAGACACTGCTTATATACATAATGGTTTATTAAGCCAGAAGTGAGGGCTCACTATGACGTGCAACTGTGCTCACAGAGTAACAAATACAGAAATAAACATAAAAATATGGATTGGCGAGAGCAGTAGTGGGGATAACTTACGTACGTTATTTTTTCAACTATCACAGAGTTTAACATATCCAATATACAGCTGATAAAACTGCTGCTCAAATGTATGGCGTTGTAGAACTCGGCACACATAACTTGCAACTTATAGTTGCAATAATCTATCCATAGCATATCTGTAGATTCAGAGTTCAAGGAAGCAGTTGTTAGTCTACTTGACATAATAATAAAGTCTCTCCAAAGTTAAGAGAAAAACTCTTAAATACTGTTATCGCAAATAATTCAACCAAGAGGAAAACCAAGTTCACACAGGTACCAAGTAGGTACCCTGTGTCAGATTACTTGAAATAAAATATTATAGTATAACTTAAAGGCAGAATCTAGAGAAAAGCTACCAAGCACACTACTGAAATCCCCTTAACATACTCAGAACTTCTGAGCACCTTACACCTCTGAAGTTCAATATTTTATAGACAACTTTTGGCACTTCTGAGTGTCTTATATCTCTGATGTTCAGTATTTTATAATCCTCAGAAAGTGATGTTCTAGTAACAGAATTGATCACATGATTTGTAGGACCTTTCAGACTGAAAGATGTTTGTAATGTTAGTTTTTGTAGACTTGGTCTACTTCATTTGATGCACTTCAGAACTCCTTTCTCAGTCTCAAAAGTGCTACAAGATCCTTTTTTATACCAATATAGTTATGCCTTTGAACAGAATCACATGGGCTTACTTAATCAATCAAGCATGCAGAGGTTTGTAAACAGAAATAAGATTTTGTTTTAATATTTTGGTATTTCATCTTTATACTGATTGAAGCCCAGGTATCGAAGTTTCTTCACTGAAATGCTAATTGAAAAACTGTACTTATAAAACATTAAATTGCCATAATAATCATTCTCAAAATAGTTTATTTCTTTCAGAAAATGAAAATACTAGTTCCAAAAATACATCAGTGGTTTATGCAAGGAGAAAGCCGAATGAGGCAATTATCTCACTCAACCCCACTCAGACCACATGAAGCCCCCCTGTATATTTTTCAATAAGGATTCATGCACAAGAAACCAGCTACTCGGCTCTACTTCTTGCATGTCCACACACTGTGGGCTACATGTACAGACTGGACCAGGAACAACAACAGTGGGATATTATGTATGTTTAGCCGTATCTTCTCTTTGCATGGGTTCACTATGACATATGAGGAAGCACGGACTCATAAGGGTATTCTCCCTATATATTCAGTATCCCCCTGTAAGACATGTCAAGAAATAGCCTCCTCAAAATGGAATGCAGGAGGCCTACTGACTTTATTCAAAGGATGCCACAACAGGAGCATGGTGGTAGATTTCCATTCTATGGCTAAAAAACAGATTACTGTGACACCTAAGTAAAGTTCCCAGTGGAACCCAAGAAATACAGGCTTAAATACAAGTTAAAGTACTATTCATTTACTCCTCAGATTTGTACAAACACTTGAAAGGTGGATGGAAAATAGATTTAGAGAAACCAAGCATATTTAAAGAAAGGTAGAGGAGGCATTTGGAGCAATACTGCACAGAGAAAGAGTGTGAAATGACAAGGTCAGGCCTTTGGAAAAGATATGTCACCTCACATGAAAGCTACCAGAGGAGAGAAAGACTGATGCAAATACCACAGTTGAACTATACTGTACCTTTCACACACAGTAAAACAGGAAACCTAAGTGGGTTTCAGGGGGAACAATCTGCAGCCAACTCCACTTCTTTGGTCATTTTCTCACTACACTCTTGTAGTGCTATTGTTCCACTTTCAACATCCTGTGGAATTCTGGGGTTTGTAGTTTACTGAGGCCCAAGGGCTCCCTGGCTGAGAATTCTAAAGGCCCCCTCCCTAAACTGCAAATCCCGGGATTCCATAGGATGCCGAAAGTGGAACAATAGCGCTAGAACAGCGTAGGGCGGAAATAGCCTTTGAGAAGCAGACCAGTCCAACACCCATGTTTCCAGACACTTGTCATGCTCATTCTTTACAAAAGAGGCTTTGCCTAAGTACAAATGTCACTTCCACTGAATCCAGGGCCGCCGACTCCGGAGCAGACAGCCACAGGAGGGCTGGGACATAACGGAGGGACGGGGCCCCTGAAAGGGGGCGAAGGGAAGGGCGCAGGGAGGGAGCGCCCCAAATGGGCAGAAGAGTCAGCAGAAGCGGAGACCGGCTCTCGCGGCCAGGCAGGGCCCAGGTGCTGCCAGGAGGCGCAGGGAAGAGAAGAAGCGCCCGGCTGACCCGGGAGGAGGGAAAGGGCAGGCCCGGCGGCGGAGGCGGCCCGCTGGGCTCCCCGGCCACTTACCCAAGTGAGCAAGCTCTCCCCGAGCTCGGCCCGCTCCAGACTCTCCACACTGAACATGGTGCGGGCGGGGCAGGGATTCTCCTGGCGGCGGCGGCGGCGGCGGCGGCGGCGGCGGGCGAGCGTCTCTTATCGTCGGGGCCTCGGGAGAAGAAAGAGTCTGTGCGAGGCGCCTCCCCGTCCGCTCGTTTCCTTCCCTTTCTTCTTCCCACAACCCAGGCCGGCAGAGCCGGGCCGGGCGGCTGTAGTGGCGCAGACACGTCACCGGGCCCCGTCGGGATCCGCCCGCTCCGTTGGCACCGGCGAGCAGCGCGCAGGCGCCCGCCGAGCCAGCGCCCGCCTCGCTCAGTCACGCCGAGGGCCGGCGGGCGGGGCGGGGCGGAGCAGGGCCGGGTTGGCTGCGGAGAGTTGCCGCCGCCGCCGCCGCCGCCGCCGCCGCTACTGAGAGGCCTCGTTTGCGCCCGTCAGGAACTGAGGTACTGGGCCGAGCGACGGGCCGGCAAACCCGCCGCCGCGCCCGCCGTTGCAGCCCTTTTCCCGGCGAGGGCGGCGGCGGCGGCGGGTTTCCCCACCCCACCTCTCCCTCCACGCTCCTCCTCTCTGAAACTCCGCTCCTTTTGTGTTAAATTCCCCCCACATCCGTCCGCTGTGGTGAGGGCAGCTTTTCCGCCACTCTTTCCCGTCGAGACCTTCCCGCCCGGCTCTCGGGGGCGCCTAGGCTGGGGCGAGGTTGGAGGGCGGGTGAGAGGCTCCTTCGGTAGCGTCGGTTTATTCCCGCAGTGCCTCCAGCCTTAGACGGTGCCCTGCTTGGAAGTGAGCCGTCCTCCTCCTTTGTCCTCCTGCGGTGTTGGAGTGCGGGCGAGTGTAACCCAAGTATTTTGTTGGTGTTCGGGTAAACTACTGTCTTGGGGTGTAAATACAGGCCGCCCTCCACGTTTGGGGTTTCACTTCTGCGGATTTGATTACTCACGGATTATTTGCTGTCACCTCTGCTGCCTCTCTAGGGCATTTTTAATAGGGACTGCCGGCCTCATGAGACTGAAAAACTGCCAATAAGGCTTGTAAGTCCCTATTAAAAATGGTGGCAGTCAGCCCCACCAGCCCCCAACTTCTGCCTTGTGGAGGAGCCTTGATGCCTCGAAGGAACCCAGGGTGGGTTGAATATGGTGATCATATTTTTTTGTGTGTGTTAAATATGACTTGGGAGGGCCCTGGGTTATTCACGGTTTTTCCACTTTCATGGGGGTCTTGGGCCCCTAACAATAGAGAATGTGGAGGGACGACTGTATACTTGCCCTGGTATGAGTAGGGTTGCCTGAGTGGAAATCGAAGGTGGCTCCTGTACTTTTAATTGCTGTGTAAAAGAAGGAATTTCAGAAAATGTTGCTTTTGTCACACAACTAGGTAAGCAGCAACACTTGCTGAAATATCTTCTTCTATACAACTGTTAGAACTACAGGAGCCCCCTCAAGGTTTCATTCTGGCAACCCTAGGTATGAGAGAGACAGCATGGTGTAGTGGTTTGAACATTGGACTTGTGGCTTTCAAATCCCCACTCAGCCAAGGAAACCCAGTGGATGACACTGGGCATGCTGTACTCTCTCAGCCTCAGAAGAAGACAAGGACAACCCCCACCTGAACAAATTCTACCAAAAAACCCAGTGATAGGTTCACCTTAGGGTCATCATGGCCATTTCCACATGAGACTGTTATAATGCTATTATTCCACTTTCAACGTCCAACGGAGTCCTGGTGTTAGCAGTTTAGGCGGAGCCCTAAACTACAGACCCCAGGATTCCATAGGACATTGAAAGTGGAATAATAGCACTATAATAGTCCAGTGCGGAAATGGCCCGTAAGTCAAGAGATGACTTGAAGGCACATAGCGACCACCACCCCTGCCCTGGGTATGAGGGTATATCTAGAAGGAAAAACGGTGTGAAGTCAAATCTGTCTTGTGCTGTTCCTCAACTTTTTAATTTTGTCCCCCACCCCATGGTAGTTTTCAGAACTTTTCTTTTAGGAGGCACTGTCTTTGGGTTATGCGTACTTATAGGAATCTGCCTTATATAGAGTAAGGCTATTGGTCAGTCTAACTGCTTATGGACTAGCAGTGGGTCTCTGAAGTTTCAGGTGTAGGTCTTCTTCTTCTTCTCTATCTAAGAAATGCCAAGGACTGAGTATGGTAAACTGTTATCTACGGCTGAACCAGTGTCTTCCTCAGGAACAGGTACTGTGGACTCCAGATATTTTCAGACCCCCAACATGTGTATGTCCTAACCATTATAGCTAGTGATCAGAGCCAGGGACTTTGGAGGCTGTAGTCCAGCAACACTTGTGGGTCACAGTTTCACCATTCCTGCCTTAAGGTGTATCACCATCAATGAAAGTTGTATTTCAGATCAATCTGGAATATATGTTCTTTGTTTTAAATCACTAATGCATTTTCCTTATATTTACCGTAGTTGCAGGTGTATAAGACGCATCCCATAAGATGCACTGGTGTATAAAATGCACCTCATTTTCAAACAGTATTTTTCAGGAAAAATATTGAGTCATATACACCAGCAAATAGGGTGTCTTTGGTTACCCCTTTCTGTCCATTCTCTCTTTTTGGAGTCTTTTCTCTTGAAGGCTATAAACCTGAATTAAAAACGCCCTCCCAGCAGTCTCAAACCAGTTCTTCCTCTCTTCCTGCACTCAGTCAAGCCACTGTTTCATAGTCTGAATTCCCACAGGTGCCATTTTGGGAGAAAAGGGGGATATAAATTGAATAAGTCATACTACTTGTGTATGTAGCCCAGTGCCTCCCACTCTGACTGGTGGCAGCAGCTCTCCAGGGTCTCAAATAAAAGTCTTTCTTATCTGAGTCTTTTAACTAGAAATGACCAAAACTGAACCTGGGAACTGTTGTAGGCAGTGTGTGTGGTCTATCTCAGAGCACAATTGGTTGGACAGATTGTTCTGCACAAGCCCCGCTGAAATTAACAATTATTATCTTGCTTAACCTGCAGTTGAACTTACACAGAAGGAATTCCAAGTTCTTTTCTGGCCAGGTGGCAGCCTAATTTGATTTGTTTCTGTCCCTCTACAATAACTTTTACATTGCTTGCCTTGAAATTTAGCATTTGGGAGTTGCTCCTAAAAACAAGTTCAGGGGCCAGTTCAAAAGTAACTAATCCTGTCTACCAACCTGTTGACCAGAGGCAGTTGCCTCTTCTCCCACCCTGATTAAATTGATTTAATGTTCTCTGGTAGAGACTTATCTTTATATTACTCTGTAAAGCACCATCTAACACAGATCATGCTGCATTAATAAAAGCGTGTAGTGGAAAGTTGAAAAAACACTACTTTTTGCCACCTAGGTGTTGAGACCAATATAATGGTTTAAATTGTTTCTGTTGTGTGTACTTTATTGCAGCTGTAAAAGAATAAGATAACTTGGAGATTAAGTAATATGTATGAAGAAAGCCAGCATGGTGTTTGGTTTGAGCGTTAAACTTGGAGCTCAACTGTCAGAGAAGTAAAAGAAAAGTGAAGACAGCTCTTCGAGGAGATAGAGATTAATGGGGGATTAGGATTCCTGCTCTATTCACATGTATCATTATTTATCTAGAATATATTTGGAATTCATTGATGCTCTTCATAGGATTTGGGTGCATACAGTTTAAATCTCTTGCTTATTGTAGCTCTTTGGGGGTTTAAAACATATTTTCATCTTGGTTTATAGCATCTGTACCTAGCAACATTCTATATCACTTCTATATCAGGCAGAATAAGTTTATTCCACCAAAGCTTTTGGCATAATACATTTCTCACTCTTTAAGATACCTATGGCATCCTCATATACTCTCTCTCCCTCTCTCTCTCTCTCTTTTTCTTTCTTTCTCTTTTTCTTCAGTAGATTAGCATAGCTTCCTATCTGACATTCCTGATGGAGAAGAGAATGCATAATGAGTGAGCTGAATACATTCTTGGTGGTGCTTTTATTGTTACTTTCCTTACTGGGCTAATTTATTTGATTTATTTGAGTTGTTTTTGAGTTGATTTGAGTTTTGATTATATTGTTATCTGATATTATAAATATCATAAATTAAACATTCAGGCATTTTACAACATATTGTACTGCTGTTTTAACTTTCTGCTGATGTCTCCTGTAGAATCAGATGCTGCTGTTCTGGCTCAGTAGAACTCTCCTCTGATATCTTTCTGTAATTTGTAATATAACTGAATGGCTTAGTGATTCTCCAGACTGTGCTTATAAGGTCATTAGTCGTTTTCTTCTGTTTATTTTGGTAGGATCAGTGCTTTCTTTGGCAGGAACAAACTATGACAGAGGTTTGGTTATACGTATTTGAACTTCTAAAGTAAGTTTGTTGGATTAGTAATGAAGAATGGTCCCTACTGACATATATGACAGTATACTAATTAGTGTACTGTTTTGTAGGGAGGAAAGAGTTTATGTTTCCCCGGAAGAAAGCTTATTTTTGTTTTAATAGTCATGTGGTTTGTCTTGACTGATTCAAGAACTTTGACCTAAATCTATATAAAATCTCATATGCATTTTGCATAGTTCATGTACTAGCCAGGAGATGTAATAGCAGTACAAAAACTGCTTTTGCATAGTTACTCTTTCTGCTGGATTGGTAGTAAATGTGGTTGTTATAAGAGTTGTCCAGTTCAAACAGTTAATTGCCAGTGCTGGCTAGATAATTATGTGACTGAATCCTAAATTTTGTTTGAAGGAACTTTTCTTTGCTGTAATATAGATATATTTTAAAATATTCTCATTTCTCAACGTAGAACAAATTTAATTTTTTGACATGAAACAAAACAATAGCATAAGCAATTTTTTTTAGATTGGAGATTTCTAGGCATTGTATGGATTGTAGAAGTGAGGTGGAAGAAGAGATGCTGGAGATGCCATTGATACTTGTGTATTTATGAGCAGGCAGATGTTCTGCACTGACTTGTAAAAATAATTAAAAAGTGTGGCAAGACATGAGAAGAGTGGGGCAGAGTGTTGGCAATTGGCCTTTTATTAAAGATGATGTCTACAATTTGTCTGTGGTTACTGTGTAAAGAAAGCTTTAAGTATACAATTACAGGTGAATGCAATGCCTTGCAATCATGTAAATGTTACAAATTCTATGTTTTCATTTTTCCAAGTATATGATTGGTTTAAATGATCCTTCTGGGTGTGTAGTAATTAGAAAATAATGGGTCTCCTAAGATCATGGAAGTGTTAGAGCTTGAGGTTTATGACATGGGTCTATGTGGTGTTCACTGTTTGTTTTTAAAATGGGATGCTTTTTTTAAAAAAAGGTGATTATTCCTTCTCCCCCAGAAAAGATCTAATGTGTTTGAAACATGTTGGCGTTTAGTTAGTGACTTTAGGGAAAACAGCACAATACAGTTTTGTTGTTTGCCATTTGTTTCTTCATTACACAGCAATTGCAAGCAATACAAAAGCCAGTTTAAGTGACTTTTAAATGAAAATGGTCTTAGTGATTTCACAAATGCAGATTAAGAGCCAACAGATCTCCAGGGCAGCTGTACAAGGTGGTGACATATAATGAAAGAATGAATGTGTCACGTTCCCTTGTGCATTCTACACGAGGAGCAAAAACTGTGGTTTTACAGTACTTGTTGAACAATGCAATCCCGTGCATGTCTACTCAAATGTAAGCGCATTGAATTCAGCCTGGTTTACTGCTGTGTGACTGTGCAGGATCACTTTCCTGTCTTTTATGTAATGTTACAGCAGCTGGTGATTGTGGTTACTCTGGAAGGAAAGAAAGATGAGTGAATTAAGTAATACTTGTTTTGAAATGTATTTAGATTCATGGAGATGCGATTAAGATTTCATTTTATTTTGACTGGCCTGTCCCAATTATTTATTGTATTCAATCAGACACTGGAAGACAGTCTTTCTTAACCCTGCCATATGGCAGAGTGCCAGGTTTTGGCACATGAGAAACGTTTAACAAGTTCTTTACAGTGTCTTTATTATTGGCTGTCTGTTCCAAAGCTTAGTGACATAATACATCTGCACTAACATGTTCCCTTGTTAGTTAAAATTCAATGCTCTTTTTAAAAGTTGTACTCATATGAATAAAAGCTTCTGTTGTAATTAAAATGTAGCTGTTTTGTGGTACTTGCTTCTTAATCAAGAAGCAGTAGAAGTAAGAAGGATTGCTTGTGAAGAGCTTTCTACCCCAGGGCTAGAAAATTAAATCAGTCTTAAATTCTTTTTTCTGAAGACAAGGAAATTCCTTTTTGCCCTTTCTACTTAGTTTCCTAATGTGTTGAAATAACAGGGTGCCCAGATCTAACTCCGCTCCTCCCCCTGCTCTTATCAGTACTCAGTAATCTGATTATGTATATGTACTTGAGATACCATTGCTCTTAATCTCTACAGCCATACCTTGGGTGTATATTTTAATCAAATCATGGTAAAGAGATTTTGATTGTTCTCAGTCACAATGCCTGTACAGTCTTGATGTTGCCTGTTTCGTATTTATTATGCTTAACTATGGTTAAACAATTAGAAGTGGATCCTTTCTCCACACACCAGCATTTCTGAATGCAGTTCTCCCTGCTAGGCCTATTTACCGCTTGTGTTACATAAATACTTACACTAAGTAGATTGGAGTTCAGTGTTAATTAGGGCTTCTACCTAACAAATATGGCATTGCCAGTTGAAGCCAATCTGGGTTAGCCCTAAATGTGGTGCTCCATTTCTTCCAACATAACCGTTAAACCTGAATAACCATACTAGGGCACCAGAGCCCTCTTACATTTAGCCTTTGCACTTGAAAGCTTCCCTCACCACCATCAAAATGTAGTACTTTCTCCTTCTTTGTCACACACAGTTCAGTCTCTCTTCCACAGTGGATTATACCAAGAGTATTGTGACAGGAACACATATGACAGTTGTAGAATCATAAACCACAAGGGCCATCGAATCCATCCCCCTGCCATGCAGGAATACTTCCACATGACTCTACTTGAGTGAGAATGCGAGGCAACTTCCTGTCAGTAGAGGAGGTGCATGGCAGTTCATAAAGGATCCCAAGGTAGAATAAAAAGTAAGAACGTTCCTATGAACAGAATGTAGCAAGCTGCCTTACGTTGAATCATTTCATAGAGGGCTGAGATTGTCAATGGCTGCTGATCATCATGGGTATACATCATAGCCAGGACCAGAGGCACTGTGACTGTTGGTGGAGATCATGAATAAGAAGGTGCTGTTTTGTTTTTGTCTGGCTTGTAGGCTTTCCGTAGGCAATTCAGTTTAGTCACTGTAGGAACAGAACTATGAATTAAATAAATAGACCTTTGCTCACTCTTTGTACTCTTTTATGATCAGACCATTTCTCCATCTAGCATAATGTTGTCAACACACTGACTGATAGTGATTATACAGTGCATTAAATCTTTCCCAACTCTCTGCATGTAGACCATCTAGAGGTAGGCATTTTAATAGGAATTGCAGCTTCTAAGACTATTATCATGTTTCTAAGACATATAGTTTATGCCCTCTTTTGGTGTGGCTTCCACAAAAATGTGAGGTCATGTGAAGTGTCACTCTCACTATAGTCACAGGCGCACTCACAGGCACCCTTCCACAGCATGTGCACATTGCATCCATTGACTGCATTGGGATGCGATGCTCGTATTTCTTGTTTTACACTGAGGTTCCTGCAGTGGAACCCCCACATATATGGCAGGCACACTGTCCTTCACTTCTGCATATTTTGAGAATGGTTGAGAAATCTTCTAAATTTTGGCAAATAAAGACTAATTCAAATTTGCATCTGATGAAGTGAACCAGAGTCCACAAAAGATTATGCTAGAAATTTCTTTTTCTGAGGTAGTCTCAAAGATGTTACAGGATTCCTGTATCTTTTTATGCTGGAACAAAGTAGCATAGTAATTTTGGCTGGGCAGCTGAGGGAGAGTGAATAGATTAAGTGGTTATATTGTTTATAAATAATTGCTTATTGTGTATATGGCTATAATTGTGGCTTTATACCCCCAGCTGAAAAGAAACAGGAATCTAGCTGAATGATTTTAGATGTCAGTCCTTTCCAAAATTAGTCAAAATACTGTCACTGTCTTAACCTTCTCGGTTTCATTCCCAAGGTTAAAATTATTTAATAGTGTTTTGCCTCCCATTTTGATTTATTTCATATCTGGCTGTACTTTACTTTATGTGAGCCTTGAAGCTTCTATCTGAAGATGTAAAAATAATGTAAATCAAATGCTGTGCTGAAATGTGGATCAAGAAGTAGCTTGAAAATATCCCCTTCTTCTAGAGCACATCCCAGAGTTTCCCAGACCCCAAGTGTGCACAACATTTCCTGTGGGCTAGAAGAGAGTTGTCTGATGACATGGTGCTGAGTCTTCTCAATTCCAGCTGAGGTAAATAGAAAAAAAAATGATGTTATCAGGCTCATTTCACGAACTAAACTGAAGATTTTACCTTTTGGCATTTTCATACCTCTGTCATTTGATACTGGAAAAGTTTCCTCAGAAGTAATTGCTGAAGGTAAGATGGCTCTTCAGTTTTTCTAAGGTATGATTGAAGCATAGTATTGAACCATGTCTTTCCTCCCCACCCCTTAAACTAGGTCAGGACATGCTCTTTCATGAGTCATACTGTGCCTCTTGTCTATGGCTGCAGATTGGGAGGAATGGGAGGTTTTAGGATACTCTGCGTATCTACCTCTGTGTATGCATTTTTCATTGCCACTTTCCAAAAATAGAACATTTGAATTCAGATTGTGTTGGCCACACCATTTGTGATACCAAAGTCTGCCACAACTTGTCTGTGCATGCACTGAGGTGTCCCTACTTTAATCTGTGAGATACAGGTGGGTATGACAGTATGGAATCCTCGGCACTAATCCTGGTGAGGTGAATGTCAAACTGTGTACCAAAGCATCATAGCACACCAGTGTTTCCCAAGCTGACTGATGTGGGAGACTAGCTGACTGATGTGGGGCACCAGCAATTTTTTTCCAGTACGCCACAGGAACCATAGAATCATAGACGTAGAAGAGACCACAAGGGCCATCGAGTCCAACCCCCTACCATGCAGGAATACATCATCAAAGCATTCCCAACAGATGGCCATTCAGCCTCTGTTTAAAAACCTCCAAAGAAGGAGACTCCACCACACTCCTGAGTGGTACCATACTGGTTACTGTATTTGCACCATTGGCTGCAATTGTTTCGTTCCTAAAACCCTGCTAAGGACTGGCAGCCAATGTCTTATGGATTGGCACCAGTCCCTGAACCAGAACTTTTGAGTAGCACTGGTAGAACGCAGTTTGACTTCAGTATTTGAAGACCTGTGAAAACTTCTCTGTTTTGTTTGCCCTTTTACTTGGAGACTGTAAGAGAAGCAAAAATAATGTTTTTGTGCATACATACGTTTATGTTCATGTGTTTCCTTCATTCTAGCTCTGGAATGGCCAGCCAGAAAACAGAAGTTCAGAGTGTGATACTGTATAATGATTCAATGATAGAAGGCATAAGTGACCAGGTTCTGCTGGCAGTAGTGCTCAGCTTCACATTCATTGCTGCACTGGCATATTTGCTTTTAAGGTGAGGTGGGGGTAAAATGTGATGAAGGGTTTTGTGTGATATGTCAAATGTATATATTTAAATTTTTCATTTAGTCAAAATACTTTCTCACCTTGAGCCAGTCATGCTCTCTCAGCCTAACATATTTCACTGGATTTTTATGATAAATTGGGATTAACATCCCTCTACATGCACAAACATATATGCCTTACATACACCCACTATGTTTAAAACCACAGACCATTTAGGAAGAGATGGATATTTTAAAAAGAATGCCCTAACCTGAACAACTAGCCATAGAGGTTTACATCTTAATTCATTCTTAGACTAGCTGCTTTGAACCTTTAATTAAAATAATAAAACTATTATATTGGCTCACACCTACTATGTATTCCTGTGCATGCTGCTAAACACTCAAGCACAACTTTATCTTTAAAATAACATTGAAATTATTCTCATTGAGGAAAATGTAGTACAGAATGTGTTGCTGGAGATAAGGCTTTATTACTGTGAAGGAAAAGTTAATGTTGGTTTTAAGCACTCATAGCTAAAAGTGTTTTTAAAAAAACTTTGATGTGTATTTGAATGTTCTAATGGTATTGATTTTTTTTAAAATCTATATACTGTTTTTCTTATGACTGAGATTTTGCTCTGTACTTTAGTCCAGGTGAGAGAGCACTTTGTAGAACACCATAGTAATTTATCAAATTCGAATGAATTGGAATTCTGAATTCAGTGAACAAATCATTGTCTTTGGTTCTACTCTTGAAGTGTTTTGTTATTAGTATTATTTCTCACTCTGTGTTTTTTTCCTTAGCAGAAATGGGCACCCAGATATTCATCCAGAAAATCAGGAGCTAGTGAGAACAGTTAGGCAACAAATACAATCAGAACAGGTATGGCATTCATTCTATTTCATGTTTACTTTTTTTTTTTTGTATAAATTGCATTTGTTGCCAATGATCTGTTAGAACATTTGTTTCATATAATCACAAGGTTGTAGAAAAATAAGTGCATAGTGGGTCTTGTGTTTCTTAGCTTCTTGTGCTAGGATCAAATCTGGTTGTCATGTGTGGATGTTGGAGAAAGGAAATCGTGCCTTATGAGCTAACTGAAATAGTTTAAGACAATTGCCCCCTCTGTTCCCTGAGGTTAGGTATAAGTGCCAATCCTGTGTATGCAAAATGACACCCCCTATGTGCAAAAGGGAGATGTCAGGAGCCTTGAGAAAACCATGAGCTTCTCAGAGGTACATAAAACATAGGGAACCCTCACTGGTTCTATGTGAAAAACTATTTAAAAGAATGGAACTTGTCATCCATGACTTTGGGGTAAACCTGGATCTAGACCAGTGACTATTCCTGTGCAAAGGAGAGGGAAGGAGACAATGAAAACATATTGAATACTGTCCCTCTGCAGTCAGGAAGACCTTCTTGCTCTTGGCAGTCTTCGGTCCTGAGAAACCACAGGGATGGATTGAGGTAGCCTGATCCACAGTTTCAGAGACTCTCAATATGTGTGTATATACAAAAATACAAAAGCAGCATTTTGTTGTGTTACAGAATTCTGTTTTTTTTTTCCTAGTGTTCAGCTGGACTTTTGTAAAACATAGAGGAAAAAGTCCCTTGCTAATAGTTTCTAAATAGCTACAAATAAATGGAAATATTCTAGAAGAGTAGACATCTTATAGCAAAAGTAACCAAGACTCTTGGCTAAGAATGGCTTTGATCAAGAATAGAGTGTCTTTTTATGACTAATTAAAATTAGGAAACATGAAGAAGTATTACAGTGTTGATTTTCTGATCAAGGTTCAGGGGAACAGAAAAGAACATTGAATAGATAAAACGTTTTTTAAAAAAATCATTGTACTACCCTAGAAAAGTAACTAAAAATCAGATCTGCAACCCTTAGTATATTAAAATCACTACTGTTTAGATTCTAAACCTTAGAGCAAGAGCAGTGGGCTTGGATATGGAACTTAGAGTGAGTAACTGGCAGTGATGTAGGCTTGAGTCAACTGACTTAGACTTAAGTCACCTAAGTGGCTCGTCTCGGACTCGACTTGACTTGAGACTTGTATATTTTTAGTGATTGACTTGCTGCCCTTGGTTCAGTAACATAACACATTCATCCAGAATCCTTATGAGTTTGCTTCCAATGCTTCCATCTCTTTTTGCCAACTGGTCACATGACAATCTGTCTCAAACCCAAAGTGTGGGTGCATTTTTCAGAGAGGAACAGCAAATAGGTTAGGCAATGGAGCCTTCTAAAAATTTTCCTAAGAGCAGAAGACAAGACTCACCCCCAAAGTGCAGGGTGCATTTCTCAGAGGGGAACAGCAAATGTGTTAGGCAACAAACTTGAGGAGGAAGGATCCTTCCTTCTAAAGCTTTTGAAGCTTCAGTAATGGGGACTAAAAAGATCCTATTCCCCACGTCCAAAGCTGCAGATGGCAAAATTACAAATGTGAAGGGCTGACTCTGCTTAAATTGTTAAAACTGACTTTATTCAGCTCTGTCCAGAAATCCTGGAATATAGTTTGGGGTATAAAGTTAGCTCCAAGACTTGAGACTTGACTTGAAAGTATCTTCAAGGACTTGAGACTTGAAGGTAGAGATTTGAGACTTGACTTGAGACTTGGAATGAAAGACTTAAATATATCACTGGTAACTGCTATGTAAGATCTTATCTTGGCATGCAGTGAGGTACATTTTCTATCCAGAGAATGTTCACTCTAATAGACCTGTAACATTTAAAGTAGTTTTTAAGCTAAGGAGGGTAACATAATCACTGCACCTCAGAAGTATTGCAGTTTGTATTTATATATGTATTGGGCCCACCATATCCACAAGCTCACAATCCAACCCACTGCAGATTCAAACAGAAAATCTCCCCTGTAAGACCCTCTTAATGAAATGAAACAACACAGGACAGAAATGAAGGTGGTGGCAGGCCCTGGTTGCCAGGTGCACTGCCAGGCACTCCCTTCTTTGGGCTTCCCCACCTCTGGCGATCACACCAGTTGTGATGCTTCTGTTTGCAATGAGAGATGCATGGAATGATGGGAATTCAAGTGTACTGCTTGGCACAAACCCACACCTCCCACCATTTCGCAAATCCTTGATTCACCCATGCCGCTGACTAGAGTAAGAGAAGAACACCATGAGTGTGAGAGTATGGGCAGCTTTAGCCTCTTACCTGTGCAAATCTAAGCCAGGATGCACTCCAGGCTGGGCTGTACTTGCTGCCAGGGTCTCAGGGCTGGTGTTGCGGTGAGCCTTCTTGCTCTTTACCAAGAAAGATTGGTGCATGGTGCCTCTGAGGAGGTGGCTGCTAGGGATGTGACAGTGGTGGCAGCTCTTTCTTCATGGTCTTTATGGTCTCCTGCAGTGGTGAGCCCTGGCTGCTTTGGTCAGAGGAGCATCCCCTGTGAGTATGTTAAACCTTCCATTCCCCATTTAAGTAGATTGACTTGTGGTGACTTGTAGGGGATGGCACTCTGATTAAGGTAGTTGGGACTCGCTACTGCAAGAGGTCATCAGAAGCATGAAGAAAGAGCTGCTGCCACCGCCACATCCCCAGTAGCCATCACTCGCATGCTCAGTAGCACCATGCTCCAGTCCTTCTTGGTGAAGAGCAAGAAGGCTCATAGCTACCACCATCCCAAGCCACCAGTAACAAGTACAGCCTAAGCCTGGAGACCATCCTGGCTCAGATTTGCACAGGTAAGAGCCCAAAGCTGCCCAGACTTGCATTCCCCATGGCTTCTTTGCTCATTCTAACTGGTGGCATGGATGAGGCTGCAGAGAGATGTGAGGATCTGTGAAATGGAGAGAGGTCTGGATTTCTGCCAAGCACTACCCTTCGGTTCCCATCATTTCACATTTCTCTCATTGCGAGCAGAAGTGCCATGGCTGGTGTGCTCTCCAAAAGTGGGGAAGCCTGAAGAAGGCGTGCCTCACAGCTGAGGCTTGCGATCGTCTGCAGTGGCTACCCTGTGGCACTTCTTTAATAGGGATTTGAGAATTTTCCATTTTTGTTATCCACATGGGGTCCTGGAATTGAACCAAACTAAACTTGCTAAGCAGCTTTGTAGTGATCTCTCTAGTTTGCTGTGTGCACTGTCTTGGCACCTGTTCTCCAAAACAGAGTTCTTTCCCACTCCAACTAACTAAGATAATTTAACTGGAAATGCCAGGGATCAAGCTAGAACCTTATGCATGTGTTCTTCTGGTGTGCTAAAACAATAAAATACTGTAAATACTAAAGCCTTTTCCCTCTGGAAAGTTCTCGCCATCCAACAGCAGCCAAAGGGATAAAAATGACAAAAGATTTCTGAATGCAATTTCATTTAGCCAAGCATATTTAAGGAAAGAAGATGCCATATATAAAGAGTCTGTAAAGTCTGATTCTTACTTCTAATGATACGTTGTTTATCATGAATGGAACTCCGTATCACATGTAGGGGAAAATATTCTTATCTAAAACACTTTTATCTGATTATAAAGATAGGATAAGTTTGCAGCTTTTAATAGATAAAATAATTTGCTCTCCTTGAACAGTTGCGATTTGTCATTTCTTCTAGGAGAATGCAGTTGGTGACAGACAGCATTTCTATACTGATATGTCCTGCCCAGTGTGTCTACAACAGGCTGCCTTTCCCATTGAAACAAACTGTGGGCATCTTTTCTGTGGTATGCAAAAAACACACATTCTTCTATGTCACTTTTTTCTTGCCATTGAGATGAGAATATTAAGATGAGCTGAGAAAAGGCAGCACAGTGCAGTGCAGAGAAAGAGTAAATTTGAAAATGTGGATTGTTTTGCACAGACATCAAATTCCACTTTTAAAAAAGTTGCTTAACCTAATTTCCTGTAGTTGATGCTAGCTCTTTTTCATATGCATACTCTGCTTTTTCAAAGTATAAGTGTGGAGTCTGCAGTACCATTTAATATATGATAAAGTTACTGTCTACTTGTAATCATACTCATTTTTAGCTTTATGTTATAGTATTTTGCATATTTCCTTAAGAGGACCACTCTTAGAATAGCAATTTCATATAGGTTTCATACAATTTTAAGTAGGTTAATCAGTTGCTGCTAAATTCTTTTGGGCCTGAAGGAACATCTGTTTCAGTGCTGCCTGTAAATATTTCTGACAATACCTCTTTGTACCAGTGATTTAATGTCTTATGGGGAGTTTAGCCTCTCTACCGCCCGCAACCCATTCCTATTTGTGAGCCTCTGTACCTAGCCCACTCGATTCCTTAAACATCATTTTGGTCAGTTCTTAATTTTTGAGGGGTCCTTATTTTTATTTATTGTTAATTGAAACAGTGACTTCTGTTTAGATAATGTCAGTTCATGTGCCTAGTAATGGTGATATTTTCTTTAGGTCCCTGCATTATTGCATATTGGAGGTGTGGATCATGGCTAGGTGCAATACATTGCCCCATCTGCAGACAGACGGTAAAAAGTTTATATTCTGATGTCAAATTCAAGCCATGGCCTTACAAACATTGTCCTTTGTTTTATTTGTAAGTTTAATAGGTTGGTGGTGGATTTTGAGATCTCCTTTGCTGTTTTTTGAAATTACAGTTTTAAAAATACTTGGCTCTAAATCCAGTTGGTAGTCTCAACTAGAGTAGATCTGCTGAATCAATGGGGCTTACGTAAGTGCTGACTTATCAAGATTCCATTGATTTCATCTCTCTGTTCCTTTTGGAACTAACGATCTGAGTTAGCTCTTATGCTTGGTGGTTAAAGTCTAGGAAACAGTATTTAGCTGCCTTCTCCACTTGTGTGTACCACAAAATGGTACAATCAATGCCTATAGCAGGTAAGAGTTTGCTTTACATCCATGCTGGAGTTCATTTTTCATTATAAATGTTACATTAACTGCTGTAGCAGAAAGAGCTAAGAATCCAGTAGCATTCTACTTATGTTTTATTGTGACAGACGTTTTCATGGATTAGAGCAATATTGAAAGCAACATAAACAGACCTAAGACATTTTACAGCAAGTAGGTAATAACTGAATGCTGCTTTATTAGCCTGTGGGCTACATTTCCTGTTTTGCTTGTGCTATAGATAAATGTTACTGTACTATCATAGACTAATTTTGGATGTTCTTTGAGGCAAAACACCTGGTTTTCAGATTCTTCTTGGATTATTGCAATGTGTTATATATGGGACTGCCTTTAAAAACTTCATTTGTTCCAAAACAGCCCAAGTAGACTCTTGTTAGTTTGCTGCTGAGACAATCATATTATACTAATATTTCATCAGCTCTGGCTTCCAGTCTGTTTCCAGGCCTAATATAAATGCAGGCTTTATCATGAAGGCTTTACTTAGTTTTGACCAGGTGATACGACAGAGCAAATTTTCCCATATGTACCTATATGGATTTAGGGTTGTTGTCTAAGTCCCTTCTGTGAGTGTCCCTGCCAAGTGAGGCAAAAGTACTGTATTTGCTGGCCTATAAGACTCACTTTTCCCCAAAAAAAATATTGTTTGAAAATGGGCTGCATCTTATATGCTGGTGTATCTTAGAAGTCAGCAAATCATACTTGATGGCACATAAATGGGGTATGTCTTATGCGCTGGTGCATCTTTTACACCTGCAAATAAGGTAGGTGGCACAAAGAAAGCCCAAATTTCTCTGAGCTCAACAATATCTATAAGCTTTGTGGTTGTCAGAGATGGAAAATTTCTACCAGAGCATCCAGCCTGAAGTCTGGAGTGAACTCTTAGGCTTAACCTTTCAAAAGTCAGTTTTTATATGTTCCTTCAATAAGTGGTTTTCTACTGTTGTTGTTGTCTGTCTTCTGTATTCAGGTAACTTTATTTTTGCCACTCTTCAATGATGGGCGAGAGGATGCAGCACAAGTGCTTCAGGATGTCAATGATTACAACAGGAGGTTCTCAGGACAGCCAAGATCAGTAAGTGTGGGGGAATGGGTCAGCAAGACTGGGTTCCATTATTGAGCTTAATGTGGCAAGAACTACAGTGCCCTATGGTAAGCATGGTAAACCCTAGCATTCCTCTAAAAAGACTCTGATGCAAGATAATATATTTAATCAGTTCAGGGTCCATATGGCTTAGTATAAACCAGGGGGACAAAACTCCTCCCCCTTAAAAAAAAAAAAAGCCAAACTCCCTTTTAGATCTAGGAGAGGTCTGTTTTCAAAACAGGAAGTGAGCGGAAGTCATTTATGGTTTACTTCAAGTTTTGAAAAAATCTTTTCTGAGCCTAAAATGGTTTGGGAGGGGGCAGAACATGGCAAAAACGTCCTTATATCCCCAGAGTACGTTGGGTGGCAAAAAAAATTAGAGGACCAAATGTAAAGAAAAGATTAACTTTTGTACCCCTAGGAGTTGCACTTTGGTCACATCTGCTGTAGGGGGAGTATGAGGGGCATTTCCACCATGTTTTGGTCCCAGCTTGGAGCAATGTAGGCCCAAGAATTGTCTTTTTTGAAAAAGGAAATGAACATAAAGTGACATTGCTCAGTTCCTGTTGTTTAAAAATTTTCTCTTGTGGGCTCAAAATGGTGTAGCAAGGTCCAAAATATGGTTAAAAAATCCCTTGTCACCTAGAAGATATTTGGGGAGGAGTGGAATTTTTTTTTGCAGGAATGGGTGCACCAAAGGTGTAATCTCGCAGGGTTTCCTGGGGAACTCGTGTGGTTGTCTACTCTTCCATGGTTGCCCACTCCTTGTATAGACCTTTAAGTATGAGTAAAAGGGTTTATGGATACACTCTGACCTGGAATTGCTAAAGCCATGTTAGGTATGAAGTGTTGCAGTTTTTGTCTACATTAATTATTCTTGTGTGTGTATTTAAAGCCCCTCTTATAAAGTAACAATCAGTCAGAATCAACTGTGATAAGCTGTGTATTGTTATAACATAAACCCAAAATTTGATTTTATACATCTTCTTCAGATTATGGAAAGAATTATGGATTTGCCCACACTATTGCGCCATGCATTCAGAGAAATGTTTTCCGTTGGAGGTCTCTTCTGGATGTTCCGTATCAGAATATTCCTCTGTCTGCTGGGAGCTTTGTTATATCTGGCATCTCCCCTGGATTTTCTACCTGAGGCCCTGTTTGGAATTCTGGGATTTTTAGATGATTTCTTTGTGGTCTTTCTGCTACTCATATATATTTCTATCATGTATCGGGAGGTTGTCACTCAGAGGCTGAATAGATGAAGGCCAGTGTCAGTGACTAATATTTGGGAACACTAAGGGGGATGTTTCACTAAATGAGCCACTGTGAAGAAAAGCATCTTGACACACTTTCAGTTTCTGCTATTCAGTAGCTTCTGGCCAAACATCTTATGCAAGCATGAGGAATTGAAATCATGATTAGTGAACTGGAATTTCAGTGTGTGTTATGTAAAAGAGAATTAATCCAAGATATAATACATACCTACATATGTTTACAACAGATGAGTACTTGTATATTATTCAAGGTACCAGTAGTTATAAAAAGGGATTTCTTTGAAATTGTTTAACAGAAAGAGTATTTGAATGAGCTGGATACATACTTCAGGCGCTGTTCAATGTATCGTTTCATATTCAGTGTACAACTTTCAAAAGACTGCTTCATTTGTCACTATGAGTGCAGGAGTTGTTTGTTTTTTAATAAAAAAGTTCAGTATCTCTGCCTGCACAGCTGATGCTCAGGCAATACAATTTTCATAAATAAGCTTCGGCCGTGACATCATATTGTGCAAATGTGGTTAGCACAGTATTACTTCAACTCCAGTTATGTACAATTGTATGAGTTTCTCTCCATATATCTTTTGTGCAATGGAATGTTCCCTGTCCATTGCTGTTCAAGAGGGAGGAGAGATCTTAAATGCTGTCCACTCCATGGTTGTTAGTGACATGTGTTATGATTTTGCATTGCAAAGTTTGACGTGTTTTGGATAAAATAAAAGCTAGTTCAATGAGCTAACAGGTACATACATACGGGGTGAGCAACTTGTGGCCTCCTAGATTTTCTGGACTTCAACTTCCCATATACATTACTGTCCAGCTACCAGAAATATAGGTTAGGGCTGCTGAGAATTGGATTTCAGCATCTGGAGTGCCACAGCTTGCTCAGCCCTGGTTAGAAAGTATGGTGCAGACTATTCAGTTTAAACCATAACAGGGCTTTTTAATCATATGCGGTACTAAATGAGGGATCAGCTATGGTTGATGTACAGTGGACTTACCATATCTGCGACCTCCAGATCTGGTATTTCTGTCGACCATAGAGTGTCATGTCTTGTACATAAATGGTAGCAATGTGAACACAGACATGCTGAAGCATCTGCATGCATGTCACTGCCATTTAATAATATGGGACACAGTCATTCATGTTTTCTGCTGTTCACAGGGTGGTGGTGCTCCTGGAACAGAACCCAGGCAAATGCAGAGTTTCCACTGTATAAGTTAACAGAAATCTAAAACTGAATTTTAGGGTGAATATGCTTGAAAAAAACATTCATAATGGGGACCATGGTCACTTGTCGGATAGTCTTCCTTCAGGAAAGTTTGTGCATGTTTGCTTGGAAGTGAGCAAGCTTGCTTCTGTGTGAATATGCGTAGGCCCAGGCTGCATGTCTCCTAAGCTTGCACCACATGGTTGTGCTAAAAAATTATGAAAAACATTGTTTGAGTTATTTAACTCTAGACATATTTAAGTGGTGGCTGAATGAGGTGATCATGGCTAAACTGATGTGAAAGTGCAGTGGACATGCACTGATCTGAAACCAACTTCCCACCTATTTGTCTACTCAGACATACAAAGAATAGTAACACTGATGCATGAGTACCCTAGAGAAAGAGGAGATAAGGATGTGAATATTTGACTATCAGAGTGGTAAGTACAAGGCCTACAAGTCATACTCTCAAAATAAGAATAGATAGTGTAAGTTCAGACTGGTATGTACAAAATGTTTCTTCTTCCTTATCAAACATGAAGTCATTATTTAGTTCTTTATATCTGGCAAACTCCTACTTGGAGCATTTGCAGGGGAGAGAAAGAGGATTTAACCTGTTTTTAAGATGCATTGGGCTTATTAAGAAGTAGATAATGGGATTTTGTAGAGCAGATGTTGGGTCTTCTCTGATGCATTGAAGATTTATGTTGGCACTGATCTTAACTGTGGTTAACATTAGCAGTGGTTATATTCAGATGTTCAGATCTAGGTTTTGCATAATGCTTTTAGTGTGGTAAATTGACTAGGCTTAACATGGTTGAAGTCACCAATAATGCAGCTCTTAAATCATGGTTAATCATGGAGTGAAATTCATGTAAAATGAAGGAAGTTCAAGACGTTGCCATCTGCTGCTAATGACATAACCATGGTTAACAAAAGGACAGCAATATATGCACTGGTCTTTTAACACTTGCTTTAACAGCAACAAGATTTTTCAATATGATTAAATCATTGCCAAAGAGAACTGATCCCCCTACACACACAGCAGTTCTCTGTTCTTCCTTTTTTAAATAAATTACTTGAAAGTACAGTGTTGGTCCTTTCTGTATTCGTTGCAAGGACCTTTTTGATAATCCTTTTGTCATAAAGATTCTGAGTGCCAATGTAGACATATGCATATGTTCAACTGTACATGTCAAGTGCATTTGAATAATAACTTTTGTAAAGTTAGTGTTTCTCGTTTCTGCTTAAGGTCTTCTGTACGAAAAATGCCAGATTTCTCTTAAAAATGCACAACTTCCATTCTCGCAAATGTTAAGTATGTTGGTAAATGTAGTCTTAAATCTGTAAATTAATCTTAGCTAATGGCTTGGAGGGGGAAATGTTTGAATGTTCCCTCTTAGTCCAAAGCTTATGATAGCTTGTTCTATCCATATTTGATCTGATATTTTTTAAAAAATTGAAAAGGAGAAAGATAAAGAGAAATAGTTTAAATGCTTGATGATTTTTTTTTTAGGCTGCCTCTAATGCCTTTAGTACTTCTGCTCTCTTTTGGTCTTGTCATCACTAGTAGGTGGTAGTAATTTGTTGGCTACCTCAGGGGAAATGCCAGATGATGTCACTTCACTTTCTAAGTCTTATGTGATTTTTGGCCAACCCAAATTATTCTTTGGAGTGCTGGAGGAACTACAAAGGGATTAAAAAAGCAGAGAGCCTCAATCAAGTTTATATACATTTACATAATAGGTTGTTTTTAGTCTTTGATATTCTTCCAAAGCTTTTTTTTGGGGGGGGGGTATTTGAAAGAGCTGCAAATGTAAAGATCAGGTTAAACCTGCTACATATTGCCATCTGTATTTTCTGGTGGCTGGATATTCTTATGCAGTGGTATCTATGCTCTGAGAACATGGATTTCATCTGATTACAGTAACTAGAATTCTTTAGAGGCCTTCATGCTCTACATCTTACATGTACTGGGTTTCTTTTCCTCCTTGGGGTCTCACCAACATCATCAATAAAGCCTTAGGCTGTCTCCCATACTTGGGGTGGTGGGCATGCGGTGCATGCACACACAATGTTTTGTCTGCTGCTGGTGAGTCAGCAGTATAACAAAGAGAAGGAGAAATGCTGTAGAGCCAGAGGCAGTTTTCAGGTGGTCCAAGTGCTTGAGCAGGTTTTAAAGTTCTTTTAAAATTGACAATATATAGCGTTGTTTTCCTCATGACTGTAGAGCATTTAGCAGTTTGCCAGCAGATTTTGGCAGAAAACTAGAATATCAGTTTTAAAAAAATGAAGGGGAGAGGTTGTTTAAGAAGTCTGATGAAATCCTATATGCTGGCTCCTGGAATAGTAAAACCAGAGATTGCAGAGTTGAAACCCTGGAAATTTTCTAATCTAGCAGGGAGAAAGGTGCCATCCATCATCTGTATCATCCCCATCCCTCTCCCTGGAGTTCATTAAAATCTTCATCCATTGCTGGATCAGGATGCAGAATGGAGCTTCCCATCAACAGTGTATTTTTGTGAGTCATCCCTGTTTGTAATTCATAGTATTTGAAGATGGCTTGGTTTTGAATCAGCAATTAATATCTGTTAGATTTACAAAAGACCTGCTCTTGGTAAAGATGAAAACTGGTAGAAACAGTCTGTTATGGAGCAACACAGCTAGCAGCATTTTTCAGTTTTTTTTTCTGTGGATCCGAGTGTGGAAATTCACGATGAATATTTGTACTTCAAAAATTAGCCCGTGCCGCTGTTGGTGGCACTCTGAGAAGTTGATTTCACATCCCTATGATCTGTCATTATTCAGCACTCCACTGTAGAGAGGCTTTGCAAAAATTTATGTCCCTTGTGAAAATAACATACAACTGAAAGGCTTATTCTCTGTTTGTCCCTCACTCTTGTTCTGCATTCATACACACCCTCTATTGTTGGACTCTTTTGCCTTTTTAGAATATACATTTCCTCTCAACATGAAGTCTTGTATAAGAGATACCTTTGTTATTTCTTCTGCTCACATTTGTCTTTAATCAACGTTGAATGTTGTAAAGTTTTCAGTTTCTTTTTACAAACTGGACAGATCAGTCTCTTGTTGTTTTAATATGGAAATTGTCATATGACTTCTGTAAAATCTCAGTTTGCGTTCAACAGGAAACTCTGGGGCGCAATCACTGAATACATTCTCCAGACTTTTTCAAATCTGTGTTGTACTTTTTGATCTAGAAAGAAATTCTTCTTCCAGCCTTTGTTGGATAGTGTTTGGTATTGGACACAAATCACCTAAGTATACTGCACACACAACATTTTCCTTATTGGCTGTATTATAATATCTCGTCAGAATGATATCTAATCATTGCCATTTCATTAATTCCTAAAAGAAATTAAAGTCCTTTAGATACAGGTATTCTTTCAATTCAGTCATCAGATACAGTATTACAATCTGATAATATGGCTGTTCTGTTCTATTTCAAGATACTTCTCATTCAGATTGTTTTCCTGTATTAACTTCAATATGTTTTCTCAACCAGAAACTAGTTTTTTGTGAATCGATCCCATCTAAAAGAACTGGATTAATCTAATAATGGATTTGGGGATGGCCGGTATCTTTTTCTGGAAAAGCTTGCTATATAGATTTTGGCAAGAGAAAATAGCTATTTCTCTCTTCCAGTTTCCCAGTAATTCATGTTTTATATAATAGTCCAGATATACATCATTACATAATGCTTCCTAGTGCACACGGAATAACTTAAAGCAATGTTGCCATCTACTAATTGCTTTATTGCAAGTCCTGTGTAGGAACTGACAATGCTGGGCTTTCATATGAGAAAGAAATAGGCTTCAATCCTATACACTAATACTTTTCCATGGAGTAAGTTCCTCTGAAAACAATACTTACTTCTGAAAGACTTGCATAGAATTGCACTGTTCATGACTGGACCAATTGTGAAATGGCTGCCAAAGATCTGTGGGGCTGTATAGTGCATGCTAGTATAGCTCTTTTCTACAGAATATAAACTGGCTCTTGCTTTTACTAATAAACAGCATCTGAAATAAGATAATCTATTTTTTTTCTTTTTGTACCTTTGTAACACTACCATCTTATGTTTACTTCCCTAAAATATGTTTAAAAACCGAAAATGTACAATATATAAAGATGCTTTTAAAACAACTGAGAATATTTGAATATTCAATAACACAGCAGTTTTTTGTTTCTTTGTTTTTGAGGGGCACACTTTGACTTCTATCAGCTGTAGCAAGAATAACCAGTGGTAAGAGGTGGTGGGAGTTGCATTCCGATACCATGTGAAGAGCTTCCAGTCTTGATCTAAGCAATTAAGATTTTGGATTAAAAAGGGGCCAGGTCTGTTTGTCACCCTCTTCAAGTTAGTTTACTACTGTGCCACTGAACTGTTAAAAATGGATTGCCACTGTGCCTGTAATAGCTGCCAGCGGGGGAAAGTAGGGGTCTAGAGAGAGTTACCCAGAGTATTCCTTCTTTGTCTTACCTTACTTACAGTACTTAGAATTATATTATTGGATTTTGTAACACCTTTATTGATACTCTACAGAAACATTAAAATTCTACAAATAGATGAAAAAAGAAAAGAGCATACAGCATAAGAATTAGAAATTAAAGAATAAAGAAAAGGGGGGAGAGTGACTTCCATCCTTCCTTTAAATGGTATTTCATACTCTGATTATTTCCAGCCTCTCAAAGATAATATTCAGTAATTTCTCTTCTTTTTTGTGGTCTGTGTGGCTCACACAATGGGATATTTGCGCAGTAGCAGTTCAGAAAGTTCCAGAGCTGAGCAGCATGACGAGAACCCCTCCCCCTCGATGGTACTGAGCATGCTCAGTCCCACCAAGCCAGCGACTCCTCTTCAGTTTCTTTTTGTCCACCGACCAGTTAGCAGCACAGAAGGCTTCCTCTGCTGAGTAGCTTTCTTCATCTTTTTCTTCCTTTTTCTCCATTCTGCGGGAAATTTTTTTGGTGAATTTCCCCCTCCTTGCCTCTGTCTTCTGCTGTGCAACTCTTGTGGCTTTCTAACAGGCGCTCTGAGTGCCTCTTTTGCCTCAGAAAGACATAACACTCAGGCCTGTTCCATTTGCAAAGAGTTCAAACTTTGAGGAATCAGGCTTCCTAGTCTAAGTCTCATTGCTGGGAACAGGCCTCCCAACTGAAGGACCAAGTGGCGTCCAACATGCCCCTCTTCCAAGCCCAAATCACTATCAGTACCAAAACCGTTGCCTCTCCCGCTGGCCTCCCCGGTACTGACGCCTCCTTCGATATCGACATCTCCATGCCATTCTTCACCTTCGGTGCTTCCTCCGCTGCACCTCACCGACCCCACTAGACCAGAAGAAGAAGGAGAAGGAGAGACATCGCTCCCCTTCTTTACCTCCTCACTCTCAAGCCACATCTTCGGGACCGTTGCCACGACCCAACCTCATCCTCTGAGGTGACTCTGGCCCCTGAGCTGTCACCAGAGCCAGCGACTCAGCCATAGCCACTTTCATCGCCACTTTCATCGCCACTTCCCCCTCTCGAGCGGGAACGTCAGCCTTCTTCGGTGCCTCAGCCGTGGAGACTTTCATCACCACTTCCCTCTCTCGAGGGGAACATCGGCTTTCTTCCATGCTTCAGCCGCAGCCACTCTTATTGCCATTCCACCTTTCAAGTGGGAACATCGGCCTCCTTCGGTGCCTCAGCCACGGAGACTTTCATCATCGCTTCCCCCTCTCGAGGGGAAACATCGGCTTTCTTCGGTGCCTCAGCCATGGCCACTGTCATCTCCACTTCCCCCTCTTGAGCAGGAACGTTGGCCCTTCCACTAGGCCAAGAGACTATTCACTCTTCACCTTCCACTACTGGCACTGCATGCCATCCTGATCCGGAATGGCTCTCGCCTGGCACCGACTAAGCTACCCATCAGGGCTGGCCCCCCTCCTAGCATGGCCCACCCTCCAAGCCACAGGGACTTGGTAGATTACCTCATCGCTATGAGTGGCACCACAGACCTATTCGTCGCACCATCACAAGGGAGGATTTACCACCCTCCTCGGCTTCCTATATTGCTTGGCATGGACATGAGCACCCTTGGAGAGGGTTGACATGTAGATGCGGTCCTAGATCTCCCTCCTGCTCCCATTCTTGGCCACGCGTCCAGTATCAAAGTGATAACTCCTGGACTTTCTCATGCTGTAGTTTCTTGTTACTATAGTCCAATTAAGATGTCTAAATAATAATGAAATTCCATCTATCCACATAAACATATGCACTTAAATCCTTAAATATTCTCTTTTTAAACATGCAATCTCCAGTTTTCTTATTTGTCCCAATCTTATGGGGGTAAACACACTTACTCAACTCTTGGTTACAGAAAGAAAGTCACTGAAGAGGCTTCCATTCTATCAGAAGAATTATTCACTTGGAATTCCAAAGTTTTATTTAAGAGGTTCTTCTTTAAAAGAGCAGGTTGCCAGCATGTGGCCCTCAGATCCTTTGATCAAAGCAGCTGCATTTCACAGCAAGGTCAAAGGATGTAACTCCCTTGGTCCTTCTCATTCATTACATGTTTACTTAAGAGTAAACAAGTAATGGGAATTGTGGACTCTAATGGGTAATCCCCCGCTCCCCTTTTGATCCAGGGCCTGTTCCCTCAGCCAGAGATCCTTCTAATGGGCACATTTGTGGTGAAAGCTCTTGCTGCAGTAATGTGGCAAGGAGCGTCTGCCTGCTGGCCTGCCCAGAAACCAAGTCTAGACTGAAGTTATTGGGGTGACATGACTTCTTCCCTGTCTCATATGTGCATGGCTAGCTAGTGCCCCAAGCATACTTCTCTTTCCAGTTTTTCCCCCTATAATGATAGCTGAAAGGGACCACAAGAGCCACCTAGTCCTGTCCCTTGCCATAGAGGAAGGCACAACTAAAACAGTCCTGAGAAATTGCCACCTAGCATCTTTTTAAAGTCCTCCAAAGAAAGAGTCCACCACCCTTTGAGGTCATCTATTCCATTGCTGAACAGTTCTTATGGCCAGGAAGTTCTTTCTAATTTTTTCTTTTACTTAAAACTTTCTTTCCTCTTACTCCAGGTTCAAACTTCCACAAACATCTAATATTGACCAGAAATGCTCATACGAAGAGGGACTCTCTTCCTTTGAATATTTTGTGTAAAAATGAAACATATAAACACATTAAAGTTAATTCTGTAGATCAGAGATGGAAATCATGAGTCCTTCCTGATGTTGTTGAATTGCAGTTCCCACCATTACTCACTATTGGCTATACTGGGAAGGGCTGCAAGGATTTGCTATCCAACATCTGGAAAACCCCATAATTCCCACCCCTACTGTAGTTCTTACAGGCTATACGCTCACTGATACAACCTCTAGTTCAAGTGGTTTAGCAGATATACATTAAGAACTAGAACTCTACCAAAAACAATAACAATAATCTTCTTTTAATTAAAATTAATTAAAATTATCTGTAAATAATTGTTGACCTAATAGGATACAGTGCTCTTTTCACGGTTCCGTTTCTGTTCAAATGATGCTGTTCCAGCATCCTCATTACCTAGTCTGCTAATAAAGTTTGCAAGGTAGATTCTGGTCCATTTTCCCCCTGAAAATGTATACAACACTTTAAAATAGTCTGTAGAAATTGTAGCCTTACTCAGTTTAATGTAATTTCTTCCTGCCTGCATTATCTTACAATCACTGTGTTGGTAGGCTATCTAGTCCAGCTTTCTACTTGATTCAGGAAATCTGGAGCAAGAGCATCCTTGATAGATGGCTATTTGAAACCCCTGTCATCCTGCTAGGTTGCCAGTTCCATTGCTAAATTGTTTTTAATATCTATACATTTCTTCTAATGTTTTACCTTAATTTGAACAGATGTGGTTGGCAGGAAAACCTCTAAAGTACCCATACACGGATAACCCCAAGTCACATTCTTACTCAGCCACAAGGTTCACAAGGGATGTACTCCTAAACTCACATGGCAGTTGATCCACCTTGAGGTTAACGTGCTGTCTTAATTCATAAGGGTATGTACTTTGATTGCCGTTGGCTTGTTATCCTGCTTCCACCAACCCTACCTAGCAGGATTCTTGTGAGGGTATAATATGATAACCCCCTCCATGCAGCACAATACTTCTTCAGAGAGAGCTGGAATGAATAACATTTTGTTATGACTGGGTAAACTCAGTTAAGAAGCTCTTCAGGAACCAGTGCTTTACAAATGCCCCCTGCCTGACACTATTAATATGCAGAGAAAAATCATGAGTCACAAAGCTGACTAGACTGCCCATCCTGGAAGGGAACGTTCCCCAACTCTACATAAACTTTGTTTTTAGGGACAAGAATGGCAATCTGGCTCTATATTTTTTCCCTTTTATTTTTTTTTAAGCATGTCTTAATTATTATTTACAGCAGATTTCATTTCATCTAAAAATGAAATGTTTGTGCCTTGTTTCATAAGGAGATGATCTGTTTTTGCCTGGTGAACAGATGCTTAATTGGTGGCAGATCAGGAGAGGGAAGAGAAAAGCAAGTGTGAATGCTAATGGAATGGCTCATCGCTGGCAGGTGACTAATGAGTAGTAATGGGTATATCAGGTGTTACTAAGAGCTTGGCTCAAATCCGTGGCACAGAAAGCTGTTGTGCTCTGCTTGAAACATATGTTGTGCTTCAGATACCAAATCTTATCTCTCCCACTCTTCCCTGCAAATTTAGGCTGCAGTCAACAAACGGGTTCTGCCTAAGGGTTGTCAACTGACCAAGAAAAAAAAGGGAAAAAACAGCCCAATACTTTTAACAGCAAGCTCAGTTTTCAGAAAATCATAACTGAAGCTTATCATGGCATGAAGCCAGTGGTGTAGTGAGTTAGACTGGGACTTAAAGGATCAGAATTCTAGTCCTCTCAAGAGACATGAAATTCATGAGTTGACCCTAGGACAGTCACTCACCTTCAATCTAACCTACATCACAGGGTTGGGAGGATAAAGTCGGATGGACGTTACCGATGTACATCAGCTTGAGCTCAGCGGAGGAAAGGTAAGATATAAATGGAACATGGAAAGATGGGGATTCAACCTTCAGTGGTTTATGGGAATGTGATACACCATCCATTATTTGCCCTTGGCCATATGCATGATTTTTAAAACTAGAATGTTGTATAGCAGCCCCCCCACAAAAAATCTGAATGCAATAACGGTTAGGAAAAAAACCCAGGAAGAATATCGAGGAGCCTTTCCTGCATTGTTTTTGGCTCTCCTGTCCTCCAGTCACAGAGACAATGGGACTGCTCAAGATACTCAGTAAAATTTGCAGCAGGACTTCTACCAAAACAAAAACAAACCCTAAATGCGCTTCCTCGTTTTATGTCAGAAACGGAATAGCAAGATATGAAAGAAGCGAGGGCTCCTGAATCTAGGTAGTTGTGTATGGCAAGTTACAGTTGCGGAAGTTCCCTCCTCCAACCAAGTATTCAGAGTAAAGCAGCCCTGCCCTTTCTTGAATTTGGCTTTCCTACTTTTGGAAGGTTTCAGGAAGCTGGAATGATTCTACAAGATAAAGAGGATGCAAGGTTCATGGATGATAGCAGACAGAAAAATTATTTTTGTTGGCTGCATTGTATCCTTCTCTAGGGAAGTCGGGGGTGCATGGAGTACAAAAAATTCCCTCATTCTTATGTTAGTCTGTTACCCTGACTTCTGCGGGTCCCTGGGGGACACCTGAATTTTACAAAGGTTGGGGAAATCAGTGGAGCACTGCTTGACAAAATGGAGGGCAGGGCAACGGAGCGGGATCTTTTATCCTATGTTTACGGGGTCAGGCTGTATGAGAAAGAAGTCAAATATCCTTTTAAATGGTCTTTTATTTGGTAGAACTGGCAAGATTTTCTCACACCCACATAAAGCATTCACTCACACAAGCACACAAAGACTACTGAGTCTGAGAATCTTAAGAGAGGGAAAATTGAAGGGACAAAAGCGAATATACTGTACCTGATCTTGAAGGCTCCTGTTTCGAGAAACACAGGGACAGATTGGCAGACAGAGAGAGAGAGAGAGAGAGCTTGAGAGAGCTAGAGGGAGAGAAAAGCTGGCCAGGGCCCCAAAGGGAGTTCAATTATAGACAAAACATGCCTGGGAGGGCAGACTCTTTTTTGGGAAAAGGACAAATGGTCAGATCAGGCAGATGGGGTAAAAGATTTTTATGGCAGTGTAATCAGAGATCAGGAAAAGGATAGGTGTGAGGACAGTGCAATTATGGATTTGTTTGAAATCTTCCTGTTTTCCTGACCCAGCATTATCAATCAACCAAAATCTTTTTCTTTGAATTTTCCAACAACTGGGTGTCAAGTTGGTAGCCAGTTTTTATGGCTTGATTTTCCAGAGAATATGCAAACCACAGGGGGTTTTGCTCTTCTCCACGATACCTTTTGTTGTCCTTGCCAGAGCCATTAAGTTGAGCTCAGCTATGCTCTGAGATCATCTCTGACCTGTTTTTTCAGTCAGTTCCTCTTCTACATGGCCTTATCCAGTCACTGTATGTGATTTCTATTTTATGCCAATTAAATATATCTGCCTATATATAGAGAGAGTGAGAGCGAGATAGACTCTGCCTATATTAGACTCTCAAAACTGGAGTTACAAGTTATCCCTTGAGACGCAGGGCCTTGCTGACGGGTAAGTGTCATTTCCCATGAAGACCACCTTCCCCTTTTAAATTTAAAGCCACTTTCTAAGACCACTGTCCCCAATCTCATGTTAGGAACCTTTGGCAACTATGTGTGAGTGCACACATGCAGCAATACAAACACAGGGAGGAAGACAGGCGGTTGGTGGGTGGGCAATTTAAAGACAAGAATCAAGGCAGGTCTGTACTTTGGTTCCTTCTTGCAGCATCTCACAGAGTGGCTTGGAGTACCTCCCTGGACCAACAGTGCACTCCTGCATTTCCAGTCCCCTTGTGGGAAGTCCCAATGCATAATTTTAAAACCTGTGCTGTGCTCCTCTGGATGTGTCAGATTGATCACTGTTCAAGGAAGAGGATGCCATCTCACACAACGGGACTCTACATTTAACAGTATTTATGGAAGTACTGTTTTCAAGAATCAGGAAAGAAAAATTACGGTTCACTGATAATGCTGACTGACATTGTTATATATCTCAGGAGCAAAATCTAACTTCTTACAACTTTCTTCCCTCTTTCAGCAAGGCAGGAAATAGCTAAAAGCTAAAAATTCTGCATTTTGTCCAGAGAATTAGCATTATTTTAATCATCCTGTAGGCCAGTGGTTCTTAACATGATGGCTAGAAACCCCCACCCCCGTCAGCAGCACTTTGTTGTGTGTTTTCAATTCACTTTGGAGTTATGGCAACCCTAACATGAACCTATCACAGGTTTTTTTTTTTTTTTTTTTGGGGAAGATTTTTCCAGAGGGGGTTAGCCTTTGCCTTCCTCTGAAGCTGAGAAATTTAACCAAAGTCACCCAGTGTTTGAGTAGGGATTTGAATCCTAGTCCCCAGAAGTCTTAAATAAATAAATATTTGAATATTTAAATCTACATTTAAACATTTAAAGTCTTGAGTTAAGTCTTGGGGGTCCCTGGCAGCAAATTATATTTACATGGGGTCCTTGGAAAAGAAAAGGTTAAGAACTGTTGTTGTAGGCTATGTGCAGACTTTAGGAGAGGATTATTGTCCTGCAGAATCCTCCCAAACTCCACCATTTATTTACCAAAACATGCAGCTGAAAAAACTTTTCCTGGTTGAAAATGAAATCCAGCAGTCTTCTTTTGGTTGATGAGTATTGTTAGTGCTGCTGCTAAGTGCCTGCTGCAAAACAGCAAAAATAAATAAAAATAAAATAAACCTTCAGAAAGTGTCCAGAAGTAACTCCTGATTGCCTAGATGTAACATCACACATGTTGGTGTGGCCTGCCAAAAATGGCCCTCCAAACAAAAGAACTTGGAATCTAGCATTGTCTGAAAGATTAACTCGACAGCTCAGATGTTTGTAAGATCAAATAAATGTGGACAATTCCAGTGTTATCTGATATTCCTTTGATTAGTTCTGTCAGTCCTGAGGACAATAAACAGAAACAAACGCTTGCTTCCTGTGGAGATAGATGGACAAACTGTTTGGATTAGTTTCTACCTCTGTGATGCAGTTTGAGTAGATTACCATCTGATGAAGGTTTGCTTCTTTTTGCATGGGGTTTAAACTACCAAGGCAATGACTGATTGTTTTAATTTGATTATATTTGTACTTTGATTAAAATAGAAATGCAAAAGATTTTGTTTTTGTGGTTTATTAATAAAAATGGAATTAAAAAAATGAGAGAAGAGCTTCAACTGTACTCTGCATTTCTGAGACCTCATCTGAACCATTCTCCTCAGTCTGGGCTGACAGGGAGAAAAGATCAAAAAGGCACTTCCAGCCTTTGGGTCGTGTCAGTACTCCAGGGGTAACAGTATATTCTGCCCCTTCCAAGCCAGCTCTAAAAACACAAGTCCTTCTCACCAGATTCACAAGCTAGTAATTGCTTCTCTGCCTAGTCCCAATCATAACAGGAACAACCCATATTCCATGGTTTAGGACAGTTATCTCCATCTGGGTGCCCTCCTTTAGCTTTGCTGACTGAGGATAATGGGAGTTGTAGAGCACTGGCTCAGAAAAGGTGGTCTAGGCAATCAGTATCCATTAAGTGATCATTAAACAAACACCTTTAGAGAGCCAGCATGGTGTAGTGGTTTGAGCGCTGTACTACAACTCTGGAGACCAGGGTTTGATTCCTTGCTTGGGCATGGAGACCCGCTGAGTGATCTTGGGTGCATCACACATTCTCACACAAAAAACCCTGTGACAAGTTTGACTTAGGGTTCCCGTAAGTCGGAAGTGACTCGAAGGCACACAACAAACAAATACCGTTAGCTGTGAAGCTATACAAACATCCAGAGAGATGGCAGTCTCATCACTTTGTACAACACAGCAATATCGGCTTCTCATTCATCAGGTGCAGGAACATGCTACAACTTCCTAGGGAGGAAAGAAGGGCAGGCAGATCTTGATGGAAACTCACATGCACGTCTCCAACAACATGGGAGATTCAATGTGCAGAAGCAGGCTAATGTAGATGTACATGTCTGCCTGGATGTACATTCATATTCCATTGCCATCCTCATCATAGCCCTGCCCACCTGGCTGGATGGACCCTTTTGCTGGTGCAGATGTCTAATGGTGTTTTGGGATACTGTATGCTTGGAATGCTGCTAGAGTTGGATGGGGAACATAGGAACTCTTCCTGAATTTCTTGACTGCAGATTCAAATATTTTGCTTTGTAATACTGTCAGTCTTAGAAGCACAAAATCAGCACCAGCTGCAAACAACAGCTTTAACCAATGTTGCAGCTGGCAGTAACCTATCTCATAGCACACTTTGAACAACTGTGAAACCCACCTTGATGTGAACAAACTTTGCCATCTTCACCCACTTAGCAATCTGCAGCTCTGCTTTTGTTCCTTGTTTAAAAAATTGCTTTGCATGAAAAGCGTAGCCTCTTTTCCAAAAAATCCCATTCAAACACTCAACCAGTCATCAGTCATATCAAAAAACTCCATGCTTTGACCCGTCCTCCCATCAGATAACTCACCCTATTACATATACTATAACAGCTCACATACATAGCTATACTTTATCTTAATTTCTTTAGATAAATTTCTCAATCACATTTTTACAGATATCCAGAACATCACAACCACACTTTCACAGCCATTCAGGTACTGGAGGAAGACGAGGGGCAGCTGGATAGCCATCTGGACCTATTTTTTTCTCACTCCCCGCAGCTCTTGGACCTTCTTATCCAGAAGTCAAGGAAGTTGGCCTTTTCTGCCATCTGCAGAATACAATTTATGGCTATCCACTCCTTTTAGGGTTGCCCAATCTTAGGGCCTGGCCCTGAGTACCGAGTTTTTCTGGGTCATCTCTAGGCAAGAAATGAGGGTGAAAATTCTCTAGTTGGAGGGGCTTAGCTTCATGCAAAGGGAAACTGCTATGTGCAAATCTCCAGTACGGTACAGCAACAGCTTGGTACAGTTTCAAAGCTGAATTAATTTCTTGCTGCAGTTTGCAAGGACTCTCCAGGTGGGGGTCTCTGTATTTACTTTGCTAGCTTCTTCATTCCCTCACATTCATGGCACCAGGTCTCACCCTCTGCTCTCCTCTGCTATTTACCCACCTTCTCTCTAGAAGCAAGTAGGCTAGTTTAAACTATCTTTATCCCTTCTCTCTAAGCAAGAAGGAATACCTCCTTCATTTCCCCTTGGTCTGGGTCCTGCCCTATATTGTTGTAATTTCTAATTGGGGAAATATGTGTGTGTATGTGTTTGAACATCAGGCTCTGGGCAATTGTGGTTGCTGCTTCATGCTTAACAATGACATCACTAGGGGCTGTTTCAAGTTTTGACTCCCAAACCTCAGGGCATGGGATGATGCTGAACTGGCAAGCCTAGCCCCTTGCCCTTCCCCACCACCATCTTCCCCTGGTCACTAAATGGCCACTGGGGTGCTGCCCAGCCCGAAAACAGGTAGGCCAAGTCTGTGGGGAGGCAGGAAGAGATGTAGTTATGCCTGGCGGAACTGTACAATTTGCCAGTGTAATGGAGGATCTTGGCCCTAGTGCTGTATTAATCTGAATGATCCTCAGTCTAACGATGTGTCCCTGCTCTGCTCCCAAGAAAGATGCCTCCTTACCAAAATTAACTGGGCTATTATTTATTCTGCTTTAGATCAGAATGACAGGGCAGTTTAAATGAGAAAAGACAATATTTAGGAAATCACAGACATAATTAGATAAATTCCAAAATACCAAATCCCAGCAATTTCCAAACTGGGTGAAAGCCTGGTGAAACAGAACATTTTAAACCATTTTAAAATATCAGGTGAGAGAGCCTGAGAAACTCCACTAGAAAAAGCATTCTATAGTACAGGCACAACTACGGAAAAGACCTGGTTGCTTCTGAAAGAATGCCTTGCCAGTACCAGTGAGAACATTATATTAGTTCTTAGGAAGGAGAGGAGGAATGTGGAGCAAGTTGCCCTTTTGGATATCTTGGTCTTAGACCATTAGGGATTTCCAGGTCAAAGATTTGAATTTTGCCAGACAAATTGGTAGTCTGGCCCTTGACTTCAATACGAGGCAGGCTATTGAACTCTGCTGTAGTTTCTCAATGTTTTTAAAGAGCTACCCACATACAGCACATTGTTTTATTCAAGGGGAGATGCAACTAGAACATGCTAGACATTAGCAACCTTCTAGAATTAACTACAGGTAATAAATTTCATACAGGCCTCCTATGGTTAAATTCCAAAAAATGCTGGCAATCTGGTAATAATAAAGTGATCAAGATGGGAAAGGTGAATCAAATTGGAGATTAGTCACTGAACGAGTAGGCTTTAGAGAGGAGTCAAATGAGACTGAAAATGCAAACTAGCGTGGAGTCCACCCACCATCCCACCCTTACCAAGAGAGGCTTTTCTTGCTAAGAGGCAGATAAGAGATAAAGCGACTGGCGTCTCACCAGATTTTCAGCAGTTACAAGTCAGCCTTTTCTATTTGCCTGAAGAATATTCAAGGATGCTTAGATCAAAATGCACGCACACAGGAAAAAATACAAATGTTCTGCTAAATTGTTCTAAACATGAGTAGTTCCACCAGCCAACATCAGGTTGGATTCAGGCTTAGTCATACCTTTTCATTTTATTAGTCTTAGGGTTCCAGCATGAGGTACATAAATTTGATGAAATTATAAATTATCTGATAAAAGAATATCAAACAGAAATTTAAAACCACCATCAGAAGATCAAAACACAAATACAGTGCAAAGTTTTCATAGAATGAAAACACAATCTGGTTCTTCAAATTCTTCCAAAGGCCTGAATAAAGAGATACACTTTGACTTGCCAACAAACAGCATACAACGAAGGTGCCAGATGGACCTCAGAACGATGAGAATTCCACAGCTTCAGGACCACCACTAAAAGGACCCCCAATTTCAATAAGTTTAAGTTTGACTTCAAATCCAGTCCCGTGTGTCCAACCCAAACAGTGATGTGTGGGGAAAATATCTTCCAGATTCTGTTGGCCTTGTAGTCCCACCTATCTTCTTTTAAATATACATGCTTAGTCCCGTTTTTATCATTGTGACATGACTTTTCTTTCTAATAAGTCTCACAGCATTCAGAAATAGTCCCATGCTTTCACTAAAACACCAAAAATACGGTGTCTACTGTACAGGGCCATTAGTCTGGGGTGTTATTAAAAGGTAGCAAATTCTTATTTTGTTATTACAGTGTTTGAACTACCAGGGACAGGCTTATAGGCTTTTCTGTCTCAGGTACTAAAATAACATGGTCAGGCTCAGGTACCATGCATTTTGGCTTGGGGAGAGAGGATATTCTCTTCTACATCAGGTAATAAAATGTCTTGAGTCAGACCTGCCACTGTATCTTAGTGTTGCCAGGTTTTCAAAATAATAAGGGACAGGCAAAATTCATGACATGCAGTGTTGATAATCAGGAAGCAGTTATTAACAAGCTTTTCTTCTGTCAAAGTACCAAATGAAGATAATGATTTTAGTTAACTTTGTCAGCTATTTCTCAGTAGAATCAACACACTGCCCACATTAATAAATTACACAATGCAACATTTCTGTCTTTATGGAGGCCCTACATCCCAATATACTGGAATTTTTTGGGTATCTTGTTCAGTCTATGTAAAGGGAAAATCTTTATCAAATGAAGGACATCCGTTATAATAAGGAACACTGCTGGTACCATAAGGGTCAATTTTTTCAGACCTCAAATAAAGGACATCCTTTATCATTAGGAAAACCTGGCAATCCTTGCCCACACCCCCAAATATGAGATTTTTTGGTAGCTTGTTCATAGAATCATAGAGTTGGGAGAGACCACAATGGCCGTTGAGTCTAACCCCCTGCCATGTAAGAACATACACTCAAAGCACCACCAGCAAATGGCCATCCAGCCTCTGCTTAAAACCCTGCAAAGAAGGTGACTCCACCATACTCCAAGGCAGCATATTCCACTGTCAAACGGCTCTGACTATCAGGAAGTTCTTCTTGATGTTTAGGTGAAATCACTTTTCCTGTAGTTGGAATCCAGTGCTCCGTGTCCTAGTTTCTGGAGCAGCAGAAAACAAGCTTGCTCCATCTTCAACATAACATCCCTTCAAATATTTAAACATGGCTATCAAGTCTTCTCTTAACCCTCTTTTTGTCAGGCCAAACCTAAACATACCTAGCTGCCTAAGCGTCTCCTCATAGGGATAGTCCATGTAAGTCTATATGAAAGGAAAAGCTTTCCAACCCTTTCCAATATGTGTTAGTTCTTTGTGGGGCAAACTTTTCACAGTTCAAATAATGGTCATTCTTTGCAATAAACCTGTATTCCTGGAAGCAAATCTGGTAATATCAGTGCAGGAATGCTGCACTGGGCTTGTCTTGATGGGGAACACAGGAAGCTATGTGAGGCATCAGAATTTCAAGGTCTCTGGACTGATCATAGGGCAGGGTGGGCAAATGTGGCCTGTGAGCTTTATGGTTTAGTTATTTTTTTTGAACTCTACTCTTTTTTACCGTAAATGCTGTCCAACTGCTTCTACAAGCTCTGTAGCACATGTGGAGGCAATTTAACCACATTCCCCCCTCATGCACTTTAGACTAAGCAGAGGCCTTTTTAAAAAACAGGAACTGGACCAGAAGTGACTAGGGATTCTAGGGAGAAAAGAATGTCCTTGCTGTACCAGTATTCTCTGAGACACCGTGCTTTGAAGAAGGGGTTGGTAAAATCTGTAAGAAATAGCTGATAAGACTCATAAAACAATATAACACAGGATCGGCTGAAGCATCAGATGTTTATTAAAAAAAAACACACATCTCTGCAGAGCAGGGAGTCTCTCAGAGCGAGAAGACACCCCACCATGGAATAGCTCACATTTTATCCCCTTGCTCGACACAGGTTTCCCTCCCCTTGGACAGGACCCAAAAGTCCCTTGGGCCCTTTACTAAACAATGCCAACTTTCTGTTATCAATTTGGATTACTCCTTGCAACCTGGTTGTCTTTCAGACTTGCGGGTGCCTCCTAAGAGTCCCAAGAGAGGAGGACACCTCATCTTTATTTATCTGGTTCTCTGCACCTGGAGATTCAAGGTTTTTTTTCACTCAACTACCAGCTCTAAAAATCTGTTTTTTAAAAAGCATGTTAACCCCTTAACAGAACAAAATAGTAGGCTGTTCACCTCAATGAGGGCTTTGCTGACACTGCTATCTAAAATCTTCCTTCTTATAAGCATGACTAAAATGTGTTATACTTATAAGCTAATACATATATGTTAATAATACTGCAGAAACTAAAATATATTTTATTTCTCTCAAATCAAACTACAATTTTGATCTACAGCTCCCAGAATGGCTACTGTTATGCAACACTCTCCAACTCTCCAGACAGTCCCAATTAATCCAGCCATCCCAATTTTTCAGCTGCTCCTAACATTTCCCAGTTTCATCATCTTCCTCCCACTTTCACCCTTTATCTTCTGTTTATTTCAGTTACTGCAAAAGGAGTTCAAAATGCAAAAGTAGAAGAGGAGAGCAGGGGCAGGATCTTGCCCTTCCCAGGAGGCTCAGGCAAAAGTAAACTGGTGTAGCCTCACCTAGCTTGTTTGTTCTTCCTGATGAATAAATTTTGCCATCTTGACCACACTCTGACCAAGCACATATGTCCTGGTTTTCATCTTTGAAATGTTGGAGAGTATGTTATGGTTCCTTGGGGGGAGTTCTGGGAACTGTAGTTCAAAAAACAGTCATAGTGCTAAGTTCTGACTCATGGCAGGCTGATGGTTGTGTTACTGTAGTTTCTAGTCCGGGTCTGTGGCCTGCTAAATATAATTTGATATCAATAAATTGGCCATCACAAACCGTTCCTCTCCACGTGCTTGCGAGGCCCCCCGACAAGCACGCACACAGGCATGGCCGAAATAGCTGAACAATACAAGATAAATACAGGCAGGCCAGTAATTTGCCGGAATGCAGCTTCAGGAGACCTCCAGGCAAGTACACTTTGAAAACAAATTATGTATGTACACATCGTGCAAAAGATCCCCTGCCCCGAGCAGGCAGCTTGACGAGATTAACGCTTCCAAATAGCCAACTGTCAAGCACTCCCTATTTGCATACTGTCTGCGCTATTGACAGCACCATCGTAATCCAATCATCTAAAGTACTGACCTTTCGGAGGCTTTGTCTCCAGCCTGAAACCCATTGTTTTCCCCTGGAATGGACTAGCCTACAGGCACATTTTCCCCTATAAGACCCCCTGATTTTGAGCGCTTCTTCGGATCGCTCCTGGCTTCCATCCCGCCTTGCTGCCGCTCCGTTTGCCGAGCCTTCCCCTCAGCTTCCACGTGCTGAGAATCTCCACTCCAACTGACTTTTCTTCTGACTACCTGGGCTGCAGGGTCAGGTGTAGTATTTCCCCTGAAAAATCCCTCTTAAAATCCTCTATCAAACTCCTACCTTTCTTCCATTAGGTCTGTGTGAGTGATTGCATACATATGTATTGACTGTATTTCAAAATAAAGAAAAACAATTATTATTTACTTCTGCTTGATTATTGACTCGGCCTGACCCCGTAAACATTGGGTCCAAGATCTTGCTAGGTTGCCCTGCCTCTTGCATTGCTTAGCTTGTGCTCTTGCTAATTCCCATTCCCCATTATTTGGAGCACAGTGAGGTGCCCCTCACGAGACCCCAGAAATCAGGGTAACAGTTGCACCACCTCTTTCCCTAGCTACAACCTTTTTTCTCTTTGTGACCAGCCCTGCTTCTTCTCCTCACAGACTGGTATGGCAGCTTTCCCAGTCTGCTAAAACGTCCTGTCACTTCCCTCAGCTCTGCCGTCCCCTTTAAAACACCGCCTTTGTGTGAAGAGGGTGAAGCCTTTCAGTAGCTGTTTAGAACCCTTTTATAGTTCGGTGGTAGCATGGTTCTGTTTGGTTATAACTACTACATATCATTCAGTTGAGTCAATATTTATTAACAAAAATATTATAACCTTTATTAAAATTACGAACAGGACAAAGAACTGGGTTTCATATGTATGTCAATGGTCAAACAGTTCTTCAGAATGCACTTAGATAGTTTCCTTCTATCTTTATGTCAGCATAAAAGCACAGGTCTCACACATAGCCCTTTTGCTACCCTTTTGCCCAAAGGTTCAGTTCCCAAATTTAGGTCACACTCTCCGACCAGATTGAAAAATGGGTTGATTTCTCTTCTGCCTCTCTCTCTAGGCTTCTCTGAGAAAACAAACCCTCCCACTCAGCCCTCCGGTTGACTGGATAACTTTAGCCCAAAGTTCTCTCTGGCTGAAGGACTCTTTCTCAACCCTTCCTCCCTGAAGGCTGACAAAAGACAATCAGTGTGCCTTTTATATATAAATTCTCCTGTCAAGCCCCAATCCCTTCCTTCACACTAATGGGCCTGGTTTCCCTCTTGAGCGGTGATTCTGGTTGCCTGGCAACCTGCTGCTGGGGCAGCTCTGTCACTCAGGATAGCCACATCCCCAGACTCAGTCACACTCTTCATTCCATAAAAGTGATCCGAAGGGAAGTCCGTTCCCCTCATGAAAGAGGAAAGAATGTGCTCTCAGGAAAACTTCCAAGAATCATGGCAAAAATGAATGCTTCGAGAATAGCCAAAGAACTTGAGCCAACCCTACGTGAATTGCAGATGTGGGAGGAAGGGAAGGAGAGCTGTTGAACTGATGATGTTAGGACATAAAAAAAGAACAACTCTGTGGGGAGCGTTCAAACCCTTATCTCACCAACTGTGGGGTTTTCTACTTGGGCAATCCCACCAATATCACCAGCTGTGGGGATTCCTCTGAGGCAATCCCACCCATATGGCCAAATGTGTGGTTTCTACCCTTTAACCCACCAAAAGTGAAGACTTCTCTGGTGCTCATGGCAGTTACCACGAGTGAGAGCTCTCTCTGATAGCCACAGGATAAGGACTTCCTCCTGTCCTACCTGTGTGACACCAACTGACCATCTCACTGCCCTCAAGATAGCCATAAGAGTTTATGCAGCTTCTGTCCTCTACAGAAATCACTCCTCTACATTCAGTGCTGCCACCGCAGATACCTTGTTTGAAGCCAAGCTCCCGGATAGATAATATTTCCAGAGGCCAAAAATATGTAAAAACAAAAATTATTATTATTTATTTTCAAAAGTTAAACATAACACAGCAGATTATTTATTTATTACATTTGAAATGTACATATCCTCTCTCACGCTTCTCTCAGACTAACCCAGACCACCTATATCAAACTCCGAGATAAAACTCTCTTCTTGTCAGGATCAGACTTGTACACAGGACCAATAAACTTACATAGCAGATTTATTGAGAAGATGCAGAGGAGTGAACACAGACGTCAAAAGACAGAAGTGGCAAATATTCCCAAAGTCTCTAAGGTTAAACAGTTCAGTTTCACACGAGAGATAAGCAAGTGCATATTTTCTCTACTGCAGGTCAGGCTGACTGCCAGGTCACCATAGCTACTATCTTTCTCCTCTAGTGAATGTTTTGAGAACTACTACTTAGGAATGTACACCTGCTACATCCTTACTACAAAGCTATCAGGAAAATTACTAACAGTTATGCATGTTCAATCTACACACTAAACCATAATCCCCTCATATGGAGGGCAATCCCTACATCCTGCTGCTCTTCAAAAAGAAAGAAGCAAAAGCAAAAGAACAAACAATGGTACAGGAGTCTAGTCCTCTAGTCCTAGTGGAACTCCAGAACAGTCTAACTCAGCTCCCAACTCACTCACTAGCTCTCATTCACCAACCTTATGCAAATTTCCTCAGACATTCCACCAATCAGCATTCATTCCAAAATTCCATTCTCTCCCCAATCCCAACAGCGTCTTACCTTTTTTCCCCCTAATAGACAAGAATAAATTCAATTTTCCAAATGCAAGTCCATGACATTACAGACCCCTGTTGCCCAATGGAGTTTTTAAAATAGTGTCAACATGGCCTTAGGCTGTTGCAACCAGCATGGCCAAATGCTTTTTAAAAACATCTAGCATAAAAAAAAAGAAGTTACTTCTGCCTTATCATTAACCTTAAGCCATCACTCCTTTTTAAAAGTACCTTCTTGATTTTATAGCTAGTGGCAATAACTGGAAGAGATCTCAATGTTTGGGAATGCCTTCTGGCCATTTAACATCCTACATTTAATTCCATTCCGTCTATTGAACTGTACCTCTCTGCTAACCCCATTCTTTCCTTATCCTGTTGACTCAGGGACTCATAGATCATACAGTATGAGAAAAGCATGGTAGCAGAACCACTTTGCCTCCTCCGCCTGGCTTGTCGAGCACAGCATGTGCTATGAGATTATCATTCAGTCCATTCCCCTGCTTCACATCACTGGGGCCAGGACAAGTCTCAGCATGATGGTGTCATGCAGCACCTTATGTTCAACCAGATGTTCCAAAGAACACTACACATTGTTTTTATCCAGTCTTTCTTCCAAGAAACTCAAAGCAGTTTACAATGGCACTCTCCATCTTTCCCACACACCTTCCCCACAATTTTATCGCTCTGATTCAGGCCTAATCATTAGCCCTGTTCACTCATTTACGAAACTTCTTGAATCAACCTGTGAAAAGAGGAGCACACAAGCCCTGCCAAGAGGTACAGTGGACCTGCTGCTTTGGAGAGTCCACTCTCAAACATGCAGCCCCACCTCCTGCTGGTGCTGCTTTAAGTTCTCCAAGTGCTAGACCCTATATTCTCACCAAGGTGTACACTCCCATTCCATGATACTGCATAATTGGTGAGAAATATCATTTAATTGGTGAGAGATATCATTTCTAATATAAAAATCATACACTTATGGCTGGAAGGCCTGTGGACAAAGACTCTAGTTGGAAGCCATGTGCTAAGACAGATGACCTCAACATGGCCAGGTTATAAGTTCAAAAGGATTAGATGGGAAAGCCATGGTACTGATGGGCTTGCTTAATCTCAATAACTCAACCTTCAAATACAATACGAAATAAAACTGCCCCAATGAAGCAACTGATGGCCATCATCCTGTAACCTCTTCTTGCAGAAACTCTCCTTTGTTCTCTCAGCTGTCTAGACATTAAGAGACTATCACAACTCCCATCAATGCTTTGTTACCTGAAGCTAAGACCATGAGCACGTTCCAGAGCCCTTTTGTTTGCTCTGCTAGAGAGCAATTAACACATTCCCCTTCAGGGTGGGAAACAGGTTACTTGAATCCTGGCTCTGAGCCTGACAATTTGTAATACTTTGGACACACATAGGTGTGTAACTCTGTTTGTTGGCTCCCTGGTTCTCGTGCTCTGTGCTACCCTCAAACTCTTGTTTGAGCCATCTTCCTATGATCTTCTGCTTTTGAAATGATAATTATCACCCACTTCCCTTCAAAATCTCTCACTATCCAACCTTTCTCTCCTCTACTTTTTCTAGCCTTGTATAGTTCATGAGAATGCTTGATTGCTTGCATGTGTCTGTGAATCCCCCAATAAAAATATTCTTTTGACTCCCAGTTGGTGTCTTGCAGTTAGTACCGGTATACACAGCTGAAAAGGTCCAGTGGTTACCCCTCTCTCGCAGGCCTCCTTTGAGCTCTAATTCCTTATCTTTCTAAGGAGACACTGGCATTGCTGGAGGACCTCAAGGTCCCTCACCTTATGGGGTAACAGTATCCTATACTGGGGGCTTGAAATCTGGTCTAATATAAGGGACATTTGGGGTGGCCCAAATCCCATTGCTTGGTTGATAGTGTTCCCTAGCCATGTTCCCAAAGGAGAAACCCTGAGATTTTGATATGCAGCAACCAGGCCTTATAGAACATACTAAATGCTGGGCATCTGTCTGGTGGGATTGTGGCTGCTGTTGCACTGTTCTTTTCTCTCGTTGTTGTTGTGAACTGCCGTCAAGTTGACTTTGACTTATGGTGACCCTACGGATGAGGGACTTCCATGTCATCATATTCTCAGCTGCCCTGTTCAGGTCTTGGCAGACTCGGGGATATGTTTTCTTAACTGAATCTATTCATCTGTAATGTGATCCTCCTCTTTTCATACTGCCCTCAACCTTTCCAAGCATTTTTGTCTTTTCTAGAGAGGCATGCCTTCTCATGATATGGCCAAAGTACGGTAGCCTCAATTTACTCATTTTGGCTTCTAGGGAGATTTCAGGCCTGATCCTTCATTTGTCTTTTTAGTAGTCCAGAGTATCTGTAGAACTGTTGGAAAATTCTGTCATTCTCTCCCCCACCCACTTTTCTAGGGCGAGTGGGGTTTAGGTAGCATAAAGTCTCTTTTCCCCTTTGCATATCAAAGTCTTCTGCCTTCTCATCTAAAGCCTCACTCTTGCTCTTTGTGTTATTTTAAAGCATGGCTATGGTACCCAGATGACCAGACCATGGCCCTTTTTGCACGGCACTTGCCATGTGAAAGGGCCTCTGGAGCGTTGTGCCATTGCGAGGAGCATTTCAGACAATGTCCTCGCAATCATGTGATGCTGCTGGGGCCAGTAGGCGCTCCTGCACTGAAGCAGCAGGGACGTGAGAGCCTCATGGAAGAGGCTGCTCACGTGATCCCCTCGCACCAAGGCTGGATGGAGGTAAGTTGCGGAAAGGTCCCGTGTGACCTAGGATAGACCCTGGGGTTATTGGCCTTACATAAAAGACCACACTTCTCAGACCTCTCTCTCTTTGTTGTGTTTTGCCTCCACTTCCTTCCCTCTGACTATGCTTTGCCTCTCCACCAAGAAGATGGTGAGTTAAGAATGAAGCTACTATCTTACCTAATCTTTTTGTTAGCTAGTTAGGATCTAGGCTTTCTAATGCACATGTAACTGTAAAATTCCTTAGTAAACCTTTCATAAGTGTGTAAGCTGAAACTGCCTGCCTTGTTTTGCTTTCTGAATCAGTCTCAGTGCAGGAAAGCCACACAAAGATTGGGACATGGTTTTCCTGCTACTCTGCTAAAAGAAGGCTGATTCCTAACAGTTTTAGCTTTCATAGAATTTCCCCAAAAGGGCTAACATCCTGAGAAACTCTAATCCCAATAGGAACTCTTCTTCAGCACCATATTTTGAGTGAGTTGATTTTCTTCTTTTCACTTTTCTTCACTGTCCAGCTTTCATAACCATACATAGAAATTGGTAATTGGAAATATACAATGGCACAACAATACTAACTTTAGCATTCAGTGAAATATCTTTGCACTTTAGGATCTTGTCTAGTTCCTTCATAGCTGCCCTTCCAAGTCCTAGTCTTCTTCTGATTTCTTGACTGCAGTCTCCATTCTGATTAATGGCTGAGCCAAGGTATGGAAAGTCTTGATCTACTTCAATGTCTTAACCATCTACTTTAAAGTTATATAGATCATCTGCAGTCACTGTTTTGTTTTCTTAATGTTCAACTGTAAACTTGCCTTTGCACTTTCTGCTTTGACTTTCTTCTGTAATCATTTCAAACCTTTACTGTTTTCTGCTAGTATTAGGACATCATCTACATATCTTAAGTTGTTGATGTTTCTTCCTCTCGCTTTCATGCTTCCTTCCTCCAGGTCTAATCCTTTTTTATATATGATATGTTCAGCATACAAGTTAAACAGATAGGGTGATAAAATGCAGCCTTGCCTGACCCCCCTTGCCAACTGGAACCCATTCTGTTTCTCTGTATTCTATCCTTACAGTAGCCTCTTGTTTTGAGTGCATGTTACATATCAAGACAATCAAATGTTGTGACATACTCTTTTTTAAAAGAGCAATCCATAGTTTCTCATGATGTAAACAATCAAAGGCTTTACTATAATCTATACAGCATAGGCTGAATTTCTTTTGAAATTCTTTGGTGCAGTCCATTAGCCAATGGATATTTGCAATATGATCTCTAGTGCCTCTTCCTTTCCTGAACCCAACTTGGGCATCTGACATTTCTCACTCCATATATGTTAGAAGTCTTTGTTATAGAAGTTTGAGCAGCCCCATATCATGGCTCAAATGACACTTGCCTCAATTCAGCTTGGGCATGATAGCTGAGATCAGCCATAGCAGGTATCTTTTGAGGCCATTTTGCTGCATACCAAATGCTCCAGACTCCATTTGTTGTAAGTGTGGCTGGTGCCTGCTTTTCCCACTTACAGTGAGATGATGGAGAGGGTAGTGCATGAGCAAGGCCTGCATAAGGCCCACCTCAAGTCTTGTGAGAGGAAGGCCTCTTGCAGGAATCAAGGTGAGTTTTACAGTGGCCTACCTCACATGTACTGGCCAGTCTTGAGCTGGTTGGGCTACAGAGGGGCTGTCCTGTATTGGTGTCTGAAAATCTAGAAATACTTGTGGGTATGGTTGCACTGGCCACCCTTACCCCTGCCCCCTCCATCTTTGGTGCACTGTCCTCCTCAACCCCCCCCCCCAAGCTTCTACAGAATGGTGAAGAAGAAGCCAAAGAAAACTCAAACAAGCAAAATGCGTCATTGCATCAATAGATTATTTTCTGTCTCAAAATGAGGGGCTGTTTTTCAGTTTTCCTGGGAATAGGCAATAGTTTTTCTGAGAATGTGTCCACACACATCAGTGATAGAATCAAATATTTTAATGTATTTTAGTTTGGACACAAGATTATTCATCCCACAGCCCTTCCTCCAAAAATAAAATGTCAGGATCAGGGAATGACCCAAAACAGGACAATAGGGATTGTGCTAGTTCATCAGTCACAAAGTATTTCCTGTTGGAGGAGGAAAAGGGGCTGTGGAATTGAGTGTCTGGACTCATTAACAAAAACACTCCAAATGCTGATGGTTAGTTAACCAATAATGATAAATAAATTAAACTTTATAAGCATCAAGCGCACATTATCTTTGTACTCTGTGAGCTGTGAGATGCCCCTGAGTAAGCAGCTCCTGCTGAAAAGAGAAAGGACTGTTCATCGCTCTATGCTTCATAGGAGGGCAATTCTTATTATCTTAATTGCTGTATCCTAGTTTAATAAATGCTCCTTATAATTACTGATTCCTTTCTGCTATACTGAAAAAAAAGTGCAATAGTCTCTTTTTGCAAGTTTCCAGACACTGCTAGAAGGAAAACAACTTGAAAATTTTGTATTTCATTACCTTTTACACTAAACACACATCAAATATTTGCCCTTAAAGTCTCAGCTTCTCTGGTTAAAATTGTCTCCTACATACTAAAATTGTTCTGTGCTCATTAATCAGCTCAAGTTTGGGTTGATTAATCTGACAATTAAGCTGACTAAAACCTCAATTATGATAGGAGGATTATAGTTATAAGAGCTTGTTTATCTTTCTGGCCAGTGAAAGTTCAGGGCAGAAGTCTCTCCATCTCAAAATATAAATGCAAAATGAGGAAAGTTAAGGTGGAAACTGCATGTTTTTTTTAATATTTTAAAAAATGTGCCAGCCCATCTGTGGCTAATGTAAAAAAAAAGAGAAGAAGATGTAAATAGATGACACATTGTTTACAGTGTGCCATGTGAGTACTCCATCTGTCACAGGGAAAGTCAATTCTCCTCAGTGATAGCTCTCAGTACTTAAGATACTTGGGGATAGAGACAGAAACATTTTCCAAAACTTTTGATAGCTGAGCTTCCCTCTCTTCAGGAACAACCCTCCATTATCTCAACAAAGACCTGACTTTGACCTGACAATTGACCTAACAATATCAGGGATTAAACATTTACCATGAGTCAAAAAAAAAAAAAAAAAAAAAAGACCCTGTAATAGCAAGTTTTTTCCCCGAAGGAAAGCAGTTCAAATTTTTCTGTAAGTCATCCAGGAATAAAAAGCTGAGCTATAAGCTTGCTTGAATGAATCACCTTTGGAACAGACTGCTTGATGTATAGGCCAGGACTGTTGTCAGTGGCTGAATACATGCTGTATATAAGGAAAGTCCAGAGTTTAATCCCTGGCACCTCTAGATAGGACTAAGAAAGACATCTCTTTGAAGAGGGCTTTGCAGAGTCACAGCCAGTCAGTATGATCTGAATTGGAAAGACTTCAGTGAGAGCTTGCAAATGTTGTTTATAAAAATAACTAGTTACTTCACTCATTACCCTGATCACTCAACAAATCATTAAGTGTTCTCTTACTGTAGTTCAGAAAGCTAGCTTGCTGGGTTACTCCTTGCTAACAAGTTACCAGTATTGTTGCTACAGTGCCATTGGAAAATACAATGGTTCCTCCAAGTGGTCAGTTCAGATACTGTACCTTGGAAATTATAGAATCATAGAGTTGGAAGAGACCCAGGGGCCATCCAGTCCAACCCCCTGCTATGCAGGAACACACATCAAAGCATTCTCAACAGATGGCCAGCCAGCCTCTGCTTAAAAACCTCCAAAGAAGGAGACTCCACCACACTCTGAGGCAGCATATTCCACTGCTGGACAGCTCTGACCATCAGGAAGTTCTTCCTGAGGTTCAAGTGGAATCTCCTTTCTTGCAGCTTGAATCCATTGCTCCATGTCTCTGGAGCAGCGGAAAACAAGCCTGCTCCCTCCTCTACATGACATCCCTTCAAATATTTAAACATGGCTATCATGTCCCCTCTCTTCCCAGAGGAGAGAGCAGAGGGAGCAGAGTGAGAACTGGGTCTGTGAAGACATCCTAGACCAGATGTGTTTACAGGCTTGAGGGGCTGTGCTTGCTTGTGTGTTTGTTGCTTGTGTTTGTTTAGTCTTGCTTGTGTTTGTTTAGTCTTGCTTGTGTTCGTTTAATCTTGCTTGTGTTTGTTTAGTCTTACTTGTGTTTGATTACTCTCTTTGTGCTGGCCGTGTGCTCTCCTTGAGCACATGGTCTGACTAACGAGGGGGAGGAGCCAGCTAGGGGGAGGAGCTTTATTAAGAGCTTCCAACGGCCCTCTAGCTCATTTCCCAGAGGAGAGAGCAGAGGGAGCAGAGGGAGAGCTGGGTCTGTGAAGACATCCTAGACCAGGTGTGTTTATAGGCTTGAGGGGCTGTGCTTGCTTGTGTGTTTGTAGCTTGTGTTTGTTTAGTCTTGCTTGTGTTTGTTTAGTCTTGCTTGTGTTTGATTAGTCTCTTGAGCACATGGTCTGACTAACGAGGGGGAGGAGCCAGCTGGGGGGAGGAGCTTTATTAGGAGCTTCCAACGGCGCGCAGCAGAGGCGCGCGCACTTAAAGTACTCTACTTCAGTCCTCCAATTTAACCCTCGGCATTCGGTAGAACAGACGTAGCTTATACAGCTGAATTTCAGAAAGAAAGCCTAGTTATTCTTTCTAGAATTACGTACTATACTGCTCTCTTTCAAGTTTCTCTTTCAAGTTTCAAGGATGGAAGGTGAGGGAGCTGCTGCAGTCACCTGTAACACTTGTGGCATGTTCCTTTTCTTGCCACAAGATATTCTCAGGTACACCTGCACCAAGTGCAAGCTGGTCACCTTTTTGGAGGAGAAGGTGCGCCAGCTGGAAGCATGAGTTTCTGATCTTCATCTTATTAGGGAAGGGGAGGAGTTTTTGGATAGGGCAGAGAAGACCTACCAGAAGACCGAACGCACAGAGGAGCTGCCAGATCAGGAAGTCAGCACACTGGGCCAGGAAACAGAGGCTTGAGCGAATGTCACACGGAGGAGTAGAAGGACCAGGAAGGCAACAGAGACTCTTAAACTACACAATCGCTTCAAAGTTCTTGGCCTTACGAACAATGAGGAGCGCCATGCAGAGGGAACAGAATGTCAACAAGAAGAAATCCAACTTCGGCAACAGGAACTAGGTCAATGCTCCCAGCCTCAACAGAATGCCCAGGCAGTCCTAGTAGAACATGCTCGTCGAGGAGCCCAGGACAAGCCTCAGAGGAGGTGAGTTCTGGTTGTTGGGGACTCTTTGCTCAGAGGAACCGAAAGGGCAATTTGCAAACCGGACAAGCTCAGTAGAGAGGTCTGCTGTCTTCTTGGGGCCAGGATCAACCACGTAACGGAGAGGCTAATGAGGCTGGTCAAACCCACTGACCATAAGCCCCTCATTTTGGTTCATGTCAGAACCAATGACACTGCGAGGAGCAGCTTTTACCACATTGCAAAGGACTATGAGCTTATGGGGACGAAGCTTAAGGACCTTGGTGCGCAGGTGGTCATTTCGTCTCTCCTCCCTGTTCAAGGATATGGCGCACGTAGGGAAAGGACAATAGCAGAGGTCAACAACTGGCTCCGCACGTGGTGCTGCCATCAACAGTTTGGGTTTTTGGAACATGGCCTGAATTTCCATGAACGGGGGCTTCTGGTGAGGGATGGGCTGCACCTCACAAAACTTGGCAGGACTGTTTTTGCAAACAGTCTTGCAAGGAGGATTAAGAGGTCTTTAAACTAAGTTCCACTGGGGAGGGAGACAATATTATTCAGGGCAGGGACTTGGCGAGCGCAGGGGGAAAAGGCCCAAATGATACTGGACAAGTAGTACAAGCGGCCAATGGCGGGAGGAGTAGAAACAATAGTACAGGACTTGCAGGAAGGGCCCGGGGACTTAAGTGTCTCTACACTAATGCACAGAGCATGGGAAACAAGCAGGATGAACTTGAACTCCTAGTACAACAAAATAAATACGATTTGATAGGCATCACTGAGACCTAGTGGGATGAGTCTCATGACTGGAATATAGGAATAGAGGGGTATAGCCTATTTTATAAAAAATAGATCAAACAAGAAAGGAGGAGGAGGAGCCTTGTATGTCAAAGACGTTTTCACCTGTGAAGAGATCCATGACTTAAACCCAGTAAGTCAGGTCGAGAGCATTTGGGTAAGAATTAAGGGAGCGAGAAACAATAGGGATATTCTGGTGGGGGTTTACTACAGACCTCGAACCGAAGCTGAGGACTTTGATGGCGCCTTCCTCAACCAAATGACTGCACATTCAAGGAGGAAAGATACAGTAATAATAGGAGATTTCAATTACCCGGATATATGCTGGCAGTCAAATTCTGCCAAGACAGCAAGGTCCAGCAAGTTTCTTGCTTGTCTTGCAGACAACTTCATGGTCCAGAAGGTGGAAGAGGCCACAAGGGGGTCAAATATTCTAGATCTGATCCTGACCAAAAGGGATGACCTTATTAATGAGGTAGAAGTGGTTGGATCTTTAGGCGGGAGTGACCATGCCCTATTGGAATTTGGCATTCAGTGGGAAGGAGAAGATAAGGGTAGCCAAACACTCATCTTAGATTTTAAAAAAGCAGACTTCTGTAAACTTAGGGAGCTGCTGGCTGGAATTCCATGGTCAAGAATAGTGAAAGAGAAAGGAGTTCAGGAGGCATGGGAGTTCCTTAAAAGGGAGATACTGAAGGCACAGTCTAAAACTGTGCCAATAAGGAGGAAAAATGGAAGGCATCTGAAGAAATCAGAATGGTTGACTAAAGAACTCTCAGCTGAGCTAAACGTTAAGAGAAACATGTACAGGAAATGGAAGAAGTGGGAAACCACCAGAGAAGAATTTAAGCAAGTAGCCCGGAGATGTAGGGAGGAGGTCAGAAAGGCTAAAGCACAGAACGAACTTAGGCTGGCCAGAGACATTAAAAACAATAAAAAGGGCTTTTTTAAATATGTCCGCAGCAAAAGGAAAAAGAAGGAGATGATAGGGTCACTGCGCAGAGAAGATGGTGAATTACTCACAGGGGGAAGAGAAAAGACAGAACTATTTAACACCTTCTTTGCCTCAGTTTTTTCCCAGAAGGATACAAGCACTCAACCTGACAGTTGGGGAGCAGGTGAGGAAGCAGGGGAAATGAGGCACGTAATAGGTAGAGAGTTGGTACAGGAATACCTGGCAACACTGGATGAATTAAAGTCTCCAGGGCCAGATGAATTGCATCCTAGGATATTAAAAGAGCTGGTAGAGGTCATTTCGGAACCGCTTGCTATAATCTTTGAGAAATCTTGGAGGACAGGAGAAGTTCCAGCAGACTGGAAGAGAGCAAATGTTGTCCCCATCTTCAAGAAGGGAAAAAAAGAGGACCCAAATAATTATCGGCCAGTCAGCCTGACATCAGTACCCGGAAAGATCCTGGAGCAGATCATTAAGCAGTCAGTTGCTAATCACTTAGAAAGCAAGGCGGTAATCACGAGAAGTCAACATGGATTTCTCAAAAATAAGTCATGCCAGACTAATCTTATCTCTTTTTATGATAGAGTTACTAGCTTGATAGATGAAGGGAATGCTGTGGATGTAGCATATCTCGATTTCAGTAAGGTCTTTGACAAAGTTCCCCATGACATTCTTGCAAAGAAACTAGTAAAATGTGGGCTGGACAGGGCTACTGTTAGTTGGATTTGTAATTGGTTGACCGACCGAATCCAAAGAGTGATCACGAATGGCTGCTTTTCATCCTGGAGAGAAGTAACTAGCAGGATGCCACAGGGTTCTGTCCTGGGCCTAGTGCTGTTCAATATTTTTATCAATGACTTGGATGAAGGAATAGAGGGCATGCTCATCAAATTTGCAGATGACACCAAATTGGGAGGGGTTGCTAATATGCCAGAGGACAGGATCAAAATTCAAAATGACCTGGATAGATTGGAGAGCTGGGCCAAGGCTAACAACATGAAATTCAACAGAGAGAAGTGTAAGGTCCTACACTTAGGTAGAAAAAATGGAATACAGAAATATAGGATGGGGGACACGTGGCTGGATAGCAGTACGTGTGAAAGGGATCTAGGAGTCTTCATAGACCACAAGCTGAACATGAGTCAGCAGTGTGATGCGGCAGCCAAGAAACCCAGTGCAATTCTCGGCTGCATCAACAGGAGTATGGTGTCTAGATCGAGGGAGGTACTGGTACCACTCTACTCTGCTTTGGTTAGACCTCATCTTGAATACTGTGTCCAGTTCTGGGCACCCCAATTCAAGAAGGACATGGTCAAGCTGGAGCAAGTCCAGAGGAGGGCGACCAAAATGGTGAGAGGCCTGGAAGCCATGCCCTATGAGGATAGACTTAGAGAGCTGGGTATGTTTAGTCTGCAGAAGAGAAGGTTAAGAGGGGACATGATAGCCATGTTTAAATATTTGAAGGGATGCCATGTAGAGGAAGGAGAGGGCTTGTTTTCTGCTGCTCCAGAGACCAGGACAAGGAGCAATGGATTCAAGCTGCAGGAAAGGAGATTCCACCTGAACCTCAGGAAGAACTTCCTGACGGTCAGGGCTGGCCGGCAGTGGAATATGCTGCCTCGGAGTGTAGTGGAGTCTCCTTCCTTGGAGGTTTTTAAGCAGAGGCTGGAGGCCGTCTGTCGGGAGTGCTTTGAAGGTGTTCCTGCATAGCAGGGGGTTGGACTGGATGGCCTGTGTGGTCTCTTCCAACTCTACATTTCTATGATTCTATGATTCTGCAGACTAAACATAACCAGCTCCCTAAACTGCTCCTCATAGAGCATGGCTTCCAGACCCTTCACCATTTCGGTCGCCCTCCTCTGGACACATTCCAGCTTGTCGATATCTTTCTTGAATTGAGGTGCCCAGAGCTGTACACAGTATTCCAAATGAGGCCTAACCAGTGCAGAATAGAGTGATACCATTACCTCCCTTGATTTAATCACCATACTCCTATTAATGCAACCAAGAATTGTGTTTGCTTTCTTGATTGCTGCATCACACTACTGACTCATGTCAGCATTGTAAAGCAAACCTTCCTGGCTACAGCATGAGGAAGCAACCCATGTGACTGTTCCCCCTCATCCTCCTCCAGTTGTTCAGACAGTCAGCATCCATACCCAGTAATGAGTTACCAGCAGACAAATTGTTCCTGATTCACTTAAATGTAGTGAATTACAGCAATGGCTGCTACAGGTAAAAAGTAAGTCTGCTCCAATTCAGCACTGCAAATAAGATACCAAATTAATTTGTTAGCAAACAAGTTATGTCCTGGCTCTGACTTCTGTCCTCCAGATGTTTTGAATCACGACTCTCACAGTCCTTTACAGATGGCCATATTTGCTGATACTTCTGAAAGCTGACATCTGAAACATCTGGAGAGTTGAGATCGAAAGCATTGACCACCTCTAATGTAGAGAGTTCTATGCTAGACAGGTAACCCAATGGCCTGGCTTATTTAAAAGCAGCTTCCTAGTTCGCAGAAGAACAAATGTAGCTATGCAGTTATGAGAGAAACTGCATTTTGGATTCCTTTCTTAAGAAGAAAAAGATGGAAGTCCTAGCAGACAGGCTCCTGCTCTTGCTGTTTAGATTTGAATAGACACAATTAAGGGTATTAGGGCTGGCCCAAGACATATGGTTGCCTGAGACAGAGCAAATGGTGTTGTCAACACCTAAAACCAAGGTGTTTTCAGAGTTATTTGGAATGCAAATAGTGCTGTTCCCACCTAAAGTCAAGGTGTTTTCAGAGTTATTTGGGGCGTGCCTGTGTGTGTGTTGATCCCAGATAAAGCTGAAAGAAACTGCATCTTGGGTTTTGATGTTAAAATGTGACATTTTGCTCCAGAGTCAAAATTTGACATCAGATTTGCCCAATGTCAATTCATCCATTATATTTGTGCAAAATTGATCTAATGCTGGTGGCTCTTAACATCAGCAAGTATCAGCTGCCTTGGATCCCATTTGGGAGAAAGGCAACATACAAATGCAATCAATCAATCAGTCAGCATCAACTGCTGCTGGACATCTGTGGTTACATTCTTTCCAATGCCAGTGCGTTTGCAGAACACCCAGCAAGCAGTGGGTGCAGATAGGGCTGCTAAGATCATGTTCTGTCTGCAGCGGTTTTCTTCCGTAGGCCCTGAAAGTTCACTCATTCCCTCAAGGTCCCTCAAGTCTTTGTTAGGAGACAGGGAGCACAACAGTCTTCATCACCCACAACCAGCTTGCTTATCCCAGCCACTTGCCCAATTTCACTCCTTGCCTCACACCCCAGAGGCTGCCTGACTCTCATGGCAGGTGCTTCTCGGTGGCCAGTCTTAGCTCCTCTGAAGATGTTCTGGAGCTGCTCTCAGAGGCCAAGTGGGTGAAGAACTGGAAGAGCTGCTTGCCAAGGCCCTGGAGATAAAGGCCCTGTTGCTGCTACTGCTGTTCCTCCTTTTCCTCCTTCTCAAGGCAACTGAGGCCACAACTGAGGCCTAGTCTCTGTTTCCAACTGCTGCCACCATTGGCACTGGCACTGGAGGTCTTGAATGTTTTCTCTAGCTTCTTCTTCTGCAGCTGTCTCTGCCCTCTCATTCCCTTCCTGTACCTCACTGATGCTGCTGCATCCATTACTCACCTGTGGCTTTCTTTATCTTCTTTCCTCTCTTACAGCAAGGGCAGAACGTTTTAAAAAATCTTTAATATTTTGTAGTTCAGAATTTTGTATATTGTTATTGCTTTCTTTGAAATTCACCAGTTTTTACAATGGATGTGAAAAATCTAGAGACAAATAACAAAACTACCAACAAAGAGAAAAAACATGAGTAACATAGGCCCTTTCTGCTCCACTCTCCAAACCTGCGGTAGGGACGGGAGAAGGATGGGACTGTGATGATGCTTATGCATGACGTTGTTGTGGTCCTATCCTTCTCCTGTCCCCAGGTGGCACAATTGCACTACAGATCATTGACGGGGTTTTCTTGTCAATGACTAGTAAGGCAATGTAGTAACAATACTGGTAACTTGTTAGCAAGGAGTATCCCAGCATCTCATTTGCACCTGCACTTACTTTCCCTGCAGAGGCCCTGGAAGCGCAATGGATATGCTTCCTGCCCCATGCAACCTGGGACAGTACCCAGCTGCACTGCGACAGGAAGAAGTGTGGCCATTGTGTTTCCTGGACCCCGGAGGCAGCCAGTGCACAATGGAGTGCTTTAGTTGTGGTCTCCTCCCAGCAGGGTCGACGCCAGGACCCAGATCAGATGTCTCTGGGACAAGGTAAGGTGCAGGGCCATAGTTGGGACGAGAGTCCCCATCTGGACTGCCAGGCCATGGTAATTTTTACTGGCCCCCTCCTCTCATTGCCAGCCATGAGTGCAGGGTCAAGTAAGCAAATAACACCGATACACACATGCATAGGGAACGAAAAGGGTGACAATTTTAAGCTGTAATAGGCTTGGCCCAGCATATAGCTATGGATCAACAAATCAATCAGCCTGCCAGTCATCTGTTGAGCTCCAGCCCCTCAGCCTGCCTGCTGAATGGAAACCAAGGAATGACAGCCATGCAGTGGTACAGTGGTGAATTCTGAAGTTCAGACCTTCCCCAAGAACATCTCTATAACAGCTATTCTTAACCTTTGGTCCTCCAGATGTTGGGCCTTTAGCTTCCAGAACTCTTCTGCACTGGCTACATTGATGAGAACTCCAGGGTGTCCAAACCATCTGGAGTAGCAAAGGTTGGAAACTACTGTTCTAGAGCATCACTCCCACAGAGAATCCAAAATGCAAGGTGGTTGTGTTCATTTAAAGCTTCATCTAGCAGTTTTCATCAACACCATGAAAAGACCTTTTGTTGATCTGATGGGTCTTGCCAACTGAAGACTAGTCATCTCAAGATACTTTGGATTACAACAGAGGCAGCTCATAAGAGTACATTATCGCTTGGAAATCTGTTTTCCCACCATCTACTTTGGGAATTGCAGCTAACCTCAGACGGAACAGAGGAATCCCAGGATGGTACTGATGGAGAATTGGCATAGTTCTTGCTCATCAAAACATCCCAGGGCTTCAACCCAACAAGATTCTTTGAGGTGGGATCACCTCAAAGGGAGATGATGGATACACAGACCCTGTCTCCTCCAAACTGAACTTAGCCTCATGCCACACAATTGGAAGTATGACAAAAGTGAACAAACACTAACGAATAATGAAATACATACAAACCTTGAAGGTTAAGGATGGGGAGTAGGAAGGCAAATAGAGCACAAATGTCAGAGAAGCATTATTGGAAATACTTTTATTCTTTCTGGCTGGACCTGACTTCTATGTCTGCTTGGGGAGGACTTGACCCCAAAACCAACCCAATTTACTGGCTGGCCAGAGTCATCAGATACCCATAGAGTTCTATGTGGGCTTCTGAGACAGTGATTGGAAAAAGTTCCCCACTGGTCTGCACTACCCTGCAGGCTGAAAGCGCTTCCCCAAAGTGAACAAGGGATTATAGCACAAAAACTGTTAGATATTAAATCCTGAGTTGTAGAATATTTACCTTCTCAGCAGATTTATTATCCACATTTGTGAAGAGAATTGTGAAGGAAAATGTTGAAGGACATATGAGTCAAAAAAGGGAGAAAATGAGACATTCTGAGTTGTCTGCTTTAAGACAGTTGTCCACCAACTGTCCACCATAGTGAGGTTAATACCTATTTTGCAAGCAGTCAGTCAGAATTCCAGTATCATTACTTCAGATTCATGATATAGAAGGCTTATTTTGCAAAAATGGGACCTAGATAGGTCTCTACAGGTATCTCCTAGCTGTACAAGGCATTGCACAGACATTCCATCTTTCCCTCAATTATTTTTATATTGAGAACAATACAAAAGCTATGGGGAAACACAGGAGGCTTGTGAAAAACATCATTGTCTGGACCAGCAGTGACTGATGCCTACTCAAGCTAATGGAGGTGAGGGTGGGTTCACCAGAAGCAGACCCAGCCACATTTTGTTTGCTACTCAACTTCTTTCTTTGCAAGATCTAAAATTGCCTTTCACTCCCTTTTCTGGCTTGGAAGGATGGAAGGAGTGGTTAGGTGGCTGGTATCCCATCCAAGCAATAGGACCATACCTGATCTGGACTTTTCATAAAATGTTGTGATGCAGAGAGACTGAGCAACAAAAACTTTGTGTAGAAACATCCTGGATTTTACAAATGGAATCTACAACAAACTATCGCAGTACAGGCTTCTCCCACTTATCTGATAGGTTAGGGACTAGAGAATGGTCAGAAAACAGAATTGGTTGAAAACCAGAACCCATGTACTGTACTGTAGGAAGCACGAAGGACTTATGGAGACTCACTTGGGACTAACCATGCATATGCTGCTTGCAAAGTCTCTCAGACAGCTTAGCATGTCCCCCTTGCAGCTAGCTTTGCAAGCAGCACATGTGCGTGAGTGGTTCCAAGTGAACCTCCATAGGCAAGAAGAACTGATGAAATAGCAGGACCCCTGTCAAATTAATGGAACTTGTCCTGAATTTGGAAGTGTCAAAAGAGTGTGTCATCGGATAATGGGGTATCAAAAGGTGGGGGTTCCTGTATATCTTCACTACCAAAGAGAAATGCTCCTGCTCAGAATTCATTTCCACTAGCCTTTTTACTGAGATGTTATAAACTGTTATAAAGTAAACCAGTTTACTCTCTTCCATCTATTTTCTGCTTATCTTTTCAGCCACTAGGCAAGTATGAGCAGGCTGAGTCTTTATGGAGCTATTTATTAGAGGGGTTGACTCTTTGCATTTTTGACAATTGTTTTGTTTCTATAAACTTTGGGGTTACCTGACCATACTAGTAGTTCCTCTCCCCCCCCCCATTGACTCAATTTTAACTCCAATTTTGCTGGCATAGGGGCACTGAATGTATTCTTAGAGAAGGCAGCACAGGACATGTGGCTGCCTGTCATGAAAAAAGCAGCTCATTTTGTTTTTCCCTTATAGTAACAAATAGGAAGGTAATGATGTAAAGTCATTTCACAATGACTATGCCCAACATCTCTTCAGCACTTGAAAAAAGTTACTTTGAGGACTATAATTCCCAGAATCTTCTAGCCACCTTGACCACTGACCAGGCTAGTTGGGAAGGGGGTCAGAAGTTGTCTTCCAAAAGAAGTAACTTCACCAATATCTGTCCCTGTTTCCAGTGGCATACTGAGGTTTAACAGCACCCAGGACAATGGGGTGGGGTGAGCGGTGCGGGTTGAGGTGGGGTGAGTGGGTGGGGTGAGCAGCAGGTGAAAGTAGGTGGGGCTAGGAGCAGAAGTGGGCGGAGTGAATGGTGCTGGGTGGGGGAGGGGCAAGTGGAGGTGGGTGGGGCAAGCAGCGGGTGGAAGTGGGCGGGGCGAGTGGCAGAAGTGGCTGGGGCAAGGTGAGGCAGGGTCTGGGCAAATAGCAGACAGAGATGGGTGGGGGAAGTGGCGGCAGAGGGCAGGCAGGGGGATTCCTCTTTTGTGCCCCTGTGACACTGGCACCCAGGGAATGCGCCCCAGTTGTCCCACCCTAGATCTGCCTCTGCTTGCTTCACTTCACGGCCACTTACAAGTGTTGGAAGAACAGGCGGAGTTGCGATATTCTAACATGCTTTTTATATTAGTATGTATTTCCGAGGAAGAATGGTAGAGATGATACGGAGTTACTATCTTCAGGGACATCCTCCCTCTTTCCTGCAGCATCAAAGAGTCATTTCAACTTCAAGTGGGATATTTTTCTGTAAAAATTAGGTGCAAACTCGTGATTTTGACAGCTGGTTCTAGCATGAGGCAAAAGGGAAGGCTAGGCAAGTTGTCTGTCACTAATCTGAACTTTTCTGCCATACTGAAAGCCAGTTGGACTGTCTGCCTCAGGCTTTAAAATGTTGGAGCAGGTTAAACCCATTCTGATCCAGTCCTTGGAAAGTAACAGATCACAGATAATATTGTAACAAGTTATCCTTTGAAAGCGAATGAGGACATATGGAAGTTACATATGAAAAATAACATAACGTGTGGGGGGGGGGATGATGCAAGTGTGGGTGTGTGGTGAGTAATGTTCTCTAATTAATTTTTAGGACTCCTTTCAAGCAATTTTGCGTGGAATCTTTCAATTTTTTATATCATTTTCTCATCAGTCCTCCTTCCCCCACTGCCAAAAATAACATCTGAGTGTTGTAAGGAGTAATGCAATAAGTTACCAAAAAAAAAGGGACCCATAATGGCATAATCACTTTTTGTAACAAGTTATGTAACTTCTATTTTCAAAATGTTATTTTCTAAGCTCTGCTCCTTGGACATAGTCAGCTGACAGAAAGCTATGTCTAATATTCAGTTATTGACACTCCTTTTAAGAAGAGTCGTGAGTCAGAAGGTGTTAGTTCTGACTGCAGTGTTGTAGTAAATACATGCAACCTCAGGAAAGAGACAAGAGACAAGGAAAGAGACTTGGAAAAACAGGTACATGCTGATCCTTCCTGAATCCTTTTTATGAATTGTCTGAGACCAATGACAGGGAACATGAGGTCTCCAGATGTTGCTGAACCAAATTTCCCATCTTTCTTCATCATTGCTTATGCTGTCTAGGCCTAAGGGAAGGTGCAGTCCAACAAGATCTGCATGGTCACACATTCCCCATCTTATCCAAGAGGATTCTCCGCCTCCCCCCTCATTGTTAACTAGGATATGGCTGTACTCCAACATGCTCCTCTGATTCTATATATGTACTCTGGATTTAACTCCACATCATCTTGACAAATTACACACACTGGAAATGGGCAAGTGGATCTAGCCCATAGAGCAACTTAATCAAAGTAGAGCCTGATCAAATTATAATCAAATGCAATGAAAGGTTTTCAAGTTTTCAATTGTATTACAGTGTTCTTGTGCACAACTCCAAAATGCAAATAGCCATTTGCAGAAAACAGCTTTGTTTCAAATTGATGCTGGCCTAGTATCATCCAAGTGTGTACGATCCATGTGTTTGAATCCTGTTGTTAGATGGTGGTGGTAGTGATAGCAGTTGTTATGTGCTTTCAGGTTGACCTTATCTTAGGATTTTCTTGGAAAGATTTATGCAGAGGTTTGCCACTGCCTTCTTTTATGGTTGAGAGTGAGTGACTTGCCCAAGGTCTCCCAGTGGGTTTCCATGACTGTGCAGGGATTTGAACCCTGGTCTCTCTGACTGCTAGTCCAACACTCAAACCACTATAGCATGCTGGCTTTTTTATAGACTAAGTTCCCAGCAACAGAGTACAAAAACTGACTCTGAATGTTTCACATATTCATTGATTGTCCACTTATATGCCAGAATAAGTTATAAACAGAAATATGGTCTCACCCCAGAGGTCAGGACTTAATCTCAGCCCAGTCAATAGCAGCTATAAACTTCTATTCAAGATTCTGCTGCTCTGGACATGTCTCCTTTGAAAATGACTTTTCCAGTACTGGGTTAATTCTCACTGTCTCCACAAGTAGAGCCTTGTCTCCTTGCAAACTACATCTCCACCCTGCCCAGGATACCCTTCAATTATCTGCCAAACTACTTTAAGGGTAAATATTTGTTCTGCAGTCTCAGACACTACCTCATTCCTGTTTTCCCAAGCTCTTAATCCAGTGCTTTGAATATTGTGTTTAGTCCATCAACACCCTGAGGTGCTTTAATGCAAATTTAAGTATTTAGCAATACAACCCCACTGTGTGTCTCTTTCTGTGTGCATTTTATGACACCTGATTCTATTATTTTAGGACTCCATGGAGAACAGAGTACTCTCTCACCTACTACAGGTGTTAAATAAGCATAGCAAGGTCCAAGGTTGTGCTATTGACAATTTCTGCTGTAGCAGGTGGTCATTCTGCTTAACTTGTAAACATCTGGGCTTTTGTAACTTTTTGGCCTCAATGATAGATCTGCCAAAGATGATGCTTTTTGCAGCAATGCTGTTAACAGTCAATGAAGGCTACCACTCTGAAATGATCTTGCCTCTAAGTCACACAAGGAAGTCCTCTGACCCTCTAGACTTCAGGCCATAAGATCTACAGACAGCCTCCTCAGTGTTAAAAGACAGTGAGAATTCAGAGTCAAAATATCTAGGGCAGTGGTTCTCAACCTGTGGGTCCCCAGATGTTCGTGGACTTCAGCTCCCAGAAGCCCTGAGCATTGACCATAGTGGCTGGAGCTTCTGGGAGCTGAAGTCCACGAACATCTGGGGACCCACAGGTTGATAACCACTGATCTAGGGGATGTAGGTTCCCCATCCCTGATCTAATTATATTGAGAAGGAAAAGATCTTGACATACAAAGCACTAGATTCTGCTTGCATCAGCAGCCTCGTCTACCACTTGTGCTCCTAGTCATGAGTCAATCGGACTATGCAAATACGAGCACCAAGTTATTAGTCCTTATGATGCGAATGTGCCAAGGATGACATGACAACCTGAAAAGTGAGGGTGGGGACAACTTGAAAAGTCTAGTGTGCAAAGATCACAGGAAAGTGACCCTTTACAAACCAAAGAGGTAAGTATTTAAAAATGATCAGCTTTCTTCCCCAAAAAGTACTGAGAATTTGCTTGAAAGGTGTTCAAACAGCATTTCCTTTTAAGAAGCTTACCATAAAATGTAGAGGAAACAAAAGAAGGATAAGCAAAATGCCCATCCTGTGTTTCTGACCCAAATTAAATTTGCTCTTCATCCAGCCTTTTGTAACGCAAACTTTATACTTGCTGCTGTTATGATACATCGCTAAAACAGTCTTTAATTTTCATATCTCTATCTATATGCCAACGTGAGTGGGTGCTTCTGAATCCACTGAGTGACAAGACTAAAAACATGACAGCGCTTCCAGCTGTGAATAGAACTGCGGTGGGCGTGAAGAGCAGGAGTGGGACACTATTGAACATAAATAGTGTCCCATATTGGATACCACCAAGCTAACCACAACCTACCAGCTATGTAGGGTGGACCTTGTGACCTAAGTCAGTAAAAGAGGGAGACTGTCATTGTAATGGCCAGTGGGTTGCATTTGGCTTGAGGGTTACAAGATATGCATGTCTACAAGTTGTGCAAGTAGAATGTGCTTTGGTGTATGCAGATATTTGAACACAATGACTCATCCTGTTATCCAGGCTGGATTACTGTTTATGCCTTGGACTGAGGACAGGCTGTTGCAAGCACATACAGTCGGCCCTCCATATCCACAGATTCTGTATCCATGGATTCAACCAACCACAGCTCGAAATAATATTAATCATCATCATCATCATTATCATCATCATCCAAAGACATTAATCATTAATATCAATATTAATAATCATCACCCAAAAAGCAAACTTCAATTTTGCCATTTTATATAAGGGATACTATTTTACTACACCACTGTACATAATGGGACTTGAGCATCCATGAATTTTGGTATCCACAGTGCATCCTTGAACAGACACCAAGGGCACACTGTAACATCAGTATTGAAAAACCTTCACTGGCTATTTTTGGGCCCAACTGAAGATCAACCTTATTCATCTTAATATCTCCAAAATGGATGGGACAAGGTTATCTCAGAGACTACTTTCTCTGAGAAGCCTGTTTAGCAGTTCAGATACTTTATTGTTTCCTTATCCTTTGCATTCTGGGGATATAACATTCTCAACAATCATCCTAACATTCATCAACCATTGGTTGCAAAGATGCAGAAGAATACCATACAAATATCTTTATCTCCTCTTTACATGTTGTATGTTCTTGATACCTTAACTCAGAAGAATAAGTTATGTTCTGAGTCAAGAAGATGGTCAAATCACAAGATAGATATGTATTGCTAATGGCAAGTAGGTGTGGACATGAAAGCTGACAGGTAGCTCCCTTGGAATGAAATGTGAGCTGCTTTGCGATCCTTACTTAGAAAAAGGTGTTTGGGGATATAAAAAAACAAAATAAAAGCAAACCATTTTAGGGACAGAGATGCCTAGACTGGTATGGAAATCATGCAGCCTTGCAGATGAGGTTGGACTTCCAAGTTCCAGCAACCCTAGTGGGCATAGCAAATAGTTAGGAATGCTAGGAGTTACACTCCAACAGGGTCTCATGGTTCCCACCCCCAGCCTAGATTCCAGGGTACGTCTATTATATTTTATTGAAACTATAGAGTTTAGATATTATTGACCTCTAAAGCATAATCATTGACCTCTAAATCCTAATGAATGGGATAGTGTTATATCTGTCCATTTCTTCTGGCAATGTTTTTCAAAAGTATAGATCTACTTCACCACTTTCATTTTAGGAAGGTAAATAAGCAACAGCAACAATAATGTTATGAATATAAAGCCATTTTAATGTTCTGATATTTATATCAAATACTCCGTCAAGTATTTATACATACAGTATCTTATAAACTTAGTTTAACACAACATGTACAAAATTGCACATAGCAGATTACAAAGTCATAAATGTAATCTTTATTTTTCATGTAAACAATTTCAGCACAAGAATGTTCTACATTCCAGAATGCCTATAAGAATGTTCACTTCAGTCTCCATTAAACAGCCTAGATACCAAGTGATCAAACCAGAAAATGTCCATGTTAGCCACTGCACGCAGGGACACCCTACTGAATCACATACAAGGCAAGTCGCCTTTTAGTCACAAGTGCTTAACACAAAGATTTGGAGATCAGTTCCTATTTTCTCATAAAGGGTCCACACTAGTTTGCAATGTAGCAGGACTGAAATTACCATCTCAAGATCTCCAACTGCGGTACTGCACAAAATAATCCACAAATTCAGTTAATAAGAAAACAAAATTTGACTGCTGTCTGGCAGTAGAAGTTGGGAATATCTTTGTAAATACGGATTTCAATCACTAGTCAAGTTAAGAGGTATGACATTTTACCTCCTTAATCACACACACAACACAAAATCAAGCTGTACATTTAGCTGAGCTGAAGTATCTGTATTTTTTAAAAAAACCTTTTTTATGTCAGTAATAATTACTTTTAATAACTTCTAGCTCTATGCATCATCAATAGTAATGTTGGAAATTCACAATGGGCATGCCCCAGATGCATTTTTATTAAGTCCTGTGTTTTGTGTGTGCCATTGTCCATCCCTTTTCAAATTTTTCAACATGAGAACTTACTTAAAACCAACAATACAAAGCAGCAATCGTGAATGAGATTTAGTTATACTGAACTGTATTTGGCAGTTTAGTATCTATTAACCCAGTCTGGAGAGAGCTTCTGGGAACCCAACTTGATCCCATCCTAAATTTTGGGTAATCGGCAATTTTGACCTCACTGTTAATTCCAAAATCCAGATGTGAACAAGTTAAAAAAAAATACCACTGGTCCCAATATAGCTCCTTGGGAGATCCTACTGTCTACATCCTACCATTAAGACAACCAGCCATTTGTTCTTCCTCTCTCAGCTTTTTCTTCTTTAACCCTCTGTACGCAGACCTTTTCTATTAATTCCTCCTTTGATGAGGTTGTTGATTTTGGCTACTACCTGCCAAGGTAAATGACCACTGGGGAGTAGAGAAGGCAATCCCCTTGCAACCTCTTAGGAAACTCATCTGCCTACTCCCAGTAGGATCAGAGTCCCACAGTCCTTTTTCTTTCTTTCTTTTTTTTACCTAAGCTAAGGGTTGGCTGGGTGACCAACCTATGCTCTTCCAGATTTTTTTAGACTTTATCTCCTATCTGCCTTCACCAACATAGTTACTGATGATGGATGATGGACTCTGCAATCCAACAACATCTGGAGGCCACAAGTTCTCCACTTGTGAGCTATGAAATCTAATTGGCAGTTATAACATATTTAATATCAAAATTATGAATCCAGTACTTTCTTCCTTATGATAACTGTATAAACATTTTGCCTTTACCGAAAATCAACTCTGAAGATAAATGGTACAGCAGAAAGACATATCTTTTCTTAAAAGTAAAGAGCCCAGCCCACCCCAACCCCCAATCTGGGTTTTGCTATAAATAATAAAGTAGCAGCACTGCAATGGCACTTGCAGTAAAACTTCACCTGACTGCATTTCAGCATGGCATATCTATGCCTTAGGTAAACACTACAAAATCATCAGCAGTCAAGCCGTACCTGGGTGGGGGAACAGTTCAAAAAGAAAGCAAATTAAGATGTCATTTACAATGATTTCTCCTTCCCATTAAAAAAGCCTAACCCCTTGTGATTTTTTTAAAAAAATAAAAACATAGCAAGGGCTGTAATTTTCAGGACTAAATGAGAGCATCACCCAGATTTTAATCATTGAGATGAAAGCCCATGCCAACAGGCAGTAGACTGGCAGAGTCTGAAAGGTGTATGTTCACAGATGCACGCAGAAACTTAAGTTTCTCCATATTCAGTTACACATGGTGAATGGATCACTCATTCTGCATGTGAAAACTAGCCTTGAGTTAATTTGTCTCCTGGAGGTCAAATCTGATACATGCTGACAGATGTTCAAACCTGGTTTATGGAAACACCTGCTTTTGGGAATCTGTCACAATGGTCCCACTCACGTCTTAAATGGAAAGTGGGATGGGGGTGGAAAACACATGACTAAACAAGTAATTACAACCTTTCTCTTGAATTCTGGAGCATGACAAAGCACATTTCTACCTCTTGGTCTTCACACTGACTAAAGTACATTCCAGCCCACGAACAACATCAAAAAAAGTACCATTCTCAAGATTTTTTTTAAACATTACAATCACTGGACTGGATCCAGATTTCATCAAACTCTCTGAACTCAAGGGGACTGACTGAAGTCCAACTGACTTCAGTGGGTTTACTCTGCTTTCTGAATAAGTCTGGATCCAACTCAAACATATTTTTTTTACTTTCTCTCAAATGCTGCCCCCTCCACCTAAAATGGGAACTTTTGTGCTTTCAGAGCTACTTCTCAGTGACTTTTATCAAAATCCAGCAAGAGATATGGATATGATAGATGATTATCTAGAAGTCTCCTACCCTAATCTTGATTTTTAGGCTCATCAACTACAATTTCATATGACAGTGTATTTTCCCCTTGAGGAGATTTCAAATCCCTCTTTTGCACTGACGGTTGTACCTCTGATATTATGAAACAGGATTTTAAACCACAAGATGGATACACAGATTGCTATTCTAAAATTTCAATAAAAGTTAAAAATAACGCTTCCTCTGTTGAAAGACTGTACATTGTTAACATTGGTCCTTTTAATAAAGGGGGAGGGAACAAAGGGGAACTTTAGGTTATTAGGAGCACAAGCATTAAAAACCACACACCATGCAACTGCCATGCTAAACCTAACTGCTTTCTCTTCTGTAAAGGTAAGACCAAAACATTAAGAAAATAGGACAAAAGGGTAAAGCTGTAGATTCAGAACATGAAGAGAGTTTACATTATCAAGCAGTACACAAGGACTTTAAATAAAATATCAAATAAATAAATAAAGTTAAGCAAGATCATTAGTTGTTCTTACCTATTCAAGACTAAAGAAAGCATGGGGTAGTCTTGGATTCTGTTTCAATCTCATCTCACATTGTGTGGCAGTCACAATTTCTTGGTCTAACCTACAGGTTGTTTTTTTTAAAAGGTGAAAAATGATTTTCTTCCAACAGGATACACATCGAGACAAGAAATGACCTATCTGCAGTATGAAATGATCCAATCCTTAAATAGCTTTGCCACATGATTTTGCTGGATCTTACAAAACTGCCCTTCATTAAGGGCCTAATGCTAACACTTACTGTAAAGTTTCCAGTTTTTAAGGAGAGACATACTACCTACCTACTACACCAGCACATAAGCTGTGATAAGGCAACATTTCAGGCAAATGCCAGCACATACAGTCTTAAGTGATATTTAGGATTATTTGTCATGTAGTATCTATAGCAACTCCTAGATGGATTTCTTTATGTAAATTACAATTAAACTTGCACAGCAATTAGGAATCCCAATACAATACTGTATAATGCAAAGAGAGAAAATCCAAGCTACTTTGGCAAATAACTTAAAAGTATATTTGTAATGATATTGAATGTATTTCAAATGATCTAATACATGCTTTACAGTAAACAGACATGAACTGCAGTGTTCAAGATATCAGCACAGGAAAATGGAAGAGAGAGGGTTAACATGATCAATTATTCCCCTCAACAGACTTTTAGAAGTGCAGGTGATTTGGTGGAATTCCCAAACTATGTGTCATCTCATCGAAGTTTAGCATCAATTTTGTTGTATTCTGGTCCTCTTGGTCTTCTAATTTTATGAGTGGATCATGTTGTTCTCTTTCACATGTTTTGGTTTAACCTTCTCTCAAAACACCAAAGTGATATATGTGAGATTTACTCCTTTTATTCTCAAGAACCCTGTAGAGTGGGTTAAAAATGATAGGCAATGACTTGTCAAAGATTACCAAGACAGGTTGAGGTTTGAACCCAGGTATTCCAGCCCAAGCCCAGTGTAATTGCTTTACACATAGCTACAGACGTTCCTCTAAGTACAAGGGTAGGGACCCTGTAGCTTTTCCGATGGTGTTAGAGTCCAGCTCCCATCACCTCCAAAAGTAGGATAAATTGTCAGAAATAAATAGAACTGCAATCTAATAGCATCTTCACCAAAGGTCCCCTGTCTCTGCTTTACTACATAAATATGATTACCTGTATGTTTTTATGATGGGTCAGTGTAAACTATATTTAGAAACTAATTTGCTCAGTATAAACAATGTATAAAATTGTTAGATGAACTTGTTCCAGTAATTCAAGGCTTACTGCCTCCAGACACTGAAGACCACATTTGTGTACACTCGAGGGTGATAGTAAACGCCTTCTAATATAGCAAACCTTATTTCTGACTAAATTTGAATAAATAAAAAACATGACAGGATTCAAGGACAAAGTCTTTTTAAAAATCACCTTTAGCCTTTGCTCAGGGTAACATAGGCATCTGTATTCAATTTCAAGCCATTAATTTCCTTCAAATTAAGCACAACTATTATATGGTAATTTAGTATTGATATTGTATGATAATCTGGAATTTCACTATGACTTAACACAATATTTTGGGGCTCTTGTCTCCAAAAGCAAGCTTTTATGTTACTGCTGTTTCCATGATTGGGGTCTTGGCAGGCTTATTCTGGATACAAAGCAATGCTAAAACACTGTTTCCCTTGGCAAATGGAGAGCAGCAGACAGCATATGACAATCACTATTACCTTGTAGAGCAGACCTCATTTTGTGATCAGAGCAAGTAGTTACCTTCTGTGTAAAACTTTATAAGGGGCCAAAACAGGGATTTTGTCTCAAATGAGAATAGCATAACATGTTCCCTGATTAGCACCATGATCATGTGACTAAGACATTTATGAAAGGGACTGAAAAAATATAAAAAGCTGAACTTTTTATAGGTATCTTGAATAAACAAAGCATTTTCTCCAAGCTTATCTGAGCAAAGTTAAGTACTTATCTGTCCTCCATCCCAAGTTCTGCAGTTCCCCCAAACCACCCAACTGATCTTTAAATTCTCTTATCACAAGAAGCTACAACTTTGCCAACTCAACATTTCTGGGATTAAGCATTCATAGAAATTGCCACTTGGTACTGCATTTCAAGAAGTGGGTTTATACCCATGAAAAGCTCATGCTAAAATAAAAACCAGTTAGCCGCAAAGGTTCTGCCACATTTCTTTTCCTCCCCCTCCTTTTTATACAGAAACCATGAAGTCTGAGATCAAAAATAATTTGCTTCCCTCTTTACTGTATTGTTTAAAAATAACACACCATTGTTTGTATGACAGCGTCCAAATGCCAGATTAGAAACACATGCATTAGTAATCAATTAAATTATAGTTAGTGATAAAAATAAGTGCCTCTGCATCAAAGAGACAAGTGTCTGTTTCGGGTATAAATTACTAAACAGTTTTTTTTTAAATGCACGCAACAGCTAAACTGAACCATCAGAGATACTGCTTTTTAAACATGCAGTCAGCGACTATGCTATCTCTTCCAGGGTAAGCTCAACATTCAACAACAGCCTTAACCAGTATTAACACTGAGTAGCTAAAAATGGATCCAAATCTGCAACATAAAGAAAGAAATTATAATAAGCTTCCCTTATGTCCATGAGAATTTCACGTCTCTTTCCTCTCTGGAGAAGCATTATTAAAATGTATTCTGGCTGTAATCTAAAGAGCCAGGGGATCTTCTGGCAAAAGTTAAACATGTTTCTATCCCACTGATTTCAGAGTTAAGCACATGTTCCAGATTCCTCTGATGGAAATCAACAGGACTTAAACATACTTGGATATGGCTGGCCCTTTCTCTACTGCCTGAAGAAGTTGCTTAGTATGATCTACTTTCAAGTACTTCTAAATTGAAAACACCACAACCTGCATCTTCCTCTCTAGGAAACAATTCAGTGCTCCTTTGAGAGGGAAAACACCTTCACACTTAGCTGAAATCTTAAAGCCAACCATTCACTGCTCACATCTGAAGCCCACACTTGCTATGAAACCATGCACCACCTTAAAAGTGGCCTACAAATAAATTTTAAATAAATCCTTTGCATCTAACCCTACAAAAAAAGATTGTCTTCAGTAAGTTAGTCCATACCTGAACTTAAGCTTCCACCCAATGACTGAACCTTTGTAGGAGAGCCAAAACTACCCTGACAGTATGTTTAAAAGAGGCATCGGGTAGGAGTTGTGACACATCATCACTCACCAAGTTAGCAACAAATTAGTCAGCCCCTTCAACCACACAGCCATGTGAATACCTGAGTGTTCATATGGGCTGTACAAGAAAACCAGATGCCAATGGACAATTCTCACTACTTAACAAAGATTTAAAATCCCACAAGGACAACCTGTTTCATTGTTAGAAGGCTTCATGTCAGATCAACAAGGGACATTACTTGAACAACCTAGATCATCAGAAACCATGGGATATTTGCCTAATGAAGTGCTGAGGCAGGTGAGTACCATAGACTCATGACTTTCAAGCCTAGACTTTTTTTCTGGGGTGTGTGTTGTTTTAAAATTATTTAAAGGTGATACCTAAAATGCAAGAGCCAAGGCATAAGAAAACAAACCCAAGAGCTCTGCAACAACAATTGATGAGCACATTGAAAAAAATACAACCAGAGGATCCTGAAAAAAGGAACACAGGATGGTAAAAACACCTCTTTATAGGAATGATTAATCGAATATTAACTTGTGCTTACAAGATACACCCAGAATTGTATGAATGGGTGATTCAGACCAAAACATCAAAAAAGTCTGGATCCTCATTAGCCTGGAGAATAAGAAGAAGAAAAGATTATTGGTTGATGAGAAATTAAAATTTTCATCCACAAGTGATACAACCTTTAAACAGGGTCTTCAAAGACGCAGGCAGGATGGCTGTTACTATTATAAAATTACTGAAAGCAAGATATTAACAAATATGAGACAAAGGAACCAAGTATGTTCAAAGTGAATTATGTTCAGAAAATTTCTGTCAAGTATACTTTGGAAAGATGAATGGAGAAAAAGACAGGAAATGCAAAGTTATAGAACAGGCTATGGAAAGGGCAAACAACATAGCACACTGCAGGTATTTCCAGAATGACAAGATGCTTTGGGCCCGAATAATGCAGCATGCAGTCCTGCCAACTGCAATAGACATAATCACCAAGTAAAAAGAATTGTATGAACTCCAACCACCGAGATACAGTTATTCTGTCTCATATCAGAAAAGTTAACAGACTGCTGTTTGAATGAACTCCCAGATACATCCGAGAAGGAAGAACAGGGATTTCTCTAAGCCAAGCTTGTTTTCTGAGATTTAGTATTAGAGAACAAAATCCTAACCAAGAAATTTTGGCACATCACTTGTCTTGACTCTGGATAAGAATGTAGTAGCTGCTCTGGTCCCACACAGGTGAATGTGTTTTATACAGCTTATTATCTACTTTGCATCATTGCTCAACGATCAAACTTAAGACTATGAAGGTCAACACCCTTGATATACTTCTGAGACTTAACCTATGTTTACCTCCTCAACTTTCCCCTGGCCATGTGAAAATACCATGAATTAGCAAATTATCAAGTATTATTAGCAAATGGGGATAAGAAAAAAAAAGATCAGTGCTGAAATACCAGGCACGTCTTTTGCATGATGTCTTTCACAGAAATTTGCAATTTTGAGTTTTTAAAATGTCTTTTTCCAAACCACATGATGAATGCAATTTACCCTCAGAGCTGAAGAAATATGGAAAGAGACGTGAGGACCGAACCTCTCAAATGAGAAAAGTGACACACACACGCACATACACACATGTGCACTGAGAGAGAGAGAAAAAGAATTAGAATTAAAATATTAATGAAGAATTTTCAGTCAGAAGGTGTTCTGATAAACACGTCTCAAATTTTCTTCACAGAGTTTTACTTCTCCATTCCTAAATAGCCATGTATCTCAGGTGATATGCTTCCTAGTGAAAAAAAGATCTTAGCTATGAGTTATGTCAGAAAGTACACCAAATTATAGTATCCTGAAACAGGATACTATAATTCATGTATCTGTTTCAAATATACCTTTCGCCTCTGTTTTGCCTTATAAAATAAGCAATCATTTAGCTACAGGCTCTTTCTGCACGACATATTTCCACACAAGGACTGTTGTTGCATGAATCTTTAGAGAGAAAACTGGAAAAAAATCACAGGACATAATAAAACTGCCTTTGGAGAAACATCTTAACTATATTCTACTTCTACACAATGAGGTGGGAGGAAGAGAATTACTCTTGACATACTTTGTCAGAGGGGTGCAGAATTTCATCTAAACACTCAGTTAAACTATATTAGACGCAGCAGTTTCTTTTCTGATCCCACTTTAAATTGAAATCCAGAGAACAATTCCAACTCATCAGTTTTTTAAAACAACACTAAAATTTCCCTTTCCCCCTCCCACCCTGAGAACTATAGAACACTTTACAATTGAAAGAACAAGAAAATAGCTTATATGCAGTTCTTTTGAAAAAATACAATTATCCACATTTCTATGAGTTATTCAAAACATATTACAATTGAATTAACTGTTTAATCTCCAAAATCCAATCAGAGCCTTTTTCTGCATAGCACAAAAGTCACTGTAACTGCACAAAGAGAGAGCTATTTAAGCTGGAATGTACACCGTGAAAGATAAAGCAACTGATACCAATTCCTTGAAAACTATTTTAAAAAACCGTCTTGCATGTTATAAAAATAAAAAGGGGACATTCTACAATTTCAATAAATAAGCCTACAAATGCCCCACAGTTGTGCTCGCACAAAAATAACATGGAGCTTATAAAATCTAAGAGGACAAAAAAAAAAACATTTTCAAACAGCACTAACTGTTAAATAAATATTTTTTATGTGGCACACCCACTTCTGTAGCTGAACTTTAGCACTGCTCATTCTTAATAGAGCAAATCAGAAAAATGAAATCTGGCTGCAATTTAAAACATTCTCACTGCAGCTTATTACTTTTAGGCTTCCTACTGCCCCTCTCAAAGAAAAACTACAGTGCCACATCTTCTATAATATATGCAGTCTATTTCTAAACATTTGAAACACTAGGTCTCAAGCCTTGAGCAATTTTAGAAAACATCTATAGCAGGAAAATAACATATCTCTGTACACAAAACTGATTTGGCCCTGGATTCATTAGACCGCTCTCAGATTCTTGAGAAACATTTCATAAAACTATCCAAATTCAAAACTGCAGGGACTGTTATCTCTAAAAAATATTAATGATCTATTGAAAAGCCTAGCCACTGCATGACATACAAGTGCCTTATCAGACACTTAACACCCTGTCTTCAAAAATCTACCTCTTAACAATATCAACAATAAATAAGACCACAGCCCTCCCACTACTGCAGTTTTCAGCAATCCCTGTTAATTTCTGCAAAGGAAAAAAAAATCTTACTGTCTACCCACCTTCCAACAAAAAAACAGAGAATAAAATTCAAGAATCTCTAAAATGTAAAAACATCTTTAACAAAGATAACTTCCATCCACACTGTCAGCTCAGGTGGGATCTTTGTGAAGCAATCTTTGGACTTCCAGCAACAGTTTTTTTGTGTCTGATCAGCAAAGCATTTCCGTTAAAAGTATGTTCAAGGTAGGCAAAGAAAGACAGTGAGCACACTTTCAAACTGAAGCGTTTTCAAGATTGCAAGCTGCAAAATCTACACTCAGGCTACCTGACATAGCTAGGGACTATCAGCATGGCAGCAACAGGTGCAGCTTGACAACCACACCTTACTTTTTCCCTGGAAATGTTTGCATTTGCCCAGTGCTTCTAAAGAGTAATACAACACACTGCCATCACCACAATCTGGTTATTAATCACTTCAGTGTCACTTTGAATATCTCTGCTGGCAGGAAACCCAAGGGGTTTCTGGAGATGCTCAAAAAAATTAAGGTCTGGTTGATGAATAGCACTTGGAAAGAGTTTCTTTCTGGAATAGATGACACCCCCACAAAAAAGAGACACCTGTTGCCCTTGAGGACCAGAGACTGTTACTCTCCACAAACCACTTCTTTCTCCCCCTCCCCCTGACACCAAGTTTCTGTCCCTGGCTGGCCCTCTCTTGTGGCTTCCCCGAGGGGAAGTATTAAGAGGGCGCAGAGGTGTGTGTGTGTGTGTGTGTGTGTGTGTGGGCGTGAGGAAGCGCAACCTCTCCTCCCACGCCTTCCCCAACTTCTCAGATGACTAGAAGACACGTTCGGGGGCCGAGGAGTATGGGACTGAAGGTGCCTCTGGCTACCACGGTCCTCCTCAAGACCGAGGGTCAAGCGGTCATCCTCCACCGGCCACCCTAGGTAAGGGTGTGCGCGTCTGCCTCTCCCCGCCGAGTGGGTTCAGCAGGCACTGGTCTCCGGCTCTGGGGGTCCCTCCCGGCCGGGTGGCTGACCCGCCGCCGAGGTCTGCGTGGGGGCCGCGGCCGCGGCGTTGATGTGGCAGCCGCTGGAGAGGTGGCTCCGGACGCGGCCTTGCAGCTGGGTCACCTGGGCGCGCAGGAGGCTGGCGGTGGCGGCCAGCTCGGCGTTCTGGCCCTTGAGCGCCTTGACCTTCTCCTCCAGGCGGGCGATGCGCTCCAGCTTGCGCCGGCGGCACTTGGAGGCCGCGATGCGGTTGCGCAGCCGTTTGCGCTCGGCTTTGAGGCGCTCTTGGCTCTCGGCGTCCAGGGGCGACAAGGAGGAGGGCGGCGGCGGGGACTCGCCGGAGGAGAGCGCCGAAGGGGGAGGCGGCGGCGGCGGCGGCGGCACGGACACCACCGGCGCCTCCGGCACCGTCTGCGGCTCCTCCAAAGCCCTGCCGGTCGCGCCCGGAGCGGGGAGGCGAGCCACCGCTTGGGGAGAGAAGAAGGTGCCGCCGGCCGAGGGGCTGGCCGGGTTGAACCCGCCCAAGGTGGTGTAGACGGCAGGGGAGTCCTGCCTCGACGGAGGGCAGCAGGGGCCCCCCGGGTGCTGGGTGGGCGACAGCGGCGCGGGAGACACTCCGAGGAGCTGGTTCTGCTTGTGCAAGTCGGCCAGGGCTTTCACGAAGCCGTCGGCAAAGCCCTCCTGCTCCTGCGTCACCGCCGCCTGCGGGGCGGAAGGCTGAGAGGAGCGGTACAGGTACGGCCCCCCACCGGCCGCGGCCGCCACCGAAGGCCCTCCGCCGGGGGGGCTGGCTGGAGCGCTGAGGCCCGGGCTCCCCGCCTGGATAAGCAGCTGCTCGAGGTCGGCGGCCGCCGGCAGCTTCAACAGAGGCTGCAACACGCCTGGGCCCACCTCTGGCCCGCCGCCGACGGGCGCCTCCTGAATGAGGCGGTGCACGGCGCTGGTGGTGCCGCCGCGAGGGCGCAGCGAGGAGAAGGGACCCGCCGGCGGGAGCGCGGCACTGCCCGGGGAGGCCGCTCCTCCGACCAAGTCTTGCGGCGGCGGCGGCGGCGGCTTCTTCCCGACGAGCAGCAGCTTGTGCTGCTGGTCTGCCCCGCTCTCCTCGGCGGGCTCCAGCCCCGTGGGTCCCCCCGCGCCAGGCCCGCCGCCGAAGCCCGGCAGCTGCACGAAGTCCGGGAGCAGCTCCAGCCCTTCCTCGCCGTAGAAAGGGGCCACCTCCATCTTCACGGCCACCCGGGCGCCTGTGCGCCCGCCGCCGCTGCTCATGCTGGGCGGGACGCGGCGGAGGCTCTACCGAGGCGTCGTCCTCGCTGAGGCGGCTGCTCCCGCCACGGCCACAAACTCGCTGGGACTTCCTTGGTGCCAGAAAACGGGGGGCGGGGGAAGGAGAGAGAGGCAGGCTTTGCGCGCCCGTCCCCCGTCTCGGAGTCGGCAGCGGCGGCCGGCGGCTCTTGCGAGCCCTTCACGGGCGGCGTCGGCTTTCCATCGCCCGCCGCAGGGCGACCGCCCTGGGCGCGACGCTGTCGACTTGTGACATTTTTAAGGGAGAAAACTCTTTTCTTTCCCCTTCCAGCCAGAGGAACTGATGTCAAAACGCCTCGCCTTAGTAGTTCCTGCCGCTCCGCCTTTGCTGGCTGCGGCCGCCGCGGCCACACTGCCCTCTAGGCTCCGGCGCAGCGGAGGCGGGCGGAGCGAGCCCAGGGGCGCCGGCGGACCCTTCCTTCCTTCCTTCTTCTCGTCTTTGCTTACCGGGATGGACGCGCTCAAAATAAAAGAGGAGACGAGCGCTATGGCCTCCCGTAGAGGGTGGGATGGGGACTCTGTGGGAAAACAAACAAATCTAAATAGGGGAGGATTTTCTTCAGTTAACCCCCTTCGCTTATCTCATGTGCAGTTTAGAGGAAATAATTTGGTCCCAAGCTCCGCAGGAACTTCGAGAGTTAAACATCACGCAGACAGTGCCAGAACATGCGCCAATTTTACTAGCCAAAGGAAAAACCGATTGTTTTTGATGGCAGCCAAACGGGAGGACTGTCTCGTCCTGTCTTGTGAATTGCATTACAGATCTTGGAAAACGAGCCAAGTGCTGAACCTCTAAGAGAGGGGTGGGCAACTTATGTCCTTCCAGATTTGTTGTGGGATTTCAACTCCCTTCAGCCTTGGCCAGCATTAGGCGGTGGTGAGAGAGGGTGGGCGTTGTAGCCTGGAGGGACTGAGTCACCCTTGCCTGAGGTACCAATCTACAATACTGAGATACTGAAGATGAACACCAGCATTTCACGAAGAAGAAAGTAGCCTTGTTAAGCAATTTAGCTGCCCTCCTGTTAGGGGCAAAGTTGAGGGGGCGGCAGCAGGATTTAACACCAGGTGAAGCTTCTTCGTGGTTGCTTCAAGAGATTTTGCCATTTTTCTTGGGTGCTTTCCTCAGGAATGGCCTGAGCTGAAAGAGGGCGAAGGAAGGAAACTCCTCAGGCACCAGATGTAAGGATGGTTATAGGGAGTTGCCTTAAAGTGTCCAAGTCGTATGTGGACCACAAGCCCTGCCTGACATCTCATGAATGAGCCTCTTTCCCTCAAGTGAAACAGCCTGCCTTGATCTGCCAGTCTGGTCAGCTTCTGTAGGTGGCAGAGGGGATGCTTCAGACAACCAAATGGCTTGGGTTGGCTGTGACTTCTCTGCCTGCATCTTTCTCTTTTTTCTTTTCCTGTTCTGCAGAGCGGGAAATTCCACTTCTGTTATAGGCTATCAGGGAAAAGGGAAAGCTGCTTTATACAGAGTCAAACCATTGACCTACCTAGATCAGGACTGTGTATTTCACTGGCAGTGTGGTCTTTCCCATGATTACCTGGAGATGACAAGAATTATGCCTGTGACTTTTTGCAGTGAGCTATGTTCCTTCTCTAAGGGTCTGGGGCATAGGACGCCTTGTGTTCCACCTAGAAGATACTCTTGGTTCACTTGGAGGCCCTGGGATTCTGCCTCTCCAGACAGCTGCTTATGAACCACAGATGGGAGCCAGTTTTTGCCTCAAGCTGCCCCCCTCACACCAACAGAAAAATAAATGTAAAACAAAACTTCCAGCCACTGTCCATTTCATTTTACCTTGATTCCTGGCAGATTTCTGGGCATATTTCAATAGGCGTAGGGTAGAAAGAAAACAGAGCCCAACTTCTGCATTTTGGTATATTTTCCAGTGGTTTTGGGGCCAATTTTCCACCAGAAAAATATTAAAAATTACTCTCCATGCTGCATTTTGTACCACTTGTAATTTTAAAAAACTTTTGAAACGTTGCTCCACAGAGTGTATTACAATAATCTTGTGGATAATTACTGAGATACTGTGGGTAGGTGCCTCTGTAGTCTTAGAAACTGGTGTTCAACCTGAAAGGGATGCCCCCCTCGCTGCCGAAAGAGGAGATATGCTCCATTATCCAGGTTTGATACTTGAGCCCTGGGGTCTTGGTACAGAGTACCCTTTCCCAGCTTTTCTTTATTTGCTGTCTGCAGCCATTATTGGGACAACCAGAACCTGGCCAGTTACCATGCTCTGGTAACCTCCCTGTTGTATTACACTAATTATATGTGGGGCTGCCCTTGAAAATGACTCAGAAGCTTCAACTACTGCAAAACTTGTCTAGCAAAATTCTAACTGGTCTGGCCAGGTGGAGCCATACTATTCCCATTTTGAAAAAACGACATTGGCTGCCTATTCCCTTTCAAGCCCACTGCAAACTGCTTTTATAACGATTAAAGCCCTCCCCTAATGGTTTCAGACCCCAATATCCTCTACCAGCTTGTCCATGCTTTAAGAAGATTGGG